>JAHRHJ020003388.1:0-675174 GCA_019776745.2 Taxus chinensis
CTAGCTAGCCTGATGTCTGTGCATTGTAGTAGTGGCCCATGTTTTTTGAAACCCAATTTTAATTGATCTACCATTGTGTCTTCTTTTCATGTTTTATATTCTTGTCTTAGATTAACCATTGTCTTATTGTTTACTACTTACATTTTCATTCATGTTTTTTCCTTGCACTAACCTTCTTAATCTTCGCCACTCTTGTTTTTGTTGCCTGGTTTCCACTAAAAAAATTCCCTCCCCTGCAAGGAACATTTTTAGCACAAACACGATAGCGGTCCTATCCTTTTAGATGCATACTCTTTAAACCCCGATGTCGCTAACCCCAAATGAGGGGGGAATCATTTGGGTGAATCAATACCACACATAGTAGTTCATGAAAAATTTAAGCACAACACAAACCAGTACAACATAGGCATTTAGCATTCGATCAGAAATTGTCAAACTGGATCAAAGTTTTACACAATCGTCTACAGTAATGTTCCATATTATGGTGAATAGTTTAAAGGTTACAGATTACACCAAAATTTTTATTCCCTGCCTTATTCCCTATCTTAGTCTTAGATCACCCACAAAACTCGTATTGACAGACAGTCATGAGATCACAACCCCAAAAAACTCAGTCTTCTACAAACCAACTCAATCCATCAAAAACCCAAAAATCCTTTATTACACTCTTTCCTCATCCGATATCAGTTCACAATGTTCCTTTTTCGCATTTTTTCATTTTACATACTTCCTTACATGTTTTTTTAGCACATATACATACGTATTTGACTACTTGTCTGTTATCTCTTTTATAGACCCATACGTATGAGAAAGCGTTAGTCAAATCATTTTCAACAATCAACAAAAACAACCTCACCCACAATCAGCATTGACATCAACACATGCCAAGGGCAACACTCACACATGTGTTTTCACTCTAAGGTCATTATCTCCCATCAATTTTTGCCTTCTCATCTTTAGATCTCCACATTCCACACCTTTTTAATATCACTCACATTTTTACTTGTCTCTTGCAACGTATGACATTGATCTACCTGGTTTATTAGGTCTGCACATCTCTATCTAATTTTATGTTATCCGTCTTTCCCTCAAAACATAAGTGGGGGACATAACCCAAATCATGCACTTTTGGTAATTATCCTTGTCATTGATTACATACTATTATGCCTCGTTCCTAAGTAAGAAAAGTAACTAATAACCCATGTCTTTGGCCACATTTTCTTTCTTTTTGTTTTCAATTTTGTGTTTTCAACACCTTCTTTCTCTTATGACCCCACTCTTCAATTATCTATTTTGGACACCAGCCCCAGCTAGGACCCCAAAGGGCAGGCACCCGCTGACCTCTTTGGTTCTTTACCTCATACATATTTTTTGGGTCTTTTTTAGCCGTTTGAGTATCTTATCCTTTTGATAGTCAGCCTTTTTTGGGTTAATTACCAAATTCAAGAAGGGAATCATATCAATATAAAGTTATGTGATCATAATAAAGGACCAAACACTAAGAAGCATTACCTAACAACACCACCTAAGGTTGCATCTGAAGGTTATTTGAGCTTTCAAGAATTCAATCTAGCATCCATTCAAGGGAAAGGACTGATTAGTTTCTACACTAAACTTATAAGGAGGGGATTCTTTTATTTCTATTCACACGTCTAATTATATTTCTGTACATCTATCTACTTTTCTGTGCTATCAGTGCACATGCATACGAGACACCTTAGGGAACAAATCCACGCACACAAAAAATAGAAATACTTGGGGGGGGGGGGGGGGGTTGAGATGTAGTTAAATGCTCATCGTAAGTTCACTAGTTGAATAGTTAAGGACAAACCTGACCCCTTCATTTTCATCTTTCGTTTTAAGGATTTTGATGTCTCTTTAGGTTTTGACAAGTCATTATTCATTGCCAGGTTTCTAGTAACCTCAAGAACATTTTGTGACATATTAGTGGCCAAAGGAGAAGGATAAAAACACCTTATGACCAATCAAATTTGGTCTTTTTGAGCAGTTTCAATAGTCATAGGAACCTATTATCATCTGTGGAACCTGCAGGCTCCATTGCCCCTTTCTGGGTTCCCCTGCTAGCTTATTCCTTCAAATATGCATTTTTCTGATCTTTGGTGTGATAGTCTATTTTGAGATTTCCTTTTTTTCCATCTCTGTGCAACCTTTAGAATAATTAATAAAAACTAATTCATCATCCCTCATTGTAATAGGGTTTTACATTTTACTACTTACTTTTCTTGGTATTTTGTTATACTAAATTGATTATTTTTTACACTACAATATAATCAATTTAAGCTTTTTCCCATAGAAAAATCTACTTTTTTTCTCAATCAGGATTTGCATACAGAATTGTGAGATGCCTTTTGGGGTGATAACTACAAGGATTAAATTTTTCATCCTCTCACACAATCCTAGATTTGTGCTCATAGTGCCAACACATTATACCTAATTATAATATTTTTAACTGATATAATATGTCCTCCAGCTGTAACAATCAATGGTTGAGGTTTCTACATCAATGGTTTCAACTAAAAACCTCTTTTCCAACTCTCCTAATGTTCCTCTTAATGAGCTCAAAAAATTTGATAGTGAACAATCATATGATAACGATACCAATGTTGATCAAGAACAATTATATGAACTCAATTTTTTTAAAAAAATCTTTACATGATAATCCTACACATCTTTCACATATTATCCATGCTTTGATTGCTGCTAAAAATACTCGTGATGTTACTTCAACACCTCTTGTAGGTTCTTCCTCGGTTGTCATGGCCTCTTCTCTAGCCATTCATGTTCCAACTTCTATTCCAAATATTACCACATCTATTCATCACCTTAATTATCCCAATACGTATCTCAGATCTTCTTTGAATACTATTGATTTAACCTCTTTATATTGGGATATGCAGACACAAATTTGTCAACTTCAATTGGCTACTTCTCGGTCATCACCATATTTGGATTCTACTACACTCCTTCACACCCCTTTCACACCCGCTATCTCTGCTTATTTGTTTCCTCTTAATTTTTTCACCCCTAAGCTTCCCACTTTCAAAGGTTTTGGCGACCCTCAAGAAAATATTTTATCTTTTCATGTAGCATGCTTAGACTATGGAGATGATCATACTTTACTTGCAAATATTTTTTCTCACAATCTCCAAGATTATGCAATGCATTTCTTTTATGACCTAGCTGACCAGTCAAAAAATTATTTCACTCATATAGCTGATATTATTTTCACTCATTTCTCTATAAATATCGACTATAATATCTCATATGGTTAACTCACACAACTTAAATGAGGATCATACAAACATATAGTGGATTATGTCTTATAAGAAAATAACTTAGCTAAGATGTCTAATGTGATTTCTATCTTTGAGCTTCAGGAATTATTCATTCAAAGTCTATTACCGCCTCTCTAGGAGAGTGTTCTCTTTGAGACATCTCCATCATTTGATCAACTATGTCATACTCTTAAGCTTCATGAAAATAAGCACTTATATATAGGCAAGATTAAATATCAAGAACAATCTTCATTTTCTACATGCTTTCAAAGAAAATCAAAATTAAATCCATCAACATAACCTATTGAATAAAAAAACATTTTCAACATTGTATCTAGTACTAAAGAGCTTTAATGGCAACCCCATAAGCGAACATATACAAAATTCACTGTCTCTCCGCATATTCTACTATCACATATTTTTGAAATAAATCTTATTACATTTCCTCTACTACTTAATTTAGATCCATCTCATCCTAAATATAATAGTTATGATGAAAAACTCATATGAAAATATCATCAATGCATAGGAAATTCTACAAATTTTTGCTTCAAACTTTGCAATCTCATTAAAGATATGATCGATAATAATGAAATTGAGCTTCCAGAGACTACAAATTCTTCTCCTATCAATGAAAATCATAAGCCCATGATATTCAACAATCCTCTTTCCAAAACATGACAAAAAGTGGTCGATTCCTTAGCTAATCATACATATCGTGCAGTGCCTCCTCCTGTATTGGGGGCTCTTGCTTTCCCAGTTTATCATGTTGAGCTGTCTCCAAAAATTATTCATTTCTCCTATCATGATTATCATGTTACATTCTCTTCTGATCACTTGCACATTAGTGATTCTATCAAATCAAATTTCTATCAATAATACTAAACTTGATCAGTCATGGCACATCAACATGTGTTCTATCACACTTCTTATTGCTATCGGCTATCCAATATTATAAATTTCATATCCAATCCCAAAATAATATGGGGTTTGTCAAGATTCAATTCACTTTCAATCCTCTCACCAAGCTTTTTCCTTTTCTTGTGGCACCAAACAATTCAAGGGTTTGACATACTCTTAGGCCTCAATTGGATTCATAGATATTTTGTCTATCATATCCATCAATAAATTATGTCTAAAATTCATTCACAACAACCAATTCATCTCTATCAATGGTATTCCTCCATCCAATCCATGGCCACAACCTCCTCTTGAGGTTTGTCATTACATCAACTAGAGCATCTAGTTCCCCATGGCCTATCAAAACTAAAGCACAAACTACTCTTAGCTCGCCTATTCGTACATGGCCTATAAGGTCTCATAGATCTACTAGTTCATCACATAAATCTAGGTCTATCATTCAGAAAGCAACTTCATCTAAGTGTACTTCACCACCTTGTTTCACTCCACCTAGGTGTCCATCACCTCTACACTTTGGTTCACATAGGTGTTCATAACCTCCATGTTTTTCTTAACATAGGTCTCCATCACCTCCACATTCTATTACAAAAAGGTTCCCACCATCTCCACAATATACTCATCAGGTGCACGCATATAGGATTCATTCACCTACACAACATCTATCTCATATAACATCACTCTTAGAGCATGATCACACACCTTTATCTCCTCATGCATTGGGTGGAGTACCCTCGTCTTTAAACTTTTAGCAGATAACAATTTCATAATCACATACTTGGGGGGCATCAAACTATTTATTTCTCCCCCACTACATCAACATACATCTTATTTTCCCATCATTTTACATCTAGTCTATCACATACACCATTTACTTCTTGATACACACTCATATCGTCATTACTTGATGACACACTCTCGTGTTATGGTTAACACTTGTTACTTGGGGGAATCCTATACACATGAACCTCATACACTACACACTACACTTCAAGTTACTCATTACACATAGCATATACTATTCACATTCACAACATATATTTTTGACATCTAATTCTACACACTACAGTCATTACCCTATGGCGCACTCTAGTTCCATGGTCCATGCTCAAATGTAGGGGGTCTACATATTAAATGGAAGCTCACCACACTCAAGAACTCACTCACTCGCTTCTGCTCTATAATTTATCACTCACATATTTCTAGCACGCACAATTCAAAACCATTTCTTGATGACACACTCTCGTTTGCATTTCATTATTTATTGTTGAGGGGGAATGTATAAATGAACCTCATCTCATACCTACACATCCAATTGGGGGGCACACTACTCCTATCATTTACTTTGTATTCCATTCCATCTCATCCATAGCATACTACATACCTTGTTCATATTTAGTATTTCTTACATTTACTTGTTACATGCACACTTTATTACACATGCTAGATAAATATCTTGTATGTCATTATCTTTATCATACACACATGCACATTCAATTTCTTTCTAGTTCTTATCACATAGTCTACAAATCTATACACACATCATGGATGATTGGTGCAGTACTAATTACCAGTCCCACAGTGGCTCTTGGGGGCATCCACTTTCGTATACTACAGGTTTTATTATTTCATTTTATTTCATAGCACATTATTATCAAATTATACACACTTTGACATACTTTGTATCTCTCTAACATGAAAACAAGTGCTTCATGTGTAACATTTGTTTTGCAAGCCTATTTTCTACCATGGTTGTCAGTTACATTACTTGTCATTATTTTCCACTATTTGTGGGTTTTCCCTTTGTCTTGTATCCACACTCGTCTTCTTTTGGCCTAGCTAGCCTTGATTGTCTTGTGACATTGTGAGTAGTGTCCCATGTTTGAAACCCAATTTTATTGATCTACATTGTCTTCTTACATGTTATATTCTTATGTCTTAGATTACACATTGTCTTATTGTTTACTAGCTTACATTTTACATGCATGTTTCCTTGCACTAACACTTTTATCTTAGCCACTTGTTTTTGTGTGCCTTGGTTTCCACTAAAAAAATTCCCTCCCCTGCAAGGAACAATTTTTAGCACAACGATAGGTCCTCCTTTTAGATGCATACTCCTTTACCGATGTCGCATGAACCCCAAATGAGGGGGGAATCATTTGGGTGAATCAATAACCACACATAGTAGTTCATAGAAAAATTTTAGCACAACACAATACCAGTACAACATAGGCATTAGCATTCGATCAGAAATTGTCAAACTGGATCAAAGTTTTACACATCGTCTACAGTAATGTTCCATATTATGGGAAATAGTTAAAGGTTACAGATGACACCATAATTTTATCCCTGCACTTATTCAATATCATTAGTCTTAGATCACCCACAAAACTCGTAGTTGACACAAGTGGCATGAGATCACCCAAAAAACTCAGTCTTCTACATCATCTACAAGATCCTTTATACACTCTTTCCTCATCACATATCAAGTTCACATGTTCCTTTTTCGCATTTTTCATTTTACATACTTCCTTACATGTTTTTTACACATATACATACGTATTTGACTACTTGTCTGTTATTCTCTTTTATAGACCCATACGTATGAGAAGCGTTAGTCAACATCATTCAACAACAACAAAAACAACATCACACACATCAGCATTGACATCAACAACATGCACAAGGGCAACATCTACAACATGTGTTTTCACTCTAGGGTCATTATCTCATCAATTTTTGCACTTTCTCATCTTTAGTCTCCACATTCCACCTTTTTATCACTCAACATTTTTACTTGTCTCTTGGCACACTTATGTACATTGATCTACATGGTTATTAGGTATGCATCTCTATCTAATTTATGTTATCGATCTTTCACTCAAAAACATAAAGTGGGGGAAAATATAGACACAAAATCATGCACTTTTGGTAATTATCTTGTCTTGATTACATACTATTATTCCTCTGATTCCTAAGTAAGAAAAGTACTAATTAACCCATGTCTTTGGCCACATTTTCTTTCTTTTTGTTTTCAATTTTTGTTTTTCACACCTTCTTTCTCAGTATGACCTCCAACTCTTCAATTATCTAATTTTGGACACCAGCACCCAGCTAGGACCCCAAAGGCAGGCACCGCTGACCTCTTTGTTCTTTACTCACATATTTTGGGTCTTTTTTTAGCCGTTTGAGTATCTTATCCTTTTGATAGTCAGCCTTTTTTGGGTTAATTACCAAATTCAAGAAAGGGAATCATATAAATATAAAGTTATGTGATCATAATAAAGGACCAAACACTAAGCATTACCTAACACCACCTAAGGTTGCATCTGAAGGTTATTTAAGAGCTTTCAAGAATTCAATCTAGCATCCATTCAAGGGAAAGGGACTAAATTATTCTACATAAACTTTATAGGAGGGGATTCTATTTTATTCTATTCACACATCTATTATATTTCTGTACATCTATCTACTTTTCTTGCTATCAAGTGCAACATGCATAAGAGACACCTAGGGAACAAATCCACGCACACAAAAACATAGAAATACATTGGGTTTGAGATGTAGTGAAATGCTCAGTCGTAAGTTCACTAGTTGATAGTTAAGGACAACCTGACCCCTCATTTTCATCTTTCGTTTTTAGGATTTGATGTCTCTTTGAGGGTTTTACAAGTCATTATTTCATTGCAGGTTTCTAGTAACCTCAATGAACATTGTGTGACATATTAGTGGCCAAAGGAGAAGGATAGAAAACACCTTATGACCAATCAAATTTGGTCTTTTGAGCATTTTCATAGTCATAGGAACCTATTATCAATCTGTGGAACCTGCAGGCTCCATTGCCCCTTTCTGGGTTCCCCTGTCTAGCTTATTCTTCAAGATATGCATTTTTCTGATCTTTGGTGTGATAGTCTATGTTTGAGAGTTTCTTTTTTTCCATCTCTGTGCACCTTTAGGATATTAATAAAAAACTAATTCATTCTATCCCTTCATTGTAACTAGGGTTTTACATTTTACTAGCTTACTTTTCTTGGGTTATTTGTTATACTAAATTGATTAATTTTTTACTACTACAATAGTAATCAGATTAAGCATTTTTCATAGAAAAAATCTACTTTTTTTCTCAATCAAGGATTTGCATACATTGTGAGATGCCTTTTGGGGTGATAACTACAAGTATGAAAATTTTCATCCTCTCACACAATCCTAGATTTTGGCTCATAGTGCCAAGCACATTATAACACTAATTATATAGTTTTAACTGATATAAGATGTCCTCCAGCTGTAAACAATCTGATAGTGAATATATTTTCCTCAACGTCATCTATCGGTCCTCCAAGATTCCTACTATTTAGGTCTTCTACGTCCATGTGAGTGACATCATTGTCATCCACACTTGAATACACTATGTTCAATGTTGAAATAGGTTCCATGCCAGATAATTTTAACTTAATGAATACAAAAATCAACAAGATGAGTGAAAATTAAGCCAATAATAACTTTTTGTGCTAGAATCCAAAACTTTCAATTTTTGGCTCGTTGGTTTAAGAGTTTTATTTTGGGAAATTTTTCTTTTTAGCTAAAATTTTAACTTCTAAAGATCCTAACACATTTATAATGCCTCACATGATGATTTTTTACTATTTTTAGAAGTTCTCTATTTTTATCAGGTTACTTTTTTGGAAACTATTCATTTGGTAAAGTTGCATATTTTGCCTTGTTTGTTATTTTTCATTGTTTTTGGATGTTTTGAGTAAAGTGAGATTTTTGTTTCAGGCTGACTTCTATTTTTAGTATATGACTGTATAGATAGATTTATATGTTATTAAGTGCACTTATTGATGTTAGTTTGTAACAAAAACACTCTCATCAAATTCAACTCTACATCGGGATTTTGTGGTCCAATATTCGCGGTGATTCTTCCATTGAAACTCTTGTAAACCAAAAAAAACTTATGGAGGGGGGGTTTCAATTTTTTTGTAACTAAACTAGGTAATCATATCATATTCTGAAAACTATCTTTGCAAAGGCACCTAGGAGTAGAGTATTATGTGAAATATCAATGGAATGAGTTTCTGGTTGAAAAGATATGAAGAAAAATTATTTTCTAAGGAAGAATTTATAGTATATTTTTAGGTTCTTAGAGGTATTACATCAGCAAAAATGATTAATATGACTACCTATACAAAGAAGATAGCTTAGAAATAAGTTAGCTTTTAATTTTTTGTTTCCCTTCTAGCTATGGTTTGAACCCGGGTTAAATGAAAGCTAAAGTGTATTTTAAAACTAGGTTTACATGGTGCAAGGGGACACAAGGGATAGGAAAGGTTTATTGGAGAGATATCATGATAAGTTTTATCATGTGGTGAAGTGTGAGCAAGATGAAAAACCTGATTAAGCACTTGCAAGGCATGAGAGAGATCTCATGGAGGATCAGATGAGGAGTTTACACATGGGTGATAATTTTTTCCCCTCTATACCCTTGGGAAAAAGGGAAAAGAGGGACACAAATGGGAACTTGGAGAGATATCATGAAAAGTGGAAACATTTGGTGAAGTGTGTATGAGGGTGAAAAAGCTAGGAAAACACTGAGGGAGTTGAAAAAGGGTCACATGGAAAATCAAAGAGGAAACTTACACATGGGCACTAATTTTTGTCCCCTATATCCCCTTATGAAAATGGAAATGATGGACATAAATTTTAACTTGTAGAGAGATCATTTTTATTTTCGTAATCTAAGCAGGCCTGGGAAAATGGGGTTAGCCAAATAAGCACCATGCAGATCTTGAAAGGGTCACATGGGGCACCAGAGAAAGATATTGTACATGGGATCTCATTTTTTTCCCTTCTATAACCTTGGTAAAAATGAAAAAGATGGAAAAACATGGGCACCTAGATTGAAATGCTGATTTGTGTCAGTCAAAAACTTTGTTAAGTATAGGATTTGTAAACTCTTGACTAGTGACAACTTGAAAACTTCACTCCTAGAGCTTGGAATGGTTGTTTGAGATGATGATGAAATTTTATATGAATATGAATCCAAGATAAATTAGAAGATAAGTTTAATAGGATATCTAACTTAATTATGATTTCAACTCCAAAAAATGGATCGTTTTTCATCGAGACAATGGGTCACGCCTATAAAGATTGAAATGTTTCGAAAAACCATAAAGTATTAGATAAAATTTTATTCTTCCACCAGGTAGAGGATTATAAAAAAAAATCATTTCCTATTTTTTTTCATTCTAAATCCATATATAGATCTTAGAATCATCAAAACAAGTTTAGGTTCATAATTTTACTGTTCATTCCTTACACCTAAAAAACCAACTTTTGCACAAATTGTCCCTAAACCACCAAATATTCCCTAAATATACCTAAATCACATACATCACATTAAAATATATCCAATACCATCTCTGGATGATTATGATATTTTGTAACCTTCTAAAAACATGCACACATGCCTTGAAATGGACAAAATTAGCCTTTCTTAGCCTCTCAAAGAGCAGGTCTTATGTTTTACTTTGTTGAATGAAAGAGATACCTTATCAAATAACTTTGAACACTTGTACAAGATTATTAAGTATATTATAAGACCTTCAAGGTCAATATGATCATGACATGGAAAATAGATTGACTAGTTGAGGGGTTTATAAAGGTTTAGAAGTATGTTTTCAATTTGTGGCTCAGTTGTCATGGATCAAATTTTGCATTTTTGGGCTGGTAATTTCACACGAAAATAGATGTCTCTACCTTTGGGAAATTAAACCATAAGGGTAAATAGAGGACCTCATATTTCTCTTGGGTGAAAAAACCAGTGCCTTATCCATTGGTCAATATATTCCTTGTTGACTTTACAAGTTACCCTTGCTGAGGGGGCTTTAATAAATTGCTTGCAATTTTTACCTTTCCCATTCCTTGTTTTTTTTGAAAAAAGTTGTTTAAAATTTTCCTTAGAATCATTTTTCACTAGATTTTGGATTTCAGAAGTTAAAATGCATTTTGCGTGCAAAATGAGTGTTGAGTTCTGAAGTCCAAAGTTTGATCCCCTCTAAATTTAGAACTGGAATTCGGAACTGCAGGTGCATTTCACAAGTAGTTTCTCTCCCAAGTTTTGAAGTCTGATTATGTACCATTATTTTAGAATTTAGAGTCTAAATAGAAATAACATGTAGTTGACGTGTCGGATCCTAAATTATGAAACCTGACCCCTTAACCATTTCAGAATTTCAGATTTTGAAGTCTGAGTTACACGCTTCATGCAGCTTGCACGCCAAATTCCAAATTCCTAATTATGAAGGAAATAAATTCCCAACCACCTCACAAATGTCATCCTATAGTAATTAATGTTTACCCCCTATAAATATGCAATTTTTTACTTATCATTTTTACCATTCGATTAAGTACACTAACACAATGAAAAATCTTTGCACCCCTATCGTACCCCCAAGGTGATTTTCAAAGCATTGTTTTCATGATTTTCTCATTATTTTTTGATAATTTTTGCAAGTTTATTTTGGTTTCCATTTTTAGGGCTCTTATTTCATGTTTTACTTCTTCTCCCATCCTTCATTTCTCTACATGCCTCCTAGGTTCTTAAAACTTCAAGCCATGGCTTCTATTTCCTTGTTATTTTTGTTTCTTTTTAATTTTGAAATTAAAGTTAGTTTATCAAATGAAAAGAAGAGTATATTTTTTAAAACTAGGAGATTTGGAGGTTTGAGATTCAACATTTCAAAGTCTCAAGGTTTCATCACAGATGTAACACTCCAAGTTTTCTTTTTGAGAATTATCATTTCGGAACAAGATTTTAGAACCACGGCCTTTTTGGGTTTAAGAGGTTTTGGTTTTCACACTTCAAAGGTTTTGGAACTTCATAATTTCAGAGCTTTGAGGGTTTTGAGTTTTGGATTTTTTTTAATTTCAAAGGTTCAAGTTTTGGAAGCCTATCACTTAAGAATTTTGGAGCTATTATTTAAGGTATAAGTTTTGATTTTAGAACTTCAGACTTCAAGAATTCAGAAGTCCGTGTTAGTTTTACATGGTTTTCAGGATGTTCAAGGCCTTGTAAGGATTATTTCATTGTTTTAGGTTCAGAGTCTTCTTTTGGAGTCTCTACAAAGGGATTTGCATATCCCAAAGTGTAATCAACTGAGGTATTTGACCTAAGAATGCTTATTTCACTAAATTGGGACTTATTCTAGTCCCATCAGCTAAAAAATATAGCCAATATCAAAATCTAATATTTACTATTTTTGGATTCGAAAATGTCAAATATTGGAATTATCTGCACTCCAAAATCACACATATTGGATTCAAAAATCGCATATATTGGAATCCAAAATCACATATATTGGAATCCAAAATCACCTATATTGGAATTAACTGTATTCCAAAATCAACATATATTGGAATCCAAAAATCAAAATATTGGAATTTGTTAATTCTCCTTCCGAAGTCCAATATATCTTGGTCACAATTTAAATTTATGAATCTATGTGATTTTTTTTAATGATTTCAAGGAATCCAACATTGATCTATGAGAAATAATGCCTTACATGGCTGCTAGCCTCGTATATAATAGATACATGTTTTGTTTTATAAGGGCTAGCGACTGCTATGCTTAATGATTACTTTGGAGTAATGCTCTTATCCAGTTTTAAGATGTTTTAAAGATTAAACTATGAAAATTTGAATATTTAAAATCACCATTGAGCAAGCGAGCCGCTAGGCTAATGAACATTCACAAGATGTGAGACAATTCCAAATTCAATTACTATGGTTTGGTTGAACCTTACAGGAAACCAAGAGAATTACCGAAGATGTTATGAAGAAACATAAAGAAGGGAGATGATGATTCAATTTAGGAGAATGTAATTAACTGTAAAACCATTCCAGATATATTTTCATATTTAAAGTTCAGATCTCATATTTACTTCATTTATTATGGTGTGATTGAACCTCAATGCACAACTAAAGAATTTTTGAAGATGTTATGAATAAATTAATAGAGGGTGACAACCCAGTGTAGGAGAATGTAATTAATTGTAAAACCATACCAGATATATTTTCATATCTTAAATTTATATATAAAATCAACTGTAAGAGACATGGCATAAAAATTATCATATTTCAAATATGGATATGAACTTATTTCAAAATTAACTATAAAACTATCCCACATATATTTTATTATTTAAATATAGATATGAAATAAATTGAAATTACTTTACTAAAGGTAGGTAGAATTATAGTAAAAAATTTGATGAATAATTTGAATTTATAATATAACACTATTCCTGAAGATGGGCTTCCAAATCAATAATACAAATCATAGTAAAACTCCAATAAAAATGATCACTATAATTATTTATTGTGCGATCTAATATAATCCCGAACATATTCAAATGTCCATCAATGGTTGCAACAATGGCCACAACACAATCTAATGAGTATGTGTCTTCTGACTTCTAATCTATGTTAAATTGTTTCAACAATTATGTAGTTCACAACATCATTGAACTTGTTTTTATCTACAATATTCATCTACAAGCACTTGTATTTTTTACAATTGTACGATGCATTAAACCACGTGACCAAACAGAGTTACGATTCTTGAGATATAATTTGGGATTCCTAGAACCTTCATAATCAGAGCATTTGGTCTTAGACGCAATCTTCCTATGTAAATATAAACTCAAATCTTGCAACCTCCAAGCTTATGTTTTGAAGGAATTAAGGCATCATGACATCAACATTTGACTTTCTTGCTTATGTCCATATTGCTATGTTGAAATTTTTTTTTCGCACCATTGCATTAGAACTCTTTCACATTAGTTTCTGAGAAAATAATATTTTTTTTCGAGATCGATGCCACCAAATTTTTTTAACTGTTTAAATGTTGAAGATGCCTTGTGGAGGGTGTGTGCCAAAACTCCGTTTATATCAAATATGACCAGGTTTATGTTGCATGTGTTTGTATCTGCAAATGAAAAAAAAAACAAAATCAAATGGTATAAGGGTGGTGAATCAATTAAAAAATACAAATAAACAAGTCCCTTTCCGATATTTTTATATCAAAATATCAAATTGTTGTAGGTGGTGAAAAAGGTTAAAATTTAAGGGCATTCCTCATTTCTTATTGTTTTACTAGGAATATTTTTTGTGAATAATTTATTTGAATAGAATGTAATGTTTCATCATTATGAGTCTTTTTACATACCATATTGTAGTTATTTCATTGCATTGGAAAGTGGTATATGTTTTCTAATATTGATGCAAAAACTAGTATTTAAGCATGTTTGCAAAATTAATTTAGGAATATATATTTCATTAATAAAAATTTCTCAAAGATTCGTTACATTAAATATTTTCTATTAATTCACATTTGCAACTTATACACTCACAATCTAAACTCATAATCAGAGTAATATTTAAATTCTCACAACTTATAATCGTATAATTGTAATTTAAATAGTTATGCAGAACCATCACTAAAACATATGAATGTATTTTATTTACAATGCTAAGTTGTATCATCACAATAACATTTTGAAATGCTAAATTTTTATTAAGCATTTACTCGCTCCAAATATTTAATGCCCTCTACCACATTCAATCTATTTGACATTATAAGTGATAAGTCTTTGTGCAAATTGGTCATCAACCACATATCTTTTGAGAAAATTTCATCCTCTAATTTTCATCCCAACCATATATTTTTTTGGAGGGATTCCCTTTGCACCTAATGTAATACATATTGTGTCTTCAGAATTATAGGGAACATTGTTTATACTCCAAAACATTTCTATATCTTTTATTGCGATTCCATCAACCATGTTATGCAAATGTTATTTTCCTGATGTGATTAATGGATTCAAGTCAGTCGATAATTTTTTATTGAAGGCCTTTGTCAGCTTTTCAACATCAGCTAAAGTGAGTTTGTCTGACCAGAATCCCATTTCAAATTTTATTGATAATGAATTTATAAACTCTTTCAGGCCACCTCACACATTGATTCTCTCCCTAGAATAGCATGAATGTGATGTCCCCAGAGGGTGATTTTTTTTTTCACATATAGTAAGCTCTCCAAATTTAAAACAACTAAGTAATTCTTGTGTCTAACTGCAAGGAGGTAAATAATTTTTTTAATCGGTCTCATATCAAATCTAACCAATGGAAAAAATAAACATTTTTGCTTGCGGATACAACTTACCGGTGGGCCTTACATTTATGAATTCCATCTTATTTACCCATAGATGGATCCTTTGATGAAAGATCTATTTCAAACAATATTAATATAGCTATTTCTATGGAAAATGAAAGTGTGTTTGAAAAAAACATACTTAATTACGTAGTAAAATGGTAAATTTAATATTAGCACTTTAGGTAGCTACCACTTACCGACTGAGCTTCTGGATTGCCTACATAGACCTTACTAGCTACTGGTTTTTTTGATGTAATATGTACTACAAACAACTGTAATCAATTCAAAATCAATTTCATGCTATCGTAAATGAAAGCATAATCTAAAATCATACGGGTATCTATGGTAATATGGTAAGTATAAATCAAAATGTTCTATGCCTTTTTAATGAATTGTAGCACCTACTAGGATTCGTTTATATCTGTTAAACAACCCATTTGTGGAAAAACTTTTGAGATATTGATGTGGATTAGTGAGTGGTAGGCTATACTAGAATTGGCTGGAATAAGCATAAATTCTAATCTATGTATCATTTTGTCGATACTAATTAGTTATGCAGACAACCTACAACCTAGAAACTACAAACTATGTAGCATTGGATGTAACCATGAACTTTTAAAATAGGATATTTGGTAATTCCCTTCTTTGAAAATGGTTCTGCTTCCAAAATTAGCTGATATCTTTTTCTATAACTATGTGAGACTGAGAAATGGTTATGTTTAAAAATACACATGGCTACCATACGTAGTTTTTTCTACATATTTATGTTGGCTACCACCGCGCGCTCCACTGTTACTTTCTCTAGGTGTTGGTGGTATGCATAAACCACTATTTTTTTTATAAATTTGTGCGACTTAGTAATGATTCTTATTTATAAATCCACATAAATAACATACCAATATTTTCTTACATATTAGTGGATGATGTGGCTGAGTTCTCCTCATATGTTGCCAGAGTTGGTGAGCATAGAGTATTGTCAAGAAAATGAGAACAATGGAAATTGAAAATAGAGCCCATTAAACATATTTATTAAGCTATTGAAGGCAAATCACCATGATGAGTTGGTTGTGTAGCATCAAGGTGAGAGGTTTTTACATTGATTCCTATTATTTTTGGGTTGTATGCATGAATAAGAAATGTGTGTATCTTTTTTTGGTTGAAATAATTTTAACATAATCACATGTTTGAGTTTTATTCTGGTACCAACCTCTCTTCATATGAGAATAGTAATGTTTAAAAAAAAATTCCTAACTATGTGTCTTAACAATAAAAAAACATATTTATTAATTTCAACTAATGCACACAGTGCGACACTTCTGCCGTATAACACTAATACTATAGAATCTTGAGAACAACATCGAGTGAAAATCTCAAACCATAACTCATACGATCACTCACAAGGAAAATGATGTTTTGTTTCCTTTTAGGTAAATTTCGCTTACAATTATCAATTGTTGTGGCATTTTTTCCAACTAATCCCTAGTGATTTATTCTCTTTCATCATTAGTTTTTTTGTACTTGTGTACTCTAATTATTGTGTACATAAGACAAAATTTTAAATTGCCCGCTACTATCATAGAGTCTGTAACATCCATACAAAATTGATTCTTCATTGCCTTTAACCTTTTCCATGTAATTTTTACTGTTTCTCTACACATTTTTGAATATCCAATTAGTATGAGAATAATAATAATACATTCTAGCGAACTAGTTATAATAACCATTAGCAGCTCCATTATTTCTTCAGAAGAAATATCGCTAGTCAAATTTCTAAAATCAATGATAACACATTATACATTAAAATGATTGGTGGCAGGAATAGTTGATAGAGTTCACGAAAGCTGGAATGGATATGCTCATTGACAAGTATATTCTTATGTGTCCTCCATCCTTGCTGGTATATTGTCTTCCATTGATGCCAAATAGTTGTCTAATATTGTCTGATCCTTGACGAGAATATTTTTTTCCGCCACCTGGTCCTTTTTTCATTTATATTTCTTCCACTATGTGGGAATCATATTTTCTCTTTCCTTTCCTTTCTTCATCTACTAGTAAACACAGATGGTGCTAGTGTGATTCATGCAATTTAAAATTTTCAGTTATATTGGATTCACTACATGATATCAATAGATCAATATTTGGTTGTTTCTCTTTAAAATATTGTATAACGTTTACTCTCATATTTCTCTCTTTTTATTCTCTGGCAGTAATAATCAAAGGTCTTTCCTATTATTCCTTCTTGAACAAGACCAATTAACTAGACATCCCCTAATTGTACTTTATCTGCTAGTACTAATAGTTCTTCATTGTTCATTCCTCTAGCAACCCTAAATGAATTAGTTGTGAATCTTGCCAATGAATTAGGCTAAAATTTATCCTGATTATCTTTAATAGGTAAAAAAGCAAGGCCAATGGATCTAAACAACTCAAATTTTGTAGTCCATTTAGTCCATATATCATCCAAAAATAATAGAAAAGCCCATTTTTCATATAGTTTGATGGTTGTGTCTGTTTTGAAAATCAAAAGCCATTGAATCTCAAATTTCTGCATTCAAAGGAAAATTATATGTTTTATATTTTTATATAAGGAAGAAATTTTTTAATAAAAAATGAAATAAAATTAAAATACATTACCTTCAATTCCTTTGTTTTGTGTTTTTTTAATCCAAGATGTTGAGGACATCCAAGCGATTTCCAAACTGATATGCCTTTGTACAATAAATCAATAAACTTGGTTTCTATCCAAGTTTTGTTCACTTCATTATGTTGTTTACAACTATTGGTAATGGCTTTGTTAGTTGAATTTGCAGAAAGAATGTGAGCCCTTCAAAACTGTAGCCTTAGATGCAAACATTTGTAAGTATCTGAGCCCAAAATATTTTTTTGTTCACATATTGTATGTGAGACGTCAAGTATATTAAATTTGATTTCATCCCTTTCCAATTATTTTAGATCTTGGAACACTACAACCTTATTCATAGACTCCAAGAAGGGAAGAAGAATTGTGTCCCTTTGTGTAGGAATAACATTTATCAACATGGAGTGCACAAGAAGGTCTACATTCACATCATCAATAGGATGATACTAATACTTTGGAGGTGCTACATGTCACTTGGAAACATCAATTGAAAATTCTTCACCATCAAACAAAAAGTAATAAAATTTCTTCTTAGTTGAAGGTTCTATTTTTGTAAATATAGTGGTTTCTTTCTTCAGTAACACAACTTTTTTGTATTCTTTTTCAACCCATGGAGCTTTGATCTAGACAGATCGAGCTCTAATATAGAAAAATATGTTATCCTCAACATAGTAAACAACTTGACATGTTTAGGCGGTGAAAGCGAACCTTTTCTATTCAAAAAAAGAAAAACAGAAGAGGTTTTATCACCTCTATACAATTTTATAAGTACTACAAGCATGCCATTGTGAATTTCTTATGTATTTTAACAACTAGTTTTTCTTTATCTACTAACAACCCCAAATCCCATCCATGTGTTGAACATGAACATTGTATTTTATCTTATGAGGATTGCATTTCCCATTTCTTGAATAAAGATACATCCAACTACATATCCAGAATAAGACACTTATTATTTTCATAGTCAATGCATTCTACCTGAACACGTAGTGTTCTCGAATCAACGACTACATAGGATATAACCATTATTAATTCCTCATGTCTTTCATCTATGATAAAAAATAACCACATGTCATTGTAGTAGTTGTTAGGACCATGGAATTCAACAAACCAATTTCCATCTCTTTTCTTCTAACTCTCAATGCCTTAAATGAATGGAATTTCTAAGAATGGATTGTGACCAATGGAAGACATTGTTTCTGTAATTGGAGTAGTATATATTGAAAATTACATCACATATGGAGCGATTTTTATTCTCACCTAATGTTAATGAATGCAAGTATTAGCCTTTGTGATCACCAATCTCTATAATACATTAATGTTATCATTGGTGAGCAATCAAAGTAAATGTTAGCTAATATTAGGCGTCGACCAAACATGACATCTAACCTTCAACTAGTTTTTGTAAATCATATCTTGTGGATCACATTATTAATACCAAAAACTATGTAATTTTTTTTTTGAAAATAACACACATCATATTTTGGAAGGATTATCCATTGTCTGACAACCATCCATTTTGCATAGATTTCATGAAAGGAAACATTTGAAAACATATGAATGGAATTTTTAAATATTACTTGTTGGTAATTTACACCAATTGAATGGACTAAATTAAAGGCCATTAAGATTTAATCTCCATAACTAGTAGAAAATAATAATGTAGCGACCATTAGGCTCAAGAATGTATTTATTTGAAAATAGATATATAATTAAAAACAAGGGTATAGCTTAGTGGCCACTAAGCTCCTCTGATTATTGATTGTCATTGTAAACACTATATGTTCAATTGTGGAATGATATTATTTTTTAATGATAGTATTTATATCGTTTTGGTTGGACTTTGCATGTCGAACCCAATTCCATCACTACATTTCAACAAGATGGATAAAGACTTGCGTATTTCACCTAAAATATATCTTTGTAAATTATAAGCCATATTCGTTTGTATAAAAAAAATCCTAGCGACAACTATGATTTCTTAATTTCAAAATAACTATCGAATAATAAATCATGGTCTAGCTTAGTGGCTACTATGATACATTCATTACCTCTAGTAGTAGAAATCACTAGAATTAAAAATTTAGAACAATTTTTATTGTCAATGAATATAATTGTATCAAATTAGCCACATGTTACCAAGTGGAGCCAATTGCTGCACTACTTTCCATCAAGAGGGATCAAGACTTTATCTTTGTATCAAAGGAATAAAATTTTGATTGATAGGTGGAAAAAATTCTAAATTTGAGAATATATATATAATAACAAATAATGGTCAAGATTAGCGGCTGCTAGGCTCATATCATTACCATTTTCCATTGTAATCACTGTCTATTCAACTTTGGATGGTTAGTTATTTTAATTGATTGTAAGTGTTACATATTGGGTAGAATTCACATGGTGGACCCAATTACTACACTACATTCCATCAAGAGGCATCTAGTCTTATTTATTCCTCCTAAGATAATGTTAGTGCAAAATCACAACAACCCAAATGACCTCTTAGATTTGGTGTTTCAAACTAGTCATTTAATGTGATTTACATAAAATTGAGTTTTCCCCAAAAGTGTGGGACTTTGCAAATGGGAAAAATCTCCATATTAAGGTTGGTTCCCATTCCTTTGTCTAGGTGCATACGTGAAATTTGCAAAGGATTGACTCCCAAACCTAATCTAATATTGCCAAGGAGACAAGTATGAAAGGAATATAAAAAGTTTAAACTAAGCTAACCAGGTGATACACCAAACGAATGATGAACATTTTGTTTTTCTGATAGGCACAAACCATAACCATTGTTGCAATGAAAGACCATATGAGAGAAATGAAGACAAGAAAGGATAAAAAATCAGCCATGAACTCGTATTATGGCTCTGCAGATTTGATACAATGCATTTACAAAATGGCCAAAAGGCATAAAACGTGTTGCAATCTAATGGAAGGTCTAAAACTCCATGATTTTTTTTGCCAGGGGACAAGGGGAGCCTGTAAAATATAAGAATGTCCAACCTTTTACAATGAGTCCCGACCATGCTTTTATAGATTCAACACAGAGGGAAGAAAGAGAGAGAAGCAGGAAAAACCAATTCAAAGCTCAACCACTATCATCAATGCCTCCTGCAAAATATCCACCCCAAATCTATCTTGAGTGCATCAATTACTAGTTCGGAACCTTGAAGGAAGGGGAAATGACAGATCAGATCGAATCTGATCTGGTTGTTGGGGAAAAATAGATCCTGTATTAATGGCCCGAAGATGTTTCTACATTTTTCTCCCACCTAACCTCTCCAAACTTAAAGTTTTAGATCTTCATGGCGTAGACGAGGCCAAGATATTTCCAACGGTGCCAGATTTGTTGGATTTTGAGCCTTGAGTCGAAAGATATGCCCATTTGAAATGTAGATTGAGTCCATACGAAAAAGTGGGAAAACTAGTTTGAAAATGGACCCCCTTTTGAAAATGGACACGTGGAGAGCTGGCGCATGTCTGAGGGTAGCCTCTGTATTTTTATTTTTGAGTGGTGTGGGGATGAAACATGGTTTTCTTTGCAACTTGCTCAATTTTTATGTTTTTGGCTAAGTCTTTTGCTCGGTGGGGTCATATATCTGACCAGGGACATGTGGAGGCCTGACACTTGTTTGGAAACCTTCCCTTAATTTTTCTCTTGAACTAGCACTGTGCTAACACTTGGTACCCTCCACTATCCTATCTCAATGGTTTGACTATTCAACCAGACCCTATCCCTTTATGAAACCAGACGTGTGGAGGCTCCACACTTACTTAGAAACCCACATAGGATTTTTCCTTTGATGGAGCGTTGGTAAGACACGTGGCGGCTTCTTCCTACACTATATACTTAGTTATTTTTGGCCTGATCTCCTCTTTGACCTCTATTGACCATTTGCTATGTGGAGGGTTGGCGCAAGTTTGAATCTCCAGCTTGGATCCCACTTTTTAATGTGCGTCGTTAAGACACTTGGCACCCTCCACTAATTCGAAGACTTTCAATGACCGGTGTAAATTTTTGGGGCTTTGGACCTGTGTGGAAGCTTGGTGCTCATTGTGATCTACCCTTTTTGGATTTAATCTTCGGAGGTGCGTCATTTGGACACTTGGTAGCTTCCATTGTTCTCCTCAATACTTAGTCAATTTTGGGGCTCATTTTGAGTCATTTGGAGAGCTTGAAGACTTCGAGCCCTTGTTGTTTCTTCTCCTTCAAGCCTCTAATTCTTTTGACACTACTCAACCTCCTTCCCTAACCATGTTATTCCATTTTCGAGCCCACCTGTAATATGTTTTTGGATTTGAGGCATGGATTCACTCGATTGACATAACCATTTCTTAAATTTCTCATTACATGGGGTCATTTGATCTTTCACAGACCTTGCCACTCCATTGTAGAGTTCCTCTATTGCTTGTTTGTAGGATTTGAATGTGAATTCTCTGACTTCTTCTTGTGCAGGGTTGTGGTTGATCAATTTTTCTGAGGGCAAAATATGGATAACAATTTGGTGACTCACAGGGGTATCTGCCTGCTAGATGAAAGGACCAGTTTCCTTGAAGCATCCATTGGGCACATAGGAGTCAAAATTAATGGCCTGGTACTCACCCTTCTTTTAAAATGGACTCTTTGATTACCTATTTTTCACTTTTTCTTGACCCTGAGCCTGCCCACGCATTTACACTCTCAATTTTCACAAGAAACCTTGAAATAAGGTCTCTAAGAGTAGAAAATTGTTTTGACCCAGGGCCTTCATCTATCTCTAAATGGGCTATCTTGAAAGAATTCTTTAGTTATCTCTGCATTTGTTTTATTTTGAAGATTTGTAACTATTACATGCAACTATGAGTCTTCTGCCATGAATAGTGAAGGGCCTGGCCTCAGTAGCTCTGGAGTAATATGAACAAAACTTATGTACAAAGAAAAAATCATACATGCCTCAAATGCGACATGCAGAGTGTGCACAAACACTTATTCTGCTGGAAAAAAAGTCTACTCCTACTCCTAAAATAACCAGAGAGAAAAGGAGCTAAACAAAGCCTGTTATCAGCAAGGGAGAAGTAGCTTCCCTTTCTCAAGAGAGAGCCAACCACGTAAATGATTTGACACTAAATATGGCTACCTGTATGAGTGAGAAACTGACTTTAAGTCGATCCTCCACCCATATCAGCAAGGTATCAGCATTAATGGAAAATACCTCCTCAAGTTTATTTGCATTAGACTACTGGAGGTGTTGATGGCGACCCATGGTGTTTTGATACTCATCCTCATGCCCTGAAGTAGACATGACTGGTTTTGGCTTCTCCCCTAGCTCCAATAAAGCCAAATATTTGATTGGGCAAGGTATGGTCCTTTGAATTTGGCCATGGTTCTAAACTATAGCTCCAAGAATGGAGTCTTCTTGCTGACCTTTAGGGATGGATTGTGTGGGAGGAATGATAGCCTAATACTCTTTCTCTTCCTCTACAGCAGGTGTGACTTTTGGAAGATCAAAATAATGCAACTTTGATTCAGGAGGCATGTTGCAAACTGTAGGTTGCCCTTGCACGCTCTCTTCCATGGCAGCAGGCTCTTATGATTAAATAATGAATGATGGGGGAGAAAATATTGAAATTTCAACTAGCTCTTTCTTATCAAAGCATTGTTTTGAGTCTGGTAGGAAACCAAACTCTTTAGTGTCTTGCTGTAACAAGGTCTCTCCCTTTTGCATTGTGATCTTAAAATCTTCATTATTTTCACCATATGAAGCTTCATCTTCAAACATGAAGCTGCTGAGTTCAGGATCCTCCAAAAGCTCACACTTTTGGAGAGTTTGAATGGGAGAGGGGGCTGTATTTTCTTGTGCAACTGGCTCATGATTTAGTGCCTCTGAATTTGTATTGGTCACCTCCATATGCTCCTTTTTAACTGGACTTGGAGATGGCTTGTTCTTCTTCTTTCTTTTGTGAAGAACATAGAAGATTCATATCTTCCAACCTTGGTTCTAGAGATACATTGTGATCTCCATGAAGGATTTTCTTCCTAAATCAATCCTCCAAGTAAGATAGATAATTTACTTCATTGTTGTCCTATTGCATGTGCTCAACCTCCTCCATGGTTTCCTCTTGATCTGAAACTTTCTCACCATGGTTTCCCTCTTCCTCAAACATGAAGTTTGAAATATCAAACTCTTCTTCAACATTAAAGCTCAAAGGGGATGAAGTGGGAGGAAGAAATAAAGGTGCTTCTATCGTTTTCTCCACACTTGGGGCCTTTAAAACTATATGGTCCTCCTCCTCTGCTACAAATTCAGCCTCAGCCACCACTAGCTCTTCAACCTTGACCTCCTCTATTGGCTTGACCATCAAGGGGATCTTTAGTAAACCCAAATTTAGTAGCCCAACTCATCAGATTGTCTGTTGAATTTCTTTTCTGTGGGGCCTCCTCTTCTTGTTGTCCTTGATTGGATTATTGAGTATCTTCCCAACATGGAACTTGGGAAAGAAAGAGGAGTGGCAGGTTGGAGTTCAACCAAATTTTTAATTGTTTGTGGTGGTGGAGGAGATGGAACTTCCTATTTGTTTGGAGGGGATGAATATTTGGAAGGAAAAAGGGAAAAATAACTGATCATGAGGTGGAAGATCAGGGGATGGAGAAGAGAAACCAACACTTGGGGCATTAAACTGAGGGGCTTGACTCTTGATTGTTTAAATGATAAAGACTGAGGAAGAGAAAATGAAGAGCTAAGAGGTGGTGGACTTACCCATTGATAAGGTTGTCTTGCACTTTTCTCATAAGCCTTGATGTCCTTAATCCATTGTGTAAGTTGAGGTAGAACTTCGACCATGAATTCAAGCTTCTCTTGATGGTTGTAATGTCTTAGAAAAGGGCCTTCCCATGGACAATGTGCCCTACAACCAATCTTGAATGCCTTGATTTATGCTATGGCCCTTGACTTGAACCATGCTAGCCTCCATTTTTTGAATCTTATCTAGCAAACCAACATTCTCCACATAGTTGTCACCATTGTATCTTGCCCCCTTATTCTTGAAAATGCTCTATGGCCAAACTTGGTTTTGACCCTTCTCATATGGGTAAGCATAATGGTCCTGGATCTGATTATAATATTGATTTGGAGGAGTTGGGAAATGCATTGGAGGTGGATTGCATTGTTGTTGTAAGTGTGAATTCCATCAAGGGAATGAAGTCATGATTACACAACTTCATGAAATGGGAGAAAATGAAAGAGATGGAAGAAGAAAATGGATGAAAATGAGTGGAAATGGATGGAAAATAAGGTTTGTAACTCAGAGAATGGGTTTTTGACCAGATGGAGTCACCAGATGTTTTTGCATGTGCCTCCAAAGGATCTGAATCTCACCAAGAACACATCAACTTTTGATGAAATAAGGTACATCAGACCTATCCCACTGGGTGTGCCAAAACTTTTAGTACAAAATCACATCACCCCAAATGACTTCTCAGATTTGGTGTTTCAAACTCTTTCATTTGATGTGATTACATAACATTGAATTTCCCCAAAAGTGTGGGACTTGGCAAATGGGAAAACTCTCCAGATTAAAGGTTGGTTCCTATTCCTTTGTCTAGGTGCATACGTGAAATTTGCAAAGGATTGATTCTTAAACCTAATCTAATATTGCCAAGGAGACAAGGATAAGAAAGGAATACAAGAAATTAAAACTAAGCTAACTACGAGGTGATACACTGAAGGAATGATGAAAATTTTTTTTTTATAATAGGCAACAAATGAAACAAAATGCATACAATAATCAAGCACAGATAACCAGTTTTTGATCCACCTAATAATGAAAGACCATCATGACCAAGCAATGAAGACCAAGAAAGGGTTGAAAATCAGCCACAAACATGTATTATTGCTCTGCAGATTTGATACAATGCATTTACAAAATTCACCAAAAGGAAGAAAAATATTTTGCAATTTAATGGAAGGCTTTGAAACTTCCATGAATTTGTGAGTTCTTAGGGGAAAAATCCTGTAAAATAGAAGAATGTCCATCCCTCTTACAATTTAGTCTCGCCCCTCATATTTTATATATTCACATAGAAGGGAAGAAAGAGAGAGAAGTAGGAAAACCAGTTGAATCTCAACATTATGCATCAATGCCTTGTGCTAAAATTTCTGCCCCAAATCTTTCTTGACTGCATCAATATACTTGGTTGGTTTCCTTGAAGCTTGATGAAATACCTTAAATAGATCAGGATTTTTGTGTGAAGTTCCCAAAACATCCCTAAATGGTGTTAGTGTAGAATATCACCCTCGAGAGCTTTCCAACGACTGTGAGAACGCAAAAAACATGGACATCGGGAGCTCTAGATATGTTCTGGTCAAAGTTTGGTCAACAAGATAAAGTCAACTCTCAGTCAACCTAGTCAATATATGGACCAATCGCATTTGAAGTCAACATGTGGTGAAAAGGAAAAAGGGAGTTGTTTGTTGGTTTTTGATCACCGGTCTTTGACGAGCGTAAAAATGGTGCACAGGAACAAGAGGCTCAACTTTTATTACGGAGGGGAGCCCGGCCGCCGTGTGGACTATGGTATTATCACCGACGTGGTGGGTCCATAAGCCACAACGTGGCTTGTCGAATTCGCTCGATTTTCCTATTGAGGGATGACAAGTGGTATATAGCTATTTCCTGATTTATTTATTTCATACCACATTGCTTGGGTCAAAATTTATTTACCTGGTAATTCCAAATTCACCATGTTATGCCTTGGCTATATGTTCGACTTATATTATTCTCACATAATTCTTAGTTGATACATATCATCCACATTGGCACGTGGATGGATAAATTATATCCCATATTATTTGGGATTGGTATTGAAGCCCACGTTGGATGGGTTTGGTTAAGCCCATGTGGTCCCATGACCACTTCAAACACTCAATGCGTGGTTAAGGCTATTTAAAGCCTTAAACATAACATAACCCACAAAATGTGATTTACCCTTTAATTAAAAGATGACACGGCCCATATGGGAATTTTGAATCCCATCCCAATAAAATAAAATGGGACCTTTCCAAGTGGAATTATTTATTCCAATTTATCAAATAAAATGCCGCTATCCATTTTTCATGTGGGATTCTTAAAATATGCATAAAACTCATGGCAAAATGATGGAAAGTGGGATTTGAACCCCTGACCTCACCATCCAAACTTATAGGCCAGAACCCAACCTCCAATGTCGCCAGCTCAACAAGTATAAAATGGTTATTACTGTATACAAGTATGGTGCAGGTCTGTTTAAAATAGAGGAGGAGGTAGTCTCAGAGAATGCCATTTTTGAAGGCCTTGCACTCAGATTGGGACCTCAAAGTAAAAAGATGAAATGTAGATAATTATGAGACAATTCCAACCATATAATATTTGATCTTTTTTGTTGATTTTTATACTATTTTGGAAGCTTTGAATGCAGATTTTAACAGGGATCTTCAAGACAGCTAGTTGGAAAACATGAATTTCAATGCACTTATGGTCTGTATTGTGACTTGGTGTAAACATGAAAAGTGTTCATAATTCAGATCTGATCTCAGATATATAATTTTTTTTCATAGAATGTTTTTAAATCTCCACTTGTAGGTGTTTTTCTAACACAGTTGCAGGGAGATCACAGGTGAAAACACTGTAGGAGCCACGGATCGTTCTTGGGACAAGTTTCTGCTATTTTTCAGAGTTCTTGGGACATTGATCAGCTCATTTGCAAGTTTTGATTCATTATTGGTTGTTTTTAAGAGTTATTGTACTTGCATTTCAATATTATTAATGGATCGGTTCAATCTGAACCCGGGGACGTAGGAATTTCCGAACCCCGTAAACAATCTCTTTTGTTATCTAAATGTTTCAGTTTTCTAATTATTTATTTTCTACACAAGTTTTTTGCACTTCTATGGATGCATAATAAAAGAATTTAATCAATTTGTGGAGTTAAAAGAATACTTAAAATTGGTTAAGAAAATCACGATCTTTGGAAACTTTAAAAGTGATAAAAATACAACTCATGTTTTCAGATCAAGTTTGGTATCAGTTTTTGGTTAGATTGCCAGATTAGCTTCTAATATTGTTTGAAAATTTGGCTTCACTTTCAGTATTGATTTCAGTATTAGAGTGTGAAAGACATTTTGGGGCTTGTTAATCTTCTTTTGAAGTGTGCAGTTTTGGAAGTACAGGTTGTGTTTGCAGGAATTAGGAATCATGGGCAAGTCATCCAAACAGGAGCAATTGGATGAGCTTGAAGCCATAAACCACCAACTCCAAGAAGAAAACTCTTTCTTGAGAGCTAAATTTTATTCCTTAGAAGAGGAAATAGTGAAAGTTAAAATTAAAGCCACAATCCTCTATAACCAAGAAAGAGGAGTATGTCAACAAGATGCTTGAAGAGAGCAAGAAGTTGATGGGCTTTGTTAAAGAGTTGCAGGAAGAAATACGAACCAAGGATGCCCTCTTGGAAAAGACTTCAACAAGGTGAACAGAATTTAAGAAATTCCTTCCAAATCAGATGCAGAAGTACTATGACAGAATAAGGCAATGTAAGTTGTTCACATTTTAATTCTTCCTCTCATTCAGTTTCAGATTGTTCCGAGGGTCAGTTTGAAAAACACACTAAGGGAATTGGGTCTAAGCTAATGGTTAAGATGGGATTTAACGGAAAGGGCCTTCTAAAAATGGATCCAAGGTGATGCTAACCCAATACAGGTAGAGGACCCAAGCCTCGGTTTGTATGAACTTTTGGGTTATTCTAGTGGGAAAATGGAAATTGGAGAAAGTTCCAAAGATTTAGCTGAAAGAACTGTTATCACCAAATCACAACACCCTTGTTTATCAAGTGTGTATACTTGGTGTAAGCTCACAGTGTGATTGGATAACATGGGTACTATCTCCAAGTTGTGGGACTTGCTACTTGAGATAGACCTCCAGAGAAAGCTGGTTCTTGCTCCTAAACTACCT
This sequence comes from Taxus chinensis, assembly GCA_019776745.2. NCBI lineage: Eukaryota > Viridiplantae > Streptophyta > Pinopsida > Cupressales > Taxaceae > Taxus > Taxus chinensis. Next base: position 29,027 of record JAHRHJ020003388.1, read on the forward strand.
GCCACAATCTACTCTAATGCAGGAAAAACTAACTATTCCAATCTAACTTTCCAAGGGACCAGGGAGAGAGAATGCATAAAATTAAAGCCTACACTAAAGTGGTGATACACCAAGAAAAGGAGGGTGTGAGAGTAGTCTCCCAATGTGTGAAATACAGAAGCAAAGTGCATACTAGAAGGGGTGATGACAGTTCTCCACAATCTAGCAAAATGCATTCACACAATATTCCATACACACACAATGATAATGGATCCCTGTAAGAATATAATAATAGACACAATATTCTTCTAATCAAGGTTAAAGGGGCAAGAAGAATGCAAGAAAACACAGCAGGGGAAGATACATCCACAAACTTGTATTTTATTGCTTCATGATATGCACAGTTCAATCTATTACAAGATAAGGGCCTGGATCACCATGCAAGGAGTCCACTACAAGGGCCTGCAACACATTGGCTTCACAAAACAATTTTGACAGAGTTTTGCTACTCAAAAACTATCTCCCTTTACAATGAGCCCAACACTCCAATTTATAGAAACCTGAGAAGGGAGAAAGAGAAGGGAAAATGGAAATCTCGAAATCTGTCCTTCAACCACCTGTAAGAGGCATTAAATTGGAGTGAAATGATTTATCCCATTACTTGCAAAATTCTCCCCATACTGTCCCATGTGCTTGCAGCAGAGAAAGAATGATGACCATGCCTCTTAATTGCACTCCCAACTACCAAATAAAACACTGTTCTGAACCCGGCCACGTTTTCTTAAAAATATTCAATCAATTTCTCATCAAATCTAGAATTTCTTGATTTTGTGCATTGGGCTGGAACCACGATTCCAACGGTACCAATTTTGTGTGATTTCGTTGAGAAATGCAAAAGTTATGGCCTTCTGAGTGCGGGCAGCTATTTTGGGTCTGGCAGGCGTTTTCTGTCATTTGACGGGAATGAGCATTTTTAATTGACTGGAGCCGAATATGTTTATTTTATTTTAAATATATCTACCCTCATTAAAATTAAGAAATCTAGTTTTTTTGGCATAGAGGACGTTCGTGCTCATTCCAGAAAGTCCAATTTTGTGAAAATCGGAGCTCGGAGTCAAAAGTTATGGCCGTTTGAAGTTTCCGGGTCAAACGTTGACTTTTCTCCTTTGCCTTCACCGTGTTGCATCCCTTTTCGGTCCCTAAATGTTGCAGTGCAGAGAAAATCCATCGAACGCGCGTACCTGGCACTCCCATATCCCCATTTTAGACAAACAATGATCTTGACATGACTTTCGGCTCCGAATTCGGTCCCGCGCATCCCTCTTCTCCATTTGGCCCTGTCAAAATGTCAGGCCATTTGTAAGGATTTCCTTGGTTCGCGACACGTGGCTCAGATGTCAAAGAGTTTTTGGTGGGCCATTTGGGTTCGGCCGGTTTTCGTTCGCCTTTTGGGCTCAACCCATGCAAAATGCCCGATTGGCCTCATTTTTTTGAACCTTTGGTTCAACTTTCCAGGTCTTGCCTTTATTTCGGCCGATTCGTCTGGTTCGACATACTTTTTGTCCCAAAATGTCCCCCCTGCTCTGTTGATTCAACACTTGACAATTTTTTCCTTTTCGGCCTGATCGGCTTTGCGTGTCCCGCGCGTCCGTGTTTGTCCCAGCACTGTCCTCCTTGCTGCGCTAGATGTCTTGTCTACTTAGCCTTTTCGGTTTGAATTATAATTTTTGTCCCAAGCATGTACGAGGAAAACCGTTGGACAGTACTTATGCCGAATTTTTGGGTGATTATTTTCTGGTCGAAAGCTATTTCCTTCATTGCAACCTTATTTTTTCATTTTTTCTCAGACTCCTTGGGATTTCTTCTTGGACAGGGGAGTTAGAAAAATATGAGGGGACCATTAAAAACATGATTTTGACCCTCAAATCAATCTATTTGCTTGGGATCTAAATAATTTGATGCATGTTATCAAAATTACCTTGTGGCAGATAGAATTTTGGATAACAGGAACTCAGCCTTCTCAAAACCAAGCCTTTCTTAGAATTCCTAGGACTTGTGATCAAGGATTCCATGTTTTGCAAAAGTTGTAGTATGAAAATAGTAAATGTATCCAGGGTAAAACCAGATTCTCACACTGCTTTCCACTTACACTAAAAATAACACTAAGGGTAAAATGTTCCAATCCTAAAAATTCTAAGTACACTCTTTCAGTTGGAACAATCGCATAGCTTTGGTAGACAGAAATATGCTTTCCCTTGCACATTTTGTGAAGGTACTAATCAAAAATTCTGTTGCATATTATTGGAAGAGGAAAATTTTGATTAAGAAGTTAATGCCTTTTGTGAATGATAAGTTGCAGGTGCGATAAAGAGCAATTTGGGAAAAGGAAAGGTGAGAAATAACTGAAGAATGTTACCTCTCCTAGTTGATAGGGGAATCATTCTCATAGTGAATTTGAGTTCTACAGAATGGTCAAAATGGGTAAGACTCCTAAAAATAGGGAAGTTAAATTTTGTTCCCATTGTAATAGGAATGTGTCATGATGTTAAATGTTGGTAATGTTTCTAAACAACAAAATTGGAAAGTTGTTAAAATTGAACAGTTATTGATGGCAACCAGTGCTATGACTAACTAAAACTCATTGTGGTACTGAGTTGAAGGTAAAACAACCAAACTAGTTGAACCCAAGTGATTGGTTTGGGATTAAATTAACTGTCAGCTTTATATTTACACTAAGTAAATTGTTATGTTAGGCAAGCAAAAATCATGTTTTTCAGAGTTATACACAACTTTTTCATTCCTTTTGATTGATAAGGATGCATCCTAAGTTGATATTTAAATTTTCCCTGAACAATAAATGGTATCAACTGATAGAGATCATTTGAGCAGATTTCATCATACTCATTGTTTTGTTTTCTCACGGACTATAGTCCATTTAGTTCAAAATTGATGAAAAAGTTTAACTATAGTCAACTGGATATGGCAATCACTGTAGCATGGCAAAAATATGAAACTTGCAGTTGTAATCAGCATAATCACGGGAAAATGTCTATTTTGAACACTAGCTTTTGTTATAGATGGGTGTTATTATCTGACTTATTATTTGTGATGGCGATACAGTGTTTTGGGCATATTCATGTTGATTCAGTTGTTGACTATAGCTATTTTTGGGTGTTGATAGTCTATTATATTCTGATAGTGAATACTTGCAGTTGTTATAGTTTCAGATGGGCAGTGGGCAGTAGCCTAATTGAGGGTAGTTTAGATGTCTTGTATACTGATATGTGTTATGGAATTGTAATTGTAATCAGCCGTATCATAAAGTGACAGTTGAACACTAGCTTTCCATAATAGAATGGGTGTTATTATCTGGTCAATTATTTGTGATGGCATTACAGTGGGGTATGACAGTTCACAGTTGTGTGTAGAGTTGACAGGGTTACAGCGTTTCAGTTGAACACTAGCTTAATTGGGTGTTATTATCTGATCGATTATGTGACTAGCTAATCAACTATTTGCATTTATTTAACCTATAATGTTATTTTGGGTTCTTGTATGTGTTTGTGTAATGCAGGAAGAGATAGCATGCATTTGTGGGTTGATACACAGCTTTTTGTGGACAAAAAGCCTTTCTCAGTGGGGAGGTGTGATCAGGGGATCATTTTTGTCAAAATTTCCCTAAACATCCCTAAATGGTGTCATTGTAGAAGATCATCTCAGAGAGCTTTCCAACGACTGTAAGAACGTGAAAAATAGGACATCGGGAGCTCTAGATATGTCCGGTCAAAGTTCGATCAACAGGAAAGGTCAACTCTGATCAATTGGTCAATAATGGACCAATCGCACTGTGACACATGGCGAAATTGGAAAGGGAGTTGTTTGTTGGTTTTCGATCACCGGTCTTCGATGAGCGTAAAAAAAAAAGGTGCACGGGAACAATAGCTTTCTCAACTATTTATTACAAGGGGAGCCCGGCCGTTCGTGTGGACTAAGGTATTATCGCCGACGTGGTGGGTCCACAAGCCACCACGTGGCTTGCCACCACTATCGAATTCACTCGATTTGCCTAACGATTGGTTGTACAAGTGGTATTTATTGCCATATTTCATTTGGAATGTCATTATATTGCTTGTGTCAAAATTTATAGATACCTCGTAGATTATTCACAATGTTATTCTTGGAATGTTCGAGGCTTATATTATTCTCGTATGGTCGAGTATGATCATATTTCCACATGGCACGTATGTTCGTACACACTTATCCCATATTTTTCGGGATTGGTTGAATTGGATGGGCATGGAATATATCCCACATGGTTTGGGTACAATATCCCCTCGAATGACTTGGTGGTTAAACAAACCAATTTAAAGCCCGATTAATGGGCGAATAACTATCTAGCTCGCCATAATAATAGTTTGATTTAATCCTCAAACAGAATTGCCATGACTCGGTGGGATAAGATTGCACATCCCAAATGGGATAAGGACGGACCTTATCACGACATTATATGGGCTATTTAAAATTTAAACCACAAATCCTTCCTTTTTGCGGGGAATGTGGGATTCTTATCCCCCATGGCAAAAACTTTCTGAAAACGCCTAATCCTATGGAATGGGGGGATTGGAACCCATATCCCCCGACCTCACCGCTCCAAAACTAAGTGGCCTTAACAACCAGCCAACCCGCTCTCTTGTAAACAATATAAAATTAAGCTCAACTGTATAGAGAACAAGGAGGGTGCAGGTATGTGTAAAAGCTAGAGGAGGAGGCAGTCTCAGAGAATGCCATTTTTGAAGGCCTTGCACTCAGATTGGGACCTTGGAGTAAAAAGATGAAATGTAGAGAATTCTGAGAAAATTCCAACCATATAAGATTTGATCTTTTTTGTTGAATTTTATCCTGTTTTTGGAAGCTTTGAATGCAGATTTTAACAGGGATCTACAAGACAGCTAGTTGGAAAACATGAATTTCAATGCACTTCTGGTCTGAAATTGTGACTTGGTGTAAACATGAAAAGTGTTCAGAATTCAGATATGATCTCAGATATATAATTTTTTTTCATAGAATGTTTTTAAATCTCCATTTGTAGGTGTTTTTCTAACACAGTTGCAGGGAGATCACATTGTGAAAACACTGTAGGAGCCACAGATCGTTCTTGGCACAGTTTCTGTTATTTTTCAGAGTTCTTGGGACATTGATCAGCTCATTTGCAGGTTTTGATTCATTATTGGTTGTTTTTAAGAGTTATTGTACTTACATTTCAATATTATTAATGGATCGGTTCAATCTGAACCCGGGGACGTAGGAATTTCCGAACCCCGTAAACAATCTCTTTTGTTATCTGAATGTTTCAGTTTTTCTGATTATTTATTTTCTACACAAGTTTTCCGCACTTCTATGGATGCATAATAATCATAATTTAATCAATTTTTGGAGTTTAGAATACTTAAAATTGGTTAAGAAAATCACGATCTTTGGAAACTTTTAAAAGTGATAAAAATTACAACTCACGTTTTCAGATCAGAAATTGAGGATTAGATCGAATCCGATCTAGTTGTTGGGGTAAAATAGATCCTGCATTAATGGAATGAAGAAATTTCTCCATTTTTCTCCCACCTAACCTCTCCAAACTTAAAGTTTTAGATCTTCATAGCATAGACAAGGCCGAGATCTTTTCAATGGTGCCATATTTTCTAGATTTCGAGCCCTGAGTCAAAAGATATGCCCATTTGAAAATGCAATCGGGTTCATACAAAAAAGTGGTAAAACTAGTTCGAAAACGGGCCCCCTTTTGAAACCAGACACATGGAGGGATGGTGCATGTTTGAGGGAAGCCTCTGTATTTTTATTTTAGAGTGGCATGGGGATGACACGTGGTTTCCTCTGTGACTTGCTCAATTTTTATGTTTTTGGCTAATTCTTTTTCTCGACGGGTTCATATATTTGACCGGGGACATGCAGAGGCTTGATGCTTGTTTGGAAACTTTCCATTTAATTTACTCTTGAATTAGTGCCGTGCTGAAACTTAGCGCCCTGCACTAGTTTGTCTCAATGCTTTGAATATTCAATCCAATCTTGTCCCTTTACGAAACCGGATGCATAGAGGCTCTGCGCTTACTTAGAAACCCACTTAGGATTTTTCCTTTGAAGGAGTGTCGTTAAGACATGTGGTGCATTCTGCTTGTATTCTATATTTAGTTGTTTTGGGCTTGCTCTCCTCTTTGAGCTCTGTTGACCATTTACTACATGGAGGGCTGGCGCAAGTTTGAGTCTCTGGCCTGGATCCTGATTTTGAATGTGCACCTCTAAGACACTTGGCACCCTCTGCTAAGTTGAATAATTTTCAACATTTGATGCAAAATTTTGTGGCTTTGGATATGTGGAAGCTTGGTGCCCATTTGGGTTTACCCCTTTAGATTTAATCTTTGGAGGTATGCCATTTGGACACTTGGCAACTTCCGGCAACTTCCGTTGTCGCCTCTATACTTAGTCGATTTAAGGGCTCATTCTGATTCATTTGTAGAGCCATAAGACTTTGAGCCTTCTCTATTTCTTCTCCTTCAAGCCTCTGGTTTTTTTTACACTACTTAGCCTCCTACCCGGACCCTATTATTCCATTTCTGAGCCCACCTGTAATCTGTTTGTTCATTTTGAGGCATGGATTTTCTGTAAAGAGTCATTTCTTGAATTTCTCCTTGCACGGGGTTGTTTGATCTTTCGCAGGCCTTTCCACTCTATTGTAGAGTTCTTTTATTACCTGATTGATTGATTTGAATGTTAATTATTTGACTTATTCTTGTGTTGGGTTGTGGTTGATCAATTTCACTAGGGGAAAAATATGGATATTAGATATATCTGTAAAAAATTTAACCCATATTCACTTGTATTAGAGAAAATTTTTATCAACTGCTATGCTCAAGAATTTCTTAATTTCAAAATAGTCATCGAATAACAAATCATGTAATAGCTTAGCATCCGCTATGGCCATATTATTACCTCTTGTAATAGAAATCACTATCTGTATAACTTTAGATCGATTGTAATTGTAAATGATTAAAATGTTAACAAATTATCCATGCGTTACCTTGTGTAGCCAATTCCTGCAATGCTTTTCATTGAGAGGGATCAAGAATTTCTATTATTATCAAAGAAAATTCTTATCGACCGTCAACCTTCTTTACTTGTTGAAAGGAATAATGTAACAGCTGCTAGAATCAATAATTTTAATTTTGAAAGGATTCAAGACTTATTTATTTCTCCTAATATATATCTTTGTAAATTATAATGGAAACTACACCTTTAGCTTGGAAAACGATACTGCTACAACAAAACCCTCTAATCAAGAATGTGGGTCCACAATCTCCAGCTAAGGGGTAGTTCATGTGGGAGAAGGACAAGGAAGGTGTGACCTATCTGAAGGTGCCAGATGGTTGTCTACATCGGGCTTTGGACAAAGTGAATCTTTCCCTTGTTGGTAAGTTTCTCGGCCTAAGACCTAATATTGATATCATTAGAAAATGGGCGTGTAGAAAGTGGCAACCAAAAGGGGATCTGAATATCACCATTATGTCAAGGGGATTTTTCCTGGCCAAATTCAATCAGCAGATGGATTTGGAATCAGTGCTTCTGGGAGGCCCATGGTGGCTGGGGAATATGGGTTATTTTTAAAAAGATGGTATCCTGGATTTGATCCTAGCACTGAGAATATTCATACCATTCCAATATGGTGTAGGCTTCCAGGACTACCCCTGTAATATTGGGATGATGAGATTTTGCTAAATATCACCAAATCTCTTGGTTCTCTGATTGGGCTGGATGGGCCTACGAGGAATAGATCCAGACTAGCTTTTGCTAGATTTTGTATCTCTTCTGAATTGGAGCAGGAGCTACCGAATCTTATTATTCTTCATTCCAAATTTGGTAGTTGGTCTCAACAGATCAAATATGAAACCTTTCATCTGAGATGCCAAAAATGCCAGAAATTAGGACATTTTACCAATAGATGTCCTAATAAAGAATCTCGCAAGAGGATAAACTTGATAACCCCTGTGGAGAAACTCAAAAGAAGGAAACTTGGCTAGATAACAAGGAGGTGGAAAAGATAGAAAATCAAGGACGGGGGAAGGGATACCCCTCAACCTCCCAGAGCTGAAATATAAGAAAGGAAAAAAGAGTTTTAGAACTCCTATTAGGAAACCGCTGATCTGCAAAAAGCTCTGGCGTCCCAAAACTCCAGCGGTGGGTGCAACAATAAGTCTTCCAGCCTCCACTGAAGAACTTGATCCTGTTAAGGTGTCTCTGGAGGTGGACGAACTTACTGAAACTGTGAAAGTTAACCTTCTCTCCAAGGAGCAAAAGGTGACTTGGTCTAAGGACATTACAGATATGCCGGGAGTTTTAGCCTTGGATAGTGATTTTTCTCATCCACTAAGGTCCATTGAGGAAGTTTTAAATGAGGAAAAAGATATGGCTACTTATGAATCTTCATTTATGCAAGACCCTTTGTTGGTAAAGAGAGACTCTCCAAAAAATGGAAGCCCCCTTGGCCTTCCCAAGACAATGAGGAGGGTGAGAAAGAGGAAGGAGAAGTTACGCCATTTATCCCGATGGTTTTAAAGAAGCAAAGATGGGGGATGAAGATCCCGATCCCACTGGTTTTTTAGAAGTTAAATCCAGAAAAAATAAAAGAATGAAGGGGTTTGAGAGGATCCCAGATTCTTTATATAATGAGAAGAAAAAGAAAATTGACAACTGGGAAACCTCAACATCCAGAACTACAAGATCCTCTACTAGGAGAGTAGTGGATTTTGGAAGCAACTCTAAAAGAGGTAGACCTTCTAAAAAGGCTCTAAGAACCAAAAGAACAGAAGAAGATATTGCTGATGGCACTCAAAGCCAACTGAGTCATCAGGAAATCACACTACCAATATCTTTTTGATGAAGGTCATCTCTTGGAACATCCGAGGTCTGAATGGAAATTCTAAACAAAGAATAATCAAAGATTTAAGAATTTCTAGTAGACCGAGCATTCTGCTTCTGCAGGAAATGAAGATGAATTCTAAAATTCTTGGGCATTGTAAAAACATTTTTTGGGAAAATTCAGACATGGCTGCGGTGGACTCTCAGGGAGCGTCAGGCGGCTTGGCTACCTTTTGGGACAAGAAACATTTCACTAGTATGATTCTTTCTGAAACTAATAATCATCTTGCTATTAAATTCCTTTCTACTGATAAAAACAATACTTGGATCCTCTCCAATATCTATGCGCCAAATACGGTTAGTGAAAGAAGGAAGCTTTGGAGAGATTTAAGGGTTTTTAGATCTCAGCATAGTATTGATAATTGGCTGATAATGGGGGACTTCAATTCCCCTCTAAATCCTGGAGAAAAACAAGGGGGAAACTCTTCTTTCTCTAGGGGTATGGATGATTTTGCTGACTTTGTGGCTGAGCTGAATCTCATAGATATTGATCTCCATGGAAATTAGTATACCTGGAAAAATAGGAGGTTGGGAAAGGATATGATCCAAGTCAGATTGGATCATGCCCTTATTTCAGCTAGTTGGATTCTTCAACAAGATTTTCATCTCACTTCTCTGCCCAGAATCGGGTCTGATCACAATCCAATTGTTTTAAATTTTGTTAACTGGATTAAGCCGGTCAGGAGCTCCTTCAAATTTGAAAAAATGTGGATGGAGGATGATGACATTTTAGACAGGATTAAGGATTGGTGGATCTGGGGTGGTGAGGGAACTGCCCAGTTTAGGCTTGTTCAAAAGCTTAAAAATGTTAAAAAACAAGTTAAAGTTTGGAATAAAGAAGTCTTTGGGAACGTTTTTGTAAAAAAAAAGGAGCTAAAGCAAAGGCTTCAAGATCTGGAAAACAAAATAAACTTTCAGGGGAGGTCTAGGGAGGATCATGAGGTGGAGAAAAAACTCCTCTCTGAATTGCACATGGTTTGTAGCAGAGAAGAATCCCTTTGGAGACTCAAATCTAGAGCTATATGGCTGAAAGAGGGAGACAGAAACAAATTTTTTTTTTCGTATGACCACTTTGAAGCATTGGGATTGCAATAGGATTACAAAAGTTTCTAAAGGAAAAGATAACATTATAAAAGATCCACAAATTATCAAGGAAGAGGCTCTCAGATTCTATGTTAAATTGTTGAATGAGCAGAATGTTGTAAGTGAGGTGGCTGATTCTTTCATGCTTGAAGCCATTCCGTATGGGAAAATTGAGGAGCTTAGATTTAAAGACATTACCAAAACTATTACTTTGGAGGAGCTTCAGAAATCTGTCTTCACTCTGGAGGGTGACAAGGCACCAAGACCTGATGGCTTCTCAGTAATTTTTTTTCATTTTTTTTGGGAAATCTGTTCAAATGATCTCCTCAGGGCAGCTAATGAATTTCTCAGAACCGGAGATCTTTTGAAAGAACTTAACAATACCCATATAGTTCTGGCCCCTAAAAATATGGATGCTAAATATTTCAAAGACTTTAGACCCATTAGTTTGGTTAATGTTGTTTATAGAATTTTCACTAAGATTATTGCCACCAGACTGCAGGCCATTTTGAATGATTTAATCTCAAAACAACAAAGTGGATTCATCAGAGGGAGGATTATCCAAGATGGGGTGATCATGGTTCATGAGGTTATTCATTCTATGGATAATAACAAAAAGGCTGGCATGGTTCTTAAACTTGACATGAATAAAGCCTTTGACAAAGTCTCCTGGGCTTTTCTGGACAAAGTTTTGGCCAAATTTGGATTTCTGGATAAATTCAGAAGAATCATTAAAGCTTGCATTTCTTCAGCTAGATTCTCAGTAGTGGTTAATGGGGAACCTGTGGGATACTTCACCAGTAGTAGGGGGCTAAGACAGGGGGATCCTATATCCCCTCTTCTCTTTATTCTAATGGCTGACAGCCTTAGCAGAACAATCTCCAAAGCTGTTAAAGATGGTCTGATAAAAGGCATCAAACCTACCTCCACGAATCAAGCAGCTTCTCATCAGCAATTTGTGGATGACACTATCCTACTCTTAATGGCTTCCCTTCTGGAAGCTAAGGTGATCAAGTCTATTTTAAAATTCTATGAGGCAGCCTCTGGACAAGAGATTAACTTTGACAAAAGCTCCATTTACTTTTTTAATACTCCTTTGGAGAGGCAAAATAAAATTGCTAAAGTATTGGGATGTAAAATTAATGTGCTTCCCACTACATATTTGGGTCTCCCCCTGGGTACTAAAAAAGTTTCCAATAAAGTCTGGAATGACTTACTGGAAAGATTCCAAAAGAAATTGGCTGGTTGGAAAGGAGCCATTCTCTCCAGTGCTGGGAAATGTTTGCTAATCAAAAGCACCCTTCAGAATTTACCTATATACATTATGTCTATGTATAACATCCCATCTGCATTCAGAGATAAAATTGACAGGATTCAGAAACATTTTCTATGGCAGGGAATGGAGGAAAAATTCAAGTACCACCTGGTTGCCTGGGATCAAGTGTGTACTCCTAAAAGGATTGGAGGCTTGGGTATAAAAGACATTAGCAAAATGAATATGGCCTTAATTACAAAAATGGGGTGGAGATTGATCTCAGAAGATCAACCTTGGGTTGATCTCATTAAGAATAAATATTTGGGTCAGCAAACTGCTTCCTCCTTTCTACATTCTGAACTTCTTCCTCATGGCTCTATATTCTGGAACAATTTGATTCTTACTAGGAATTTTATCAAGCAAGGAAGTAGATGGAAAGTGGGAAATGGTAGGGATATCAGTTTCTAGAATGATAATTGGTCTAATGGAAGCCTCAATGAAAGATTTGGTGCAGCTAAGGAGAAACTGGAGCAGAAATATGGTACTAAGGTCATAGACTATATGGAAATTGATGGTAATCTTAAGAGATGGAAACAACTTTCTGTGGATGGTATGGATGAGAACTCTGTGCTATCATCTCTTCAGGAACATTTGAATCTCATTCCTTTGAATCAATTAGATGTCAAAGATGAAATTGTTTGGTACAATTCTAAAGATGGGGTCTATTCGGTGAAAGATGGATACAATTCCTACTTTGTGAATACCCAGAATGAATTTGATTGGAGAAAAATATGGATGACTGAGCTTACCCCTAAAATAAACTTTTTCTTTTGGCTTGTTCTCAGAGGTAGAATTCTTACCAATGATAACCTGATTAAGAAAGGATTCATCATGCCCAATAGATGTCATCTTTGCAAAAAAGATTCTGAAGATATTAAACACCTTCTTATCCACTGTGATTATGCTACCATGATTTGGAGCCATGCCCTTTCCAAGTTTAATGTCCTCTGGATGGTCCCTAAGGACTTCATTCAATTCTGGACCCAATGGAACCCCCCCTTTAAACACTACATTGTGAGAAGACTTTGGAAACTAATCATGCCCCATATTATCTGGAGAATATGGAAAGATAGGAATGATATCATCTTCAGAAATAACAAACAGAATTACAAGACCAACTTCACTAAGATTGGGCATGTTGTTAAAGCTGATATTGGGAGATTTAAACCCCCCAAAAACAAAAAATATCCTGTAGATGAAGAGTACATTTTATCCAATTGGAAGATTGGAGATGCTGGAAGGCTGATCAGGAATACCTCAAATATTGATAGGTCTTTGGTCCACTGGATTCCTCCTGAGAGAAACTGGTATAAACTCAATTTTGATGGTGCTTCCAAGGGTAATCCTGGCATGGCAGCTGGGGGAGGAATTATAAGGGATCACAAAGGTTGTTTAGTTGCTGCTTATGCTGGTAAAATGGGGATTTAGATGAATAACTATGTTGAAGCCCTAGCTGCTCTTTGGGGGCTTAGGATTGCAAAAGATTTAGATATCCAGAATTTAATCTTGGAAGGAGACTCTCTTAATATTATCAATCATTTGAGGAATCTTCTCCTCCTAGCTGGACCACCAAGGATTTTATTATGGAAGGTAGAAATATTTGTAATAATATTGAGCATATTATTATTAGACACACCTATAGAGAGGGGAATAAGGCAGCAGACACTTTGGCCAATGTGGGCATTAACATTAATTTCACCATGTGGAATAATGCAAAAAACATCCCCAAGGAGGTTCAAATCAGTATTAATGAGGATAATAATGGAAATACATACGTGGCATAATCACAATTATGACAGGGTGTGGATCTTAATGGAAGTGAAAGATCTCACTTGTGTGATTTATCCCCCTCTCTACGGAAACTATAAAGAAATCAAGCCTCACACAGATGGGAGGTATTTCAAAATATAGGACAGATACAGGAAAATTGCAGTCCCTTACGAGGGTTTCGAGTAGGATTTTTGCCAAATTTGTAGGAAGAAGGAAAATATGGGAGGGGCTCCATGTCAATTAGAGCCAAGCTATGACCCAGCCTAGAAAAATAATGTGATCCTCTGGAATCTACTACACAAAGGAGGCATTTCTAATTTCATCGAATGAATTCAGGGGCAAGACCTGAATATCTCGGTCCAATTTGCTACGGAGTGGAAGGACAAGAGGGTTAAGTATGGTGGGCATAGCATTATTATCAATGAAGAGCTGATAGCTGAGGCAACGGGCCTGGAATTGGAGGGATTTCGGTTCTTCAGTAAGAGGGTGGACAGGGCCGCTGAGGCCAAGAAATTTACAGACATGGGAGAAGAGCTGGATTTTGTTGCTGTGGGTTTAAAGGTAAGTTCCATCCCCACGCCATTTGATGAAGTGACTAACATGATGGTTAGATACATTTCACTAGAGGGGTGGTATAAAATGGTCCCCATTAAGCATCTTGTTTTTTTAAATCACTTTAGAAGAGATCTCACTGTCTGTTTCCCACACTATCTTCTTAACTCTCTTCAGCGCTCTGTGCTTGACTTCCAAAAGCATGCCTGAGCTATTCCCTTACATCAGGGCCTTATCCTTTTACTTCACAAGCTCTGCATTGCCAAGTACCCTGGTTTTCCATTCACTCCTAACGAGCCACTCATTACCACCTCCTCTGTTCCCTTTACCACTCCTACCACCCCTTCCAAGTCTAAATCCAAGAACCCCATGAAAGCTGACATTCCTACCACTGGCAAGATCCTCAGAAGCTCCAAGGATTTGGAGGTTTCCCAAAACATGCTTCATATCAGCAATGCAGGTACTGAACAGGCCCTACATCTGGAAAATTCTCAAACTATTAGACTGGATGCCCTGGAGATTGAGGTTAAACAGATGCAGAAGGACTTTCAGTGGTTGAGCAAGCAAAAAGGGAAGAGAAAATTTGAGGAAGAGAGTGACACTGATAAGGAACAGTTCTCTGAGATTTACAAGAAGTTGAGCTCTCTTGATACTAGGCTGGGAAGAGCAAAAGATAGACATGAACATAATTTGGCTATTTTTAAAGCCATAAGTGATTTCTTGGAACAACAGGTCCAGAGCATTGCGAGGTTAAGTGGGATCCCTGCTACTATATGGGGAAATGAGAAAGAGAGGAATATGACCATTTCACAGCTGGATGCTTCAGACTCAACACACACAACCACTTTGGCACTTTTCACCTCGTTGTAGATGATTCAGTCTAGAATTGAAAGAGCATCCAAAAAATAATCTGTCTTGGGCTAGTGGAATTCAGTTTTGTGGTTGTTTCTGTGCTTTCCTTTTGCTGTATAGTTGCTACTTTTTTGCGGTCTAGCTGCGGGCTACGTCCTTCTTTTGTTCCTTGTTGTTCCCCGATTTTGGTTACCTTGGGTAACGATGTTACTTCTAGTTTTTGCTCTTTTGTTGTTGTATTCTCATTGTTATATCTGGCTGGTGAGCCTTCCTTGTAATTGGGTATAGTCCCACCAAAACTATTTACCGCTCTACGAACTTAGCATGAGGATTTAAGATCAATAAATGATGGATTGAAGTTCAACCTTTTTCAAAGCTAAGATTTTTTGGTCTCCCATTGGTCTCCATGTAATAGGAAGAAAGGAATGACATAGCAACCATTCTAGGCTTCATTTTTACAATTTCTTTATTTTTCCTTGGCTATAATAGAGGATATCGTATAACAAAATATGGTATAGCTTAGAACCATGCTAGTCTCCTATCATTAGTGCTTTTCATTGTAAAATTATATTCTACTTTGGATCAAAGTTTTTTTCTTCCCTGATTGTAATTGCTCAATCTTATGTCTTGTGAGCCAATGAAAGCCCAAATTGTTGCATTTCTTCAGAGGAGTATATCTGTATATGTTATTTCCCTTGATCATTGGAATACTTATTAACAGAATAAGTGATATTTTTTGTAAATGAAGATAAATCATTGGGACATATAATTCACATCGGTTCTTATCAAAGAAAATGCATCTATAGCTAACCCTTGAAATCATGGTCCCCTGGCCACAGACAATGTGAGCTTAATATGGGAAATAGCAATAGAATAACAAATATGATATAGCCTAGTGGCTAGCTAGCTTTATATACCAATACATCTTGTGATCATTGAACACTATCTTTACAACTTTGAGGAGTTAGTCCTATTTTTGTTGTTTTAATGCATGAATCATACTTTCAGATGAGATTTCAGAATTTGCATGCCTTGACATGTCATCATTTTAAGTGGTATCATATTTGTATTATAATATCATAGATTTCCATATATTTTCAAAATATTTTAGGATGTCCGTTTCTTTACATATAAATTTCATAATAAATGTGTCAATGATAATGTTTTCTAACCCCCCTATTAAAAGAGTTCAAAATAAGTTTATCCACGTGGCACTAAAGTGATAATTGGATAAATATTTTTCACACGTTAGCATACTTACATCTAACATTGTCTAGGTTGACTTCAATAAAAATAAAATAATATGTTCACCTATACATTCGTACACTTTATTGTAACTTATTGTTAGGAAGATTACTTAAATATTATAGATTCTGGGATGGTTAGGAATATTTTATCCAATAGTCAATGGAGACTCATTTGAAAATAGTAAGATAGGATTTGTAGAGATATATTGTTGGAATAGCAATACATCGTCGGTCGATTTGTTAACTAGACCATTGGTTTAGATTCCATCTATCTAACTTCCACTAGGTATCCTTTAATTCCATTTGGATCTTCTTTAATTCTATGGATTTTGACTGTCCCACGTAGTTTAAGTTAATAGGAGTAACCTAGTCTTTGTGTAAGTTATTATTATGTAATATTGTGGTTGGGAGAATGAAATAATCATTTCCTATACAAACCAAACTTCAGTAATTACATCAGTAATCAATTATAATGGTTTTATGAGTTATCCTATGGTTGAGACATATAACTTACTAGGACAAGTAGTAATTGGAGGACCCAATTATATTTATTAGTCCCTAACCTGTGTAATGATATTCCACATAATCAGGTGTATTTTGGATAATAAATTAATAGTTGGAATAGGGCCTATATTGATCTATATTATTTCTACTAAGGGATTATGTTAGTTAGTACAGGATTTATAGAACATGTTTCAACAATGAAGTTAAGACTATCTTGACCAATTTGAACTCAAAAGGTTTTTTTGCAATAAGGAATCCATTAGGTGATGATTCCACACAACTGATAGTTCTCAATTGAGTGGAAAATTCAACCTAGGAAATTTTCCAATAGTCCCAACTATCTGATAGAAGCAATTAAATTTTATGATTTTAAATAATTTCCATCATCCACTAGTAAATTTTCATTCTACAGTTCCATATTTTGGGACATCTAATTTTATTGTTCTTTAAAATTTGTCCATAAAAATTGGATTTTGTCTAATTTAAATATGAATTGAAACGACTTTACAGAACTGGCTTTTAGGGTATTTGACAATTTTAAAACCGGTCTTCCTGGAGGATAGAAGAACAACTTACCTGAAATTTGAGGACTATGAACAATACAAGAATGCAACGTAGTAAGAGTTTCTACATTCAAATGGATCTAACAATAGACCAGATTTTAATGTAGATAATCATTTGGTTTTCTAACATCTAAACCTTCTCACTCGAACTTAAGCAAAAGGGATGTGTTAAGAATATGGAATTGAATCCTGTATAGTTAGTTTGACGAAGTAGCTTTCATGTTTCTTACAATTCGCGCTAGTTGCCAGATGTTTAGAGATATAATATAAGACATTGAGTGATTAAATGAGGTCCATTTATCAAAAATGATAGTTTCTATAGTCAAATTTTCACCTAATTTAGGTCAAGATTGTATCAATTAATTCTATGTGCAGTTTTGACTCTTTGATACTATCAAGATCAATTAGTAGCCTATCTTGGACTTTTTGAGAGGGGCCAATTAATAGCTGAAATCCTTAACTACACTTAATGCTCTTCCTACTGCGTATGAAATGGGGGCATCTTAGTGAATGGTTTGCATGAAATATTATGATTTTTCATCAAGTGTTTTAGCTAGCCTAAAACTTTCCATCGATCTGGAACAAATGTACGGATTACTACTCTGCTAACCAATTGTGTTGATACTGTTAAGCCTTTTTGCAGGAAAAAACATCTTTCTTGTTTTCAAGTGTTAAATCATACCATGAATGGGATTATCTTAAAGATGTTTTATTTAAGAATGATAGATGCATTGCAAGAAATGATCTAATTTTCTTTGCACTTCAAGCAATGCCAACGTTGATTAGTCTGTCTCCTTCCATGAGTAATTCTATGAAATGGTGGTCTTTGACAACCACAAACTATCTTCTGCTGATGAATATGATTCCTGAAATGGGTCACAAGTATCTTCTTTAAATCTTCATGATGAAGGATATGGGTAAGTCATCTGTTTGCAATATATGGAAAGAAAATAGAATAAAATGAGCAGGTTCATCAGACAAAATCAGACTCAGACAACATAACACAAATTTATAAGCCTTCTTGAACTGATGTTGTAGACACTAAAATTAGGTCATACACTCACCCTTTCATCCCTTTAAGGCGAGGCATAAAGCCCCCCTTCATTAGGGGTTGCATCTCAACCGAGCCATGACCCCCTTCACCCCACTAATATTAATTTAATTAATTAAATTAAATTAATGCTTTATCCTCACTATATTTATTATTTAAATATCTTATTTTAAATAATGTACTACACATACATATTCACTTAGACACCTCACCAAGCTAACTCAACCTAAGACCTATTCTTAGCAAGTTGTCATAACTAACTAAGACTTACCCAAATCCTAAAAATCTAAAATGCCTACTATTCCCTCTAACCACATTATTTAACCGCATGCTCACAAGGAAGCTCCCAAAAAGTATAATCCACACAGGGCTTAATGACACAAGATCCTGATGAAATGTAAGGAGGATCTTCCTAAGTTTAGTAAACCTAGGAAATCCCACCTTGATCTGACGATCGGTTACCCCTAACCGTAAATGTGAGTGGTTAAGCCAGAACTGTCATCAGTTACCCCTTTTAACCCCCAAAACAACCTTACTTTCAGGATTCAATTTTTTTGGTATCTATACTTTGGAGGTAGATGTCACTATTCAACTAGTGAGCTAACTCACAATATCTGAAATGCCTAACCTCTGAAGTCTGAATTTTGGACTTCAAAGTTACAACTCAGAGCTCATATCATGTGGTATTGTTCACTTGGAAAAGAGCTAAAAGGTCTCAAAATGTTAAAACCTTGAATTTTGAAATTTGCATTTTAGGTTATAGACCTTTGTGTTTTTGGGGTTTTGGTTGTTCAGGGTTTGGGGTTTTGGGAGTTCAGGATTCTAGGTTTCGAGAGTTTGGGTTTCAAGGTTTTGGGTATTTTTCACCTTCTTGGGTTCATAAAACCTCTAAATCTCTAAAATATCGAACTCTAAAATTTAGAGTTCGAGTTTCAAAATTTCTTCCACACAGTCCCTGAAGTTCCTACGCCATTGACCTCTGAACTTGGAGTTGAATCCGAAAAGAGAGTTGACTCTGAGAAACCCCCCCGAGCCCTTTCAGACTTCAAAAATTTAGGGGTTTCAGTTGTTTTTTTCATTTTTCGTGGTGAGAAATCTGAATCACTCAATCCCCAAGTTTTATTGAGTTTCCTGTACCTCAACCATACCGACGCCGGTTACCTGCAACTGTCGTCCGTTAACCTAAGCTGACACTGGTCATACTAGACCAACGTCAGTCTCTGTGTCTTTTACCAGAAACTAAGAACAAAGCTTCTAAACCTCCGCTAAATACCCAAAACCACCAAGAATCTCACCCTAACCCGTAGCAGTACCTTGACCAAGACCTTGAACTTCATATTCAATCATAGCTTAGCCTATTGTGAATGAATTTTCTTATTGTAGACGAATGAGATACCTAAATCATTTTAACTACAGTAGGATTTCCTTTATTGTTAGCATTAAGTTGTTTTAAATAGTGGGTTCACAACCTTCCCAGATCTAGCACACGCTTCCCAGATCTAGCACACGCTAGGCAGTCCACTGCATATATTGTTTAACTTTTATTTGGTGGTATTGTTTTCCATTTTCAGGTAGTTCCTCCAAGCAAAAATTAATCTCTCATGATTAGTTGTGGATTTAGAAGTCATACGTCCACAACAACCTACAACCATCATTTCAACAGGTATTCCTCCTAGCCCTTTACCCTTATCTTTTTTTGTCAATATTCAAAGAAACACATATAGAATTGGGTGAAACAATTTCATTTTACATTGTTTATATGGTTGCCATGTTGACTTTTTGAGAAGATATTTGAGGTTAAAAAATTGGTATAAAACTATAAAATCATATTAGGTTTTTAATCATGAGATATTTTTTTGTGCAATGGGAGGTTAAACATATTATATATACGTCTAAATTTTATCTATAAAGTATTATAATCACTATGTATTTAAATTTATATAATAAATATTTCAATCACTATGTATCTATGTATGTTAGTCAGAACGATATAATTCATTTAAAACAATATTATTAGTAGGCTACCTATTATTGGCAGAAGATATAGTGTTGGCATATATATTAATTCATTAGGGTTGTTGTGGAAGGCCAAAATATTCTTAGTCTATCTGGAAGGCCATAAACTAATATTATTTAGATATTAGTTATCCTTAGGAATTTACAAAAACAAGAAAGCTATTGCAAGCTTAGCAACCTCTAGGGTATAAATTAATACAATTATTGTAGCTTAGCAATCAGTAATCAATAACGCATATCATGAAGTCATATGCCGCTAAGACACTCCCACATCGTATTATTTGGAACATAGTTGTCGCTAGGATTTAAAAAAATAAAGAAAGATATTCTGAGTCTAGCGCCCACTAGGTATTTTGGAAACATATTATTTGGATCTTAGTGGTCACTAGGGTTTCAAAAAATAAAAAAATATATTGTAAGTCTAATGTCTGCTAGATATTGCTGCAAAATAAAACAAGATATTGTAAGTCTAGTGTCCGTTAGATATTACTGCTAGGTTATGCCTCGAAAATGTTTTCTAAGCTTAGGGATCTATACTCAACAATGGATATCATGAAGTTCTACGCCACTAAGACACTACCAAAACATATTATTTGGAATGTAGTGGTCGCTAGGATTTATCAAAATAAAGAAAGGTATTACGAGACTAAAATCTACTAGGTATTTCTGTAACATATTGTTTGTACCTTATCGATCACTAGTATTTCACAAATTAAATTAAGGTAGTATAAAATTAGTGGCCTCTATGCACTGGAACAACATAATATTTTAAAAAAAGCTTGCTATGGGATTTTCCATTTTAAATGAAATTGATTTGAGCTTAGCAGCTGCTAGCCTTTACAATGATGTAACAATTTAAGCTTTGCGTTCATTATGATTTAACACACAATATTTGGGTCATAGAGGTCACAAGAATTTAACACATTAACATAAGATTCCAGGAGGCTAGTGTCCTCTAGAATATGCATACTCATAATGTTTGCAAGTTGACAGTAGTATGCTTTAACAAATTTTGAGCTACATGGCATCTAATTGCTTCCACAATAGAATATTTCGAGCTTGGATATCTCGAGCATTTAATAAGACGAAGTATGGAATTTTTAGCTTAGCATCCACTATCTTATGATGAAACATATTATTTGAAGATATTATGTTGCTAGGATTCAAGTAAAAACATGTTAGATATTGCAATCTTAGTGGTCGCTGGGTTATGCCTTGAAAAAATTTATGAGCTTAGAGATCGATACTCAAGAACGGATATCATGAAGTTATACACCACCAAGACAATGCTGCAACATATTGTTTGGAGCTTAGCGGCCGCTAGGATTTCACAAAATAAATAAATATATTGGATTCTAGCGTCCACTAGGTATTTGCGCAACATATTATTTGTACCTTAGCAATCTTTAGAATTTCACAAATTAAATTAAAGTAGAATGAAATTAGCAACCTATGTGTACTGTAACAACATAATATTTAAAAAAATCCTTGTATAGGATTTACCATTTTAAATGAAATTGATTTGAGTTGAGCATCTGCTAGCCTTTATAAGGATGTAACAATTTAAGCTTTACGTTCATTAGGATTTAACACATAAGATTTGGGTCATAGAGGTCGAAAGAATTTAACACATTAACATAAGATTCCAGGAGGCTAGCATTCACTAAAATATGCGTACTCATAATGTCTGCAAGTTGTTGGCGGTATGCTTTAACAAATAAAATTAACAAGTTTTGAGCTACATGGCATCTAGTTGCTTCCACAATAGAATATTTAGAGCTTGGATTTCTCGAGCATTTAACAAGATGAAGTATGAAATTTTTAGTTTGATGTCCACTATCTTATGTTGCAACATATTATTTGAAGATGTTTTTTTGCTAGGATTGAAGTAAAAACATGTCAAATATTGTAAGCTTAGCGATCGTTGGGTTATGCCTCGAAAACATTTTTTGAGCTTAGAGATCGGTTCTCAAGAATAGATATCACAAAGTTATACGCCGCCAAGACATTGTAACAACATATTATTTAGAGCTTATCAGCCGCTAAGATTTCTACAAATAAAGAAAGATATTGGATGTCTAGCGTTCGTTAGGTATTGCTGTAACATATTATTTTTACCTTAACAGTCACTAGGATTTCACAAATTAAATCAAAGTAGTATCAAATTAGTGGCCTCTACATACTGCAACAACAATATATTTAAAAAAATATTTCTATAGGATTTACCATTTTAAATGAAATTGATTTAAGCTGAGTGGTCGCTAACCTTTACAACAATGTAAAAATTTAAGCTTTACGTTCATTGGGATTTAACACATAATGCTCCAAGAGGCTAGCATCCACTAGAATATGCGTACTCATAATGTTTATAAGTTTTTTGGCAGTATGTAAAAAATTTAACAAATTTTGAGCTACATGTTTTTATCTTAGTTGCAACATATTATTTGAAGATATGTTGTTGTTAGGATTCAACTAAAACAGGTAGGATATTACGAGGTTAGTGGCTGGTAGGTTATGGCTCGAAAAAATTTTCTGACTTATCATTCAGTTCCTAACAATGGATATCATGAAGTGATACGCCGCTAAGACACTACCGCATCATAATATTTGGAACATAATGGCTACTAGGATTTAACAAAATATAGTACTATATCTCAAATTTAGAGTCCACTAGGTATTATGGCAAAATATTATTTGGATCTTAGTGGTCACTAGGATTTCACTCATTTAATTAAGGTAGTATGAAATTAGTGGCCTCTACATACTACCTCAATGTAAAAAGTTGCACTTAACATTCATTAGTATTTAATGCATAATTTTGAGCATAGCATTCGAAAGGATTAAACACATTACATTATGATTCTAGGTGGCTGGAGTTTTTAGCTACATGGCATCCAAGTGCTTCCACAATATAATATTTCATTTTTATATGTCTCAAACATTTAATAAGAAAAAGAGTGAAATTTTAAGCTTTGTGTCTATAAGCTTATTTTGTAACATATTATTTGAAGATATGTTGTCACTAAGATATTATGAACGCTTAGGCTATTAAGATA
Organism: Taxus chinensis; assembly: GCA_019776745.2. Taxonomy (NCBI): domain Eukaryota; kingdom Viridiplantae; phylum Streptophyta; class Pinopsida; order Cupressales; family Taxaceae; genus Taxus; species Taxus chinensis. The sequence continues at coordinate 51,994 of JAHRHJ020003388.1, forward strand.
CTACCACATCATAATAGTTGGAACATAGTGGTCATCAGGATTTAACAAAATAGAGAAATATATTTTGAGTCTATTGTGCGCTAGGTATTGCAACACCATATTATTTGTAGTTTATGCCACAATGAAATATTTGGAGCATTTGTCTCGAACATTTCTCAAAACAACAAATGCATGTTTAGATAAGTATACCAATTGGAATATATACATGATCATTGTATCAATTATAAATATTCATATATTAACATGTCATAAATATCATAGCTGTAATTTCTCTCCTATCTCACATACTAATATTTATGATTCACTATGGTTCTTCCTTAACTACAGGGTGTTGTTGATCTGAGACTGTGGGCACGGTTTCTTCCTTAACTGTTGGTTGTTGTTAAACTGAGCCCACGGGTAGAGTTGCTTCTTGGATTTGTTACTCTTGTTCAGGACTTATTTCCTCATCTCATTTTCATGCCTCCTCAAAATATTTTTTGCAAATCTGAGAATCTCTAGATATCTTTTTCATTTCAGCAATCATGCTTCTATATAGCACAATAGACTTGTCAAACAAATCCTTTTGACTACCACATGATTTTTTGGCACTTTCCTTTAGAGTCTCTATTTTTTGTATTTTTCCCTTGTTTTAGAAACAATCTCAATGACATGCAAAGTTTCTCCTTCGTTCACCTTAGTTATCCTCCTTTGAAAATTAACCATGAATTGTTGAAGGGATGTCGTGAACTCTTCATCAGAAACCAATGCATGGTTTCCTTTAAATATTTACATCACCGAATCTTATATGAAAACATGATTTCCTCTAGAAATAATGTCATCAAACTGAAAATAAATTTTTATTACATGTTCATTCCATTCCCTTAGTCTTTCCTTTGTATAATTAGCATATGTCTAGCATATACCAATATAATCCATGGTCATAATTGTAGGGTCTTTACAAATTCCTTTTTTAATGACCTTCCCCATCTGTATTAATGTTTTCTGCAACGATGTCATCTATGTAATTATTTTTTCAATTATTTCCAAGAACTCTTATGACTACTTCTTTGCACAGATACAATTCCTTATATTATTATACAAGCCATGCAATGCCTCTTCTACATCAGAAATTGTACCGGGAGGAACTGTGGCCTTTAACTAAGTTTCAAGTTCTATATTTCTAGCACAAACTCCCCTCACTAATTCTATAGTTACTTCTATTGTGGCCCTTATAAAGGATTCCAAATCTTCCTTATATTGCACCAACTTGGGATCCTTTGGATTTCCTTTTCTTTGTAACACAAAAAATGTCTATTCTATAGTGATATGTAACTGACAAATCCAACGGCCTATGTTATTGTTGACACCATGAATTTAAGAGGGCACACTTTTCAATGATTTTACATTGCTTAGATTGAATTAAATGGCTAAGTAATGGTTGAAAAAATCTTACGTGCCTCCAAACAATCACACATATTTCCAATGGCTCATGTAATTTTAAATGGATCATTTTACCCATAGTTCGTTTCTCAATGGATAATGTGAATGTTGACGCAGACCACAACATTGAGAGGGTTATCATTGGGGCTTACGTTTACAAAATGGTTCTCATTAATGGTATAGAAAAGACTTCTGGAAACTCATATCTAAAATCAATTAATGGAAGAATTTAGGTAGCATATAATTTAATGTGTTAGTTCTAAAGAAAACTATTGCTTTCTCTATGTAAAGCTCCTTTTATAATAATTTCGGTCAGAAGTGGAACCGCCCCTTAGATTCTTGTGCTTGCACTTCTGATGTGTGAGTCTATCGCATCTTTTAGAAGTGCGAGTTAAAACTCACACATAAATTAGTGTGAGTTAAAACTCACACATAGAAGTGTGAGTTAAAACCCGCACATAGAAGTGTGAGTCAATATGGGAACTTAGAAGTATGAATCGAGAGAAGTGAAACTAGAGACTCACATTTAGAAGTGTGACCAGTTGCACTTGTAAGTGTGATCACGCATGATTTTGACTTGTCAATTCTATGGGATGAAATAGCCTACATGATTGTGCGCCACATATTAAACATTCTACGTTTATACACTACTGGGAAGGAACAATGTGTATTAATGATTCTATCTCCATATTTTTTTTAACTATGCATAATACCATATGAAAATTTTGATATATACACGTATATATACTGCCAAATTGATGGTAACATAATATGGAAACATAAAAAGTCACAGGTGTGACGAGCCTCTACAAAATATCATGATAAGTGTGCTACATCTAAAATCATGAAAAACGTTCTAAGACGATCGTCAAATTTAACACCATTTAAGGATGTTAAGTCCTAAAATAGCATGAAATATATCTTAGTGTATAATTTGGATAGGATTTAAAACATCAACATTTATTGATTTGAGATAAGGTATGCATAAATAAGTGCATATATGTATGAATGACGTGATTTAAAACTGTAATTCCCCTACTTGGGACACCGAAAAACACACCAAACGTGACTAAAATTCCAGTTGGTAGATTTTTTTTTTTTTTTAAAGTGTTGAATTACTACTAGTCCATCACTTAACCCATTCTCGACAACAACTAATTTAATTCATTCTAATTTTTAGTTTAGCTATGTTTCCTAAATACATTAATTCTAATTAATTTTATTTATTTAGCTTCTATTAAATTTACACATATTTAATATATATATATATCTCTATATATATACATATTCCCTTTAAAAATTTCACCACAAGAAATATAATTACTGATCCTTAAATAAAATCATCCCCCATTACATATATTTACCCATGTTCCCCCTTTTTATTTAAATTTCCATTCCCACCAAAACCCATGACTTAAAGTGAGTAGGGTTGAATTTGAGCCCTAGGATTAAACAAACCTCAACCCTTAGATCAAAATTGTGCCCTAAATTTTCCCTAATTCTCTTTTCTTTTCTCATCTTTTATTTTCTATGTTATTTTTTTTTCCATGTTTTATCTTATTCTCTTACTTGCAGGTTGTGTGGAGGAGCCATGAGAGCTTTGTTAATTTCTTATGTTTTCCCTTGGTGAAATCCATGCATTCAAAACGTATTGTTTTTTTGTTGTTTGGATAATAGGAATACATGTATTTTTTTATATATATATTTTGTTTGAATATAGGGGTGGGGGTGGAATTATGGAAGATCCGTACGTGATAGTGTGGGGAAGACAGCGAAGGGGGGAGGAAGTACAGGGGGGAAAGTCTACAGAAATGGGAAGTGGCTGCGCCGGCGGATGGTGGAGAGGCACCGACAGGGCAGGGAGGGGGACGCGAGCATGGGGGCTACGGTGGCGGACAGGAAGCGGACCGTAATAGATTGGGGGGGTGCTGCATGGGTGCGCAGCAGCCATGGAAGATGGAGTCAGGTGGGGGGAGGGGTTCGACCCTCCCCCAATACAAAACAGTTTAAAACAATATATTTTTTTGTTTGTTTATTTTTTATTTTTTATATATATATAAGTCAAAACGTATCTAAAGTTTTTTTAAACGTTATATGTATAATATATAATATATATGTATATGTAATATGTATGTATGTATGTATGTATGCAATATGTATGTATTATGTATGTATGTATGTATATATATATATATTTATAAATTAAAACCCATGTTATATATGATAAAATAATTTAGTAGCTATAGATTATAATTTATTTTAAAAACTAAATAAGAAAATCAATTTTCAGACACAAAGATAAAAATAATATATATTTCACTTGATGTTAATAAATAACAAATTTTAATCTTATTATTTGATGCAAAACTTTAAAGCACTTAGAAATTTTCATTTCTATTCACTCTCCAATAAAATACATATTGATTTACAAAAAGAAACAATAAAAAGAGATACTTTTTTTTTCTAAAGTAGTGCTAAACAATTTAATTCTAGATCCATTTTTATATACAAAGGAGATGACATTTCAACAAGGTATTAATATTACTTTTTCAAATGCAATAACTAAATAAACATTTCATATTTTTTAAATAAGATAGATATTCAACACTCCAACAATAATATATGTTCATAAGAAATAATATTCCAATACTATATGAGCATTTTCTTTCAAAAAGGGAGATTACAAATCAATTTTTCATATTAAATGAAAACAACAAATACAATGTAATTTAGAAATTATTCAAGATTTGACAAGTTCACATATACAAACATACACAAATAAATCATATTTCAAAAATCATGCTTAAATACATAAGAGACAAGGCTATGAACTAGATTTCAAGATTGAAAGAATCTTTCACATGCCAATGGAAAACTCAATCTTCCAAGTGATTTTTCAAGAATACAAACCACAAAATAGGGACTTTTTTTTTACAAGGAGTACAAGTTTTCCTCAAGCCATACTCAAGAGGTTTCAATACAAGAAATGTTTCACAAATATTTGAGAGGAAAATGAAAAAATCTCATTATCTCTAACTTCTAACTTTGAGCTCCAACCTTCATGCCTTATAGAAATCCAACCAAGGAGAAGAGGCTTGTTTACCACCCAACCATAGGCATCATAACATGCCTTTCCCAAGGTTGGGATGCATGCTAGCCTCCCCCAAGCCCATGGGAAAGAGGACTACCATCCAAAACTTGCACAAGAGTGAGGGTGAACAAACAATGATACATTCACATGAAAACAAAACAAGTATAAAACAAGACTCCAAGTTTTACAAGGAGGAGAACCCATGTTCTACCTCAAAAGTGGGGAAGAGAGGAGAAGAGTTCTCCAAGAGTTATAACCAATAATATAAGCACAATACCAAGATCTCCATACCCTCCTTATTTCTCCTATTTCATTTTAAAAACCCTCCTTATTCCTCCACCCTTTCACCAAGTCCTTCTTGGAAGGATTTTCAAACCTCAAAAAGGGGTTTCCTTACCAAGAATGGGGAAGGAGATTCAAGCCAAATGAATCACCTTCCCCACCTCAAACCATTTGAGGGGAGTCACTAAAGACCCTACAAGGCTTGTCCATCAAGCCTTGAGGATTGAGAGGGAAAATTCCCTCTCTCTTCCCCCACTCCAAAACTCCAAAATTCCAAAACTCCATCATGCCATATGATGGAGGGAGTAAAAACAAGAAAAAAACCAAAACCACATTCAACAATAACATGCAACCCATCTAACAACTAAGATAATATGCAACACATAGCAATAAGGCTTAAGAGCCTACCTCAAGGAAAGCTCTCCAAAAATATTTCCAACTTCAAAATTCTCTCCTTCTTGACCCAAGCAAACTCAAGCTCCAAATCACACAAGCATCCAAGCAAAATATCAAAAAAAAAGTCCTCTTCTTTTCCCATGAATGGGAATTTGAAGAGGAGCAAGTAAAAATCCTCACAAATGAGGGGGTGACATGTGTCACCCCTCTCTCCTCTTCAAGGTCAAAGATGCCAAAACAAAAGAGAGAAAGGGTAAAATTCCTTTTAACCCTCTTCTCCCAAATTACCTTAAATTGATAAGCAAGACAAAACAAGTGTAACTTTTGACAAACACACAAATCCACACCCCTTACATGGATGTGACCAAAGGGGAGGTAAAAAGGGAGGGAAAACTCCCTCTAGCCTTGAAAATAAGCCCCCCTACCCATTAGGTAGGGTCCAAGGGCTCATTTTTATGATAGGGGAACTCCCAAGCTAAAAAGGGGTCTCCAAAAATGCCCAAAATAACCCTAATTTCGGGTTTTGCATTTTTGGCACAAGGGTAGAGGGTGTGGGGACCACCTAAGGGTTCACATGTGACCCTAAACCCTTGTGATTAAGTGACAATCATTAAACAAAATCAAAATTTAAATGAAAGTGAGATCATTAACTCCCCAAAACAAGTTTACAACTTCAACTAAGCAACCCTAAACAAAATTAATAATTAAAGACATAATACATTATAAATTGGGGTCACTCATGGTGCCCAAAATTAATAATCTCCAATACTAAGGCTTCACACAAAGAACATGGCTAGGACCTAGCCCGTGGGCTGCTTGTGCAAAATTATGTAGCTGTCCAGAATCCCACGTTCTCCTGTAAACCTGTCACCTGCACACTCATTACACACATTAACCACACCTGTCTGATACAATATAAATCAACTGACATAGTAAGATATCAATGAGTTCTAAACTAACCTAACATCCTACTGAAATCAAGATGCGACAACGTGCACAATTATACTCAATATAACCAAAAGTTAGACATAATGATAAAATGACATATAACCATAAAATCCCAACATGCAACTAACTGAGTATCCATAAATATAATTATGGTCCAAAGCAACATCATATCAATTAGTATCCATGATAACATAAGAAAATGCTACAATATAGAAATCTAGCTAAATTGATGCGTTATACGCCTAAATGTCCACACATGTCTAATAAGATCAAATCTCTAAATATAATGTCCAAGATATAACAATCACTGTCTGAAACATGTCTATGAGCAAAGAAACAACAAGCTAACTGAGCTATAAAAGTGTGGGCACTACAGAAACGAGTGGGCATACAATTACCAAATGTTATCTCACTTGTGTCGGACCTAAGAGACTACAAAAGTATTGACCATTACATTGACATTAAAATATCATTCATGATAAGCATGTGTAGTGTCAATGGTAACACTTCTTCACCAGTATTTCATGAAGTCTGCCTTTAGGGAATGAGAGTTAAATATGCAGAATGAATCCCTTACAGATGTTGCATAACCTTCTTGAAATAAGTTGAATGTATTATAGGGTATCATATGATCTACATACCTTGTGTACCATGAGATAAAGAACACTTCACAGATGAGATAAGATTTATCATGCTCACCCAATTTGGGCTATGACCTGAATCAACTTGCTTCAGATATTTATTAGCAAGCCTCCATTTCAAATCTGAGAACACTAGATACATTTGATATGATAATTCCTCAACAAGACTGTCTTAGAATTCACACCTGAACTCATTAAACCATCTGTTAACAATCAAGAACATAAGGTATATGTGTAACATGAACTTCAATATCTTATCAATGCTACCATCATAAATAGACAATATCATGGTCAGTAGTTTTAATACAAAGGTATAGTCGAAATCAAAAAATGATGCTTACCGAGCTTGCATAAACCATTGGAAAATTTACTTCCCCATAATCGTTTACCCATTAGTAACATGGGTTAATAAACCATTCAAGAACTGAACTCCATGTTCGATGGGCTTCACCCTTGAATATCTCATCGATCTATGTGTTATATGCTTCACCACTAGGCAGACACTGAACCTATTTAGACTTCTTCAATCGTTGCGAGCGGATTGTATGTTATGAATCCCAAGTGTACCAATAGAATGGTGTACCAAATCTAAATGAAAATGACTCCACAAACCATTTATACAATGTCATCACTTGTCACTGATTTAGACTGAGAATAGCTTTCAACCCTTCACTATCAGTCCATGATTTATTTGCCAACCAAAGCTGAAGATAGTTTTAATTTGTTAAGTACCAATGACCATTAATCATCAGATCTGAAAGCCAGAGTTTTACCGGTATGAATCTTAGACAATATTGAACTTAATCTAGATCCAAAGCTGTCCTGAGTTCACAGAAGTGATTGTTAATTGTAATGCATTCATTGGAGTGGAAGAGTTAGAGTTAACTTAGCATAATGTAATTAGCACTCTGAAAATGAGCTTATGCAATTGTAAATGTGCAATATGATGATATGTCTTAATCAATTTTCGGGAAAAGGTATAATTAGTTGTAATGCTCTAAATTTAAATACTCGATGCTAAATTATCTGTGTCTTACATTGAGGACCATAATGCACTCCGTGGTTGCACAAATATGACATCAACTTTCTATTATTGCTAAAGATCAAATTACTGTTATGGCCCACCATGTACAGTGTAGATATACCTTGTACCATGCATCCACCTGACATGTAATACATCTCTAGCACTTGGATGAATCTACATAACCACACAATGTAGTTTCCGATCCAGTGAAACAAAATGCTTCTTCAATGGTCCTCAAATACTAAACGATCCACTTCACTACCTTCCAGTGCTTTCTACCTAGATCACTCATAGACCTACTCACTACTCCCACTCAATGGGAAATGTCATCCCTAATGCATATCATAGCATACATCAACTTACCAATAATTTATGAGTATGGTACCCTAGACATCTAGATTTTATTCTCCTCAGTCTTAGGAATATTCTACTTTGATAATTTAAAGTGACCTACCAAAGGGGTACTAATCGGTTTACTATCTTACATACTAAACCTCTCCAATATCTTCTTTATGTACTCTTCTTGATATAACACTTGCTTTTTATATTTCCTATTCCAAGTTATTCTCATACCAAAGATTTTTTTTTCTACCCCCAAATCCTTCATAGCAAAGGATTCACCTAGCTTCTTCTTGACTATTTATTTCCTGCATGTTCTTCCCTGCAACAAGCATATCATCCACATACAGGAATAGAATAATATAACTACCATCAAGAAACTTCTTGATGTACACACAATGGTCTCAGTGACACCAGGAGTAACCCTGCTCCTACATAAAACTATTAATCTTCTTGTACCATTGCCATGGAGCTTGTTTCAGGCCATACAAGCTCTTCTTCAATTTTCACACTAACCTCTCCTTTGCTTTGACCTCATAACCTTATGAGATATTGCATATACAATTAATCCTCCAACTCACCATGAAGAAAATTAGTTATCACATTAAACTGCTCTAACTTTATGTCTTCTACTACTACTAAACCAAGAACAGTTCTAATAGAAGTCATTTTAACAACACAAGAAAAAATTTCATCAAAGTCTATACATTTGTTTTGTACAAATCCCTTGACAACCAATTGGGCCTTGTATCTTTTCCTACCTCCATATTCCTCTTTGATTCTATACACCCACTTGTTCTGCAATGATCTCTTTCCCTCTGGTAGCTCCAATAGATCCCAAGTCTTGTTTTCCATAAGAAATCTATGCTCTTCATCCATGTTCTACTCCAACTTCATCCTGACATCCACCTGCATTTCTTCTTTAAAACACTCTGGCTCTCCACTATCCATGAGTAATAAATAATTCAAAGATGGAGTAAATTGTTTCGATTCCCTTCTTACCCGAGAATAACTTTCCACCTTACGAGTTTGGGGTTCCTGATGAGTAGGTACCTGAACTGGCTATGCTGAAACATGCTACTCCTAAACTAGCCCCTTGGACACCTTGTTGTCTGCAATTTCCTCTAACACTGTGTATTCTTTCTTTGATTCCTCTTTTTGTTCATGCAACTGATCTTTATACATGAATTTTTCATTAAAGACAATATCTCTAGACCGAAATATTTTCTTTTCCTTAAGACTCCAAACACAGAAACCAAATTCATCCTAACCGTATCCAACAATGATGTATTTCTCAGATTTAGCCTCTAACTTGGTCCTATCATCTTTATTAATGTGATAAAATACCTCATATCCAAATACTCTAAGAAATGAGTAATCAATTTTCATACCAGACTAAGTCTCCTTAGGTGTACATTCATCCAAAGCCATGGAGGGTCCTCTATTAATTAGATAAATAGTTGTACTCACCACTTCCACCCAAAACATTAGTGGCAGCCCCTCATGCAACCTCATACACCTAGCACAGTCCATGATTGTCCTGTTCATTCTATCTGACACTCCATTTTCCTATGGAGTATTTGGAACCGTTCTTTACCAACGGATTCCATTTACCAAATAGTAATCAAGAAATTCATTGTTATAATACTCCCCTGAATTATCTAACCTGAGAGATTTCAACTTGAGACATGTTTTATTCTCAACCAAGGCTTTCCATCTTTTGAAGGTTTCAAACACATCAGATTTCTTTCTAATTAATGAAAGTTACATAATAACATGATCCACCAATAGAGTTTACCTTATCTAGCCCTCATACATATGTATGCACTAAATCCATCTTAACCTCCTTCCTCATAGGTCCAACCTTAAGAAATATCACTTGCTTTTGTTTTCCTTAAACATAGTCCTCACAAAAGTCTAAATATAACTCCTTTAATTGGGAAAGTCTTTCCTTTATAATTTACATGCCCTTTTGACTCATATGACCGAGTCTCTAGTGCCAAAAAGTTACATCTCCATCAGCACCACTGGTTAAATAAAAAGTACCAATTTTCTTACTCTTGCAACTGCAAGACCTCCCTTGGTAACCTTCCAAGAATCCACTAGAAACTAACCATACAGCCATCACTACTTAGTTGACTCACTGGTATCAAGTTCCAACTTCTGCCTCAACTTAGGCACATGCCTAACATCCTTATGTAGCCATGTGTTCACATTTTTCATTTACACTGGAACACAACCTTTCCATACTATTCTGCATGGTTCATCATCACCAAGATATAAATGTCCAAAATCTCCTTGAATGAAATCAGTAAAGTAATGTCTATGTGGGGCGGCATGGAAAGAATACCCTAAATATAACACCCAAGACTCAACAATATTATCTAAAGAAAGAATTAAGGCATCTTGACAAATAATACTTACTGCCACATTTACCTATTTAGTTTCCTCATTCCTATTCTTCTTATCCTGAAGAGCCCAACAATATTTCTTAGCATGACCAACCTTCCCACATTACCAACATTCTAACTTAATCTTGTACTTTGACCTTCTGTGATCATTCAACTTCCCACGGATACCTCTATCTATGTTATTTTGTCTCCCTCTGCTCTCCATCATCAAAGCATTTCCAGAAGTAGAAGAATCTCTGGTGCTCTTCCTTCACATTTCCTTGCTTAGGATCACACCTATTACATCCTCAAACTTCAAACTTGAATTATTAGAGACTGAATTACTTACAACCTCAACCAAGTTGTCCTAGCTATCTAGTAAGGAGTACAAAATCAACAAATCCTTAACCTCATCATCAAATTCAATTAGTATTGAGTTTAACATACTCACAACTATATTAAATTCATTCAAATGAATAGAAATAGAACCATTCTAATACATATTCATATTAAATAATTTTTCATTAAAAATATTTTATTAGAGGTAAAGGGTTTTTCATATAAAATCCCCAACGCACTCATGAGACCTTCCATGGTCTTCTCCTACGATATGTTTAAATCAACCGAAGATGCAAGGCATAATCGAATTGTCCTGAGTGCCTTTCTATCTAGTAACTCCCAATCCTCATCTGAAATAGCTGTAGGTTTCTTTGATTTTCCAACCAAAGGAACATGGAGGTCCTTTTGATATAAATAATCCTCCATTTACATCTTCCACAGACCAAGTTTTTCCAATTGAACTTCTTAACCCTTGATCTGCCCTCATCTTTCATAGCTCCCACTCAAGCTAAAATTTCTGTGTCATTTACCACCTCAAAAAAACCACCAAATCTCTAATGCCAGTTATTAGGAATTAGAGAAAAAATACGCTGAAACAATTCCTCAAACCACAGTAGTAGGAAACTATATAGCATAATTATACATGGAGAAATATAACGACATAAATAAATAATGCACAAAACAAGACAAGACAAGATTTAACATGGTTCACCCAATGTGGGATATGTCCACTAAGAACTTGCTCAAATTTTATTATCAACAAGAGTAAAACAACTCCTGCAGTCTTCTCTCAGTTATGAACTCACAACAGAGTTCCAAAGATGCTAAACCACAATTGACACCCAATTTCTTAGCCTTGATCACTCTTGATCACCTTTTGATCACTAAGAATGAATACCTCTTGAACACACAATATATCTTCAAGATACCCTAACACCTCTATTTATAGGATTACAATCCTTTAAGAAGTCCAAAAGCCAACCCCAGAAGTTTGAAAGTCACGACCTTTCATCTTCCCAAGACTGGAAAAGAAATTGTCATGACCTTTCATCTTCCCACGGCTGGAAACGAAACAATCATGAACTTTTATCTTCCCAATACAAACTCCACACTTCAATATTGATTTGAGAATACAAAAAATAGGCTCTACACCCCAACACTCATAAGAGTCCTATCCGTTATGGAAAAGGCTCTCAATTAGCTCCTAGATTTGTAGGTCCCTTTGAGATCTTGGAGTGCATTCTTTTTAATCTTAGTAGCTTCATTGTTGCTTTTAAATTTGCATACTTTCATTTCAAAAAAAAAAATATTGTAAATTTGGTAGACTTCATTTTGAAATAAATAAGTATTTTGTTTATTTTCTCTTGCTTATGAAATAAAATTCTTATTTTGTTTCCTTAATAAAAAGATTACATTAAAGGTCCTAAACTATGAACTTGTTATTAAACTAGTTGAAGGAAATATTAGATAAAATCATAAGATTGGATGAAAGCATTTCTTATATCATCACTTTGTTTCACAAGTTGTGTAAGAAAACTTACATTTGACCTAACTTAAGTTTAGGTGGATTTAATGAAACAAAAGTGTGTGTGTGTGTGTGTGTGTATAATATATATATATATATATATATATATATCCACATTTATACTTACATGGAAATATGATTAAATTTATTATATAGTTTTAAAAAAAAAAATGTTTTAAAAAAAAAAAAATTCATATGCTAAACAAATTGTAGTTCTCTTTATCAAAAAGAAGGGATCTAAATAGATTTATTTAATTTCATATTCTTAATATATTAATATTGCTACAATTATTTTAAAAATGAAATTGAAATATGAATATATATATATATATATAATTAATAAATGATATTATTAATATTATAACTTTTATAAATAAATATATTAATAAAAATTCTTTCACAAACACAATTTTAAAAGAAAAAAAAAGAGTGGGCGTGGCTTTACTAGCCACTTAGTATTGAGTTTAGTGAGGAATGGGGGGTGGGGTCAATGACACCCTCTTCCCCCTTTTTAAAATTAAAACATAATAAATAAAGGGTGGGGGCCGCACCCCCACCAAATATTATTACCCTACATCTGAATATGCGACCCTCCTTGGCTTTTTACACAGTCTGTGTATTGGTAAAACTGCGACCCGTGTTTTCTTAAAGGTAACACACACACACACACACAAAAGCTTATTTTTAGTATATCAAAAGTAAAATTATTTAAATAATCTTATTTTTAGTATATATATATGAGGAATTTTATTTGTCTATATTTATTTACAAAGAAAAGAGATGCAACTTTAAAAAAAATAAAAATAAATAGATCTATGGGAAAAATGAAGAATACCAAAATGGGTATATTTTGTTAAATATTGATTACAACAAATGAATACTAGAAATTACAAACAATCCATTGAATAGGGTAGAATAGAAATTTAAAATTATAATAAACAAGGTTGGGGGATGTGTGTATCCATCCCAAGATTTCTCCGCCTCTCCCATGGCTTCCTCCTCTTCCATTTCCCTTAACCTGCAAAACCAAAATGAGAGAAATGAGTGAAAGAAAGGAATAAAAGCGTTGCTTAGAAATTTTTAGGAAGAATTCGTTGCTTAGAAATTATTAGGATTGATTTGAATTCCTTAATCCAAGGGCATAGATTAGTTTCATCCTAAGGCCAAGATTGTCCCCTAAAAAAGTTCGGTGGGGGTAGGTGAGGCAATCATTTCATCACAGGGGTCTTGTTTGGAATGGGGCAACTTGTGGGGTTTTAAAGTTAATTAAGTTATTCACTTTTATTTTGATTCAATTTAAATAAACTCTTTCCTTATTAGCTTAAACCACTTCTATATTAGTAAATTAAATAATTAGCTTAGTGTAAATGAAAGGGTTATTTTGATTTGGACTTTAATTATTAAATTATTGCATGACCTTATGAAACCATTGTATTAAATTTATTTAGGGTCATTTGAATGAAGTATGTTAAACCTAATCGTAGATTTAATCAATTATTTGATTTAAATATTATTATTTAAATAATTTTGTGATGATCGTTTATTAACCTATGGATTAGTTTAACAATACATTCGTCCTTGTAATCAATGTTTGGTTTTGAGTTTTGTGTGATAAATTTTATGGGTGTTACAATTTTATGATTGGTTCCTTGGCACCAAAAACATATGTTAGGTAAGTTTTTGTAGAGAACTCACTCAAAATATCGAATGTCTCTTATGTGGATATACAAACACTCAACTTCCTAGGAAAGATTTACTTCAACACAAACCCGTTTTGGGGCCTACCATTGTAGAACCTTTTAGGTTTTATGCAAACAACCCTCCCAATGGAGGACACTATCTAGTACAGGAACTGCACACATGGCAACGAAAATAAAGGAAACTCAACCCATACTAATACTTTGAGATTCTTGTGTTGAAACACCATAAAGTCTTGTGTCCATGGGGATAGGACCAACAAGGAGTTAAGAACATACTTAGTAGCTAAATGGTTAATCATGGCGAGGGTATGTGAATGATGTCAAAAATGAAACAAAATAATCCCTTTTGCATGTTTTGAACACTTTCCATCCTAATACTGTGGGAAGCCCAGGCCAAGTTTACCTATGTCTTGAGCATCCTTCAAGAGGGGATACACACAAAAAAGTACACAATAAGTAAGAAATGTACTAACCAGTAACATGCAACATTATATTCATAAAAATGAAGAACAATATCAAGAGGATATATATTACCTCGTGAAACATTTTCGAGAGAAAGTTATCAGGTTGTTTCTACGGTGGGGACATTGCTTGGAATTCCACTAACTCCAACCATGACATCAATAGTTTGGATCGAACTTGAGGGGGCATTATATAAGCTATCCCTATGGGAATAACCCAAAATAAAAAATATAAATAGTAATATCTCACAATTTCCAAAAGGACCACATAGTGGCATGCATGAACGTACCAAAACCCTAACCGAGCCATCTCAAAATCCTAGAAGTTCAATTTTAATAAATATTGAAATGTTGTTACTTAAAATTTATATATATTCCACACCCAGGGAGTGGAAATTCACCAAACTGGGAAGCCCCACAAGGCAGAGAGCCCTAGTTTGAAGAGCCATCCAATGGCTTGCCATGCGCCAAACAAACAATATATAATTTTGAATATGGCCCATAAGAATGTATGGTTTTTTTATATTATTTATTGACGCCAAACAAATGATATACTAGCCTTAATCCTAGATATCTAGAATCAACCTAAACTATCTCTATTGATTGAGCATCATCATGCCAAATAATTATGTTTCAGAAAATGTGTTAGACTTTCCAGCCCACACAGACCATTCTTATATAAACTAACAGTTAGATTTTATATTTCACTTAAGTCTTTTACAAAAAATTATTCAAATGAACTTTTCTTGTGATCATATTATGTGTGTATTGGGCTATTTTGATTAAAATACTAGTGCCATGATTAAGGATTTTGTTGCACCAAGTAGGTTTTAGTTGTTATATTTATGGCTGTGTGGTCATACACAAGATTTTTGAACATGCAACATGGATAAAAAGAATTTTATCCCATATATATTGGAGTTAATTTATTATATTTCTGAAGGTAGTTATATATTTTCCACCAAAACCAATGACTTTATACCATAGGTTAGTATCAATATGTCACGTGTAATAATTCATGTCTTTTTATAAAGTTGTGCATTAAATTTTTGTGAGATTATTCCATTTTCATTTATTTGATCATATTCCATTATTTTTCCTTCTTTCTTTAGTTTTGATGAAGAATAAATCTTCTTCCAACAATGATAATAAATAGAAAGGAAGCTAAAAGTCCACATTTTAATTATAATGATGAGACTTCACCATATTAGATTTGATCTATAAGTATTCTTAATGTAGCCTTTAGAAAGTACTACTCAATCTACAAAAGGGGATCCTGAGCATCACCGACATAAAGAGGAGCAAGTAAACATCTAATATACATCTAAAAAATGTTTTTATCTTGTACTATCTTGATTTCAGAATCGTGCATCGTGGGAGGCATACCTGTACTCAATTGGGAATTGAGGGTATTCGGACTAAACCAAAAGCATTCATGGGTATAAAATACTAATGCCTGATAGATCACGGGCTACTTCATCGCGTTCCTATGCCTCAAGGTAGTCTTTAGGCGACCTCGATCGACATAACTCTTCATATTCTAGACTATCTGAAACCATTTAAATACAATTTTGGCTTGGTGATGAAACATTGCCTGACAATACCTCTATGTTTCTAGAGAGAGAATATCTCCGATAAATAAAATAACCACACTTCAAGACATTAAGGCTATATGGTCACCGCCAGACAATACTTCTCCTGTAAACGTCCAAACGAGATGAATAACTTTGTCTATATGGACTAATAATGTTGGTTTATCAAATTCTTCAATTTGAAATTGACACGGGCATAGGGCTCACTATTCATGAATGAGATGACTTCCTCAACCACCCCCTAACTACATTTCGAGACTTTCATCAAAGAATAGGGTAATTTGATAAATTCATTTTGATCGATGGGAAAACGGGTAGCAATCGATGTCATCTGGGAAAATTTCAAAGTTGGAAGATTGGGTATGGATAAAGGAAGAGTGTGTCTCGAGTTGGTCTGAACAATTATTTGTTGATTCCTTTGACTTATTTTGGGAGGCTGACCTCAAGATCAAGGTCTGCAAGGAGCATTAGGGAACCATTCGCTTAAGCTCGTATGAGGTGGTAGGGTTTAAATCATACATTTAATGCCAAGGAGATCCGTGTTGGAGACACCACGGTTAGTTTAGGGTTAGTAGGTAATGGAAAAAATTTTGGTCGCGCCATGAATACTAGGGATGCAATGCCATCGCTTTTTGTTGTGTGTGTGTATCTATAGCTCATCCTATTGTAGAAGGGTAATCTGAAGTGCTCTTATCAATAACTACGTTCTTCTCTGTAAACTTGGTCCTCATGATGAGATTAAGAGATCTGGATGGCCCCAACTGCACTGGTTTGTGGTTGAGATCTATCGCGGTACACTAAGGGAGTGGTGTCACTCTTAGGATGGGAGGAGCTATGGGTTGTTTAGGGAGTTATCCTTTGAAGGCTTCACACCTATTTTGGAGCAGTCGTCCCTCCCATTAAAGGCGAACATCATTCTTAAGCTATGTGCTGAATGGAAGGGTTGACAATGGTCTGCGCGAGTATTGGAACCATCACTACAACCTCAAATAGATTGCACACACGTATTACTTACAGAACTAGCAGTTGATGTCGGTTAGTAGAGTGAAGGCATCTCAAGCATAAATGAATCTAGTTTTAGGAGGCGTAACACCTTAATGCCACACAAAGAGATGATGAAACCAAGGAGCTTACCTGAGAGAATAGTAAATATGTACATCTTTGGTTGAAGACAAACACAGTATTTGAGTAGACGATCAAAGATGACTTTAAGCACCTTAAGATGGTCTTCCCGATGTTTATATTTTGCAAGGAGGTCAGATCTCATAATCTTCCAATATGTTATGCATAATTTCATGGAAGATATAGTTCATATCCCTCTAGTAGGTGGCATGAGCATTCTTAAGGCCAAAAGGCATAATTCAATAGCAAAAAGTACCCCAAGGGGTGATAAAGGTATTTTTGTGTTGATCGTATGGTGCAAGTAAATTTTGGTTATACCCTAACAAACCATCCATGAGCGATAGAATCTCATGACTAATGGTGAGATAAATGAGCTGGTCAATGCTTGGTAAAGGAAAATCATCTTTAGGGCAGGTTAGGTTGAGGTTGTAGAAATCTTGGCATATGCAGAGTCTCCCTGTCACTTTTGTGACAGGGAGGATATTTGAAATCCATTGCGGGTAATGAATGGTTAGAATAAAATAAATAGAAAGGAGGTGCTAGAATTATTCTTTTACAAGAAGTGTAATGCGTGGATAAATTTTTCACAGTTTATTTTTTATGGGTTTGGTGTTAAGAATAGTTACGATATTGTGAACCACAATATTTGGATCAATACCGGGCATATCAATATAAGACCAAGTAAAAGCATTCCTATAATATTCAAGGAAAGACGTAAAATCTTCCTACTCAGTGGAATCTAAAGATTGTCCTATCTTTAGAATGTGAGGGTCATCCTATGTGTGAATGTTGATCTCTATGGTTGATTCATTCAACATGGTTTGCATCTCAGAAGGTAATGACCGGTGGATGTAAGATTCCTTTGCACCTAAATAAGTGAGAATGGAATCATCATCCTAACATTAAATGATGTTTATAGAAGGAATATCATCATCAATGAGGTCAAGATAAAGGAAGGGGATAGACGCGGGAGCCTTGCCATTACGCTGATAGGTTAGAGGTCCTAAGGAAACAATATTTATGAAAAAAAATTGGAGGATTGGATTCTAGATTCATAGACTCCTTAGGTGAAGTGGGTGGCATAGGTAAATGAGGTGAAGATTTTGTCTCTTCCTCTACGAGGGTAACACAGGATTTCTTAGAAGAGGAATTTTCTAGAAATCCTAAACCATGAGGATCATAGTATTTGTGCGTGGTACAATAAATGATAGTTTGATATCCTTGCTCACAGAGACCAAAACAGAATCCTTTCTATGCACAATGATGGAAGAATGTGTGGGAAAAGTGACGATTAGTTAGATACCGAAAACCAGATGAAAATGGATGAGTTTGGGCAAGTGATTCAGGCATATGTTAATGAGCATCGAGTCCCCCATATGTCAAGTTAGTAAGAAGATGAAGCGGACCATATGGAAAGGTCTTACCTACTCATGAGCTGTAATGTGTATATTGATGAAGGCTTCCATACTCTTGCAGAGTAACGAAAGTGTTTACGTTGTAAAGGCAATACTCCCCCAAGGTAAGGCATTGGAAAAATCCTACCAAGGGATCTGAAGTTTGAATATGGGTGGCATGGTTAATTGCAATAGATAAGATGGTGATTGCAATATTTTTATTGTGACAAATATCTTCAAGTATGAGGATAAAGCGGGTAGTTTAGAAGCGAGACATGCCATGGTATATATGAATTTATTTGTGGAACATGAGGTGGTGCAAATTTCATATTAGTCAAAGGTACACAAGAGAATGTTGACATGATGTTTATACTTCTGAAGTATCTTGTTTTTTTAATATTAGCAAATAGTTTTTTGAAAGGGACTATACCCTTGAATACAAAATAAGGCCTATAAGCCGGAATAAGAGTGAGGAGCAGAGTAGCTGTAGCACAGTTCAAGAGTTACAACAAAATTCAACATAGCCCAGAAACAGCTACATAGAAAAGACTTAACAGCAAAACAACGGCAAAAAAACAGCAAGCCGACAGCCAAGAAACAGTAATATTAACAATAAAGAGCAGTAGAAGTATCCAGGACTACTTCTTGGCCGCTTGATCAATACTGATATTGACTTTTTTCCAAGCTTGAAACATGCCCAACGCGGTCATTTGAGCAGCATCCGTCTTATCGAGCTCCTCTATGGTTCTCTTGCTCTCTTTATCATTGCCCCAAAGCGCTGCCGGGACACCGCTTAGATTTGAAACACTCTTGGCATGACCCACGATGAACTCCTCGATGGCCCTAAATGCGGCAATATTGTAATCATGTCTAGTCTTAGCCTTCCCAAGGCGGGAGTCTAAGGAGGTCAGCTTTTTGTATATGTCATCAATCTGACTATTGTCAATGCTCCCTTCCCCCTCCATGCTTTTTTTGTCTTTTTGCTTAGCAAGGTTTTTGACCTCATCCTTCAGCAATTTAATCTCTGCCTCTAAGGCCTCCAATTTCTTAGAAGGGTTATCCATCTGTGCCTCCTGGGGACTGGCACTTCTAATGTTCAGCAGATCACGAGCAATGTCAAGCTCAAGAGGTTCATCCCCCACAGCAGCAGTCTCAAGGCTGAGTCTCCTAGAAGCCCTAGTGACTCGTTTAGAGGTAGAGGCAAGGTGGGTGGCAGGGGCAGCAGTAGGAGGAATAGAAGGAGAAGCATGAGCAGCCGACATGGGGGTAGCAGCACCGAAGGCGGGGGCAGCAGCAGGGGCAGCAGGGGAGACAGGACTGGCGGCAGCAGAGCCCATCAAAGGGGGAGCCGGGCTGGGAGAGGAAGGGAGACCGGGGGTACTTAAGAAGGAAGAGTTTGTGGATAAGTAGAATAAGCCCTTGGTGCAAGGGAACCACCCGGGTATGCTTCTGGAACTCCAAAATGGAGCGCTCAAGAGAGTTTAACAAAAAGTGAGGGAAGCACACCAACCTATTCCTACGGAAGTGGTTTAAAAAGACAAGGTGCTTAGCAGGGACAGTAACAAACCTGCCTTCCAAGGAGATGAATCGAATCATCATGCGGGTGACTTCATCATATGGAGATGGAATAGAGCTCACAAGCAGACCCGTAGTGCTGAAAATAAGATTCTCATCTTCCTCCACAAATATTCTTTCTTCAACCTCTTTGATAACCCTCTTGTTGAAGAAGCGGTACCCTTCCAGGCTAAGGCCAGTCGCTTCAGCTATGAGCTCTTCATTGATAAGAATTTTCTGTCCCCCATAGTTGACTGTCCTCTCATTCCATTCCTTGGCAAAGTGAACAGAGATGCTTTGATCATGCCCTTGCATCCTTTCAACAAAGCTGGTGAAGCCGCCAATGCTAAGAATGTTCCAAATCTCCGTGTTTTCTTTCCAGTCAGGGTCCGCGCACGGCTCAATTTGACAGGGGGGCCCTCCCATCTTCACTGTGATGTGTTGGTTACAACAATTTCCAGAATATCTTTGAGCGTGAAGAGCAGTTCGTTTCTTGCTGTTGAAGGTCGCATAAAAATGGGAACTATAGCCGTTGGTCTTCTCATGAACGGCTGCGTGATTGCTGATCTGAGCCTGCGGGAAGTCACGCGTGAAAACTCTTTCCCTTCTGAAGTATCTTGTTACGACACTAGTATAGTCCATTAACTTGGTTGACCACCAATTGGAAATCACCAAAAATATTAATGGATTTAACGTTCAAGGATATGGTGGTTTTAAACCCAATATGAGTGCTTTGTATTTGGAGATATTTTTGGTGTAATCAAAGTATAGTTTGAAAGACAAGGGCATAGGATCACAATCCATAGGAATGAGGATGACTCTTGCATCACCCCCACGCTATAATTTGGAACCATCAAATAATATGGTCATTTGATAAACTGTATCATAGAAGGAATGGGTAGAAATAGATTCATGTGGAAAATCAAATTTGGAAGAATGGGTTGTAGAAAGAGGTGCGTCTACGAGTTGGTACAAAATATTTTTTCCTTTGATGGATTTTTTGTGGATGAATTCAAGATCAAGGTCTAGAAGGAACATAAGCCAATGTGCAACATGTTGATGTTGGTAGGGTTTAACATACATGTAATGGAAGGGATCAGTGTTGGTGACAACAAAGGTTTTATGCTTAAGTAGGTAATGGAAAATTTTGGTAGCGATGAATACTAGGGATAGGTAGATATTTTCATCATATGTATATCTAGTCTCATAGTATAGAAGGGTAAGACTTATATAATAAACCGCTTGTTCTCTATATTGGTCATCATGATGAGCAAGAATTGCCCCCAATGAATTTTTTATGGGAAAAATATAGAGGTAAAAGGTAGTGTCATATTTAGGAGGGATGAGTACAGAAGGTTTGAGGAGGTATCCTTTTAAGGATTCAAAATATTTATGGTAGTCGTCATCCCATTTGAAGGAAACATCATTTTTAAGGAGGTAATGAAAAGGCTGACAACAGTCAAAGAGTTGGGAAATAAAATGGTGAATAGATTACAACTTTCCTTATAAGCTACGAAGTTGATGTGGGTTAGTAGGTGGAGGCATATCAAGAATTTCCTTGATTTCAGCAAGGTTGACCTCAATGTCATGCAAAGAGATGATGAAACCAAGGAGCTTACCCGAGAGAACAATAAAGACACACTTCTTTGGTTGAAGAAAAATGTAATATTTGAATAGATGATCAAAGATGACTTTAAGGACCATAAGATGGTCCACTCGATGTTTATATTTCGCAAGGAGGTCATCTACATAGTCTTCCAATATGTTATGGATGATGTCATGGAAGATATAGGTCATATCCCTCTGGTACGTGGTACTAGAATTCTTTAGGCCAAAAGGCATAACTTGATAGCAAAAGGTCCCCCAAAGGGTGATAAAGGTATTTTTGTGTTGATCATCTGGTGCAAGTAATATTTGGTTACACCCCAAGAAACAGTCCATGAGCGATAGCATCTTATGACCAGTGTTGAGATCAACAAGTTGGTCAATGCTTGGTAAAGGAAAATCATCTTTAGGGCAAGCTAGGTTGAGGTCGCAGAAATCCATGCATATACGGAGTCCCCCTCTTGCTTTTGTGATAGGAATGATATTAGAAATCCATTTGGACTAATCAATGGGTAAAATAAAAGAAATAGAAAGGAGCCATTGGAGTTCTTCTTTTACAAGAAGGGAAATGCATGGATGCATTTTTGTAGTTTCTATTTTATGGGTTTGGGGTCAGGAATAGTTATGATATTTTGAACCAAAATATTTCAGTCAATACTGGGCATACTGACATAAGATCAAGAAAAAGCATTGCTATAGTCTCAGAGGAAAGAGGTAAAAGCTTCCTTCTCAGTGGAATCTAAATATTGGCCTATTTTTAGAATGTGAGGGTCATCCTATGTGTGCATGTTGATCTCTATGGTTGATTCATTCAACATGGTTTGTGTTTCAGAAGGTAATGACCCGTGGATGTAAGAGTCCTCAGCACCTAAATAAGTTAGAATGGAATCATCATCTTGACATTGAACAACGTGTATAGATGGAGTATCATCATCGATCGGGTTAGGATAGAGGAAGGGGGTAGACATGGGAGCCTCATCATCACACTAATAAGTTAGAGGTCCCATGGAAATGGTGATTATGAAAAAAAAAGTCTAAAGGAATGGATTCTAGATCCATAGACTCCTTAGGTGAAGTCGGTGGTGTAGGTAAATGAGGTCAAGATGGTGTCTCTTCCTCTACGAGGGTAACACAGGCTTTCTTGGTAGAGGAATTTTCCAGAAATCCTAAACCACAAAGATCATTATATTTGCAAGTGGTGTAAGAAATGATGGTGTAATAACCTTGCTCATAGATACCAAAACCAAAGCCTTTCCATGCATAATGATGGGGGAATTTTTGGGCAAAGAAATGATTAGTTAGGTACCAAAAATTGGATGAAAATGGATGAGTTTGGGTAAGCGGTTCAGGCGTATGTAAAGGATTGTCGAGTCCCCCATATGTCAAGTTAGTAAGAAGATGAGGTGGACCATATGGAAAGGTCTCACCTACCCATGGGCTGTAATGTGGATGTCGATGAATGCTTCCATACTCTTACGGAATAAGGAAAGTGTATAGGTTGTAAAGGTGATACTCCCCCAAGGTAAGATGTTGGAAAATGCCTACCAAGGGATCTGAAGTTAGAATTTTGGTGGCGCAGACAGTAGAATCCCTTGAAGTAAGGGAACAAGAGACGTTTGTTGTAAGTGTTGTCATGGGGTTAGTTGATGGACCCGAAATAGAACCCGTAGCGAAATTAGGCATGGTGGACGTAATTTTGGGAGGTGTAGTGGTAGAAGGAAGGGATTAGGTAGCGACCAGAGGAGTAGTGGTAGATGGGACAAAAATGTCGATGGTAGATGCCTTAACTGGTATAAGGACATCGTTGGGTCATTAGAGCATGTTGCATGTTTAAAATGGTGAAGGATCGGTTGGAATGGTGTAGTTACGTCCTTTGTGTTCAAATTTTAGACATAGATGTAAGGTGGAAGGAACACAACCCATGGCGCGAATCCAAGGTCAGCCAAGAAACAAATTATATTTGAATTCCCCCTCTAATACGTAGAATAATTCCATAATGGTCCGAGGGCCCATGCGGATGTGAAGAATGATGGTTATGAGGGTGGAAGTTATGGCATCATTAAATAAATGTAGCATATCTAAATTATGGTGCATATAATTAGAAGTGATGCATGTCTGTTGATATACATGGGAAGCAATGATATTAATGCTAACACCTCCATCAATAATAATTTGGAGAACACGTGTCTTCTCAATATACATGGAGATGAACAAGGTCGGGTCTGGATCATCTGATTGAAGGGGTACGATCTCATCATCTGAGAAACTAAGAGAGACCACTTGGTGAGTAACAGAGGAGGTGGATTTAGGAGGAAAAGTGGTGAGTGAAGCCACATGATGAGGGGTGACAAGGGAGACAAAAGGTGTAGGGTCATTAGGTAAAACCTCGATAGATTGTAGGATCTCAATGAGAGCTTGATGATGGGACTCAGAGGTTTAGACAAGGTCATATAGGGAAATTTTCAGATGTGATTGGTGAAGCTTTCTAAGTATGGTGTGATGAGCCATACCATCTAACATAGGAAATTCTAGTCCATGGATGGTGATTTTAGGTGCAGGGACCAACGGGATGTTAGGTAGTGGTGAGGTGGAGGGTTTATCAATCTTGTCTTTTCCTTTGTCCTTTTGTGTGCAGGTGGCAACCCTGATCATGTTAATATGAGGAAGTGAGGGAGATGGAGAATGTGTATCATGAAAGGTGTAATGGCATGAGGGGAAAAATAATGAAAGAAAATTTTCTTTTGAAATAATTTGGGTGCACTAATATTTTGGTGGTGTTTTGGCTAGTTCACTAATGCGGGCCATGTTTATCTCAAATTGTGGAGGAGGGTAAAACATTTGTGGAGGTGGAGATTGAGATTGCTAGATAGGTACAGAATGAGGTTGTGTGGAGATAGGTTAAGGTATAATGGGGTCCTCATGTAAAAGATCGCCACTTTCAAATTTTTCTTCAAGGGGACATACGTGAACAAGAACATTCTTGAGAGCCTTACAGTTATCAACATCATGTCCTTACACATGATGGTAGGAAAAATTTTTAGAATCATGAGATCCTATTAGTTTGGGTTTCAACAGGTCATAAGGTCTAAGAAAAGGCAACGTGATGATAGAGGTTTCCAAAAGGTTAGTCAATATGTTGGTGTAAGACCCTCCCAATGGATCAAAATGTGAGAAAAGAGTAGTTCTGGATGGCGACATAGGTGGGGGAAAAAAATTGGCTTCTCATTTGGTGGATGAGGTGGTTTTTGTTTTTAGTTGTACCTTCTTGGATAAATGTGTAGTTATTTAACTGATTTTAGGAAGTAGTGAAGACATCCTTACCCTTTTTCAAAGGTAGGAGTGTATTGGGTTCAGTTTGAGCCTTGTTGGGTAAAGGCGTAATCGAAGGGTGCGATGAAGAAGGGATGGCAGATGATTTTTAGGGATGAATTAATGAAGGCAATAATGGAGGTGTGGTAAATATGGTAGAGGAAGTAAACATGAAGGGGATTGGTGTAGGTAATAATGGGGGCATTTGCAAGGTTTTCATGGGAGATGGAAAGGACCTAGGTGAAGGAAGGGGTCACATAGGAAGATCAGAAGAGACAGATAGCTATGATGAGGAAGTGGACTGATGTGCTCTTGACCTTATTTGAATAATGGGTTGCATGACCAAGGTTGAAGGGTGTGGACCTAATATAGATGGTAGTGGTGAAGGTGACAAAGGGATAATAGGCAATGCTAGTGTATGGGCTCTGAGAGGTTGGGTTCTCCTTTAAGGTAGGGGAGTAGTCTTGGTGATGTCTTGGGAAGTGGTAGCTAGATTGATTATAACAGGATGATAAACTATACTTGGTGTTGGCATGACCCCTAAGGTACAGGCTATTTTTGTTATAGGTGAAGGAGTAGGGAGTTTTGGCATCGGGGGTTGTGGAAGTAATGGTAAAAGTGCAGGTGTAGGTAGAGGTGATGTGGAAGACGTCATCACAACTATCTTATGTGTGAATAATTTTGTCACCTCAAATGCTTTGAGGTAAATGGTCTAAGTATCAATAGAGGAAATCTATATTTGAGTTAAAACAAGTATTCGAAGGCGTCTCAAAAGTATAGAATGATCTACATAGTCTAAGTATTCTACCAAATGTGAGAAAGGCATGACGGTAGGAGAAACCAATGTTGATTTTGTTTTGGATCCCGTAAATAAATCTAGTGCTTGTGAAATAGGGAAGTGACTAGTCTCTGACTTTATAGGTAAAAGAGACGAGAGAAAATTAACCAGATCTTTGAAAACTAATGGAGAATTAACTTCGACTGAAAGGGGCACTGGCAATGGGTCCCCCACATGTTGAGGATGAGGCAAGTTGGATGAGATGCGGTATTATTTTGATGAAGGAGAAGGAAACACAGACTCTTCCATATGTAGGAGAGTAAGAACTATGGGTTTCTTATTAGGTAGGAAGGTGAATGGGAAAATTATATTGGTATGTATAGTAATCTCCTCCTTGGGTAGAGTAGAAATTGGGGGGGACTCCTCCATGGAAGAATAATTCTGTGAAATAAATTCCTCGATAGATGAAGTAGCTGGAATGTGTGCGGAAGGAGTTGGCAGGATGTCAAAAACAAAATGAACCTCATGGATATTACTGTCATTGGATGAGGAATCACCAGTTTGGTTGGAAGAGGGTTTTGATTTGGGAAAGGTTTCCTTCAAATATTAAGGTTTTGGTTAGCCGGTGCATTAGGATTGTCCAAGATGAGATCCCCTTTATCTAACATTTCTTGGACAATGTATTTGAAAATTATACAGTTTCAGTCACTATGACCTCGAACGCAATGGTAATCATTGTTAGAATTTGAGGATTCTAATAAATACGGATTTAATCAAATTACATATTATATAATGTTACAATAAATATTTAAATAAACATTACATCATAACATAAGTAAATAAATAAATACTTACAAGAAATAAATAACACAGGTGACACAATATTTATAGTGGAAAACCTAAATAGGGTAAAAACCACTTTGAAAATAACCTTTTACTTCAGAGAAATTATTTTACATCCAGTAAGATTGCCTCCTCCTTTAAAACCCTATTTACCAAGGGTAAAACCGAATCACTTGATTTGCACACCTTTAATATATTTCTTGAATTTATCAAATGAGGACCTAAAGTCCTTTTTATATAAGGTGATCGGGTATGTCTCTTGACCCACCTTTTCAACTTGAAATGGATGACACATACACCGAGATTTATAATAGTTAATATTAGAAATATAATCATTTCATGATATTAAATATTTAACCTAAAGTATATACCTAGGTTAGTATATTTAATAATAGAAATATAAATATTTCATATTATTAAATATTAATCTATATATTAGTGATGGACCCATATACATTAAGGGTTGGACCCATCATTATGTTCCAACACTCCTGCTTAATGTTAAGTGGGATAACATAACATATTAGAATAAATTACCTACCCGTGGTACACTACAGGATTTACAATCCTTAAACCATAAAGGTTTTAGGCTAGCATATCGGTTGAAGGAATTATAACACCTTCATCATACTCAATTTACCTTTTGGTAAAAAAAGATTTGGAATCCCAAAGATCATCCCATGATCAGTGGCTAAGTATGATTTGTGAGTTTTACATATTCTCATAGGTTCTCATAAAATGTTATTGAACCCAAGCATATAGGAGCCTTTTACAACCAAGGACCTCCTTAATAATATGTTTGTACTAGATGGTTACCAGTAAACTCAATAGAACTAAAGAGTTTACTGAAGACCATCTTTAAGATCTTTCTACACTTCTTTCTAAAAAAGAAATCGATGAGGTATACATGCCTGAAAGTCTTTTTACACTTTCTCGAGGGTATTGTTTACACTTCCCCAAAGGTATTTTACAAATTTCTAAAAGTATTTTTACAAAAACCAAGTTCCATTATGAGGTGACATTGTCATATACACTCCCCCTCAATGGCAACTCCAACAATCCAATCTTTTCAAGAAAGTGACAAAACTTTTTAGCACTTCAAGAGACTTTGTGAAGATGTCAGCAACCTGCTCTTCAGTCAACATGAACTTGAGATTTATCTCATCACTCAGCACCTTCTCATGGGTGAAGTGTATATGTATCTCAATGTGCTTCATCCTCTAATGTTGAACTTCATTCTTAATCAAGATTAATACAACTCTAACCACCACATAGAATAGGAATACTTCCTTTAGCTTCCATGTGTATCTCTGTTAACATCCGCTGGAGCCACATGAATTCTTTACTTCTTCCATTGTACTTCTCTACCTTAATAGAAGAAATGGAGACTGTTGATTGAATTTTTTGTTCCAAGTCACCAAAAAATTGAACACATATCTAGTATGTTTTATAACAAAACATTAGTATGGTTAGAATCACAAAATCCATATAAGATAGTATTTTCATTCTTAGTATAATGCAACCCATAATTGATTGTTCCTTTAATATATCTAAAAATTATTTTTGCAAGATTACAATGATCTCTTAAAAAAGGTTTCTACATAAACCTTGAAGTAATTCCTACAATATAAGAAATATATGATCTACTTATAGTTAGATAAATCAAACTATCAACTAACAACGTATATAAAATAGGATCAACCTTTTTCATATGCAGATTTAGAATCAATATTTATTCCAACTTCCATTGAAGTAGAAAATAGTTTACAATCAATCATAAGAAACTTTTTCAATACAATGGTTGCATATTATTTTTTGAAAAATAACAATAGAATGAAATACAGTCATACAAAAACATGATGTGAGAGACCTAACTTATTCATTTCAAAGTATTGCTTCAATTTCTCTTTAATCCTATGAATTAAATTAGATTGTCACAAGTTATAAGAAAATCATCAACATATATACATATAATGATAATATGAGATCCTTATTGCTTGATGAATGTACCATGAATTAATGTATGGTACATATGATGGCTTTTCGTCATTTTCTTAAGGTTAATAGGATTTGAACTTTTTAACATAGATTGAGCCCAATTTAATTTCATATCTAGAAAGATAAGAGTTTCAGAAACATCTATAACATCAAAACATTATGATGACCATTTACTAAATCAGAATCAAAACTATCATTTGGAAGCATTTAATGAAGCAATTTTAAGAGAAGAAGACAACACATGTAAACCTTTCACTAAATTATATATAGACATATCATATAAGCTTCGATAATTAACATGTCATAACCTTTCATACCATAGTTTTGAATTATTCAAACTTTGAGATATAAAACAAGATGCAGAAGAGAAATCATCAAAAATATACATACCATTTCTTTGAATTCCTTCAGCTATTATACTCTCATCACTATCCTTCAGTTGTGTCCATACCTCTTTTAGATGTTTGATATTACAAATGTGTAAAAGGTACTCATCATTCACATTGTGCAGAATCATAGAAAAGACCTTCTACATTCGTTGCAAGGATGTATTCATGTTATCTACAGTTTCTTGATGACCAGCGGGAGCAACCTCAGATCTAGAAACAATTGTCCAGAGTTTCCTCACCATAAATTCTGTTTTGACCCAAATGTTTCTATTCTGGGTTTTGTCAAGATAGAAATAGCTGGACATCATTATGTTTCCTAAACTTGTAAAACCACCCCATTATAATATATAATGTACAAAAATTTAGATACATATTTATCGATAATAAAAACAACATGTTTAATATAATCAGATCTAAATTTTATAGATCTAAAGAAACTATTTGATCATAATTAATTCTATCATTACAATGCATACTAATTAACCTCCCATGATCATAATAGTAACCTGCAATATAAAAGGTTCCGCATTATACCCTAGATTTATATAAAAAAATATTTCTGACCATATAGAAGTGAAGAAGAGACCCCTAAGAATGCATAACATCAAATTTCAGAAAAAATAATTGTAGAAAAAGATCCTGACCAACTTAAATTTGATGTCTAAATGACCGTCATAATGGCTTATTTTTTTGGTTTGTCATGACGGTCATTTGACCATCAATTTTAACACAGTGAAAGTTTCCTGGAACCTACGAGCTTAAATTTGACATCTAAATGACCGTCATACTGTCTTATGTTTGGTCTACCATGACGGTCATTTGACCGTCAAATTTAATGAAGCCAAAACTTGTGTATTTCCAGAATGTGAAATTCCATAATTTCTTCTTTCTGTATAATATTAGGGAGGTTATATTTTAATACATTATAATAACCTATTATAATTTATAATGTAAAAATATATACATAAATATATACATTTAAAATAAATAAATAAGGTATATATTGTATAGAATGTAAATAAAAACAACATATAGTTCATAAAAATTATAAACTATAGTATATTGTTTTTATATAAAAAACACATAACCCTTATTAAAGAGGTTTAAAGGACATAGACTAGGTTAAAAGAATTTTACTAGGTGCAAGTAGATTTATGAGAGTATAGATTAACCTACATATTTTAGGGGATAAGTGATTTCACCTGACCAATAAAATAAATTAAAATCCCTATTTTTATTAACCTTGTCTCATCACTTCATTTACTCTTAATTTTACCATGCACATATTTAAAGCTATGAAAAATATTGCAAAATATTTTATATAATTCCTGCAAGCTAAAACTTTAAAAAAATTATGTGGCTATAACTACCAATATTTTAATAAATATTTACCATACTTCACGTGGCCCACCAATAAACTAGCCCTTTTAAAAAAAATTCTCCATTTATATGAGAATTCCACATTTATACCTGAGATATTATCTCATTTTATTCTCCACTCCCACTCTTATATAAAAGAAAACCTTTAAATAAGTTTATTTATATAGTTTTTATAAACTATAAGATATAAATGAATGGGGCCGCCCCCTTACATGGATAATATAAATGGTTAGGGACACATATTAGATTTTATTTAATAAGTATTAAGATTTAAAAAGTAATCTCTTTATGGCCAAGCAATAAACACGACCCCCCTGCCCAAAAAAAATATAAGACGTCCACTTAGGTTTTTCAAAAAAACATATATAGACCAAATCTAATAAAATTTATATTTTAATGGTTTAAACTAACCATATATATAAAATATGATTCAAACTTAAGTTTGTTTCTCTTTTTTAAACTATATATGCCTAAATTTATAAGTTGAGTTTAAATATTATTTAAGCGTAGGCTTAGAATATGGTCTATTGACTCTTCCCCCAATCCCATGTAATTTTAATATGGTTTAAGGCTTTTAATATATAGTTTTTTTTTTCAAAACTATATCAATTTTAATATGATGTTTATATAAATTATTATATAAACCTTATTCTATATTATATATATTTTTATTTAAAAATAATAATATAGTTTTCAAATTATATAGGATATAGTTATAGATTAACTATAAACTATAGTTTTCAAATCGAATCTTACTAAAGGAGTCCAAGTGACACACATAGATTACTTTTGAAAACACAATAAGCTTAAAATAGTAAATGAATTTTACCAAGGGGCATGATTCCACATGAAAAAAAATACAAGTTAACCTAGAGATTTATAGAGGGGAGAATTACTTTCACCCTACCAATGAAATAAATTGAAAATCCTATTTCTATGGAGCTTGTCTCATTTTTCTTGTATTTAACTTTGTATTTTTACTTTGAATATCTTTTTAACTTGCACATATTAAAACTATAGAATAAAATATTTCAAATATTTTACCCTTACATGTACATAATTTTTCACGGAAGGTAATAAATTTATAAATTTTCCACTTGTGAATTCACCTTGATTCTTCATAAAGAAATTTTTTTAGGTTGCACAAAAAATGGAAGAAGGGGGCCGGTTATTTTAAATACCCTTCCTGGTTGGTTTAAAAAACTCTACAAATTAAATAAATAAAATAAACAACATTTGATCTTAATTTATTTAATTTACCTTGTTCTGTTACCATGTTAGAATTTGAGGATTCTAATAAATACAGATTTAATCAACTTACATATTATATAATGTTACAATAAATATTTAAATAAACTTTACATCATAACATAAGTAAATAAAGAAATACTTACATGAAATAAATAACACAGGTGACACAGTATTTATAGTGAAAAACCCCAATAGGGTAAAAACCACTTTGAAAATAACCTTTTACTTCAGAGAACTTATTTTACATCTCAGTAAGATCACCTCCTCCTTTAAACCCTATTTACCAAGGGTAAAACCAAATCACTTGATTTGCACACCTTTGATATATTTCCTGAATATATCAAATGAGGACCTAAAGTCCTTTTTATATAAGGTGATTGGGTATGTCTCCCAACCCACCTTTTCAACCTAAACGGTTGACACATACACCTAGGTTTATAATATTTAATATTAGAAATATAATCATTTCATGATATTAAATATTTAACCTAAAGTACATACCTAAGTTAGCATATTTAATAATAGAAATATAAATATTTCATATTATTAAATATTAACCTATATATTAGTGATGGACCCATATACATTAAGGGTTGGCCATACCACATAATCATTATGTTCCAACAATTGTAGTAATCATTTTCATTGTACCATGCAAGAATAGGGCAAGAAGGATCAAAACCAGTATGTGGTTTGATGTGTGAAAGGGTAATAGCTCTGACTTTTAAGAGTTTTTCCAAAATGACAGAGTAGGGCTCTGCTATGGGGGTATACTTTCGTTGCTCCTTTCTTAACTAAAAGGTCTGGATGGGGGAGAGGTTAGAAAAAGGTTTTGATTGGTTGGATGGATTAGACGGGATGGATTTTAAAATGACTACATTAGCATAC
Organism: Taxus chinensis; assembly: GCA_019776745.2. NCBI lineage: Eukaryota > Viridiplantae > Streptophyta > Pinopsida > Cupressales > Taxaceae > Taxus > Taxus chinensis. The sequence goes on from JAHRHJ020003388.1 coordinate 84,655, forward strand.
CCCTTGGTTTTAGAATAGGTATTTTGGGGTTCGGAAGAAGAACAAGTACTGTTTGATTTGAATGCAGTGATTTTGTTACGCAATTGTATTTTCTTTTCTTCAATGGCACAGATTTCCATCTTTCGCCCCATAGTAAATTCTTCATCAAAGGTGCAGAAGGTTTGGACCTAGAGAGTTTGTGATATATGTCTAGCACAAGCCTTGGTAAATAATTCTATTGACTCTGTCAGAGGTAATTGGAATGCGAGTTGGTTAATCAAGTTGTGCCATCAAGTAAAAATTTTTGCGATAGGTTCATCTTCATATTGAGGTGTGGCATATAAGTCAGTCATGGTGACATTTTTGAAAATATTGATAGAAAATTGGTCAAGAAAAGCCTGAGTAACTTGGTTAAATTAGAGGATAGAATGTCTAGGTAAAGAACTATACCAATCCAAAGCATGATCTCGTTAATGAATATTTGAAATGATCTACAGGAATAAATGCATCATTTTTAGCGATCAAGTAGCAAACATGTTTAAAATACCACAAGTGTTGTTGCGGATATTCTTTGTTATTGAATCGGTTAAACTTTTGCATTTCCCAATGTGTAGGGTACGGATGAATAGGAATGGATGGGTGGAATGGGATCATTGAAAATCTCATCATATGTTAGAGAGTTACGTGAGCCTGAGACAGATGCTTCTAATGTTTACATCTTGTCCATAATCATTTTGATTAAGTCATTGGTAAGTTGTCATGACAGGATGCACCTACTGAGGTATGAGGAGGTAAATAAGGTATATATAATGTAGATGAACATCCCAGTGTGTGGTGGTTCCGGATACAAAAATTTGATGAAGGGATATAAGAAGGAATGAAGGTGGAGGGGAAGTACCCAGAGTAAGCAGTAGGGGAAATAGGTGGTTGTTGGTGATAGGTATACGTAGATGGGGTGGATGTAAAGACCCTAGTAGTGATTGGTGGAAGAGACTGGGGGATGGAGAGAAAGAGATTTTGGAAGGGAGTGTGGGCTTCCAACACCAAAGGTGGCTGGGATGTAATAGGTATATGGGAAGTGGAAGACATGGGAACACCTATACTGAGGGTGGTGGATGTAGGCATGGTGGATGTTGTAGGGGCGACAGACATCGTGGGTGTGATAGATTCCATAGGTACATCAACCGATCAATGATGCAGGTGGGGGTTAAGCTGAGAAACAACAAATGGTAAGGTGGAAGCAGCTAAGGCATGATGCTAGTAGTGGCAGAGGTAGAAGTGGTGCAAGTGTAGTGGGATGGATATGGGCATGTCATAGATAAGTTGTCTAGATGAGTCATGAGTTGGATGAATGGGCTAAGTAATACTGTAAAAGCACGGGATTTGATCAAGGAGTTTTTTGAACTCCTCGTCACTAGTGCTAATGGTAATAGGTTGATTGGGATCCATAGGTGATAGAACAGAAGGCGGAAATGGGCTAGGTGGGAGTGGCTGAAAGATAGCGTGGAATACAAGAGTGTTAGCTTGGCTATGAGTCAAAACCATGTGACTAATGGTAGGCTTGGTAGTCTAAGATATGTAAATGACACACGAACATAGAAGGAATGGAGAAAATGATTCTGGAAGGTGAAAATTGGTCGATGTTTTAATTAAATAATTAAAACACAGAGACCGACACCGGTTGGGGTAACCAATGTTGGTGTCAAGGGGTAATTGATGTCGGTTAGCTAACCACTACAAGTTACTGTGGAAAAATAAAAGGATTTGTAAACTTGGTAATAATGACAAAAAATGAAACAAATCTGAACTTTGACAAGTGATTCAAAGACACAGAGATATGGTGAGGTAACTGAGGAAATCTTAGAAAGAACAGAAATGTGATGAATGTACTTTGGTTAAAATGACCAAAAGTACAAGAAACCGATATTGGTCAGTAAACTGATGACAGTGAGATGAGTAAACTGATGACGGTCGCTGGACCGATTGCCGGTCACTGTGAAATTTGTGAAAAGACAAAAATAATTAATTTTATGATTTAGATCAAATGAAAGACCAACCCAGAAACCTAAGTATGGTAATGGTTGATCCTAGCACACTCAAAAAGAGCCAAAATACACCAAGTATGATTATGGAGTGTGAAGGGAGAAAAGAATGAAGAAAATGAACTCACACCTCAAAACACAAATCAAGAAAAAGCTAGCAAACACGAAATCCTATGTGGTAGATTTTATGTTCCAACTTATGCCATTTAGGACTGACTTGTGAATAAAATAGATTTTTTGGTTTGAAAAAGGTGTCCTACGAAAATCCAACAACTAAGGATAGTTTCAAGTATAATTTGGTGATGGAGGTTCTTTCTCTAAGATAATAACTGAATAGAGAAACTAGCTTGGAGCCCACTGTCAATCCTCTGATCATGTGATCGTTGAAAGCTTCTTCCAGGTAAGATGTTGTTTAAGAAAATGAGTACTTTATTTGTATTGGTTTGGTATAGAGAAAGAGATGTGCAAAGTGTAAGTTACGATTCAATTCGTCAACCATTAGCTGGTCATGACTTCCAGCATATAGGTTTCCCACAATTTTAATGTGAGCTACAATGTAACATACAAAATGAAATGCAAATATTTTAAACCCAAATCCAAAATTACATTCGATGTAGCAAATGATGAATAGGAAAGAGGTATGCTCTTTCACTAATGCAATACAAGTTGAAAAGAAAGAATGTTATTTTTAGAGCACCAAAATAATAGTGTTTTTTAGACAATAGAAGAGAAAGAATTCCAAGGGAGAAATTTTAATGTGAATTTTTTCCAAAAGGGAAATAAACACACAAAATTTCACCCTATAGAATGAACAATGAAAAGGAAACCCAAAAATGGGTCCCACCAGGTGTGCCAAAATGTTTCACCTCAAAGTATGTGATAAAATAGATAAGGTAACAGTCAAGGAGGAATACATGTGGTTATGTAGATGGTATTTGCGCGTTGTAGAAGTTGATCAGACTGAATGCGAGATATTCCCTTTGGCTAGGAGGAACGACTTGTATAAGAAACAAAACAAGACCACCAAATGATATTAAATAGAAAATGACAATGGACTGCCTAGCAGTTGCTAGTTCTGGGAAGTGTGATACTTCCTAGATGGTTGTTAATCCACTGTTTTTATCAAATTAATAAGTAAAATTAGGAAATAAAGGTCCTATTGCTAACATTTTTATTTAGGTATCTCAAAACATTAACAACACACTAGATTAAGAAAAATATTGAAATCTAAACTAATCTAGCATTATGCAAGGTGATGTTTCTGGTGGGGAAGGTGACAGAGGTGTTAGGTAAGGTCACATGGGGATATGGTAGGGTCTGGGTAGAGTTTAGGTGATGTTACAGGAGGTTTGGTAAAGGTTAACAGAAGACACAAGTGACCGATGTCAATCTGGTGACTGATGCCGATAAAGAGGGGAGACTAATAATGGTTAAGGTGACTGGTGTCACTAGGGGAAATTTTGTGGTAATTAAATAAAAGTAGTTTTGGAATTCTCTTTGACTGCACAGAGAATGAAGGGAGAATGTTTGGGTTCGCAATAATTCCCATAAGACTCAGAATGCATAGAGGGTAGGTAGGGAGAGTTAGAAGGTCATGGGTAGTTGGATTGGTAGATTGGTAAGAAGGTGGGGATAGAGGAATATAGGAAGAAATAAAATATAACAAAAATATAATGAACATACACTTTAAGAAAGTACATAATGATGAAAATCATGTATACTTACTTGCATTTATCAGGTCTGGTGGGTGAAAGAGGGTATAGTAGTTGATCCATGAAGAAATTTTGTGGTTAGTATCACGAAAATACTCCCAGAGTGTTCTCATGAATATTCTAATGCCTTGGGATGAGCAGCCAGATGCTTTACTTGGCCTTGTGGTTGAGTGTATTGTAACGTCTGGATGTTGAGAAGTCTTTGATTCATGCTTGAATGTAATAGAAATCTCCAAACTGAAAAATGACCAACCCAGGTAAAAAGGTTGCAAAGTTGTATATAAAGGAACCGATGACGGTTAAGTGACTGGCATCGGTTGAGGAATAACCGGCGTCGGTTAAGGCGGGAAAGTCTAGGTTTACCAAAAATAGGCAGATCTTCCCAGATTTTGGTGTGCTTTCTCATTGAGTCCACTTAGGAAAGTGGATTTCACGTGAGAGAAGGCAGGAAGAACTTAGAAAAGGTCCAGTTAGGTTTAGGAAGAAGTCTTAGTTAGTTAGGTCAAGTTAGTGACTCAGCACTAGGAGTTATAACTCAATGATGACTCAGTGTTGAGGGTGATGACTCAGACACTAAGTGAGTTAAATGCCCCTAGAATGGATCCATGGTGAGGTGTCTTGGTGAGGTGGAGGTGTGAGGGTGAAATTAATTTAATTAAAATAATTAAATTAATCAATAATGTGAAGGTGAATAATTAATAATGGGGTTCCATGGTGTGATTAATTAATTTGAAAGGGACCAAGGGGAGTGTGACCCAAATTTGGTGTCTATAACTTGGTCTGGTGTGATCACTTCCACTTTCTCATTTAGCTCCTGTATCACAACCATCAATTCTATGAAAATACCCCCGAACTCATCTATTCGTTCAGTGATGGAGTCATGGAGTTCACCAATCAAGTACTATAATTTTTCATGCTTGATGTCGATAATGTTTTTACCTTTGGTTTTATTTATTGGTTCAAGGGGTAGCAACTGAACTTGACCTCAGTATGGCAGGGTTTCTACGATACTCGCAACATGGACTATGTGATATTTTGCACCATGTAAATAGAAAATAGGGCTTATTCTCCTACAAGTAAATCCTACAAGTCAAATCACTTGAACATGATGATATTAGTAAATAAATGGGAAGGTTATTTGGAAAAATCTAGTCCCCAAAAATCCCAATGAATTTTTTTGACGGATATTAACCTGCTCGTAAATAATCAAGTTTTTTTATTGATATTAAGACTGTGATATAATGTGATGAAATGAAAGCGTAACAAGCAAAAATCACTTATTTATATGGATATACATATATATACTAATAATATGACTCAATTCCATAAATCAAACTCTTAGTAAATATATAAGTTCTCAGACACATTAGACACTATAGAATCAACTACTTCTTCCTCCTCCTCAGTGGTGTTAGAGTTAGGAATAGAAATATAGTCCTTTGCAAAGAAGTTAGAGGATTCCTCTAGAGTGTCAAAAAGGTAAGAAAGCATGGCATCGATGGCGGATATGTTGATGTGACTATGGGTGTCAATATTTGATGCTATGTAGTAGTATTTGACTATGAGCTCTAGGCCGGTCTCGTAATCACACTCACACTGAACAAGGTCCTATTGGAGTCTCAAAGCCTCATCATATACATCCCAACAATCATCGGTAGCTTCATGAATGAGTTGGGTTAAGGAAAATATAGTCTCAAGATGATCAAATGGGTCATCTTGGATTGTACAGAGCTCGAGGTCGGGAAGGAACTCATATTGTTCCTAGTAGAGTGGATACCAAACAATGGGGAAAGAACCACATGTAGGTAGGTTAAAACCACCTAGTGCCATCTGAAATCATCATACTAGATAGAGGAATAGCAGAAAATAGAAAAAAGAAAGACATTTATGAAAAATTAATAAAAAAAATGTGAAAAGAAAAAAATTTAATAGGAATCACTAGTGATTAGGGTAATCACAGGTGATTAAGCCAATCACTCACTATTGCTATCAAATTCAAATAGTTGATTACAAAAAAACTAAAAATTTGAATTACACTATGATTTAAGGTGGATTCAAAGTGTTAATGATGTATTACTGATAAAAAATTAAGTATTACCTACAATCAACATCTAAAATGAACAAAATTAATTAATTACCTTGTATGACATGACAATTTGATTGACGAATGAAAGGAGATAACTTGACAAAGGATAAAATTAATTTAATGATCGATTAGACAACTCTGTGGTAGAATAACATTGCTGAAAGCTGATGAATGACATCTTGATCTCTGTTATGCTGATAAAGAAGAAAAATGTACCTTCAAAAGGTGAGAATGGTTGTGCCAAATGAGGTTTGAATGCATGTATTTATAGATCACTGACGATCTGGTGAATCATTGGCGATTGCGGAGAATCTCAACTAAGTTGGTTAAACAAGTGATTTTTCTCCATTTGAGCTTCATATGGTAGAATTCAAAGTAGTTAAAATGAGTAGAGGGTAAATAATCATAACAAACTAGATTTGGATGAGGGAGGTTATCATTTTTAGTTATTTTAGCAATTTTTAGAAGGTTAATTAGTTAGTGATAAGTTAGTGATTCTTAGGAAGGTTGTTAGGTGGTTAAGGATAGGTTAGTGATTTTTGGAAGGTGTTTGTAGAGGAAGTTAGCAAGGTTTCATAGTTATAATAGCAAGGTGTGAGGGTGAGGTGTAAGGGGAAATAACTTATTTAATTAATTAATTAAATAAATAACTATTCTATTCTTTAAGGATGTATGAGGAGTGTGCGTGAAGTAAATTAATTAAATATGATTAAAGGGGTGAACTTTCGTAAAATGTGCCACTTTTGGTCATGAGTGCATATGGGTAAAGGGATGTGAATTTTTAGTGTCTACATTTGCCCCTTTTTGTCTAGAAATTGTTGACAAATTGCTAGACAAAAATGAAGAAGGATTGTGTTGACACGGGTGAGTCTACTATAGCATAATACAGTGAGCACTGGTTTGTTTTATTTTGAAAAGGATTTCCCCAACTATGGGGGTTTACAAGTAGGATACTGAGGATTCAATTGATAGGATGGCTAGACAGTGCAACAACTATTGACGTATGACCCTATCCAGGTAAAGTTGTTGAATGGGAAAACAAAGTTATGGGGGCCAAAAGGATCATCTCCCATAGATGTATGACAAGTCCTAGTGTTTTGTTTATGTTGTTTTCACAAAATATCTTGAGGGATATAACATTTTTAGGATCATGGCACACTTGTGTGGAGGGTAAAATGAAATGTTTTTGGGCATAGATTCTTATAAGAAGGGAATCGTTGATGATTGGACAAATCGTCGGTGATTCCCTAATCGCTAGTGATTGGGTTGAGTGAAAAAAATGGGGGTATAAATACCCAAATGCATTATTTATTTTTCACATTACACTGTATTTGTGACAATTACTTGTTAGTGGGGAAAGGAAAAATGTGTTTTACAAGTGAAAAATTTTCAATGGTCTCCTTAAGCCACAAACATAAGCTTGTCTTAGTAGAGGTAAGTTTATAACTTGTCTTTTCCTTTGTTTTGTATTTGTTCTTGCAATTCTAGGGATTTAGGGCCATATCTGAGGTACGCGGATGCCCTAGGGTAGTTTTAAAAGAATCAATGATGATTACTTCAATCACTAGCGATTGAGGTGAATCGTCAGTGATTCACATGTAATAAAAATGCCTTGTGTTTTAAGTGAAGAGACATGGTTTTTGCTCAATGTTTTTGAATTTGTGAGATGTTTAGAGTTACATTATGCACGTATAGCTATTAGGCTTCATTTTGTGAGAGTGTTTTGTGATTTTAAGTATTATTTTTCAAAATGTTTATGGAATTTACTAATGTTTACTTTCATGTCTACATTTTGCAGGTGGATACTCAGTTGACCATCCAAGACCACATCCCCTTGATGTTAGATGAGGTCAAAGAGGATTTATCTTATGGTGGCTGGGATCATTTGGAGGCTGTGGGGTTTTTTGGGATGATATTTTATAGGCAGATGCATAACTGTAGCAACTTGATACTTGCATTGCTTGAGAGGTGGAATCCTTCAACCAATAATTTTTCATTGCCTACAGGGGAGATGACCATCACCATCAATTATTTTTACCATATTACCAGATGACCAGTTAGGGGGGAGCTTATATATTGTATTTCTAATGCAGAGAGAGGAGATACCATGCAATGATTATATGAAGATGAGGCTTAGGGTATGACATAATCCTCAGAAGCTTTTGATTATTAGGCCCTATATCATTCTGAGAGAGAGGGGTCCCCACAAATGACTATCATGATGTTGGGAATTTCATATTTTGCACTACCAGATTCAGGAGGTGGGATATTCTCATGGATGATTACAGGGGTAGATGTACGGAGATGATGGAGTACAACATAGTATTGTGAGTGGGCTCGTACATTATTAGCAAAAATGTACATGAGAGTTTTGGGCTTGGACAACCCACAAATGATATGGTATTGATGTTGGCTTCTCTACTACAGTATTGGGATCACATGAGACACATTGTCATTGCTCGTCCTTATTGGGGTTTCCTAGTGTTATCGATCTGAGGCACCCTGAATTTATAAGGTGAAGTGTCAGTCTTATTAGAGAAAGGAAGGACTAGGGGCCTTCTTATTACACCAACTTGATATCATGGTTGCAAGTTGGTGATGTGATCTAGTAGCCATATGTGGGTTTTCATGCTTAGTATGAATTGTATGGGTATTTTCTGTATTTACAATAGGACACCTGGGTTTAGGTCCGTAGGGATGGTGAGGATGAGTTGATACACTTTGGTCGGGTTATGAGATGGTTCGGGTTGGTTCAGGATATACCTGAGGATCCAGTTTTATATAGGCGGGAGGATGGAGATACCGACACCCCATAGGCTATAGTGGCAAGACCTATAGACACCGTTGAGCAGTTAGGTATGATGGGTCCAGATGAGGATGGCTATATAGTTTCAATTGATGATATGGGGGTCACCCCATATTTCATTGCTTGGTGGTCCTACTCATTGAGGATTTTTGATAGGATCAGGGAAACGAAGATGACATCCCGATCAATTAGACAAGTATGTGCTAAAGTAGAGGGAGGTGAGGCAGATGGGGAGAAGATTGAGCTTGGTATTTCTATAGCCCCATATGTTGCTATAGTAGTAATAGCCTAGAAGGCCGTAGTGGAAGTACAAAGGGATACCGATTGGAGAGAGCAAGATGAATTTGTCGGAGTACAAGATACTCTCATCAGAGAGAGAGAGAGATGGTTTGATCGTAGATCGAGATGGGCTCTAGGAATAACATGTATAGGTATCTTCTGATAGATACATGTACAAGATTCAGAGGGATACTTTTAAGAAGGGCTTAGGGATTACAAGGCCTTCTATTTCTAGGACGAAGCTATTAGCACTGGTCCGATAGAGAGGGGCATCGGCAAGACATATTTTCGGCATGGTTTTAATAGCACATTATGATCTTGTTTGGAAGGAGAGGGATTACTAAGATTAGATGGTGATCAAGAAATACCTTGATGCCACCTTGTATTTAGATCATGTAGCTTCCCAAGGGGGCGCCATAATAGTGGATAGGACAAGTGATAGTGTAGTGATTATCAGGAGGCCACCTCAGAGACCACCAAGAGGAGGAGATGGTGAGGGAGGAGCCAGTGGTGGTGATCATGCAGTAGGAGATACCCTTGATCCTAGTTTGATGGATTTCACTACATGATTGTTTATAGGCTCACTGAATCCCCTTTCCTCTATGTCTGACATTGCTTTGATTATGTGCACTTTGATAGGTATTGGACTTTGAGATATATATATATATATATATATATATATATATATCTATATATATATATATATATATATGATGGTGATTATGATGATGTACCCTTTTATCTTTTTATGTGTGTTCTCAATGTATGTGTTGATACTTTAATGTGTTTTGGATCTAATATTAAATTTTGATATGTTTAAAATGTAATCAATTTGTTTAAAAAATGACAAATGTAACAAAAAATAAACGAAGTAAGAGTGGAATGAATGCCACACTATATAATTTTTATTTCTTCACGTAATGATTTTGAGCTAAAACCTGAAATTATAGTCATTCAAATTGTTAAATGAAAACCATCAATAGACAATTTTAGTAAAATTATGATGGATTTGGGAAAAGAATTATTTTTTCCAGGAAAATGGAAAAGAGAAAGGGATCATGTGGATGCATGAAGTTAAAGGGAAATGTTTTCTCCTTTTTAATGGGCTCATGGAGAATTCATGCCCCAGCATTTTCTAACTTCTTTGAAGCAAATTGATCAACACATGAAGCTTTCTTAGATGCTTTGTGAAGGCTGATCGATGCGGGAAGCCTTATATATGTGTAGCCTTCCTTCAAGGGTATGGTCTACATTTATTATTATTTTAACTTATTGTTTTCCTTCATGGGAGTGGTTCATGATATACATAGGTAGTTGTCCTTCGAGGGATCAATCTACCATTTTTGATAATTTGTGTGCCTTGCGAATAACTGTCCTTCGAGGGATATCAAGATATTTGAGCATCCAATGGATTTATTTAATTTTTGTTAATATCAGGGTAAAAAAAAATTCATTATATGTTTTGTGGAGGGGATATGTGACATACACCCACATGACCAATGTTTTTTTTGATGCTAATGGATAGGTGTAGTTGCTCTTTTGGAAAATATTTTTCAATGATGGCTGTTGTTTGTAATGGCAGAATGAATAAAAATCGGATGATAACTGGTGTCATGATGGTCAACTACTTAAAAATATAGAGGAAACAAGTGCAATGCATTTAAGGGTTCCACTTCAAGTTCCCCATCAAGATAATCAAGGCGGTATGATCCTAGCCCATATTTTTGAGTGATAATATAAGGGTCAATCTAATTGGGGGTAAATTTCTCACGTCTAACTCTAATGTAGTTACATTATGATTTTATTTAGGCACAATATCACCAATATTAAAGCTACATTCCTTAACATGCTTAATATATGCCCTACTAATACGTTGTTGATATGCTTGATGATGTTCAAGAGATGTTACATGTTTGTTGTCTAATAATTTGAGTTACGCTAGGTAGTCCTAGTGATATCTTCGTCAGTGATGAAATCCTTGAGAGATACACATACTGATTGAATTTAGATTTCAATGGGTTATGGCCTTAGAATTGCAAATGAGTGAACAGGGTGTAGCACCCGCAGGTGTACGAATGATGGTTTGATAAGCCTAATGAGAGAATGCTATCTGAATGTGTCAGTTCCTACCTGCATCATTTATAATTAACATGAGGATTTTGTTAAGTTTCTTGTTAAAGGCCTCAACTTGTCCATTTTCTTGAGGATAATATGATGAGGAGAAGCTAAGTTTGATATTGAAAGTGTGATAGAGCTTTTTAACTTCCTTATTCTTGAAGGATTTTCCATTCTCTATGATAAGCTTATGTGGGATACAAAAATGACATATAATGTTTTCATATCTGAAATTGATGATAGGGAAAGATTTTGTTGAGGTCAAAGGGATTTCTTCAACCCATTTAGCTAATTATTTTGTTTCCGTAATGATTGATTGATGTTGTTGATATGATTTTGGATTGATTGCGTTGATGAGGTTTAATCCCCATTAAGAGAGCCCAAAAATATTGGGCAAGTTGTAATGTTTGACTAGGGATATGAATGAAATTTGAATGGAGTTGATACTTAATGCACTTCTTTATGTACGCATAACAGTATTTACTGATAGTAGGCAAGTAATAGCTTAGTCGTATGATACGTTTAGCGATGGCGTTGCCACTGAAATGGCCATCACAAACATCATCATTGACCTCTTCAATTTCTTTGGTTTACTTATGTGATTTGAGACATCGTAGTAGTATGTAGTCAAAACTTCATTTATAAAGGATACCACCTACGATAACAAATCCGGTGGCTCATTGGAGAAATGATCATTTAACAGACTGTGACAAATTTGATTGGATTTTACACTCAGAAAGGTAATCATGTATTTTCGTATACCAAAGATTAGGGGAATTGTTGTCAATGACATTAATGGATGGTATCTCATTTTTGATGTGAAGGATGATCTAAGCGTTGAATTACTATAGACATCTTGGTGTTATCCTTTTATTTATTTTTTCAAAAGGGACAAGATATCTGAGAGATACCATAGTGTCTCCAAATATATTAGAGGATTGTGGGATGGTTTGAATGGTGCAGTGGTTGAATGCGCCAAGGAAAACTCGACAATGAATTTATACTTTTGAAGGGAATCATTTTTCCATTGATACTCTCCTTTGACTTGACTTATGACAAGTCGTGAATCTCCATATATTTCTAGATTGTGAACTCTTAGGAGGATAGTGGTAGTTAGACCCACGATTAAGACTTCATATTCTTCCATATTATTAGCGCATTCGAAGTTGAGTTTGAACGATAAGGGAATGGGAATGTTCCATGAATGGTATGATGACAACATCGGTAGCCCTATCTCACCTTCTTGGCACTTAGCACCATTAAAGAAGAGGGTCATTTTGATGAGGACAAAGTATAGATTCATAATCATTATATTTTTTAATGTTATTGATAGTATTCGTCAGGAAAGTATTCATGGGGAGGATTGATTATCTGGAAGAGGTGCCTCGGTGAGTTGATCGGAAATAACCTGACCTTTAATGGAATTTTTTGCGATAGGATTTCAAGATCAAATTCAGTCATAAGCATCATGTATAAAGTTATGCGGTCATTGTGGTATGGTTTAGCATGTACATGGACTTTAAGTGGATTAAAATTGGTGACAACGATATGTTTTTGTGATTGAGGAGATAATGTTGGAGTTTTTACGTAGCGAAAAGTATAATGCACAACACAAATTTTTGGCCTCTGAGTAACAAGTTTTGTATTCAAGGAGCGTGTGACTAATGTAATACATGGCCTGTTCATGGACTTGATTATCATGGTGGGTGAGCATGGCCCCTAAGGCATGCTGGGAGGTAGAGATGTAGAGATAGAAGGGATCCCCCTTCACGAGGTGGCGTAAATACATGTGGTGACAACATATATTGTTTCAATTTTGTCAAATGCCTTCTGGAAGCTCAGAATCCTAATAAAACACTCATGTGTTTACAGAGTAGATGGTGAAATGGTTAGCAACGGTCAGAGATTTGCGATATGAAACGGTCGTATGGATTGTAATTTTCCTTGTAAGCTACATAATTTCTTGAGATTAGAGGGCGGAGGAATTTTGATAATGGATCATAACATTTACGGGATTGACTTCAATACCATGAAGAGATATGATAAATCATAAATTTTTTTTTTGGTGAGGACACAAATAAAAACATTTTCTAGGATTTAGGTGGAGACATAATTGAATGAGATGAGAGAATATTGATTTGAGAACATTGAGATGATCCTTTCATGATCTATATTTTCCAAGGAGGTCGTTGATGTAGTCTTTGAACGATTTTATGAATGAGATCATGGAAAATATAAATCATTATGCATCTTGATATGTTTCCCAGACATGTTTTGAGACTGAATGGCATAACGCATGGTAGAAAAAGGTTCCCCAAGGGGTGGTAAAGGTAGTTTTATGTTAATCCTTGAGGGGTGATAAGAACTTGATTATAAGTAGAAAATCCATCCATGAGGGATAATAATTTTGTGGCCGGCTGTCAGGTCTACAATTTGATCTATGTTCAGGAAGAGGGAACTCATCCTTGGGAAAAGGAAATATTGAGATCCCTAAAATCTGTGCAGATGTGGAATTTTTTTCCTGAGGCTTTAGTTACTAGGATGACGTTGGAGACCAATTTTGGATAGTCATTGGGTATGATGAAATTAACAGTATAAAAGGTGCATTGCAAATATTATTTAAACCAAGAGAGCTATACGTGGGTGCATCTTACGAATCTTTTATTTTACCAACTTAGCATTAGGGTACATGAAGATGTTATGTATGAAAATTTTGGGATTGATCCCGAGACATATCATTGTATGACCAGGTGAAGGATTGATGATAATTTTGTTAGGAATGAGGTGAAATCATTTAATTCTTATTGGATTAAGAGATTGACTAACCTCAACTATGTGGGGGTCTTGATGTGTTTGTAAGTTAATGTTGAGTGTGGATTCATTAAGCAGAGTAGGATGTTTCAGTATGGTAGGGATTATTTCTAAAGATAATGATCCTGTAGCTCAAATATGAGATAAGATACCCTGGTCACCGTCCTGACACTGAAGGATATTTATGGTAGATGAATCTTATTCAAACCATTTATGGAAAAAACAAGAGGTAAATATTTAACAAAGTGATTGGATTGATGTGTAAGTGGTCTTAGGGATACAACATTGATTAAATAAAATGTTAGGTGGAATGGGTATGACATCATCTTTATTTATAGAGATCTTCAAGGTTTACGGGTGGTGACTCTGGTTCAGATATAATAACAGATGGGGGCCATTGGTTTGGATGTAGTTGGTTTCACATGTTATAGGAACAAGATTCTTATAACCCAAACCAACTATCTCATGATGGTTTAGGGGAGTGTAGAGACCAACTGATCACAGATCCCTTGTCTCATAGTGTCTGAGACCAAAGCCTCTTACACGTATAGCGGTGGAGATACATACGAGTGAACATTTTGGATTATTAAGGGATTTGAGATTCGAGTGTGAAATGCCTAGTGTGATGTGGATTGATAATGTGAGATGGAGGATAGTAGTGTACTCCATAGACAATATTGGTTTTAAGATAAGCCGAGACCATAAAATATAACATCTCCTATGTTAGGTTCGTACATGGGTTGTTTGTTAGGAGTGACCATACATGTCTTTGATGAAGGGATAGAATTAAGAATGAGGAGGTGATATTCCCCAAGCATGAGGTACTTCACGGCTTCGCCAAGAGAGGAATATTCTGATAATTTAGAGGATAGGATAGAAGTGCTAGTGGACGCTTGATTAGATGATTCAGGCATGGACGTAGGTACAAGAACGCCATTTGGGCAATACACCATATAGCAATCAACAAATAGATTCAGATCAATGGGGATGGTGAGAGTCTATGACCTTCATGGTCATACTTGATACAACGATGAAGGGTAGAAGGAACACAATGCATGGTACATATCCAGGGGCATCCCTAAAAACATGGTTGGACTTGAAACTCTCCTTCTATAATGTAGAATATTTTAGGCAGATATTTTAAATGCTAACTTTGAGTAGAAGTATAATTGTGCCTATAGTATGGTGTACAATAGTTTTGTTGAAAGAGTGTGATAGGATTGGTGTTTGAGCGATGAATGTTTTGTGTATTTTATGTTAATCAAAGGAAAGGGATGATATTATGCTGATGGTGGCACCACTATAAATCATGACCCTCTTGATGGAAATTTCATTGATTTGAGATGTAATGAAAAGTGGTGAGTCATGATCTTCTAGTCTAAGAGAGGGAATTTTAGACAACTCAAATGAGATAGCGGTAAATGCTTTTAGGGAACCTAAAAAATTTGTAAATGGGGTTGGATCACTGGATAATATAGTGATGGATTGAAGGGACTCTAACATGGTCTTTTTGTGAGTTGGTGATGTCTACACAAGTTCATAAAGTGACATCCTACGGGGGATTGGTGAAACTATTTAATGGCTACTTTTTGTAACCTGGTGAGCGGAGACATATCTTCTTGTATTGAGACTTTGAATTTGGATGATGATATTTGATTATGATATCTCAAAACCAAATAAATAGATACTTTAATTTTATTAGCTGAGGTTGATAATTCTAGAGGTGGATGTATGGAAACAAAGTCACTATCTTCCTTAGACCCAGATAGATCTTTGTCATAATTTCATGGGCGTGTGTTGACATGGATTACATTGACTTGGTGATTAGGTTATTTAGGGGTGTAACATCTTGGTCATGACTGTTACTATGATGACTTCCACTTTTAACATTGCAAATGTTGACATGTGATATGTCTTAGGAAGGTGTATTCTTTTGAATTTTGGAAATGATGTTTGCAATGGGTAAGTTATTACTATTTAGAAATTCATACTTGCTGTAATTTTGTTTACTTGGAAATAAAGTCACTCTACTATGTGATCTGCAAGTTTTTTAACCTATACTATTGTTTTCATACTTATCTTATGTTAATAGAACACCTTGAATCAATTCCATTAATCCAAGGTATGCTTCAGTTCTTCTTTATTATCATCTTGACAACTAACATTCTGAAATGAAAAGGTAATGAGGAACTGAGTCTTGTTTTGGCTATGATTACAAGGAATCCGGTTTCAGGTGTCCTTACTTTGCATCATGTTGCAAATACTAAACATGGAACTCCTTGATAAGTAGTTTATAACACTAAATAGCATGAGAATATTAAGGGTTCTATTAAAGGGATATTAAGGAAAATACATTAACCTTAGTCATAATGTTCTATACTGTGTTGATTTTAACCTAAGGTAGCTAAGTTCTACCTAGGACCTATTACTAAACTACTAAGGTTTATACCTTCACCTAAGTTGTAATGTCCTATCTTATACGGATTCTAATCTAAGGGTTATAACCTAACCTAATATGGTATGCTTAATGGTTGTGGGGTTTTGGAAATAACCTAAGGAAAATTCTAATTACCTATGAACTAAGGTAGAAACCTAGCTAATGTTAATCTAGCCTAAACTTTTACTAAGCAAAATGGGAACCTAAGGTTTACATGGCAAGTGAGAAGTCGGTGGCGATGGTAGGTCTAAGGTATTTATTGGATTATTTTATGTCCTTACATCTTTAAATCTGCCAAGTTTGGCAGGGGCATGGAGAGATAGTGGGATGCCTAGATGACATCACTACTAAATATAAAATGCATAAAAACCTTTGAATAGATCTTGACAAATTTGAAAATGGTGGTGGCATAGAGAAAGAGGAGGGAAAAAATATTTCAATGTAATAATGACCTCAGTCATGACGAGGAAACCACCTAGGAAACATGCAGAGATAGATTTTGTGGGAGGTTGTTTGGTCATTTGTTCTTTTTGGTTTTTCACTTTGCATGACGGTTCTGGTTCTTCAAACCAGCAATTTTTTTTAACCCCTTGTGATCTTTGGCTTCTTTGAGCTATTTATGAAACTGTGGAAATATAAGGGAAGCAGGAAGATTTGGTTTTTGACATTGTTTTAGAAAGAGGAAATTTTGGAGGCTCAACTGGAAACCTCCTGGAAATTAGGAGATTCTAATCTAAGGGTTATAACCTAACCTAAAGATAGTATATTTATGGTTATGGAGTTTTTGAACTAACCTAAGGTAAATTCTTTAATGACCTAAGAACTAAGGTGGAAACCTAACTAATATTAATGTGACCTAAACTATTACTAAGCAAAGAAAGGGGACCTAAGGGTTACGTGGCAAGTGGGAAGTTGGTGGCGATGGTTTCTAAGGTATTTATGTGGATTAATTTATGTCCTTACATCTTAAGCCTGCCAAGTTTGGTGGAGGCATGGAAGGATAGTGGGATGCCTAGTTGGCATCATTGCTAAATTTAAAATACATGCAAATTTTTTGAATGGAACCTCACCAAATTTGAAATGGTGGTGGTGTAAGGAAAGAGGAGGGAATTGGCATTCAATGCATTCAATGACCTTGGTTTTAGTGGAAGAAACCACCTAGGAGTTAGGTAGGAACAATTTTGTGGGAAGTTGTTTGGTCATTTGTTATTTTTGGTTTTTCACTCTGCATGAGGGTTCTGGTTCTTCGAACCAGCAATTTTATTTTTGATCCTTTGTGATCTTTGGCATCTTTTGAGCTATTTCTGAACCTGTGGAAGTATAAGGGAAGCAGGAAGATTTGGTTGTTGACATTGTTTTGGAAAGAAGAGATTTTGGGAGGCTCGGCTGGAAGTCTTCTGCAAATCAACAGGAAACTCTATCAGGAATGATAGGCTCTTCTTATTAAATTATTTTTCTTTTTAGTAAACGTCTTCATTAAAAGAACTCTGCTCTTGGAAACAAATGGGTTTTTTGTGAAATGTTTATTTTGTATTTTGATTGTATTGTTTATACTTGAGATTAATTGTTTGACAAAAAGATTTGGATTGGGTATCCTTGTTGAAAATGTATGAGTAAATTGTGCTTTAATCTTTATTGGAACTGGAATGTTACCAATTAGTGTGAACTTCTATTTCCTGTGTAAAATAGATTAAGGGAAAACATTGTTTGATAAATATTTGATATGGGTTTGTTTTTCCTTTCCCTTGTATGAAATGCATTGTCCTTCTGCTGAAACTTGAGTTGTTTCGAATCTTGTTATTTCTGTTGAGCTATGCTGGAATAGTTATTAGATTCAATGTTTTGTGGATTCAAACTTGTTTGAAATAACAATAGTGATATGTTTACTTTTCTGATTTTAGGACGTTTTGAATCTATGAAATACTTGTGGGATTTTTAAGAAAGGTAGGATTCTTTCTATGTAAGGATTTTTCAAATTTGTTCTTCCTTGCTTGAAATTTGGTAAAATATGATTTAACTTCTTCTGGAACTGTTTGAGGAATTTTTGTTTCTCTCACCTACATGTTATGAAATGGTTTGTAACCTTTTGATTTGACATCTATTGAGGTTGTAAGAATGGATTATCTTAGTGGAACTTTAGGATTAGTTTAGTTTTGGTTATTTGAAGGAAATGAGTTGGAATGTTTCAATTTTACTCTTCTCCTTTTAGTTCAATTTTGAGCACCTTGTTTTGGGGTTAATCTCTTTTATTTGTTCCTTCATTTTATTTGAAATCTTGGGTTGGAGTTCTTTCCTTCTTACCTAAAAATTGTTTCCTTGATTCTTGTAAAGTGGAATGGTTGGCTTGACTGTAATCTTGTATTCGATTTTTGTGCATAAGGAATACATTGTAGCTTTCTCTCTATTTGGGAAATAAGAGAACATTTGGGAAGATGCTATCTTCACTGAAATGATACTTAAGGAATTCAATTATTGAGCTTGTTGCTTGAAAACTTGTATTAGTTTAGCTACTGCAGTGGTTGTTCTCTTTATTGGATGAGAAGCCTTCTCTTTTGGGCTCTGACCTTGCTAGTGTGGTTCATATATTTATGTTATATCGATTCAATGTTTTCAACTATTTGATAAGAGTTTGTGTTACAATCTCTTGTTAATTTGTATCAGTTCTTTCAATGAATTATGTTTTCCTTTTCTTGGGATATCGATATGTTGTTTTCTCTTTTATAGGATTGATTATTGAGACTCTCTTCTCTCTCCTTTCTGAGTTAAGGTATTCATTCATTGTTGTTTTCTTAGAAACTTGAAGGAATTATATTATGTCTTTTTCTCTTCTCTATTAGTTGTTGAATACAATGTTGTTTTGTATTGAACTCTGAAGGAAGACTTAAGTTAAAGGACTTTTCATTGTTTCCTTTTCTCTTATCTGTAATTACTCCTATTGGAGTTGAGTGGGTAATTGAGGGAAAACCTACACTTCTTCTCTCTTGATGCTTTACTGACTTGTTGAAATTGAAATTGGATTTGAAATTGGTTTAGTACTGGAAAGAAGGGAACTCTTATTTTAGGATGTTGTTGGTTCATCCTAAATTCATCCTTAAGATTGAATGAATTTGGTCTTTGGTATTATATGAAGAATTATGTTAAATGCGTATTGTGATTCATTGCTTCTTTAAAATAATTCTATTTTGGGACTATTAGAGTTAGTACCTTCTTTGATCTAGTTACATGAATCAAGAATGAACTATAGATAACTATAGTAAGAATGAGATAAGTAATTTAGATGAAATATTACTTATCTGTTGTAATTTTCTTATGAAATCATTGATTGAAGAGTGCTGATTTGATCATGATCTTTACTTAATGTAATGTGGTTTCTCACTCTGTTCTTCCTTTTATGATCCTTATTTCTTTATGAGGTATCTATCTGAATTGCTTTACTATTTCATAAAAGTAGAGTTCTTTTTATGAGACAGTTAGTTGAAAGCACATCGTTTTAATGTTTAGTGCTTATCATGCTCAGTTCGATGAACTGACCCGTGCTAGCAATTTTTGCAGATGGATTCCGTAAGTGATAAAAGAAGACAAGTTCTTTTATGATGCTTCTTATGTTTACCTAAAGGCTGGATCTTTTATGAGGAATTATGATTCTCATTGAAAGATAATTGAAAAAGGGAAAAGTTGTAATTCTTGTTTGAGTTTATTAATGTTGATTGGCATGAAAGATGTCTGAAAGGATTAGACTTGTAAAATGTGTATTTTACTTTGATGAATGGAAAAAGGATTGAGTGTTATTTGTACTTGATGTGTCATTCTCTTTGGGGCATTCTGTAAAGGGAATTTGTAAACTTATCCTTATTCTCTCATAATCATATCTGTTTTGAATTTTTCAGTTGGACTTAAAATGAAATAGTAAAAAGGGAATTGATATTCTATTCCTTAATTAAATGCAACTTTCAAGTTGGCATGCATAGATGATCATTTAACTAAGTCATTATGGTTATATTAAATGATGATTAATGAAAGAGTAAATTTACATTATGATTTCTTGTATAATGTAAATGGTTGCAATGA
The DNA here is from genome assembly GCA_019776745.2 of Taxus chinensis. NCBI lineage: Eukaryota > Viridiplantae > Streptophyta > Pinopsida > Cupressales > Taxaceae > Taxus > Taxus chinensis. The sequence goes on from JAHRHJ020003388.1 coordinate 104,990, forward strand.
ACCCTAACTAATATAAGTCAAAGGAAAAACAAATTATTCTATAGGGATAAGCATTCTGTTAAGACCTTTTTGGGAATCATACTCAAATGATATTCGGAAGGAGGAAGTATACTTCTTCTTATTAAATCAAAATCAGAATAAGGTAATTGAAAAAGAATAAATACATATATAATAAATAGACTTCATCTTAATAAAGTCTATTATAAAGAATTTTAATCTGAATTCAATCATGCTTACACTTGGTTAAGCTAAGTAAGTTAATCTTACTGTTGGTATGTTGATTTTGTTTGTAAGTCTGAATCTTAAAATAAGATACTAAGGAATGAAACACAAACCTTCAGGAAAGGGTTTGGATGTAGATTTATCTGCATGGCAATTATAATCATTTATGGCTAGCAACCTTAATGATCAAAGAAATTAAAGATTCAACAGGGTTACTGAAATTAAATCTTAATTAAGAAGATAAGTAAGTAATTTAACTTCTTAGCTGGATATGTACCTCCGGATGAGGTGATTCCGTAGGATGTTGGTACATGCCAACTGTAGTACCGTGTCATCATGAAGACTTGGGTCTTCATGAGGGCATGGTGTTGTAGCTGACATGTCACAACACCCTTCTGAATTGGATCATCTAGATCTACATAAACTTGGACTTGACCTTAGTTATACTCTAGGTCAGTTTAGGAGCATGCTTTTGTATAGGGGGTAACTCATGATAACTAAAGTAACTAGACACATGCAATTGACTTGGGTTGATTGAGTATGTCTATGTACCCTTAGTCACCGTGAGTGGTTATCTATACCAAACTATGTCGCTAACCTGGGTTAAGGTTAAACCTTGAACAAGTGGACTGACAGGAGTCAGTGAAGACCATTCTAGATAACAGATGAAGTGGGGTGAAGGATGTATTCCATTTGATGAGTATGTCATCTAGGAATATGAACATGCATAACATGTGAAAATCTTTGGCCAAAGTATCGCAAGCTACTGGTTGCGTTGTCCTATGTCACCTAGTTTAAGAAGTAGGATTTCAGATGAATATTGGTAACAAATATTTAGATAGGCCTCTTAAACAGAACACTTCAATACCTAGAAAAGGGTAAGAGAACCAAGTATACTTAGTATACAATACATTGAGTTAACATGAGAGATCGGTAAGAAACCAAGTCATGAAATGAGAGTCATGAAATGAAAGACCAGTAGTTCACCGAGTCATTAAAGTTGCATATGGTTATGTGATACAAAATTGAATAGCATGGAATGCCTGTTATATAGTATGATTGTTTAGAATAGAGAACATTATTCAAAAATTGGAATGTGTGTTCTAAATTGTGATTATTTAGAGCAGAGAACATTATTCAAAAAAAAAAAAAAATTCCCTTGTTTCTAAAGTTTAAAATGGGAATGTTACATCTTGGTATCAGAGCTGAAGGTTGCAGCTCTTGGACCTATTGTGTCCATAATCTGATAAAACTTAAATTTTCTTGTTAACAGAAAATGGTTAGAACAAGAGGAAATGCTGCAAACAACCCACCACCTGGTGGAGAAGTAGCTACTGCCCAAAAACTCGATGAGATCCTTGCTGCCCTGTTGGACACAAGAGATCATTTGGTTGTACTTGAACAACAAGTAATGGGAAATGAGGAGGAGGAAGAAGATGTTGATAATGACAATCAGCCACCTCCTGTGGACAACACCAATGGGGGAAATCTGGGTGTTGATAATAGTAATGCAAACATACCTAATCAGCCTGAGAATAAAAAAGGCAAGATTAGCAGCTGAACTCACCAATGATATAAAAAGAATAAGTCCTCCCAAGTTTGATGGAACTACACTTGGGGATGGGGCTGAGAACTGGCTCAGTGAAATGGAGAAGTACTTTGCAATAAGAAACTTCTCTGAGGAAACAAAAGCAATATGGGGAGCTTATCAGCTTTCCCATGAGGCATCTTCATGGTGGGACAGCCGTAAGGCTGAGTTGAACATTGTCAAAATAGACATAACTTGGGATCAATTTAAAAGTTACTTTAGGAAATGGTGGCTGCCTCAACTTTATTATGATCAGAAAATGACTGAATTTCAGAACTTATCTCAAGGAAAGTTAACTGTAACAGAGTACTGGGAAAGGTTTACTAAACTCCTTAAGTACGTGCCTCAGTATCAAACTGACGAGAAGTTCAGGATACAAAAATTTATCATGGGATTAAATCCCATTATAGGTGGTGAGGTGGATGTTCACAGCCCAACCACTATGGAAGGGGTTGTTAAAAAATCCATAAGGCATGAACAAAAATTGAGAGCAATATCTGCTCATAAGGAGGAAATCAGAAAAAAAGTTCCAAACTCTTCTTCATCTCTTGCACCCAAAAAGGGACCCTGGAAGAGGTTTGGCATGAAAAAAAATCTGCCACTGATAACAATAAGAAAACAACAACAAACAAACCTACTGCTAGTATGTGGAATAGCTTTGTCAAGAACAATAATAATGGACAGAAGTCCTACGGGAGCCAAAATGATAACTTCAAGGCTGGAAATAAATTTGAGCCTAGGAAGGGACCTGTAGGAGGCTATTTTAATTGTGGCAAGGACCATTACGTGAGTCATTTTCCTTTGAAAAAGGATGATTGTAATCAGCAGCATAGGATACACGCTGCAGTAGCTGACAAGCAAGCTGAAAAGCAAGTCACACCCATAGAAGTTCCAGGTAAGTTATTTGGTATACCTGTGACTATACTTTTTGATACTGGAGCTACTGAATGTTTTATTTCTACTAAGTTAGCTTTGAAATTAAAAATAAAAGCTGAAAAAATGGATAAATTGTGGGCTGTACATTATGGAAATAATGTTGTTCATACAGTTAGTATGTGTCTTTTTGGAGCAGTCCTTGACTTGCCTAGTTTTTCCACAGAAGTTGACCTTTATGTTGCTCCTTTGGGGTCTTATGATGTAATCATAGGTGTTAATTGGCTAGCTGAGCATAAGGAAAAGGTTGACTATTTTGAAAAATAGATTAGTTGTTTAGATGATCTATAGAAAACAACAGTCATTCAGGGTGTAAAACGTGAGATTTCAGTTAGGAAACTATCAGCTATGCAACTTAAAAAGGCCAAAAACAAAGGTTGTACCTTGTATGTAGTAAAAATTTCTGAAACTACTGAAGAAGGTAATAATTTCATGGAAAGATATCCGTTGTTAAGAAATTTCAGTGATGTGTTTCTGGAAGAGTTACCAGGTCTTCCACCCAAATGAGAGTTTGACTTCATGATCGAGATCAAACCAGGAACCGAGCCTATTTCCAAGGCACCTTATAGAATGACTACCATTGAATTGGTAGAGCTTAAGGCTCAGTTGCAGGAACTTTTGTCAAAAGGTTTGATAAGACCGAGTGTCTCACCTTGGGGAGCACTAGTAATTTTTGTGAAAAAGAAGGATGGCACACTTAGATTGTGCATTGATTATAGAATGTTAAACAAAGCAATAATTAAGAACAGATATCCACTTCCTAGAATTGATGATTTGTTTGATCAGATGCATAGTGCATCAGTGTATTCTAAAATAGATCTTTGGTCTGGGTATCATCAATTGAGAATAAAGGATGAAGACATTCATAAAACAACTTTTAGAACAAGGTATGGGCATTATGAATTCACAGTTTTACCTTTTGGGTTGATGAATGCACCTGCGCTTTTATGAATTTGATGAATAATATTTTTCAAGAATACTTGGACAAATTTGTGCTTGTATTCTTAGACAGCATTCTCATATACTCTAAAAGCATTGAAGAACATCATAAGCATCTGAAGATAATTTTGGAAATCTTGAGAAAGAGAAAGTTGTATGGTAAGCTATCTAAATGTTCCTTCTATGATACTGAAGTGCATTATTTGGGTCATGTTATAAGAAAGAATGGAATAGTGGTAGACCCCTCAAAGATTGTAGCTATAACTGAGTGGCCTGCACCCAAGAATGTACATGAAGTTAGAAGCTTCATGGGTCTTGCTGGTTACTATAGAAAGTTTGTTAAAGACTTTTCTAAGATTGTTGCACCAATAACTTCATTACAGAAGAAAGACAAGAAATTTGTTTGGAATGAAAAATGTGAATCTTCTTTTAAGATTCTAAAGGATCAGTTAACTACAACACCTATTTTGACTGTACCTGATCCTAATGGAGACTTTACTATTGTAACAGATGCATCTGGGGAGGGTCTCAGAGGTATTCTGTTGCAAAATGATCATGTCATAGCTTATGAAAGTAGAAAACTCAAGTTACATGAACTGAATTATGCTCCACATGACCTAGAGCTTGCTGCCATTGTTCATGCACTTCAAGTATGGAGGCATTATCTTTTTGGTGGACCTTTTGAACTAAAAACTGATAATCTTGGGTTAAATTATATTTTTACTCAGCCAAATCTGAATGCAAGACAATGAAGATGGTTAGAATTTCTATCTCAGTATGATTTTGACATAAGTTACATTAAAGGCAAGGAAAATAGAGTAGCAGATGCTCTAAGTCGTAGGAAGCATATTTCTAATCTTATAACATTGAGAACTCAGTTTAAAGATGAGGTGAAAAGTGTCATGGAATCTGATTCTTATTTTCAGCAAGTAAAGACAACACTTGCTGCAGATCCAAATGATGTGAGATATAAAGGTTTTCATTTTGACAATGAAGGAATCTTACGGTTTGAAAATAGGGTATACATACCTTTGGAAAATGATTTAAGAAAGAAATTATTAGCTGAATTTCACAATTCACCTTTTTCTGGACACCCTGGCATTACGAAAATGCTTGCTGATATAAAACAACAATATTTTTGGAAAGGAATGAAAAAGGATGTGATGGAATTTGTGACACACTGCTTAGAGTGTCAACGTGTTAAAGCTGAACATATGCATCCAGCTAGTTTACTGTATCCTCACAACATTTTGTAGTAAAAATGGCAAGTGATAAGTATGGATTTTGTTCAGGGGTTTCCTATGTCAAAAAATAAACATGATGTTATTCTGGTTGTTGTTGATAAACTAACAAAGGTAGCACACTTTATTGCTGGTAATCTAAAGGATGATTCACCTGTGTTAGCAAGAAGATTTGTGCATGATATTTTCAGGTTACATGGAGTACCTGAATTGATCATATCAGATAGAGATCCAAGAATGACATCTAGATTTTGGCAAACACTTAATGCAGCCCTAGGGACTAAGCTGAATTTCAGTTCTGCATATCACCAGAAATGGATGGACAGACTGAAAGAGTTAATCAAGTTTTAGAGGATATGTTATGAATGTATTGCATGGATAAACAATATAAATGGGAAGAGTACCTTCCATTAGTTGAATTTTCCTACAATAACACTCATCACGCCTCTCTAAAAATGGCACCTTTCGAAGCATTATATGGAAGGAAATGTAGAACCCCTGTTAGTTGGGACAACATTGAAGATAGAGAGGTGATAGGACCAGAAATCCTTACAGAAATGGAACAACAAGTAAAAATGATTCGTGAATGCTTGAAGGAAGCTGCAGATAGGAAAAAGAGTTATGCAGACTTAAAGTGGGTTGATAGGAAATTTAAACTTGGTGAGAAGGTCTTTCTTCGGGTTAAGCTGAAAAAGAGTTCTATAACTTTTGGCAAGGCTGCCAAGTTATCACCTCGTTATGTGGGACCCTTTGAAATTGTTGAAGTAATCAACCCAGTAGCTTATCGTTTAGCTTTACCTCCTGCTTTATCATGAATGCATGATGTTTTCCATATTTCTTTGCTTAAGAAATATGTTTCAGATTTATCACATGTGTTGAATTGGAATTCCTTGCAGGTCCAAGACCCAGGAATAATCATGGTTAAGCCCATTCGAGTGTTGGAAACTCACCAGTTGCACTTAAGAAATCATGAAATAAGTCAATGTAAGGTCCAGTGGGACCAATTTAATGAAGAAAGTGCAACCTGGGAAAATCTCGAAGAAATGAGATCTACTTTTCCATATTTGTTTGATCAGAATTGATTCTGAAAACTGATAAAATCTGAAAAATTTATTCATGTTTTGATGATAAATCTGCCAAACTTGGGCAGTTACTGAACTATTTAACAACTATTTTAATACTATTTTGAAATTTGAATTTCTCAAATCTAGTTCTGTTATGAACATATGAATGGAAGGACAATAATTAAGTTTTGTCCTAAACTTTAATGGTTTGATTAAGTTAATCATCGGGATGATGATTCTTTTAAGGAGGAAGGTATGTAACGTCTTTGGCATGGTTGTTACTATGATGACTTCCACTTTTGACATTGCAAACATTGACATGTGATTTGTCTTAGGAAGGTGTATTCTTTTGACATTTGAAAATCATGTTTGCAATGGATAAGTTATTACTGTTTAGAAGTTCATACTTGTTGTAATTCTGTTTACTTGGAAATGAAGCCATTCTGCTCTGTGAATTGTAAGTTGTAAATCTGTACTGTTGTTTTCATACTTACCATATGATAACAACACACCTTGAATCAATTCCATTGATCCAAGGTATGCTTCAGTTCTTCTTTATTATCATCTTGATAACTGACATTCTGAAATAGAAAGGTAATGAGGAACTGAGCTGTGTTTTGTTATAAATTTTAAGGATCTGGCTTCAGGTGTCCTTACTAGGCATCATGTTGCAAATGGTGAGTTTGGACCTCCTTTATAAATGTTTCATAACGCTGAACAACGTGAGGAGATAAATGATCTGTCACTGGGCTATTAAGGCAAATACCTTAGCCTTGGTTGGAATGTTTGATGCTATTCAGATCTAACCTAATTGTAATGTTTTATCCTATTGGATTTTAACCTAAGGTAATAATATACCTAGGACCTATTTAAATTACTAAGGTTTATGCCTTAACCTATGTTAATGTCCTATCCTATATGGATTCTAATCTAAGGGTTATAACCTAACCTAAGATAGTATGCTTTATGGTTATGGAGTTTTGAACTAACCTAAGGAAATTTAATGACCTAAGAACTAAGGGGAAACCTAGCTAATGTTAATGTAACCTAAACTATTACTAAGCAAAGAAAGGGGACCTAAGGGTTACATGGCAAGTGGGAAGTTGGTGGTGATGGTTTCTAAGGTATTTATGTGGATTAATTTTTGTCCTTACATCTTAAGCCTGCCAAGTTTGGCGGAGGCATGGAAGGATAGTGGGATGCCTAGCTGGCATCATTGCTAAATTTAAAATACATGCAAATTTTTGAAATAACCTCACCAAATTTGAATTAGTGGTGGCGTGAGGAAAGAGGAGGGAAAGTGTCATTCAATGCATTCAATGGCCTTGAGATTGGTGGAAGAAACCTCCTAAAAGTTTAGGCAGGATAAAATTGGGGGAAGTTGTTTGGTCATTTGTTCTTTTTGGTTTTCGCTCTATATGAGGGTTCTGGTTCTTCGAACCAGTAATTTTATTATTGATCCTCTGTAATCTTTGGCATCTTTTGAGCTATTTTTGAACCTGTGGAAGTATAAGGGAAGCAAGAATATTTGGTTGTTGATGTTGTTTTAGAAAGAAGAGATTTTGGAAGGCTCGGCTGGAAGTCTTCTACAAATCAAAAGAAAACTCTATCAGGCATGATAGGCTCTTCTTATTAAATAGTTCTTCTTTTTACTAAACGTCTTCATTAGAACAACTCTGCTCTTGGAAACAAATGGGTTTTTTGTTGTGATGTTATTTTGTGTCCATGCTTGAATAGTTCATTGTATTTTTCTGATGAGATTGTTGTTTGAAAAAATAGAATGTGGGTTTGTTTCTTGTTGAAAATATGGGTAAATTGTGCTTTAACCTTTTTTGGATATGGAATGTTGTCAATTGTGTGAACTTTTGTTGTCTATGAAAAAAAGATTAAGGGAAAGACATTGTTTGATAAAGATTTGATATGGGTTTGTTTTTCCTCTGTTTAGGAAGAAGGTATGAAATGCATTGTCTTCTGTTGAAACTTGAGTTGCTTCGAATCTTGATTATTTTGGTTGGGCTATGTTGTAATAGTTATTTGGATTCGATGTTTTTGTGGATTCAAAGTTGTTTGAAAACAATAGTGATATGTTTACTCCTTCTGATTTTAATATGTTTTGAATCTATGAACCTTGTGGGATTGTTAAGAAAGGATTTCGTTCAGATTTGTTATCCCTTGCTCAAAATCTGGTAAAATATGATTTAACTTCTTCTTCTGGAACTGTGTGAGGATATTTTTGTTTCTCTCATCTGCATGTTACGAAATGGTTTGTGAATAACCTTTTGATTGACATCTATAGATGTTGTTGTAAGAATGGATTATCTTAGTGGAACTTTGGATTAGTTCAGTTTTGGTTATTTGAAGGAAATGAGTTGGAATGTTTCAATTTTACTCTTCTCCTTTTTAGTTCAATTTTGAGCACCGACTTGGGGTTAAGTCACTTTGATTTCCTTTATTTTATTCGAATCTAGGTTGGAGTTCTTTCCTTCTTACCTATTGACTATTTCCTTGATTCTTGTAAAGTGGGTACATGGTTGGCTTGCCTGTAACCTTGTATTCGTTTCCCTTGGGCGCATAAGAATACATTATAGGTCTCTCTCTCTATTTGGGAAATAAGAGAACATCCGGGGCAGATGCTATCTTCACTGAAATGAAATTAAGGAATCAGTTATTGAGCTTGTTTCTTTGAAAACTTGTATTAGTTTTTGTACTGCAGTGGTTGTTCTCTTTATTGGATGAGAAGCCTTCTCTTTCGGGCTCTGCCTTGCTGGTTTCAGTTGTATATCTTATATCGATTTAATTTTGAATATGGTATTTGTGTTACAATGGTTGTTAAAATCATATGTTTCTCGGAAGAATTAGTTCATCAGTTTTTAGATTTGACTATGTTCCTCCTTTCTCTCTCCTTTCTGAGTTAAGGTATTCATTGTTGATTTATTGAAATCAGAAGGAAATTATATTCTCTCCTTCTCTCCTTTATGAGTTATGGAATTCAATTCTATTTTCTTAGAAATGTCTTGAGGAATTTATTATTTCCTCTTTCCTCTCATTCTCATTCATTATGTTAATGGGTAAGGATATTTTTGTTGTAACTTTGAAGGATGACTTAAGTTGTTTGACTTTTTATTTGTTTACTTTTCTCTTCTACTTTCCTAATGCTTGTTAGGGACGTAATGAATTGATGGTGACTAATTCAGGTGTATGTAACCTAAATTATCTTTACTCCTTTGATGATAAATTGAAATTAGGCTAGAGTTGGCTTAAATTTAGTAATGATATATCTTAAGGGGGAAACTATTATTTTTGGATGTTGTTGGTTCTTCCTAAATCTTGTCGTAGAGAATGAATTGCTTGGTTCTGGTTATGTTATAAAGTACATTAATGTTGTGTATTGGATTCATTGCTTCTCAAAATAATTCTATTATTGTAAATCATTAGAGTTAATACCTTCTTTGATTAGGATTGAATGAATCAAGAAATGAACTATAGATAACTATAGTAAGAATGAGGTAAGTAATTTAGATTAAATATTACTTATCTGATGTAATTTCTGGTAAAATCATTGATTGAAGAGTGCTGATTTGATCATGATCTTTACTTAATGAAATGTGGTTGTGCACTTTGTTCTTCTTTTTATGATACTTATTCTTTATGAAGTATCTAGCTGAATTGCTTTACTGTTTCATAAAAGCAGAGTTCTTTTTATGAGACAGTTAGTTGAAAACACATCATTTTAATGATTAGTGTTTATCATGCTCAGTTCGACGAACTGACCCGTGCTAGCAATTTTTGCAGATGGATTTAGTAAGTGATAAAAGAAGACAAGTTATTTTATGATGCTTCTTATGTTTACCTAAAGGTTGGATCTTTTATGAGGAATTACTATTCTTATTGAAATGTAATTGAAAAAGGGAAAAGTTGTAATTCTTACTTGAGTTTATTAATGTTGATTGGCATGAAAGATGTCTGAAATGTTTAGACTTGTAAAATGTGAATTTAATTTGATGAATGGAAAAAGGATTGAGTGTTATTTGTACTTGATGTGTCATTCTCTTTGGACATAGTGTAAAGGGAATTTGTAAACTTATCCTTATTCTCTCATAAACATATCTGTTTTGAATCATTTCAGTTGGAACTTCAAATGAAATAGATAAAAAGGGAATTGATACTCTATTCTTTTATTAAATGCAACTTTTAAGTTGGCATGCATAGATGAACATTCAACTAGTCATTATGGTATATTAGTTGACATTAATAGAAGAGTAATTTACATTATGTTTCTTGTATAAAGTAAATGGTTGCAATGAACCCTAACTAATATAAGTCAAAGGAAAGACAATTATTCTGTAGAGATAAGCATTTCTGTTAAGACCTTTTGGGAATCATACTCAAATGAGATTCGGAAGGAAGAAGGTATACTTCTTCTTGTTAAATCAAAAATCAGAATAAGGTAATTGGGAAAAGAATAAATACATATATAATAAATAGACTTCGTCTTAATGAAGTCTATTATTAAGGAATCTAAATCTGAATTCAATCATGCTTAAACTTGGTTAAGCTAAGTAAGTTAATCTTACTGTTGGTATGTTGATTTTGTTTGTAAGTCTGAATCTTAAAATAAGATACCAAGGAATGAAACACAAACCTTCGGGAAGAGGGATTGGTTGCAGATTTATCTGCATGTCAATTAAATCATTTATGGCTAGCAACCGTAATGATCAAAGAAATTAAGAATCAGCAGGGTTGGTGAAATTAAATCTTAATTAAGAAGATAAGTAAGTGTTTAACTTCTTAACTGGATATGTACCTCCAGATGAGGTGATTCCGTAGGATGTTGGTACATGCCAACTACAGTATTGTGTCATCATGAAGACTGGGGTCTTCATGAGGATACAGTGTTGCAGCTGACATGTCACAACACCCTTCCAAATTGGACCATCTAGATCTACATAAACTCAGACTTTGCCTTAGTTTTACTCTAGGTCAGTTTAGGGGCATGCTTTTGTATAGGGGGTAACTCACGATGACTAAAGGTAACTAGACACATGCAATCGACTTATGTCGATTGAGTATGTCTATGTACCCTTAGTCACCACGAGTGATTCTCTATACCAATCCATGTTGCTAACCTGGGTTAAGGTTAAACCTTGGACAAGTGGACTGACAGGAGTCAGTGAAGACCATTCTAGATAACAGATGAAGTGGGGTGAAGGACATATTATGTTTGATGAGTATGTCCTCTAGGAATATGAACATGAACAACATGTGAAAATCTTTGGCCAAAGTATCGCAAGTACTGGTTGCGTTGTCCTAAGTCACCTAGTTTAAGAAGTAGGATTTCAGATGAATATTGGTAACAAATATTCAGATAGGCCTCTTAAATGGAACACTTCAATACCCAAAAAAGGGTAAGAGAACCAAGTATACTTAGTATACAATACATTGAGTTAACATGAGAGATCGGTAAGAAACCGAGTCATGAAATGAGAGATCGGTAGTTCATCGAGTCATTACAGCTGCATATGGTTATCTGTTATGAGATTGATTGGCATGGAATGTGTGTTCTAAATTATGATTATTTAGAATAGAGAACATTAAAAAAAAAAATTCCCTTATTTCTAAAGTTTAAAATGGGAATGTTACAAGTCGAATCGCCCATACAATACAATAATCTCTATATTTTTTGTCTAACACCTTGCTAAGACATTAGAAAAAGGGGGTAAATGTAGAAACCAAAAAGTACACACCCAATTCCCACACAAACAGTTGAATAATATTTGCATATGCATACCATTTTACGACTCAAGTCTTCCGATTGAGTGGTCAAGCTTATCGTCACATCATTACGCCATCCCTAAATCTAATTCATTAACCCTACACCCATTTAATTACTTAATTTACCTCACATTTTCTAAATTCATACCACCTATCTCGTAATTAATTAATTAAATAATCAAATTGATTAATATCACCCGCACACCTCACCATGAGAACTCCCTAGTTATAACTAGTTTAAATAGGCAACCTTCTATAAAATTTACCCTAACCACTTAAAACTTACCCCTATAAACCACTTCCCAATCCTCAGTAGTTAGGAAAAGTTTAAATTTTTTAAGCTACCAAATTATCCCTAATCTATCCTAAACACTTCTATTTATCTTTAATCCTCACCCTCGACCTCTCCAAGTTATCTAGCCATGATTCCCCTAAATCCCTTGCATCTATGTTGGAAATATAAGGTTTATCAACTGGGTTTATATCTCAATGATATACTCCAACTGGATTGAAAAAATGGAAGTGATATTCCCTTAGAGGTGACAACAATGATCTATAAATACTAATGCCTTTAGCCTCTCTTCATGGGTGTACACTTGTTTTATTGACCATCTAGACAGAATTCAGAGCACTGGATCAATTTTTCCTTAGGAGAGCATTTGACCAAGAAATCATTGACAACTAACTTAGGTTCCTATCTAACATGGATGGTTGTCATCTGGATGGGACATTCCATTTAAAGAATTCTTGGGAGCAAAATTTTAGGCTCGTTCATCATCCAGAACTTGTACCATCATAGGTAATCTCTCATGGTACACATCATCATTCGAAAGGTTGGAATGACTGGATTTGTAGAGTGCATGTCATGTGTTTAGCACATTCATGAAATAAACTTGTTAGATCATCATCTATTTCCTCTGGTTATGGTAGTTAATAAATAGTCAGTTTATTGGTAGATGAATCACATCCATTTATTTTTATCACTCTCCTGTTATGGATTCATATTCAATATCCTCTAAATGGCATACCTAGATCATCGATGGTGATTTTACGAGATATGTTTCCTGGTCAAGTGGTCTAAGAACCAATTGTGTCAGTTGTGAAGAAGTTACTAGTTAGTATTAATGGCATGATTTTCTATTACTAATCTTTCTGCCAGGAGGGGATTTTTTAGATGGCCATATTAGGAAAAGTCCAAATCATGAGGTCCATTACCAACACCAATTCCCATAGCATGCATTTTCCAACAGCCCATATGCAATGCGATCAGGTAATACTTTACTATATAACTTAGTAAGTTTCAGAAGTGCCAATCCAGGTGTAGCCCCCATTGTATCGTATAGAAGGGTCATCTTAGCATCTAACTAGAAAATTTTATCATAAGAGAAACCACTATTGGAATTTTGATGAATGTAGTCATTTTTATCTACCCTCAATATAACTTTCTACCCCAAGCATGTCGCCTATCACCCAGTGGGCACTGGGTGCTCACCCAAGGCATGCACGGGCACCGAGCCCCTCCTTTATGTGAGCATTGTGAGAAGGTTTTTCCATTTATGGAGGATGATTTTCATAATGAGAAATACATTCACTTTAGTTAATAAGGTAAAAGAAGCATCTACAGATCACACATTAATGCATTATAAAAAACAAAGTAATAAGCATGCTAAATCAGATCTGAACCATGATAGCCATTTAACATGAGGGTTTACACCCTTAAGCATGATATACAAAACAAACCCTTATATATATATATATATTCATTCAGAATAGTTCTGGTAGCCATATTACAATCAAAAGAGGTCATCTCAGACCATACATGTTAAATGAAAAAGACTTAATCCCTACAGATCTTCCCTGATGAGAGATCCTAGCTATACCCTCCCATTTCAACCCTTGTTATAGACCCTAGTGCCATACAGAGGCCTATTACATCCTTCAGAACCCTTAGCACTAAGTTCTCTAAACCCTAGCACTACTGCAACCCTCTATTACTCAACACTTGTGTCTATTCTTCTTCTGTCTTCTCTCTATCTCATGTGTTTTCCTTGCTTCTGAGCATCTCTTTTTATAGGATCAACACCCACTGCCATGCCTTCTCTCATGAACAGATCACATGCCAAGTGTCAATGTGGTCCTCCAATGGTGAATGATTATCCCTTTGCAAGCCCTCCACTCTCTGCAATGATGTCTTCTAGGAATATTCCCTACATGGAATATCCTTTTCTTGACCTCCAAGGTTTAGGCTGGCACCTTATCCACTCAGCATGCCTAGTCAGGTCACATTTTTCCTCAAGTGCCTCCAGAATACCGAATATGGCTAAGTCCTTTAAACCCAAGGCTCTTCCTTCCATGTGCACCCTGGTTTCTCCTAAACCCTTCTTAAACCTCTTTGTCCAGCGTGCTTCTCCCTGCACACCCTTATCCTTACTGGTCCTATGTGCATGTGCCCTTTGGTACTTAGCCAATATTTCAAGGCCCAACATCACCCCACACTAAGATTGTTCTCCATCCTCAGAAACATACTACTTCTTCAAAGAATAAAGAATAGAGGGACCTAGACAATTTGAATGAAGAATGAAAGAATGGAAGAATGAAGAATGGAAGAATGAAAGAATCGAAGAACTTGTTACTGCTGCAAGAGGAGTGGGAACTCCTTCCTTACTGTCACCTCAATCTTCTCCCAGGCATCCACTTCACCCTGCACCTACTGAAGTAGGTCACCCACTAGAGCGCTCACCTCCTCAAAACTTAATTCATCTCCCTTAGCATTCAGCGTATCTACAATTCCTTCTAACTGCTTGCTAAGGTCGTCCAACACATCCATTCTATGGGTGATCTGGGGATACAACTCCTTAAGCCAGTTCTTAATCAAACCTTGCAAGGCATCGATCACTTCCAACTTCTTCTCAACCTAGGCTAGGATTTTATCCCACTCCACCCTATTTCCTTTTTTCTTCTCTTGAAATTCTTTCATAACCACCTCATGTGTAGCAACTAGTATGCTTGCTACCCTGTCTCTGTTAGTGCAATTATCATACACAACCTTCAGCCATTTTGTGGTGGTCTTTCACAGTGGTAAGGAGCTCAGAATATTGAGTAACTATTTCCCTGATCTTCAGTTTCTCTTCCTCCTTCTGGCATGCCAATGCCTCTTCTGCTGATTCCAATGTGAGTGACCACCTTTCCATGGTGAGGATGTGGGTTAAGTCTTCCAAGAGATGCAAGGTTGACTCGTATTTTTGCTCAGGTGGGGTCAGGTCTGGATGGTTCAAGATTATGGCATTTGTAATCATCTCTATCTTCTTATACACCTCATGCACCTTCACCTTCTCCTCCCTCAATTCACACCTTAATTGTGCACTGATCAACTCCTCCTGCTTCAAATCCTTTCTTTTCTCAATGATTTCTTCATTCTTCTTCTCCAGTTCTTCCTCCAGGACCCTTACTCTTTCATTCCTCCCAAAGAGTCTCACTTCAACCTCCACCGACACCTTGTTGAGTGCATTACATAACTTTCTCATCAGATAACTGTTGAGCATTCACCAGAGGGTTTACTCCCTTAGACTCTTGTATTTTCATCAGTGCCTCTTGATTGACTTTGAATTCTATCTCATCAACATGGGACTCAAAATCCCAAGATAACATCTTTCTTGTATGAGGGTATGCACCCTCTTCTTCGAATGAAGACCATGCAAGGAGTTGGTTGGAAGGCACGGTACTTTGGAAGCACGTGCACAGTACCTTATTTGGATCATTGATATAACCCATTCCTTGCTCCTACGCCACTACCACACTTTTTCCTCCTGTGCGCACTGCCTTACGAAAGCTTACCGCCAGGATGGGATCTCCACCCATGCTCCATATTCCTTCTCTACACTCTTCTCCTCTCCATCTCCTTGAGCACTTCATCGGTATGCTCCACCTCCTACTCCACCAAGTCCTGTATGATATCTGCTACCTCCGTTTCCATGACATCCTCTATCTACTCCTTGGTGAGGCTTGGGGTCCTTTGATCCTTAGTGTTCACCTCCTCACTTTCCCCCTTGCCATGAGCATCTCCTTCATCCTCATCCTTCTCTTCATTCCCTTCCTCTGAGTCATGTACATCATACATGGGATGGTCCTGAGCCTCTTCACACTCATCATCATCCCTGTCACCCTTGTAAGCCTTTAGGCTCTCCATTTCTTCTGAGTCCACCTTTTCTACTACCTTCTGCTTCTTCCTAACTAGTGATTCTAGTATAGGAGACTCTTCCTTCTCTTCTTCAGTAGGTGACTCCTTCCTTGCTGGCAATTCTTCTTTTTCAGGGGGATTTTCTTGCTCTGGAACCTCCTCTTCAGGTGTCTTTTCTTTTTCCTCTGTGGGGGACTTCTTTCTCCATGCATAGGTGCTTGGCTTTGCACTCGACTCCTGCGTGCCTATAGATTGTGTTTTGTTACATACTTAGTGCCTTTTTATCAAGAG
This sequence comes from Taxus chinensis, assembly GCA_019776745.2. Classification (NCBI taxonomy): domain Eukaryota; kingdom Viridiplantae; phylum Streptophyta; class Pinopsida; order Cupressales; family Taxaceae; genus Taxus; species Taxus chinensis. The sequence continues at coordinate 121,217 of JAHRHJ020003388.1, forward strand.
CCTCCTCTCTCTCCCTCTTCCTCGGTGCAACCTTCTTTCTTGTGGTAGGGTCTTCTGGGATTGAGACATCATTTTCCACATAGGTTCCCTTCTCATATTTTGGCCTTATGCATAGGTATACCCTTGTTGTGGTTCTTCCAGCAACATGCAAGGTCACTGGCTTCATCATGTGCACATCATGGGAGACATACTTCTCCATATAGGTGTGCTTCTTTGGGTATATCAGAGTCCTACGCAACTTGTGGTAGTCTTGGTCCACCACACTGAGATCAAACCTCAACCTTTTTTCCTCCTTGAAGTGGTTGACCCTGGCTTGGAAGTATTGTGCAGTGAAGGAGAAAGGTAATTTGCACCATGGGCTCTTGGTGTTGTCTGCCAAAGTGAACCTGCCAATACAGAAATGTTGGTATACTACAAACTCAGCTTCTCCTTGCACTAGAGATGGAAATTTCTCAGGTATTCTCCACTTGGCCCCAAATGCATCATGCATTCACTTATACCATTTCTCCAGGTGTGCCTTGTGGGTGGCCATCATTGTTTCACAAGTATACTTCTCAAATATTTTTGCAGGGGAGGGGTTCTCATCTGGGTACTCCCATACAAATTTTTCTGGCCCATCAGGCACTCCAATTTCTGAAAAGATGATGGTAAGGAGGACATTACCAAACATGATCTTTTCCCCGTTGTGCATGACACTGATGGTCTCCTCTACTATGAATGCTCAGAGGTTGTAGATGGTTCCTTTTGATATATTTTGGAAAACATTCAACCAGGACTTGTTGACCTGTGTCCACCTCTCCCTGTCCATTCAACTTGGATACTAAGGCATGTGGCCATCCTCATCACAGGGTCAGAAATCACTGATATGTCAAAGTACTATGACCCCTTCTTATAGTCATAGGCCTCCACAAGTTTTCTTTATGGCCTCCTTGTCATCCAAGTCATCATCAAATGAATCTCCCTCATAGGTAAGACCAGTAAATTTGGAGATCAGTTGGGGAGTTATCCTCATCCTTCATCTTGTGAAGTAGAAATGGTCTTCATGCACGTGTGACATTAGCCATTGGTACAACCACTTGGGTTTGCCAAAATAGGGAAACTCATAGAGTTGCAATAACCCAGCCTTTTCCATCTTCACCTTTACTTCATCATCGTAGATTGGCATTCCATCTGGTGTCCTTTTGTCTGTAGGTCTAACCATTTCCAATGCCATCTCTTTCTCTGTGGTGCTTGTTCGATGGTTGTAGTCACTTACAACCATCTTTCTCACGTGAGACACCCATTCTTTTCCCAGCAATACACCATCTGGGAATTTCATTTCAATGTACCATTCCTTGTTGAAACTGGTGGAAACAACTTGTTTCCCTTTTCCATTTCCCTTCTTTGATGAAATGGTGGTTACTTTTCTTGGTGCCATTTCTCTTGTCGGGTTATTTAAAAATTCTTTCTTCCTTCTGATCCTGGCTCTGCTCAACTCTATGGCTCTACTCTTATGTGAAAATCCCTTCAATCTGTGCCCTAGCTATGGAACCCTAACCTGGAAAAACCCTTCCTTCCACAAGACGGTGTATTCCCTTACGGGTTTTGAAAACTCCAACAACCCTTTCCCTCATGCCTGTGTACTATTTTCCTGGTTCATTAATCAAACTTGCTATGCACTCAGATCTTCACAACCTTCTTTCACACAACTTTTCTCAAGGATGCCCTAGTTTGCAAGAGCTCTTTGATATCACAAATGCAATGTAACAATAATGTATCCCAACCTCTTACTTATAGTTTTTGCTTCTTTTCACAATAAATGCAATGCCACCTACCATCGTACCTTTACAATAAAGGTGGATTTTTCCTCATAAGCCAACCTTCAGTGCTTTTACCCCCATGCCCAATCCTATGCATGAAAAATTCTACAACCTTCTGGCGTGTAAAAATCCTTACTGACTGAAGATCCTTACATGTGCTTGCAGAGCCGAAGGCACTTCTTCTGTCCTTACCCTGATTTTTGACATCACCTACCTCGTGTTGTTCCTGTGCTTCTCATACTTGTACGTGGTATTTGTAAAGCTCTTCTGACACCAAACTCCTTATTTCCACCTTTTCTACGGCACTCTTCCAAACTTCATGCTTTTGATTCTTCAATCTGGGCCATCAAAACATAGCTTCCACTACCAACTTCCATTACTTGTCACATTACTCCATCCCACACTAAAATAGATGTCTTGTCTTCTGCAGATAGAATTTTTTTGAAAATAATAAGTGGCTACCAGTGAAAAATGCACACACAACAAAAAAAGAAAGGGAACAAACAACGAGAAGGGGAAACACATAGAAAGGAAAATGCATTAAAGGAAATCCTAGGCTAAATGGAAATACTGCCTTATTTATGATTACACAGAAGCCTTATTTATAGTAGGGCTTCAACCTACTCCCATTGAAATGGCCTGGTAATCTTGTCCCATCCAGTGCTTGTAACTGGCATGCACCTGAATCAAGGATGTATGAGATGATATATGGCCCTAACCAATGGAATTTCAGTTTCCCAGGATGGTGCAAAAATTTGGAGTCATAAAGCAAGACCATCTGCCCAACCTCGAATTGTTTGTTTTTAATATGGTGATCATGCCATGCTTTTTGTCGTGCCTTTTCAGTCTTCTGACTCCACCTAGCAAGTGATCACCTTTCATCCAACTGCATTAACTTCTCCATGTGCTCCTGTAGTGCTTTTTCATCAACTAATCCTCCTACGCATGCAATACGTAGGGATGGTAGCATGAATTCTACTGGTAACACAGCTTCCATGCCAAACACCAATTGGAATGGTGTGGCCTTGTTTAATTTCTTGTAGGTAGTCCTATATGCCCATAGTACAGCTGAGACTTTGTCATCCCAATCCTGTCTTCCCACATCACAAATTTTTGTCAGTGTGTGACTCAAAATTTTGTTAAATGCCTCAGCAGTTCCATTAGCTTGTGGGTGATATGGGGTAGTCTTATGGTGGGCTACCATGAATTCTTCCAACAAGATTCTGACTGTCTCATTCAAGAAATGGGTACCCCTATCACTTGTTAAGCTCAGTGGACATCCATATCTGTTGATTATATTTTCCCACAAGAACCTAGTTGTTGTTGTTGTTGTGCAGTCCTTTGTAGGTGCTTCCTCTACCCATCTTGTTAAGTAGTCAGTGCAAGTGATGATATAGTGTGAACCAGTCCTTCACGTGGTAGGTGAAATTGGTCCTACAAAATCAATGGCCCATTTCTCAAATGGTTTGTGCTAGCTATCGGCCTCAAGGGCATCTCATCCCTTCTTCCTGGTTTTCCAAGGCACTGGAAATGGTCACAGGCCTTGCAAAACTCAATGCAATCCTGGTAGATGCTTTCCCACCAAAGCCCTGCCAGTAGAATCTTTCACGTGGTGGCATTCCCTGCATAGTTCCTCCTGCAATCCCACCATGTGCTTCCTCCATGATTGCAACACACTCATGTTCCAACACACACCAGTGCAAAACCTCATCATGGCCTAGTTTGTATAAGTCTCCACTGATTAGCATGTAGGGCATGATGCATATGGCTAACTATTTTCTTTCCAGAGTCTTCATTCCCTCTGGCACCACACCCATTTTGAGAAACACAGCAATATCTTCCAAATCAGAGGGTGTGCCCCGTAACCTAAACAATTATGCATCTGGCATTGTATCCTCAATGCTTTGTGCGTCCTCCCCTGAGTCAATCCTTGACAAATGGTCAGGCCCTGAGTTACTCTTTCCTGGTTTCACAACAACTGTAAACTCAAACTCTTGAAACAACAAGACCCACTGACATATGTGCCCTTGCAAAATGGGCTTGTTCACCAAGTACTTCAATGCCATGTGGTCTATGTATAATATAAAGGGTGTTGCTAACAGATATTGCCTAAATTTTTGCAAGCACGTAGATCATTGATAGTGCTTCGTGCTCAGTAGTAGTGTAGTTCTGTTCTGCTGGTGTTAACTTCCTGCTAGCAAAACACAAGGGGTGGTCAACAATCCCTTCTCTAGGTTGTGCTAAGACTACCCCAATCACCATCCCTGAAGCATCAACATGTACATGGAATGGCTTATCCCAAGAGGGAAAATGTAATATGGGTGCAGTGATAAGCCTATTCTTCAATGTATCAAACATTGTTCTTTGTGCCTCTCCCTAGTGAAATGCACTTTTGTGTTTTAGTAACTTTTCCAATGGTGATGGCAATCTTGGCATACCCCTTAATAAATTTCTGGTAGTACCCCTGTATGCCCAAGGAATCCACACATTGCACTCTGGCTGGTAGGCTCCCCCAATCCCACAATAATGAAAACTTTGGCGGGATCCACCAACAAGCCTTCCTTACATATGATGTGCCCCAATAGGGTTCCAAATGGAGTAGCGAAGAGACATTTCTTGATGTTGAGGGATATGTGCAACTACTGACATCTTTCAAACATCAACCAAAAATTGTCACAATGGTCTTTCACTAGTCCATACACCATCCAGTCATCAAGGTAGACCTGAAGGAACTTATGGATAAAATCCTGAAATTCCTGGACCACTATGTGTGAAAACACAACAGGTGCATTCTTTAGTCCAAAAGGCATGACCGTGTAGGAAAAAATTCCCCATTCAGTGGAAAAATTTGTCTTTTCTTGGTCTTCCTTAGACAATTCTAACTTGATGATATCCTAAGAATCCATCCTGTGAAGGAATAGATTTGTGCCCAGCTACTCCTTCCAGGATTTCCTCAGTAAAAGGGGTTGGAAAAGGATCAATTACACATACCACATTTAAGTCCCTGTAGTCAACACAAATCCTTATCCTTCCATCCTTTTTAATGTTGATGACCATGGGGCTTATCCATTTTGATTCCTCCATAGCTTCAATGATGCATGATGTGATCATCTTGTCTATCTCCTCCTTGACCCGAATGAGAAAATTTGGATTCATTTGGTAAGGTCTCTTTCAAACTGGGAGCACACCCTCCTTTAACTTGATTTTCATCTCCCCAAGGAGTGGTGGATGCCTTTAAGCTCATGGTACCCATGTGGAAATAAGTCTTGAAACTCGTGCAATAGATCAATGATCTTTGAAACCTCCTTTTCTGACCAATAGTCTCCAATAGTAGCCTCCTTAGGTTCCATTTCTGAGCCAATGTTAACCTTATTTGTTTTGAGGGGCTCATGGTAGGTGCATGCTTTCTCATCAACACTATCCATAACTTCACACGTACCTTTAGTATGGTTAACATCCAAATTTTCCATCTCTTCACCATCTATCACATAGACCAATTTTCCCTTTTCTTTCTCCATGCATGCATGCTCAAGTTGTGTCTCTTCTGATTCTTCCTCATCAAAGCATGCTTCCAAACCAGGTTCACCCAATAACTCCAGTATTCTATCTTCTACCATGGCACTATCTCCCATCGTTAGGTGCTTAAAAAATTGCAACACCTTATCCACTGATGACTTGCTGCTCTGATATTCAAAAGCTTGAAGGAGGTCAGCCATTAACTCTTGCCAATTTCCTATCTGATGGTGCATCTCTGAGTGAATGTACCATGCATGCACACAACCTTGTAAAGTGGAGTACAACTTATGCACCCATAGAGAAGGTGGCAATGCTTTCATGCCTTCCATCCAGGCCTTCTCACATGCTTGGATGTGAAACGAGGTGGGATCCTTCCCATGATAGTCTTGTATGATAGTGGGTGCATTGCTCTGGGAAAACCTAACAGAGAATGCAATTCTTACTTTGCACCACTCTAGAAGGCTATCATGATGTGTCACCCACCAATGTGTTGCGGTCCCAAGAAAGTTATAGTTGAGCATCCTTCTTCTTTCAATCTCATTTTTCCACTGGGTCTCCATCTCTTGTAAGAAAACATCAGGGTTGGCCCCTCCAGAGTAACTTGGAAACTTCTTTCCTCACAAGCACTTGATTGAATGTGCCTTTGTTACTCTTGTAACAGATCCTCTTAATTTCCACCCAATTAACTCATAATTCCTGTGTGCCCAATTGTCGCATGCTACACTAGTGGTATCACTCATAGATTGAGCATCTTCAAACTGAATAACTCCTTCCATAGGATTAATCACCTCAGGGTCCCTGATAGAGTGCACATAGATCCTGTCAAGAAATTCTTCACCCAAGGGCTCAGTATAGGGTGTTGACTTCCCATCGGTCAAGGGGATGATTACCCATTCTTCCTTGTTCTCAAAACTTATGTACCCCTTGTTGAACCATAGGTCAACATTGTTCTTATAACACCAGGGGCACCCAAGTAATGCTGGAAAGTTTCCACCTCAGCTAGCACCAAGACTTCAAAGTCCTCCAGTGAATTCATCCCCTTGGATTGTGATAATAACATCCTTCAAGACACCAATGGGCATTTCCTTTGTCTTGTTAGCCATATACAACACATTCAAGGATGGTTGTAATGGGGGCCTTCCCATTTGATTCCAGGCATCTAGAGTGATAACATTGACTTCCACACCCATGTCAATCAGAATATTTCTTAGGAGCCACCCATCCACAACAACATTCAAGGTAATCTCCTTATCATAGTCAAGGCTATGGGGAGGAAGGTTAGCATGTAGAACCTACCTCTCGTGCTCTGCTTCAGTGCATGGTACTTTTTCCTGTAACCATTCCCATAGCAAAGGAATGATATTCTCTTGCCTTAACATCTTGCATACTTCCCTGACCTCATCCAAATCCTTCTGTGGAGCCTCAATGCTCTTCCTTTGTTCTAACTACCTTGACTGCTCCTTTAGGCACTGGATTTCTCCTTGTAGGCTTTGAATTACATCCATGGTCTCTTGATACACCTCTTTCTGATGAGTAGGGTCCAGATACTTACCATACACCACCTCTTCTCTTGTAACCAGTGGTTTCTACCTTGGTGTCTCCCTTACACATGCAACTTCAGCTCATGTCGTCACTAGTACAGGCTCTAGTTCTGACTCGCGTGCCACCCTTGGCATCCATTGTGAGTCAGCCTTCTTTATGCTTACCATTCTGGTGCCTTTTTCCTTCTGGTGTTGCTGGCTCATATGTTCAAATAGCTCTAGGCACTCCTCATACTTGTGCTTCTTTCCACACCAAGAGCATTGCAACAGATCAGGGCATTCACACTTATAGTGCTCTGTAGATCCATAGTTGTAACAAGTTCCACGTGGGAACTCACTTCTTCCTCCTCCGTGGTTGCCATGACCATGAAACCTCTTCCATGCACCCCTCCATCTGCATGCCCTTCATAGTGATGACCATCATCCTTGGAATTATTTGTGAGGCTAGTTTGGCACACCAATATCAATGGCATCATGTATCTGGTCAATCAATCTACAATCCTTGGTGTCATGAGTAGTAGAGGTGAAAATCTTGCAATAGCAAGACACATTCTTATGGATCATGCACTGTAGTAGTGGACACCTACTTGCATCATGATCTCCATGGAAAATCTCACAGTCCACTGTCATGGTGCATACCAATCTCTGAGGAAAATCAACCTTTGTATGCCCCTCTACCTCACAATCTGTGCACCATAGGCCACTGCGAGTCTCATGCACCAAGTTCATAGATAGCTTCTCCAGCTACTTTTCCATTGTAGAAATTTGAGCTTCAAGAAAAGGGCTAACACTGGTATCCATGCTTCTAATAGCCTCATCGTGCAAGGTAGCCTCCAAGGCCTCATGTGGGTCTGTGAAAGTCTTGTGCAAAAGTGCTCTCCTAAAAGGTGTTATCAACCCTCCAAAAAACCATTGAGCATGCTGAGAAGGGTGAATATCATAAGACAATTTTGATAAGAGAGTCTTAAAATGCATGTCATATTCCCACACACTCTCTGCCATACCTTGTTGAATCTCCTTCAGTGTGCTAATTCTCTTTTGTTCAAACTCAGGGATATGAAATTCAGCCAAGAAGGTATTCACAATGCAGTGTAATCTACCACTATCTGATGGGGGTCATACTTCCGGTACCAACTATGCATGCATCCTTGCAACATCATTGTAAACTAACTTGCCTTCTGTTCTGGGGTAGTGATCCCCTTCATGCGCCATAGCAGCTCACACTTGTGTACATGCTCTGCAACATCCTCAACACCTTTGTAGTCTGGTAGATGTAAAGACATTTCAAAAAATACTTGCTGAGGTGGTTGAGGCCCATGTCCACCTGATCCAGAACCTTGATTCCCTCTGGTGTTGCCTCCACCACCAGATCCACTAGATCCATCAGTTCCTATTCCTCCTGATCCACCATATCCTCTAGATCCACTAGGTCCACTAGCTCCTATTCCACCAGATCCACCTCCCATAGCTGGTAAAGGCCCTGAAGTGGTTGTGCCTAGTGTTCCTACTATTGCATAGAACTATGAGCCAACAGTCTATGATATTATACCACTACTAGATGTGTGTCCATGCCACTTCCAGATGATACCCAAGCTTTGTGTACCTGTACTTTGCCCAAATGTCATTCTAGACAATATACCTCCAAACACAGGAAATGATTGTGCAACCATAGATGTGCCAAATGAAAAGTTATACCTCCTAGGTGTTGATTGGTCACTTCCACCAATACCAATTGGGTTAGCAATACTTATCTCTTGATTTGGAAAACTAAGCACTAGGGGTTGGTCACCAGGTGGATTCAGATGTGCACCGATGGACTCTCCTTTCTCCAAGTGATGAACTCTCATCAGAAGCTGAAGGGGTCTCTCTCCCACACTTTCCAAGATGGGGTAGCATAGACTACTCAGGCTCCATGTCCTTGCGTGAACCTCAATTCCTTCCCACAACATCTGCCTCCATAAATCCATCACTCCTGCAACCTTCACGTTGTCTAGCCAACTCCCTTTCTCATGCTTCATTATACTTGAGTCATCTCTCTTCCCTCTCCTTTTCATCCGCAAGGTCTGCCATCTTCCTCCACCCTAGCTTCCTCACCCAGTGCTCAGAAGAAGCTTAGCCGGCCATAGGAAATGCTTCCAAACTTAGTGTAATGATCAAGATCTTTATGGCTAAGGGAATAACATGCAAAAATGATCCTCTAGGCTCCCTTAAGAACTCAAACTCAACAACCTCTAGACAAGAATACATAGAAATAGTGTATTCCAGGGTATAACTGGTCAGCACTCTTCTCCACCAATGATCAACAACACATGTCCAAGTCAGATCAACATCATGTAGCCTCTGATATTCATCTTGGGTCCACATGTGAGATCTATAATACCAGCTTGATCTAGATGCATATGCCGAAATCCATTCATACAACTCCACTAGAAAGAAACAAAATAAGGTCTCATATATTTCATGATACATATGTTCTTCTACCCATTTACATGCATCAAACTCAGGTCCAGTACTAAATCTCTAAGAAAACTCATCCTCCATGCTCTTAAACCATGCTTTGACACTATCCAAGGTCAAGCACTTCTTTCATCATGCATCATTCTCACAAAACTTTGAAAAGAGGTCCCGAAAATAGAACCAAGATGTAGTCATTTTTATCTACCCTTAATATAACTTTCTAACCCCAAGCACACCGCCTATCACCCAGTGGGCACTGGGCACTCACCCGAGGCACACATGGGTGTCGAGCCCCTCCTTTATGTGAGCATTGTGAGAAGGTTTTTCCATTAATGGAGGATGATTTACAGAATGAGAAATACATTCACTTTAGTTAATAAGGTAAAAAGAGCATCTAACAGATCACACATTAATGCATTACAGAAACAAAGTAATAAGCATGCTAAATCAGATCTGAACCATGATATCCATTTATCACAAGGGTTTACACCCTTAAGCATGATATAAAAAACCCATAACCCTATATATATATATATTTATATATGGTAGCCAGAATATGGTAGCCTATTACAATCAAAAGAGGTCATCTCAGACCATACATGTTAAATGACAAAGACTTAATCCCTACAGATCTTCCCTGATAAGATATCCTAGCTATACCCTCCCATTTCAACCCTTGTTATAGACCCTAGTGCCATACAGAGGCCTATTACATCCTTCAGAACCATTAACACTAAGTTCTTTAAACCCTAGCACTACTACAACACTCTATTACTCAACACTTTCTGTTTCTCTTCTTTTTCTTCTCTCTTCTCATGTGTTTTCCTTGCTTTCTGAGCATCTCTTTTTATAGGATCAACACCCACCCATGCCTTCTCTCCTGAACAGATCACATGCCAAGTGTCAATGTGGTCCTCCAATGGTGAATGCTTATCCCTTTGCAAACCCTCCACTCTCTGTAATGATGTCTTCTGGGAATATTCCCTACATGGAATATCCTTTTCTTGACCTCCAAGGTTCTAAGCTGGCACCTTATCCACTCATCATGCCTAGTCAGGTCACATTTTTCCTCAAGTTCCTCTAGAATGCCAAATATGGCTAAGTCCTTTGAACCCAATGCTCTTCCTTCCGTGCACCCTGGTTTCTCCTAAACCCACATGCATAAGAAGTTGTGAATATGTAGGTGTTTGTTTAAAATACACAACCAAAGTGGAAAAATATGGTGCCTATTATGGGATGTTGTACTGCGGGATTTTCTATTAAGGTGTAGAGATTAGTGATTATGAAGGTTGTGGTATGTATTGTGAAATAGGATGTGTACTAGCAATGGTTCTAGTGTTAACTAATGAAATTGTTGTGGAGATGGACATGGTGATGTTCTGGATGGGAGTAGTAGCCTATTGGGAAGGCATAACTATGGAAGGGGTGAAGAAACCAAAATGAGGTGTTGATATGTGTGAGGCGACTAGAGGAGTGGATGAAAAAGTGGTGACATTACTTAAAGGAGGTGTGAATCCTACAAAATTACCTGGTAAAGATGTGGGTTGTTGAGCAAATGTATTTTACAATGAGATTATGTGAAGGTTGTAGAAGGGAGATGATGAAACTTCAGATGCCTCAAGTTGAGTAGTGGCAGATTGTTCGTTTAATATTTCAAATGGATTTGTAGAGACAATAGAACCTAAGGTTGACTAGTTTTTGGTGATTCGAGTTTACTTGAAGTGTTTGGATATAACTGCTGAACAACAGGGTCTTAATTTTGATCAATAATACTTGTAATAGTAGTTGATGGATTGTAGGTGTGTCAGATGGATGGAGGTATGAATGGTTACATCTGAAGATTTCTCACTTCTAGATAGGCATTAAGGGAAGTGGTATTTGAATCTAACATTTCCTCAAAGACAAGGTCTCCCCAATTTTAGAAAGTGAGTTCAGACACATGGGGACTGGAAGAAAGGAGGTATTCCTCTTCTTCTGATCTAAGTGTAGGAAGGATTTGACTAAGGTACCGATGTTGGGTATGAGATATTTTTTTCATGTAGGGTTGCTATAATTGGCCCCTACTTCATGCCAAGTTTGTTGGGGGTCTAAAAAGGGTTCATATGAGTCTATTTGATAGTATGAAAGTTGTTATTGTGTTGGCGTAAAAGGTGTTGAAGTGAAAAATGGGATATTTTGTAGATATGTGGGTGGAGTAGAAATGTTTTCAGGAATATGGCCATGGGATTGTTGTCTAGTAAGTACAATAATAATAAAACACACGTGTAATACCTAAAAATAATGAAAATAAGTGAATGTGTTGATTTACAAACAAAAAGTAAAGACAAGCAGAGAGTTGATTTATAGTTATCTTGATTCATTATGAAAAATTAAATGTGTAAGATGGCTGCCAAGGGTTCTAGGAAGTTGTCATCTAGGGATAGTTTCAAGTGTTTTTAAGGGTGGATTCCTCGATATATCTGAAAGTACATGAGGCCCAACTTTGTAATGCTTCCGGTATGGGCATGGTATTAGGGACTACCCCCTAACTTTACAGTCTCGCTTTGATAAGGGAGTCAGGTGTTGAGCTAATATATATCGACACGTAGGTTTTTATACTCAACCAGAACACTGAGTTGGCTTCCTAGTTGGGTTATGAAATCCCAATCAATTTCAACCTGGGTGGGAGTTGTTTGAGTGCTTTTTTTTATTGATATGTGGTTTAGTTGTATGTGGGAGAATAATAAGTGGATTCAACAAATTTAACCTCCCTAATTAAACATGTGAAGAAAGAAGAATTTGAAAGTTCATTTTTAAGAAAGGAAAGGAAATGTTGATCTCGATGAGAGAAAACAATAAAAAAAAGGCAAGACAAAAATCTGAACAAATGACTTTAGAACTCACCGTGAGAGCACTCCCTTTTTTTAATTTTAGTTTAATTTTAGCGATTTCCAAGGTATTTGCTTAGAAAATCCCAAAGTTAATGTTTCTAGGGGGAAACAACCTTCAATTTGATTAGGAGAAATAGTGAACAAAAAACAAAACATTATAGATTGATAATAGAATGTTAGGAAAACAAAACAAGGGAATCACTGGCGATTCAGGAAATCACTGGTAATTAGCAGTCAATACAAATAGTTCTCAAACTGATAATGAAATGAATAAATTAATAGGGATTAGGGTCCTACCGGGTGTGCCAGAATTTCAAGAATGGTTTTACCTTTGGTTTTCTTGATTGGTTCTATTGGTGCTCAAATTAGTCTCACCCCATTTGTCATTGAAATTCCTCAGTTTGCGGCCTCTATTATGTTTTCTGTCTCCCCGGGATCAAATGGAAGTTCTCCTACATTTTACGATTTGATGGGTGAAGTTTCCAGGTCAAAATCACTTCTCGACATCAGTTGAAACATGGCCCTTTCTAGTTGGATGCGGATCTGCAGGGCACTTTAAAAATTCTAAGCATGAATTCAACCCAAAAAAATTTCCATATGGTGAGCCCGCGCTTGCTCAGGGTCTCCGCTCTTGGGGACCATCTTGAAGTTGCGCCATAAAGATAAATGGAGGCTTCCACCAGGCCTTCATGTACTTAGACTTTTCAAGCAACTTCCCAAAGGGCCTGGGACATGTGGAGGGACTGCACATGTTTGGGGTCTCTACTTATCGGGACCATCTCAAAATGTGCCATTGAGACACGTAGCAAGCGGGGAAATGGGAGAAACGAAGCTTCGGGGTCATTTAAGGTTTTTTTCCTTTTGTAAAAAAGGGCTAAAATTGTAAGTTGAAGGGCAGGTCCACTAGGACCCACATCAAAAGCTAAAGGTGGAAGGGCAGAGCTGCGGGGAAAATTTGGAAAATTTTCCTTTTTGCCAAAAACAAGGTGAAATAGCATAATCAAGTCGCAGTTCCTCTGGGACCCACTTTAGGACACGTGTCAGGCCCATTTTTTGAGGATGGAGGGGGAGAGGAAAATGTCAACATTTTTATTTTTTCCAAAAGTTATAAAATGTCAAAAAAATGCTCCTAGGCTCGTTTCCAATCACATTTTTCCATGTGGAGGGCTCATATTAAAATTTGAAAGGCAAGATCAACGGTAGCTGTGCATTTCATTTGATTTTTCTACCATTGAAGCTCCGGGATGTTTGGAAATGCATTTTTTGCATCATTCTTCATTAAAGTTTTGGAAAATTTGTGTCATTTTGGTCTGCAAAGTTTAATTGAATCAATTTGGGAGCTCAATTTGTAAATATGAAGTACTCTTGAAGTGGATTTTTGCTCAGGCTCATGCAAAAATATAAAATGTTAGATCCAGGAGTTATAGAGTAAAATTTCAGAGGAAAAGGAGGGAAAAAGGATGAAATGATGAAAGTGCAGGCACAAAAGGTGAAAAAGGTGATGCCTCGAGAGAAAAAAGGGATGACCTGTCAAGTCCAGCTACGCAGAGGCTCTGAAAAATGATTAAAAAGGGGATTTCTCACATGAAAAAATCAGAATGATTAGGACTCAAAAAAATTTGTGGCATGGCATCCTAGTCATTATTTGAGGGTCCCAAAGACGTGATCTGTTCATAATTGGTCCACCTGGCAGATTTCGGATCTGAATTTGTTAAATGTTTCTATTTGAAACAAATTGGTAACAAGAAAAGGTCCCTTGAATATTCTTCTCTTTTGAGGGGAAAAGGTGTTGTAGGCACCAAGGGTGAAGAATATGCCTCAAATTAGAACAATGATGCAAATATTTGCAATGATTCACCTTTTTTGAAAACATCTGGAAAATTTTTTGCGAATCTGTTGAATGTCACTTTCTACAAATCATGATCCAATATGTGCAAAAAAGGTGCTTCAAATATTACTCTTTTGGGAGGGGAAATTGGATGTAAAGGGTGTATTATAAATGCAATGAAATGGTTAGAGTATGAATTCTTGAGAAATTTTTTGAGAAATTCTTCTTCACGAGAGACCAAAGCCGAGATTACCTATTATTTTCTCCTGTGTTAGATTTTCTATTGTCACAAGTTGTTTGTAGATGTATAGCCATTTACAAGAACTGATATTTCTCTAGAAGCTTTCCCCTGCTGATGAATCTAAGTAATTTTGGAATTAATTTGTGTCTAATCTCTAGCAATTTTGTGTCTGTTTTATTTTTAGAATGTCTACAAATAGTTTCTTTCATTCTTATTGCAATCTTATCCTGAAACTTTTGTGAAATCACACAAGATCTCATCTCTTTAATAGTCTAATGGTATTTGAAATTTTATTTCAAGAAGAGCCTTCATCTTGGATGAGATAAACAAGTTTAAAATCAATTCACTATCATTTGTTGATAAAGATTATCTGTAAGTCTTTAGGTGTACCTTAGGCATGATTAATCAAAAACTTTAGTTTTTAATTAAGTCTTCTAATTCGAGCCTTCATGTTGGAGTCTCAAATATTATGTGAAAATGTGTTGATCTGGGCCTCCATTGAAGCACATCTTCTGGTTGAAGGAACGTCTTGACTGTTCTGAAGCTTCCTGTTGTGAAGTTGTTCATTATTTTGAAGTCCCTTCAAAGATCCAGTATAATCAACTTTATCCTGCTTCATCTCCCACCAAAATCATTTAAAAACCATTGATCCACCCTGAACTACCCATGTTTTCCCTGTGTATCAACAAAAGGAACAAAATCTACTTGCAAAAAATATGCAGAACAATCAGGATCTTTTAATGTCATTAGTAACCTTTTCCTTGTATTGAAAATATATCCATAATCTGGAAGTGACAGCTCATGAGAGTCAGATTTGGTGTGTTGATCATATTTTCCCAAGGTTTTATTTATAAAATTTATGCAAAAGAAAGGTATCTACATCTCCTTCAATAACAGAGGTTACAAAATAGGTTCTCTTACCTTGGTTGAAAGGCACAACCTAAAATAGTTAGGATAAGATCAAATCCTTTTAAGTTGGTACCCACTTCTTCAAGGCCCGAGTGCTAAAAAGTCAGATAAATTGCTTCCCCATATACAAAATGACATACATAATCATTTATCTTCTTTTGAGTGTCCTGTCAAATCCATGATACTAATTGGTTTGTGAAGAAGAGAAAAAATCCGGGTACCAATAGGTTCAAGGGGTGAAAACCAAACTTGACCTCAGTATGGAGGGGTTTCTAGGATAACCGCAAGGTGGACTATGTGATATTGTGCACCATGTAAACAAAAAATAGGGCTTACTCTCCTATAAATAAAGCCTACAATTCAATGAATTTGAACATGATTATATTAGTGAATAAATGGGTAGGTTATCTAGCAAATTCTAGTCCCCAAAAATATCAATGACTTTATTTGATGGATATTAACATGCTCATAAATAATCAAGTTTTTTATTGATATTAATACTACGATATAATGTGATGAAATGAAAGAGTAAAAAGCTAACATCACTTATTTAGAGGGATATACATATAGATAATAATGACATGACTTAGATCCATAAATCAAACTCTTGTTCAATCTATAATTTCTCAAACACATTAAACACTACAGAATCAACTACTTATTCCTCCTCCTCAGTGGTGTAAGAGTTAGGAATAGTAATATAGTCCTCTGCAAAAAAGTAAGAGGATTCCTTTGGAGTGTAAAAAAGGTAAGAAAGTGTGGCTTTCATGTTGGATATGCTGATGTGACTATAGATGTCAATATCTGATGTTGTGTAGTAGTATTCGTCTATGATCTTTAGGTCAACTCTAGCATGAAATTGGAACTCGTATTGCACACAAGGTCCCTCATTGGAGTACATCAAATCCTCATCGTATGCTAAGGAAAAATAGAAGAATCGGTAGGGATCTAACGGATATGTCAGCTTAAGGGAAATATAGCCTTCAAGATCGTTCAAATGGTGCAACTTGGATTGCATAGAGCTTAAAATCATGACAGGACCCATAATATTGTTCAACCAACACAGTAGATCCTGAGCTAACGGGTAACCTCTACTTTAGCTCTAAATTGATCTAGAACCACCAAGTGCCATCTTAATTCTTCATAGCAAGATCCCCAGATGAAGGTAACTATGAACATAGACCAACTCGATAGATCATTTCGTCACAGATTAGGAAATAGAAGGGAAAAAAGGAGAGAAATAGATTATATATTCAATGTTCTAAGCATGATTAGAGAAAGACCATGTTATAAACAAGAATACAAATAGGTAAGTCCATTCTCTATAGTCCCTTATCGTGATTCCCTAAATAGAGAACAATCAGATATCAAATTGAATGACTACAGTCCCGAATAAGGGAAGAAACTATGAATCACGAACATACAATACCTTTTATTGTTCAAAGGGATAGTAAAGATAACACCAAAATATAGAAGACAACAAGTAAACATTTCCATGGATATGGTGGAGAAAGGAAGAGAACTTGATCGATCGATAGAGTCAATTATAACGCAGTCCTGTACCCAGATGACTTTGAGGAAATGAAAAATATGATCGAATAACTAATAAAGCTAAGCCCCCAAACTTTGCATATCCTTATAGCATAGAAAACATTTTCCTTCGCTAGTAAAATAATTGAAAACAAGTTTGATGGCCTAATGAGATCTGAATGCATGTATTTATAGACTAACGCTAGTACGATCCATGGTGACTCGTCCAAGAAACTATTCAGAGAATCTCAACTAAGCTCGATAAGCAAGTGAACTGTCTCCATAGTGAGCTTGAAATCCAAGATAATTTCCCCTTAAAAGCATCAGTTACATCAATGTTCAGAGAGTTACGCAAGTTCATAAAAAAAATAGATTTGGATGAGGGAAATAATCCACTTCTTTAGTCAAATTAACAATTTTCCATAAGCAATAATTCCAGTTCCAAGTGCTAACATGGATAAGTCATTCCAATACCTCTATTGGTGAATGAAAAAGCTATAGCAAGTCTGTTAGGGACAGATGAAAGCTTCTTTCAAAGGAAAATTGTAGAGGCAGTTAATGCATCTGTCCTCAGTTAACCACTGGAATAGATGATGTGAAATAGGTGAGGTGTAAGAACAAATACCCAATAATTCATTTAACCACATGGTAAATAAAGGAACTATTCTAGTCTTTAGGGCATGTATCAAAAATGTTTGTGAACTCAATCAAACTCAGAAGATTATGCTAAAGGGGTGAACTGACATAAAATGTGTTGCTTTAGGTCACAAAGTTCATACGATTCAAGGGATCAAACATTAGTCGAGTGTACTCACACTTGGTCTTTATTTTTACTTTCTGTGAAGTGGTTTCAAAAATCAATAGAGCGTGACACAAGATTTGTTCATCAAAAAAATTATCACGCAATTCCAAGAGAATCGAGCCCTACTCATCAAGTTTAACACATGCCTCAATGAAGAGTTCAAACTTATGGTAAATTTTTAACAACTCCTATCTGTAGGCTCATATTCAGTTTCCTAAGAGTTAACTCAGTAAATCCTCAAAACTCAGGGAATCGAAAACTTCCACAAACAGATCTTGTTTTCATCCTTTAACTTGGTGAAGTCCTCAACAGTCGAGCCCATGCCATCTTTGATGTAAATAATAGCAAACATCCCGACTAATTCCTCCAGAGATCATAACATTTCATCACTATAGTCTACCCTGACTTGGCTATCCCCAATGATCAGAGTTAGTGTTTAATGAAAAATTTTGAAGTAAAAGAAAATAAACTTAATGGGAATAGCACTATCATTGGTTGATACATACTTCTCCCTTTAGTCTAATGTCCGCAGGTGATGTCCACCTGAAAATGTGTAAGAGGGAAATTGGAAGTTTCACCATTAGCTAGTGTTTAAAAACTATACCCCTACGTGTCCAAAATTTTCATGTTATTATCATTCCTGAGGCACCCAAGGTTAAATAAGTTAGTCTTTTCACACACCTCTATTTGATGTCAAATGAGGTCCCCTATGTGATTTAGGAAAGCTTCTATGTCTTCCCCCTAGGTGATTCTTAGGATGAATGGTTTTGAAAAGCATGTTATGCTCCTCTAGCATGATATTGGAGATTCCAGGGCTAATCATGTTGGCCTTCCTAGGACTGGATTCACACACCCCCTTCGTGATCAGCAAATATCCCATGCAAGTAGGAAAAATTTAACAATGGTTCTTTGAAACCTTACATACAACACCTTCGAAGGAACATCCATGGAAATCCATGTGAGGAGACAGGTTTAGGGAAGTTTTTAAAGACTTGGAGCATTCTGAGTGAAGAACAAGGTTCTTTAAGCCTAGGCAGTTCACAGGCCTAAAACAACTCCTTGGGCTTCAGAAGAAGTCTTCTGGGATTTTTCTCTTCTAGGATGGTGAGTTAGAATGGGTAAAAAAAAACATCATCATGGAATCATGATTCCAATACCTTTCACAGAATGTTCATTTTCCTTGGCATGCACCTCACCCGTTGCCTTGGTTTCTTCTCCAACCCTTCTTTTCTCCTATTCCTCAAGGGCTACCTCTATTTCCTCCCTAAATTTGGTGTAGTCCTTCTCATCCTCTTTTGATCTTGTCACAGAGCCTGACACATCATGAACTTTATTCTTTTTCTTTTCCACCTCTTCCTTTTCTAGATTTTTCTCTTCCTCACGCTCTAGCTGTGAATCCTCGTCACTACCTAGTTATGATGTACTAAATCCCCCACTTCCATTCCTACATGTGTAATACTTCCTTTTCCTATAAGTTTCTAGCTTCTCCACACCTTCTTCTTTCTCTACTCCTCCTCTTTCCTCTTCTTGGACCACCTATCAACACCTCCCATGGTCTTGGAAATGTTGAATCTGTGATTTCTAGCTCAACTCCTCCTTACATCTTAGGGTGCAGATGCATGAATACCGGGTGGATAAAACCCTTAATGGTAACACTAACCTATGGATGTAGATCAAATAAATCCGACTCCAAGGATTCTTTATATGATGCCCTCATTCCATACTTAAAGGTTACGAGAAGATTATGAACATCATCGTCCACATTATCAGCGTGGAAAGTTGGCTTCTACCCATCCTTTAACTGGTTAATGGTGCACTTTAGATACTTAGCGGTGAATGCAAATGGAATATTTCACTAAGACCCCATTTCTCCTTTGATCATCATAAATTTTTCCAATCATAAGTGTTGTGTAACTAAAAACTTCACCTGGTCCCCAATAACTTATGGTATCTCATGTAGGATGTGTCACTCATTTTCAAAAGCCTTGTGTAGTCTCTCATACAACTTGTTCATTTTTGCCTTGTATGTTCTCATGATGGTGCCATCACAAGTAAATTGTGAAAAATGTACTGTAGGAGATGAGTGCTCTGGTGGGTTAACCCACACATTTCCATCCGGCCCATCAGGGACAATAATCTCCCAAAACACAATCAATAGTAATATATATCCCCAAGTGATCTTGGCCCTAATGTCCTTCTGCACTCACGCCTACTCAATGATAATTATTGCAATAAATTCAGTGTAGTTATAGTGTGCTTGCTTAGATACCCTATATGCAATGTATAATAATCTCTTGTTGATATCTTTCAAACATTCTGGCATTCCTAGCTTGCAGCTGATGAGTCAGGCTGTGACCCTGAATGTTGGGTCAGGAAGGTTGTCAATAGCTTGAGTCCTTCCTCCCTTCTCACAGTTCAACTACTTCACTAATTCCTAATTTTTTTATAGTGGCACATAAATCAATTTCCATGTCCTCACCAGTGTTTCGCAGGCCTATTATTGTTCTAATCAATTGGCCTGTAAGTCTCATTCTCCTCCCCACAAAGTAGAAGATGTTAGAGTAGGTATTTACCTTATCTCATGTTCACCTAGGTACTTTATTTACCTTTATTGTATTTATCCTCACCCACTTATGTGTGTGGATATTTATTTTTATTTATTTAGATATTAGGCAGATATTATCTAGTTGTTAGTTATAGTTCTTTCCTTGATCTATGGTATTGACTAGATCCTTGATGTCTAGTTCTTACCTAAATATATGGTCTTGACTAGTTCTGGTTTCCATTTGAATCCTTAGCCCCTAGTCATATGGTATGGTCATATGAGAGCTTAATATTGTGATTCCTACTAGTAAATTCTTAACTCCATCCCATTTCATTTTATTATGTGGTGAAGGCAAGAGCAATTTATTCTGTTTTATGAGAAACTAAAATAAAATACTAGAGCATAATATTGAAAAGCTTGTATCTTTTGATTGGTAACTCGGTTTTGAGTGTTGTTTTTTGCAAAAGTGCTTGTTTTTTTGTGCTCTCTCCATTGGAAATATTCATTTTGAGAATTTTACTATACTTATAAAGTTACATATTGTAACACGCACTCATTATAAAGTGAAAAAATCTGGGGGGCTCTTGTTGCATTGCTTGGGGGTCTTGTTGCATTGCTTGGTTCTTACATTTCTTTTCATGATTTTTTTAGGATATGGTGTCTTCATCTAATTCTGAATTAGATAATTTTGATCCATTAACAACACATAATTACCACACATGGAAACCAAGAATGGAAATAATAATTAAGAGGAAAGGATTATGGGCTTTAGCTTGTTCATAACTAGTGTTCACTAGAGAATATTTAAAATTTCAGTACCAATGCAAATTTGATGAGTGTATGGGTTTGATAGGAACTTATGTAACTGATAGTATTTTTTTTCATTTGAAAAATTATGACTCTCCTTTCAAAATATGGGAGAAATTGGAGGATTTATTTGGTAAGGTGGATCATATGAGATCCATGCAACTTGACATTGAGATCAACTCTCTTAATCCTGAAGATTTTCTAACAATTATAGACTATCCTACTAAGTTCAAGCATTTCTTGACACAATTGAAGGGAATTGGAAGAGATAAGAAAGATGAAGAGTGTGTTTACTTTATTTTATCTAAGTTGAGAGGACCATTCCAAATTTTTGCTTCTAGCTTTTTCTCTAGCATGGATGCCTTAGGTGACTCATTCAAAATTCCTAACTTAGAAAATTTTTGTGAAAGACTTACTAGGGAATAATCCAAATTTTCTAACCTTAAGTCTTCCACCTCTCAAAAGGTATTAGTTGCATTTAATACTAAGGGCAAGGGAAAACGAAAAAGTAAAACCAAATCCACCCTTTCTCCATCTCAAAATGATCCCAAACTGAAAGAAAACAACTCTAAACCCAAATAAAAAAACTCTAAACCCAAGGAGTCTTCTAAATCCAAGAATAATTCTATCCTTTTATGCTCTTTTTTGGGGGTATTAGTGATGAAGAACATAGGTGTTATAAGTGAATGCAAGCATTAGAGGATGCAGTCAAGAAACACAAATTTTCTATCTCCACTCCACCTCCTTCTAATCAACATGGAAAAGAACTTAATTTTGTTGGGAGATCTCAGTCACCACTTGTAGACAGTTGAATTATAGATTTTGGTGCTTCACATCACATGACTTCTTCCAATGGTTCTTTTGTTTCTCTAGGTTTGAGTTCTACTTCCAAAATTGAGGTTGGAGATTCTTCCTTTATTTTTGTTAAAGGAAAAGGTGATATAAGACTTGATGGTGGAAATATCCAAGATGCACTATAATTTCCTAAGATCACTACAAATTTGCTTTTTGTATATCACATTTTTCATTCTAGTCAAGGGAAAACAATGACTTTTACACCACATGGGGTAAAAGTACAAACTTTGTTGGAACCTCATTCACTTCTTGCTTAGGGTATTTTTTATCAGAGTTCTAGACTATATCACTTTAAGGGTTTTGAAGACACTTCCTCTATAGGGACATGATTGATTTCTCATGTAGATTTAGAGAGTAAGTGTTGGCACGAGAGATTTGGGCATCTCAATTACAATTATTTGAAGGAGTTGAGCACTCATGGTATGGTAAATGGTCTTCCAAGAGTTTATTGTGTTGACAAAGTTTTCTCTGGATGTGCATTAGGGAAACAACACCAAGATCCATTTCCTAAGAATTTATCTAAGAGATATTATTCACCACTTGAGATTGTGCATAGTGACTTGATGGTTTTTCCTACCCCCTCTTTTAATGGAGCTAAGTATGCACTTACCTTTATTGATAATTTCTCAAGGTGTACTTGGGTTTATTTTCCCAAGTAAAAAAGTGATGTTTTTCACACTTCAAAGTCTTCAAGGCTTTGGTCGAGAAACAATATTTGAGTTGCATAAACAACCTTCACACTAATAATGGGGGTGATTACTTCATAAATGAGTTTTCTGATTTTTTGGAAACAACATTATGTTCCTCATACTCCACAATAGAATGGCTTAGCAAAACGGAATAATAGAACTTTGAAGGAAATGGCTAATTGTATGATGCATTATAGATATTTACCTCCTATCTACTGGGTAGAAAAAGTTAATTATGCTAACTACATTCAGAATCATACACCACACAAGCACTTGAACATTTGACTCCAGAGGAAGCTTGGTCCAACACTAAGCTAGATATCTCATTTTTTAGATTCTTTGGAAGCCATGCTTGGGCCTTTATGCCAAAGAATAAAAAGAAATCTTTGGATAAGAAGAACAACCCTTCATATTTGTATGGTATTGTGAGGACATGAGAGCTTATTGACTTCTAGATTTTGATACGTATGATTTTTTTTTTCGAACACATGTTCAGTTTGATGAGTGCTTCACTTCTCATGATTCTTCATCTTCTTCCATGCTTTCTTCTTCTTCATCTTCTCTTGAGGATCATTTTTTTAGGAGGTCGATGAGGGGATTATAGATGTCGTTGAGGATCCTATTCCCATTGATGTTGTCACTATGCCTAACTGGGCTCATACTACAGTTTTTGAGGAAGCACCTTTCATAGAGGATCTTCCACCCACTACGCATCATCACGCACATTCTACAGGTTCTGAACTTTTGTGTAAGGTAGTTTCTAAGGATCCATAGTATTTTTCAAAGGCTCATGGGATACATGATTAGGATTATGCAACGACAGCTGAGTATTCTTATTTGATGAAGAATCACACTTGGGATTTGGTATCTCTTCCTAAAAGAAGAAATATGGTTAGGTGTAAGTTGGTATACCAAACCAAATACGTAGCTGATGGGTCCATTGATAAGTATAAGGCTCGTCTTCTTGCAAAGAGTTTTTCAAAAGTTGAAGGTATTGATTACTCTAAGACTTTTACACCCCGTTGCCAAGATGGGCTCTATATGGACCTTGTACTTGCTATTACTGCATCACATGGGGTGGCCCGTATACCAGATGGACGTGAAGATTGCCTTCTTACATGGGAGATCTACAAGATAAAATATACATAGAGTAGCCATACTAGATTTGTTCAGGATTCTTCTCTTGTTTGTAGGCTCTGAAGGTCTCTCTACGGTCTCAAACAAGCCCCTCGGGCTTGGTATGAGAAGATGGATTATTTTCTTCTATATAATAGTTTTTTTCATTTCCACTCCGATCATATAGTGTATCTCTAGCATGTTGGTGAGGATATTGTGATACTTGTCTTGTATGTTGTTGATCTGTTACTTACCGACAGCTCTTCTTTCCACATTCAAACTATTTCAGAGGGCATCTTTCTACTTACATTTTTACATGACAGATCTTGGGTTATTGCATTATTTCCTTGGATAACAGATTTCTCAGACAGATTCAGGGATTCATTTGAGTTAGTAAAATTACACCCATGATCTTCTTACGGTGTGCTTTGATATGGCTGAGTGCAAGCTAAGTCCATCTCCTTTTTAAGTCTGGGGTTACTCTTACTTCCACATGTACCACACCACTTTGTGATTCATACATTGTATAGGCAGTTGGTTGGGAGTCTCATCTAATTGACCCATACTCACCCTGATATTTCATATGTAGTAGGGCATGTATCTCAGTTTGCACATTCTATTCATAATAGCCACTATCAGGCTGCTAAATGGATTTTACACTATTTACAGGGCACTTCCCACTTTGGCCTCCACTACACTAGGGGTTCTACTTAGTTGGTTGGGTATACAAATTCAAATTGGGAAGGTTCTATTGATGACAGACGTTCCACTTCTGGCTATCTTTTTTTGTCTTGGTTCTTCTCCAGTTGTTTGGGCATGCAAAAAGCAACAAGCTATTGCACTTTCATCTTCAGAGGAAAAGTACAAGGTAGTAGTTACAGCGATTCAACAAATTCTTTGGCTTCGTCAGTTATTGACAGAATTTGGATTCCGACAGGATTCACTAATTGTACTTTAGTGTGACAACCAAAGTGCAATTCACATTTCTTGCAACCTAGTTGAGCACCAGTGGACCAAGCATATTGAGATACACATCCACTTCATTCGTCAGCACATTCAGGATGGAGTTTTTTACTTGGAGTACATTCTGATTCAAAAGCAGGTTGCAGACATCTTTACAAAGCCCTTTTCATCACCTCTCTACATTGAGTTGCATGGAATGCTTGGGGTTTCAGAAGTTGTTCTTAGGGGTGCTCGTGAGAACATATTCCTCATTCTTCTTCTTTCTCTTTCCTTCAAGCAGGATTCTTTCCTTCTTTTGGTTTGAGATTTCATCATGGATATATTGTACATGAGTACCCTCATCAGGCCTTGTTGCCAGGACTCATACTGTGAACATGCCATTTCTATTTTGGCCCATAGCTTCACTTTAGGGGGGGGTGTTAGAGTAGGTATTTACCTTAACTCATGTTCACCTAGGTACTTTATTTACCTTTATTGTATTTATCCTCACCCACTTATGTGTGTGGATATTTCTTTTTATTTATTTAGATATTAGGGGGATATTATCTAGTTGTTAGGTATAGTTATTTCCTTGATCTATGGTATTGACTAGATCCTTGATGTCTAGTTCTCTCCTAAATCTATGGTCTTAACTAGTTCTTTGATGACTAGTTCTTTCCATGATTTATGGCTTGATCTACGACCTTGACTGGTTCTTAGATTCTTATTCCTTTCCTATATAAGCAAGGCTCATTCTCATTGTATTTCATTGAGTTCCATAATAATATATTATATTTCTTCTCTTTTTTTTTCAAAGTTTTTATTAAAGTTATTCTGGTGAATTGCTTTCATCTTATTGATCGTCATGTGTTTGATTAGCATCTCATGTTCTTGGCTTGGTATGATCTGGTTATCGTTCCTTTTAATTAATTTAGATATTTAAGATGATACTCCATGATTTTAACACATAAAGCAGTAGGGACAACCTCGCTGAGATTGGAGAGGCAATAAGGGAAGTTCCTAAAGCTATCAAGTTGTAGCAACAAGTTTTATGCAACTCCTATTACACTGAAGTCATCAGCCCAAAGTTTTTGTTGAACCAAGACATCGTCTACTACTTGATATGGTGGATAAAGACTAGTCCTATGACACAGGTCATGCATCAATTTATGCTATTGTCACTGCATTCTCTGGAAATTATTAGACTATTAGAAAAATCCTTCAAATATTGGAGATATCATTGTCCCACATTTTCTAAGCGTGCTGATAATGATAAACCTTTGTTATTGGATAAAACATTGTTTGGGATCTCAATGTGGTTTATACCTGTTTGTTGCAATAGTGGTATACTTGCTTCGAGCCTTCTTGGATGCCATCTATATTTCTTCACTCTATACCCGAGGTGTATTCTAACTATCCTAATTCTGATCACTTTTGATCTAGAAAACTCCAACCTAAGTATCTGGCTTCACACAACCCTCTTTCCTTCCCTACTATGTGGTATAATCCCTTTAAAATACTATTTCCTGCAATAGTTTAAATCAACAAGAATCACAAAATATTGGACAATGTAATAGTAAGTCATTCTTTATCAAAATTTCTTCAGAATAGTTAATCCACAATATATGAGCTTAAGTACAAAAATTTGTGAAGATAAATAGTATCCGAGAACATTAATACCCACTGAAATCATGTAATTTAAACTTTTTCCAATTGAACTTTTATGTCCAATAGACACATGTGTACTTACATGTAAACTTTAATGCCCCACTTTTTTATTACTAAGATGTAAACTTTGATGAAATTGACCCCACATGCTGATTATTAATCAACTTATTTAACTTCCTGAAATTACTTCCCTTAGTATCATGAGAAATCTCCTTCAGTTAAAGATCAAAACGTGCACCAAGTATTTGTTCATCAATACTTTGCATAGGGATTTAGTTCAATAACTTATTAAGCCACTACCTACATCATGCTAATTGACATATGTAAAGGTAATGCATGGTTTTTTTATCATTTCTCCAAACAGCCTGCTATGTATAGTTACAATCCATAACCCACTTTGGGATAACCCAATATTCATTAGATTGAAGGGAGTTTAATGCAAAACATTCCACAATGGGTTTTCCATAAATGACAAGCATTTCTCAACCTCATTATAGAAATGTGGCCAGGCATTGTTGATGCTAATTTATACAGTGTAAATCAAGATCTAATAATACTGTTTTACTTTTATATCCATGTGTACAATGTAATTGCATTTGGTCAATTTTTCCTTAATTTTGGTTTCTGTGAATCAAAACCATTTAGTCTATAAGAGGTTTGTTCTTCATTTATGTACTTAATGATGCTCAGTTTAAACATATTGATAACTTGCATTCTAGGTTTTGAAACAAACCTATTTTAATTGGCAATACTACCTTTTTAGTTACCTAGACATATATTATTTAAATAAATTGGTGTGTGGCATTAGGTCCTGACATCCCATTCTGCTAATAGGATTATCTGCCAACAATACAACAATTGGGTAACTTGAAAATAGTATATGGTGGTTTCCAACATGTGTCATTAGTTTCAATGCACTTAGGAAACTTATAGGGGTGGAGTAAAACCTCTCTTATAAATCATATAGAAGAACCCATTATATTATACCTGCTAGTTTCTGGACTCTCTAAGTGATGTTAATTTTTTGGGAGGTCTTCAGGGTTGCTTTCTCCATGGTATTGGCTCTATGTCTCTCATGCTAACTACATTAGGTTGAAAATGTAATCCTCAAGTAGGTTTCTGACATCATTTGAGGATGGCTCATGCACGCACAGATGATGTAGTGCCATGACAACATTAATTTCAATGGTAACTACCACCTTTGTTAAGGAAGCATCAAATTGAAAGGAATAAGGTTGCTTTAATGTAGATGGAGCTCATGTTATGGTATTACTACATGACCAAAGTAAAGACAAACTTAATTTATCATCCGTACATGTGTTAGCTATCCCTCACATCAAAATATATGATGAAGTTCCAAATGTGGTAGATCTCAGGGTCGATTCCTTGGAATGAGAAACCTTCAATAGATCCATTATCTTACCCATTGGTGACATTAGGGTAGGTAATTTTATGATGGGATTCCATTAAACTGCCATAATGCAGGATATTGGTTGAATAATTGAAATATCTAAGGAAATGAGTGCCCATGCCATCTTATGTAAAATGTTTCAATGGAGATTCGGTGCAGTTAGGTCATGAATCATGTTTCAATGTGATTAAACCTCGAGATTAGCATGTAGGACTACGAGAGCACGTAAGTGATGACCAATTTTTCACCTGATCAATGGTATGAGTGTATGGGGAAGCCCAAAACTAATATTGGAGGGGTGAGAGTTTATCCAATTATGACCACATGGTATCTTAAATTTTGATGGAGCTTCTAAAGACAAACCCATGTAAAAGGTTGTGCACTTACTATCATCGTCAATGACATGTTCATCTAGTTATGCCAAGGCTTCTAGACATGGAACGTTAAATTTTCATATCCCTTCAAATAAAAATTTTGAAGGAATGTCCCTTCTGTTGGTTGGATATTTTTTAGAAGCTAAAATATGAGAATTGGACGCCACATTTCATCCAGAGGGAGTAAATTAAATCACTCCTCATTAGATCGGTTTGGCTGCAGGGGGGTGTTTATTCCTAATGCCTAGTCACTTGAACACAAATCTTGTCGTGTCATATTCACACTAACCTAACCATTGGGGTTGGGATTAGTCCCGAATTATCTCATATTAACAGGGAAGGCAAATACGTTGCAATTTTAGATAGAATGGATAAGGACTCGAAAGGAGAATTAATTATGGAATAACCACAATTCTAAAGCTCCCAAGGCTATGAGAGGAATCATATCTGGTTTCGAATGAAACACAGAGCATCCTAAGCCCTCATATGAGCCTTTAGATAACACATGTGTTAATGTGCTTGAACTGGGGGTAAAATAGCTTGAACTATGCCTAAACACAGAATATTATTAAGATCCTGAACATAAGAACAATAGTGGTTTAACGAGAGTCCTTAAGTCCCACATGCATCCAAAGTTCCGCAATAGCATCTTCTATTCCTCAAATGATCTAAATGAAAAACATGGAGTTTTTCTTCTTGACAATTGGGGTTCACATATTCCAAAATATCTCAAGGACTTTGGAAGGCATTAGAAATGGATTTTCCCTTAGCTTTATAGCCTATAAAAGTATTTAGAGAATCTAGGTCATAAACCAGTTGTGTAAATAGTCTTCTTATGGGTTCGAGTCCAAATTTTTGGTTGAGTCTACGCATGGGGAAATCAGAAACTTGCTTCTTATGTGATGAAATTTAGCCAAAAGATATGGCATGTCAATCTTCATGGAGTGAAATGACAAAACAATTTGATTGATTTAGGATATTTCATCAGGCTTGTCTTACAAAACTTTCAAGGATGAGGTTAACTCAGAAATGTTAGAGAGGGTTTGGTTGTGCCCTTCCAGAGAATTTCATCTGGAATGCATAAGAATGTAATCCTTGTCTAAGATACGTAACCTCATGATACGTGTACCAACTGATTCTGTTGGACAACTAGAATGTATTTGAGGTTTCTTAAGTGTTCTTGGACCCCGTTTGAATAGAATCTATAACAAAGGATTTGCTTCGTTTCAGGTTTCAGGTTTCGCCCGAATGATGAGACTTACTTGATAGTCATTTACGAGTCTTTTCTAGGCTTTGAGAAACACGAGACATGATGCATGAGATGTTTAGATGCTTTCTAAGTTTTGAAAACCTGATCATGAAGGGACTTAGGTAATTCAGGTTTTGGGTTTTCGGGATAACATGAGACATGATGCATGAGAGAATTTAGTGTTTTCATGCAATAGAAATAGGTGTTAAAAACCCGAAAATCTAACTTGTCAAAAGGGATTCTTTAAGAGATTCGTTTCAAAAAATTCTTATGGTTATCTACAGGGGGGTATGTGTAGCTGAAATCACTATAACGAGATGCACAAATGTCAAAATAGGTGTGAAAATCCATTAAAAGGGCTCATGGTCATCAATCTGTCTGTACCCATAAAATTTGACTCAGAAATATAAATTTCTTGCAAGGGCAATGTCATCCATATTAAACCATACATATGCACTGAACCAGATGTGTTTGCACTTCTCTAGAAGTTTTGAGTGTAAAATCTAGGCTGTGCTAACATTATGCATATTTGTATTGCATACATACCCGTATTTTGGGACACGCTTATTCTTGTTGTTTTCAACCTACATGCACATGCTTCTATTTTCCGCATCAGGTATCAAGCCCCATTGTCATAGGTGGTTATGCATGTGTACTTCATTAGAAGATGTGCTGTGAGCTATCAATTGGCGCATGCATGCATTAGTTTGGGTCCTATAGAAAACTGTATTAAAAAGTTAATAAAGTTTTCCACGAGCCTGTTTTATCAAAAGTTTCTAGATATGTTGCCATAGTTGTTCTATAAGGTGTAATGGTTTGATATTGGATTAACAAGTGACAAACTCATGACCATCCATTATCCATAAATATCTTTGAAGTGTGTATGCATATGTGTTATTACCCATTATAGGTGATCCTCTGGGAATTTTGTTTTCACATCCAAGTAGCCTTTTATGCTAAAATTGGATTATTACAAGGAAACACTTGATGTTAAGGTTCCATAGATCGATATAATATTTAAAGATAGATTCAAAACATGTTCCTTTTTTTTACAAAGATAATTGAATAACTTTTCATTACTTATTTATAGTTGAGTTTCTCATGTTTTGTATGTTCTTCCCATGCACCTTTGTGGTGATCTTGGGAATAAAAAACAAACAATTAAACTCTCTCTCATGATATTGTGATCTTTTGGAAAATTGATAAAAACTGACAGGTAGGAAAAAATTCATTTGTCAAAGAAAGGATGTTCAAAACACAAACTCACTAATATGTGTTTGATTGTAGGTTACCAAACGATGTGCTACGAAAAAAAAACATTAAGTTAAAGAAGATAAAAAAAACCACTTACATCACATTGTATTGTTTGTTTTGGAAAAGGGTACGTCCCTATGCGCTTAACTATCATGTAACCCCTTTGGCATAATGCCTTAAAGTAAAAACCTTGTTTTTCGAAAAAGGAAGGGAGTCCACTTAATTTGAAAATGAGTTTCATTCATCATGATATTTATGACATATTACTTAGCTTAGTTTCTATCTCGCCTTCAAACGAGGTGAAACTCTGCCCAAGTGATTCATAGTTCATTTCTACCCCATTTGATCTATAGCTTTGCATTCTTGTTTCCCATTTGGGACAAGGGATGAAATATTACAAGATTATTATCATAGAATGTGTTTTCCACTTTTATGTCAATTTACACTCATCCATAGTTTCGGCTTAGTTGTTAAATGTCAAAAGTGTGTGGGTATGTTCTTACATATTTAATATCCACTTGATCTTGATTTCAGGATCATCATCATAGATAGTTTGGTTTCATCATTATTTAACCTTTAAGTTGTTATTTATTCTCACATTCTAGTCATACATTTCAATAACACTTACATCTTGTTTTAATTTATGAGAACTTGGTAAAATTTTCCATATTGCATCATTACGTTGCTCGCACGATTAATAACTTCTTGCTATACTTGTACTTAGTTTTGATCCCATCATCGTCTTAAGATTTTTGGAGTGTCGATATTACATTTTTTATATCAAAATAACATCATATTGATACTAACACCTCACTTCTTCCAAGATTGGTTAATGTGTCAAGGTAGTGTTGTTACACTATTCACATTTGTAACTTCCAAAGTCAAAAATTAGACATTTTTTGCATCTGAATTATTCATAATATATCTTGTGGAGAGATCGCATCAATACAACTTTAGCGCTTGGGTCTTGTTTAAATTTTAACTCAACCTAGGTGGTGATAGGGTATTTTCACTATCTATTTACACCTATCTTTGGAACTATATGTTAGGGTATAGTGTTTTATAAACAATTTGAGTGATTGACTAGTTTACTAGTGGACTTGCATGATTGCTCCTTGCGTGTTAAGTAACTCATAAACTTATTCTAGAAAAATATTATTATATTATCTAAATTGCGTTATCACGATGTATGTTTTCCTTATATTCCTTTTGGAAAATCACACCAACATCCCTATATCTACTAAATGTCTAGTTGGATTTCATTATGCTTCCCTGAATCGACATGTCACTTCCTTACCTTCGAAGGAGTTCCATCACACTATCTAGGTCTAGAAAATTTTTCTTAAACGACGCCAAAAATGACTGAATATCATGCGGTTCCTCACTCTTACAACAATATGAAACCTAGGTTTAGGCATTCACATCAAAATAGGCCCATCACAATTGAACCCCATTTAGTTCTTCACGCTAGAGGTAGCATTTGGGAACCTGGTTCCCAAACTTCATATCATAGTTGTTGGTATGGTCTGTATGCTTCTGATCCAAATTATTATTTAGGTTCCCCCACCTCTTCTTCTTATTCAGATCCAAACTACCATTCAAATTCAAACTCTTCTTCTAAATATTTAGATTCAAATTATTGTTCAGATAACCCTAGATAAAATATTGAATCATAGTCCTCCCTTTCTTCAAAGGACCTTTATTCCAAATCACCTGAATGATATCTTCCTCCTTTGAAGACTCGTGCGACTCCAAGTTCCATTAATCAAACATCGGATTCGGTTATTGAGTCATGGTCTTCCCTTCTGTTGCGGGACCACCGTTATCAGATCAAGGAATGAAAAGGTATATTTACCAACTAAATTAAATGTTAGGTTAACACACATTAATAAGTGGAAATATAAATATGCACACCATAATAAAAGTAAATAGCAACATAAAACAAATTACATAGTGACACCGTATATAACGTGGAAAACCCATAAATGGGTAAAAAACATGGAAGAATAATCCACTATAGAGAAACATTTTACAACCTAATTCAATAACTCCTCCCTCACTTCTACTCCATGTATTTATCCGATAATCCAATTGATTCACGTGATCTAATGAATATGACCTACAGTCAATGTTTAAATAACCCTTGAAGGGTTATGTCCATATTAAGTGACGGGGCACACCCCAATTTAATAAATAGTTCGTTAATTAATAACTAACAAACATAATCTAACGTTTATATTTAAATAATAAGAATATAAACTATTATATATTATTTAACTATAAACTAAACATTATAATGCACTTAATATTATTGTTCTAACACTCCCCCTTAATATTAAGTGGGGATCCATATGCCAATAGATTACCTGCCCATGGTACACTACAGGATTTACAAATCCTTAAACCATATAGGTTTTAGGCTAGAACATATACGGTTGAAGGAATTATAACACCTTCATCATGCTCAACTTACATTTTGGTATAAAAGGATTTAGAATCCATAAATCAGACATATGATTTAGGCTAAACATGATTTGTGAGACTACATCTCACCATTTCTTGTGGAAATATTCTTATATTGCATTTCTAGGAGCCTTTTATAACATAAGGACCTCCTTTACAAACATATGCACACTGGAATGTATTTTTCCCATAAACTCTATCAGTTTACATGTAAACTCTATTAGTTTACTTTATGATCATACAAGATCTTTTACAATGCTTTTAAACTTGAGTAGAAGTATAGAGGAGAAGGAGACAACAACTATTGCTATACCATTAGGAGGTGAAATTGAATGCACACTCCCCCTTAATGACAAATCTGAAAGGCTTTAAGCAATTGCACACACTTGCAAGTATTTTGCAAGCATACAATGGTTTGTAAACATAACTTCAATCTTAATCTTCAGACATCATCTGATTTAGAATTGGAGATTTCTATAACCATAGAGAACCTTCTCTCGGATAACACATCTATATGAAATTCAATATGCTTCATTCTCTAATGTTCGACACTATTATTTATCAAGAGTAATACCACTCTGATTACCACGTAGAATAGATAATACTTCCTTCAAAAAAACTTCCATTTGTATCTCTTCCAACAATAGACTTCTAAGAACATGGCTTCTTTGTTGCTTCCGAATTGTACTTCTCTTCCCCAGTAGAAGAAATGGAGATTGTTGGTTACTTTTAGTTGTTCCAAGTAATGGTTCCCACACCAAAAAACTTGAACACATATCCATTATTATATTTTATATCTAATGCAACATCAACCATGGTTAGAGTCGTATGCAAAGGGAATATTCATATAGACATCATAATAAGCATAATATAAATCATTATTGATTTCTCTTTTAACCAACTGTAAAAGTTAAATACAAGTTGTAATGGACAACTAACATAATAATATGCTTAACAACTAACCATGTTAGAGATATGTTCCCCAAAACATTTAACATATTTATCGTTGTAAAATATATGATTAGATGCAATCAGTATTGGATGTCTCCAATACAAACGCAAGGGCATTATCCCCAAGTGTATATTTGATATACATATAATAATATTTTAGTTTTATATTGCTAAGAAATATTTTCTACATTATCTTATTGTATTATCATAAGTCTTTACAAATAATATCAATACAATGATCAAATAACATAACTTCAGGTAACAAATAATCAAGTTATACTAAGAATAATCACATTAAAATCAGTGAAAACATAATCCACTAACTGTGGATACTTCCCATGGATTTTGCTTCAAACAATGATCATGTAAGCCCTCCTTGCAATACACTTGTTGAAAATTTAGCTCATATACATGTCATGTATATGTATATGTATATATGTGTGTACACACACACACACATGACACACACAGTTCTATTTTTTGACACACACACACAGCACACACATTCAAAGCATACATACAAAAGCGCGTATAATATCAACATTTTGTGTATGTTTATACTTGTAGCTACTTCTTAAAAAATTTTACTAGAGGGTCATCTAAGTTATATAGAAAAAATAGAAAATCTTTATTACGTCATGTTTCCAATTCGTTTAGAAACGTGATTTATTATAGACCCAAGTAATTTATATTATATTATCACTATGATTATTTCATTATCATCATCATTATCTTGATTTTGAAATGATTTATTGCCATTTCTGATTTTTGAAATTTGACTTGTTTTTTAATTTATAACTACCTCTTTTTAGTGTCCAAATTTCCCACAATTTATGACATTTACAATCAAAATTGTAAGCTTTAAGTTTCCTGGTTTCTTGTTTTTATTAGGAGTATTTAAAAGTTGATTTTTTTATTCTTGTTAAACCTAGAAAGTTTACCATTTCACTTTTTGAGCAAGAAGTATTAGGGTGTGGCATTTTCTTTTAAATAAAAAATTAGGTCATAACCTGGCTCTTCATAAACAAGGAGATTACTGAGGGTTTGAAAATTTGGAATGTCTTGTTCAGATTGATATTTTAAATTCAAAATTGAAATGAAATTTCTAAATTTTTCATGAATATTTAATTGGATAATAAAATAGAGCAATTTATCATGAATCAAATTACTGTCACTATCCATCTAATTGTGACTTAATATTTTTTATTTTTGCTTGGAAATACATTATCACTTTTTCATTCCCTTCATGGGGAGTTATCATAAGCCCTAAAAGGGGCAATTTAATAATTTTTGATAAATGGATACCTTCGTGCATCGACTCCAATTATGTCCAAGCTTCACTATAGACTAATATCTAGATTTCAATTGATATGAAGTAGAAAATCATCTTGTATGCTTCACAAGATAATTGACATCGCCTCTTGTAATTTTTGTTGATATGTGAACGACCCTATGCAAGGTAGTTGCATGTCTTCCTGTAGGAGCTCTATCTGTTCCATTTACAACTGCCCATCAGGTTTATGAGCCATGAATTCTGCTTTCAATCGAATTTTCCAAATGTTGTAGTTGTTTCCATTCAACATATGAGATTTATTAATTGAAAATTTATTAGACCCCATTTGTGCATAAAATATAGATAAAACAATTAATAAACAAGGATTAAAATAAGAGATTTTATAGAAATTCCCCCTATTGTATTTTAATCCTCTTAATTGAATATCTATCAAGTATTTATGTTACAAAAATGGAGGTACTTTATATAAATATGAATATATACATGAAAATGCATTAGAACGATATCAAAAATTGCAATGTAATGTGAAGTGAATTTTTGTATTTTTCTAACAAAATGATGACAATAATCTAGACATCGTGTCATACAAAATATATCATTTTAAACAAAAAATGATTATATTATTATTTTATTAACTTTTATGATTAATTTATATTTTTTTTGAAAAGAGAAAAAAACAATAGGTTTATATGACACAAAAAATTGGAACTACTGAATCATATTAACAACTGAGTGAAGCAAGGAGCTATCCCATGCAACAAAAGGCTCTAACACGTGGTCATAACCACAACAACGCATATTACCTCTTTGGCTTATAAAGCCTAAATATTCTTCACTTCCCCCATACGGGATAGAATACAAAAATATATTATGGCTATATTAATTAGTAGAAATATTGATATAAAATGTTATTTGTTACACTTATTTGGTAGTTCATTATTTACTAATTGACAAAGATTTTAGACAAATCACATATAATCATATATTATATCATATACATAATATCATAATTAATACTTCATAAGGCACCTCCTTTCAAAATTAAATATGTAAACAAAAAAATATTTTTCCATTTTATAAATGTTAAAAAACATTTAAAATTGGCATAACCATATATCAAAATATGAATTTATATCGCATATGTACAATGCAATGTGAACGCCGAACGGTATATGTTATTTGATTTAGAGGGATAGTTATTTCTTTTATCGTTGATATTGATAATGGGGGTGATTGATTTTGTAAGTGTAGGAATATAAATGAAGCATTACATTTAAAGGTTCTATTTCTACATTTCAATTTTGTTACAAATTCGTACATATATATTTGCATATCTTATATCACAAGTGGTTGCATTTTGCGGAGTAGATTGTTTGAACTTAACATGAATACATGAAGACTTCCATACATGTGCAATTTTTTTTATCATGAGTGGTAGTGTTTTCTGGGCAATTTTTTTGCAAATCTTATATCGCGAGTGGTAATGTTATGCGGATTAGTTTATTTACATGAATACTCCATACATATGTAGATGCAACCTACAATTTGTTTGTACAAATGGAGGAATTTGGTCCTTTTCTGAATGAAGTGACATTTAATGCAATTATTGATGGACTGTGCAAAGATGACAGGATGGACACAACTCAGGATTGTTTTCATATCATGTCCGGAAAGGGAGAAGAAGAAATCTTTAACAGTCATGTTGTAGGTGCAAACAGAGACCTAATGAGGCCTAATTTCTTACGAAATTTGGATTTTCATGGGTTTTCAAGAAGGGTGAAGGCCAGTGATGTCAATGTCTTGCTTTAAGATTGGGGTATGAATATCCTCTTAATACAACCACAATAGACGTGTTGTTAGAAAAGAGATCACAGAAGCCAGTAGAAAGTGAGATGTTTCACTAAATCTAATAACATAACTTATATTGAAAAATCCCTTTGATTGCTTGCCACTATTGGAAGCTTGTTCCATTTGAAATAACTCAAATTTCCACACAAGATATTAGTACCCCTTT
The DNA here is from genome assembly GCA_019776745.2 of Taxus chinensis. Classification (NCBI taxonomy): domain Eukaryota; kingdom Viridiplantae; phylum Streptophyta; class Pinopsida; order Cupressales; family Taxaceae; genus Taxus; species Taxus chinensis. The sequence goes on from JAHRHJ020003388.1 coordinate 158,342, forward strand.
GGTGATATTTGCAAGTCCTCAACATCCACTAAAGTGTAGACTTCTACATGGTTTTGTTACTGCAATATTATACATAGTTTACAGGTCATATTAAGCATCATATCCAACTCCCAGTGGCATGCTTAATTATGGGTAGTATTAAGCATTATCCCCGAGTTCCGGTGACATGCTTAATTATGAGTAGTATTAAGCATTATACCTGAGTTCCAGTGGCATGCTCCATGAGAGCTCTAACAACAAGGGTGTTGTATTGTCTATATCTGCCCACTAGGTATGTATCACCAATGGTGATATTGGGTACAAAATATGCAAGGTCATCAACTTATAATACAAGGAATGGTTCACTATGACTGTCATGAGTATATTAAAATGAAAGCATCTACTTATAGAAGTGTAGAAAGCACCCAACACCAATTATATACTCATTATATATTACTTATAGTTACCATGGAGGATGAGTTCATTAATGAGATTATTGTGTCTCTTGAGGATTTCAATTCTTCAGTAGTTTATGAGATAATTTTTTTGGATTTCATTTTTTTATTAGAATGTGGAATGTTAAACGTAAATGCCATTGTTGGGTTTCCTAAGATAATGTGATTTTTTAATTCTTTTGGTGTTTTTCAAACAAACAATTCGGAGGCCAATTTTCATAGGGTTGTGAGATGTTCAATGCAAATGATTTTATGTGGGATTTTATTCTTATTCATTTCGGGCTTTCATGAGTGGTCATTAACTTAAAACTTAATTGACAATTTTCCTTTGATGTATTTTTGGTATTGATTGAAGGCAAAGACACCCACTTAGCACACAAACAACTTCGAGTGTTTGTCAGTAGGGGAGAAATGGTGATACTAATCCAGAGTGTTGGTTTATTTAACCTCTATCCTCCTTCCCTTATAACACATGTTGGTTGTCTTGAGAAGTTGCTGTGAGTTTTACTATTTTTTTTCTCAAGCCGAGCTCATCAGCACTGGACAGTAATTCTGCAAATGATTTTGTTCTTTTTTGGCAACATCATTTTGTTTTACTTGTCTTTTTGGGTAAGGCAGCTTCCTGCCGGAATGGAATCCTGGAGGATAGGATGACACTCAATCGAACTCATTAGTGAATGGCCTTGTTGACCTATGTTAACTTTATCTTGAAATAATTTTTGGTTCTCAATTTCATTCTATTATTTGTTCAGTCATTGTTGATTTTATGGGAACCATTGGGTACCTTTTTTCCATTCCATGTGTCTTTACTCCATCTCTCGCATATCTAAATTGATGCATTTTAAAGGTGGGTCCACCTTTACTTCAGCAGTAATGGAAGTTCAAAATGTGATATCTTAAGGAATTGTTCTTTTGGAAACTGAGTTGTTCTGAATCAACATAGGTATAATGCAGTTTGCGCTTGGTTATGTAGTACTATGCAAGCATGGGTTTGAGAACATGCCTTGTAATACAGTCACAGGATCCCACTGCATAATTCTTGATTGGTCGGAAGATAGGGAACACTCCTCCTGTAGGGAAAGATACCTTGCACGTTGTTCGGTTGGAATCCACCAAGTAGTCATTGAGTCTTTTTGTTATTTATTGATTTATGTAAGAGTCCATTTACAGTTTAATTAAGAGAAAAATCTTATTTCTCAGAGGTGATTCTAACTCTGCCATATTTATATGCAAACAGTTGTAGATGCTTCTTGAACCTCATTCTCAATTAAAGAAGGCAGATAGCAGGATTAATCTAACCCAAGGAGTTCTTTGTCATTTTCCCTGCAAGAAAACATAAGACATCATTCTCTATTGCTTTCTATAAACAAGTGTAAGGATCAGAGAGGGAAAGGTATAGCATCGGTCAAATTGCACTCTATGAAGATGCTTGTTTTTTTTTCTTTATAGTTATTAGCTTATGACATCATGGTTAATCAATTGTTATTAGTTTGAACTTTAACGTAAGAGCATCTCTTCTTGGACCATCTTCATTGTAAATTAGATTATGGGTGAGGAACTCGGCGTGCTTCCAGGGATGGATTCAATTTTAGCAATAGGAGCATTGGCAAAATTGATACGATTTATAGGAGGAACTGGAAGCACCAAGGAACCATAAAGGAAATTTGATGTGATTGTATATGATGGAATAAGTAGTGAATGAACCTTGCGGATGGTTGGTGTCTCAGAGATATCAAGGTGCTGCAACTTCTACTTGCCCCTTTTCCCTTAAGAATGATTTAAGGGATTAGATGATTCTATAATAGATGTGTTTTCTAGTAAGCTAATTGTTAAGTTGTGTCAGATGGTACATAAGGTATCTACCTAACCTTGCTGAGAAGACTGATATAGGGAGATTGACAGCACCTTCATTTCTGAAATTGACAGTAGCTTCCCTAAATCAAGACAACAAAGCTGATTCTGGTGGACAAACAAGTGCCAAAATTTGGGATGTTGCAGACAACATTTTGGAGGTAAACATATAATTGTAACGTATTGGATGATAGGCATTTTTTATTAGGGTTGAGTTTTGATAACTGCAATCAGCATTAGATGTTGCAGAAAGGTTCAAGTGCATTTGCAAACCCACTGAAGTTTTCCTGTTACAACATCAAATAAAGTACCAATTGAAGAGAATTTTTTCCCATTAGCCACTGCTGGTGTTCCCTTTCTGTCTATGGATTCTGTCATCAACTGGGACATTGCCATCAACAATCTGAACGAGGATGCAAGTAAATTACTTACTTTAAAAAGTGGAAATAGTAGAAGCATATCTCCAGTCACATTTGATCAAACCAAGAAGACACTGACCCTTTTCCTGCCAAGATTTGACAAATCAGATATCAGACTATCTCGAGTAGGTTTTCTATCTTTAAAACTTCAAATAAATTGTTATATTTATTAGCTTCTGTGGCACTTTGGTATATTGAAAAAATGATGCATTAGATTCATGGGTGCTAAGACAAATTCTAGATATAGAATTGATTATGATAATTACTTATGCATCATATATAGTAAATGAAAACATAAAGATCATGCATAAGTGTTCTAATATTCAGTAAGTTCCATTCTTGCAGTATGGTACAGGTGGCTGACCAGAATGATCATTTTGCTCCTTATGCAGGTCCTGCTCGCGGATGGAATGGTAATGTCACTGCTCCATTCATATGTTTTTGCTAATTTGTACAATCATCTCTGCGAATTCTCGGTCCTCTGTGTGCTGGAGTTTTCTGTCATAGTTTGGGACGCTTTGCCTGCAAATTCAAAGCAATTTGTGGTTCCCGTCGCTGAAAATTTTATTCATCGGCTGTAAAATCTCTGCCGCCGCATTTTATTTGCTGTAAAATTTCTGCCGCCACAATTTATTTGTCAGAGAAGTTACAATTATTTCACATAATGTTGTAGAAGCGGTGTGCTAAGTATGTCGGATGTTTACAGATTTTATTGTAATTTTATTGGGTTCAAAGAAAGACCGGACAATAATACAAGAGAGACAACTGCCATGGACATGCCGAGAAGGTATTGTTAAAGGATTATGAAAAAAACAACAATCGTTCAGCAATAACCTCTTTTCCCGCGCCTGCTCCTGCTCCTGCTGGCCAACGTGTCTTTCTGCCTTCTCCAAAGATCTTCCAAGTGTTTTCAAACGGTATGCCGGTGCTTAGCGATTTTGATGTTTCCAAAAAACAAAAACGTCCTAAAAAACTGTTAAAAAGCAAAAACGTTTAGACGGGTGTCAAACTGTCAAATTTAAGATAGTCATAGAAACGTCCGCAAGGGCCTTTCCAAAAACCACCTACACAATTTTTATCAGAACATTCAATCTAATTTATGAATTGTCAAAATACTCTCTTATATTAAATATTTAGGAATCCACTGCCTGTGATCTCCAAGGTAAAACTATTTTATCTTACAGAGTGCAGATACTTCATTTGAAATGTGGTCTTACTTGCTCAAGAGGGCATCCTCTTTTTATCAAGGGTCCTCATTAATATTCCTGCTTTCATTCTTTAATTTTTTTTTAATCCAGGGTCCTCATAAATCTTATGTTTTAGTTATTTTAAATTCTTTTTAATATACAAATGTTTTTTTCTTCACCTGCACTTACAGTGCTTTATTAATCTTTTCTAATTTCTGGAAATCCTATTTAATGTTTGCAGATCTGACTGGGTCTGAGATACATGATGACCAACATATCAAGGGAGACACAAAGGAGCCATCTGCAACACACAACAAAAAGAAGAATTTCATTTTCAGACTGTCCACTGTTTTTCAAAGACTTGTTACCTGTGGCTCCAGCTTACAAGATTGATAAGATTTCATGATATTGAAAAGGGTATATTGCAAAATAGTTTCAAATATTTGTAATTTTATACAAAACATTTTTTGCAGTTTACAACTGCCTAAAAGAGCTAACAATCAGGAAATTTTTAATTAACAAGCATGATCAAATTGAAACTCCAGGCCTTCCAACTACATCCGACTTTGTTTCTCATATGAATTTTACAGTCCTCACCTTGCCAATATATCACCATGAGGTGTGCGAAATCCATCGATGAGATCTGCAATTGTTGTACCACTTGGATAAGATAGTTTATGATCAATATTGAGTTCCTGTTATCCAAACTAAACACAGTAATCACTACATGTTATCAAATTAGCTATCCAAAAACCAAACACAATCATTTGAAATTCTTACCTTCGTGGGAGGCAACAAAGCTAAAATGCCAACGGGCTCCATACAGCCAATGAATGTCTGGGCTCCTTAATAGTATTCGGGGAGTTTCCTTTCATATGAATGTCTGCTAACATGGCAGGAAAATTAAAACCCTAATAAATGTATGAAATCTCTGCAAGGCAGAGCAGCTCACAAATGACTATGATTCCATATTTTTATCTAACGCGCCCGGAATAGACAAATGCGTTTTCAAATCCCAACCGTCATATTATCACAATGTTCAATTATATAATTATATTCTAGAGTCCGTAAATGTCTCATCTATTCCTCTTCCTTCACTGATCTCCCCTACCTCAGCATCATAATTTTTGTCATTCCCAAAAGATTTATATTTCCCTTAGTGATACATCTCATCATACCCAATTTGAAACGAGAAGTCTCGTGGGGATAATGAGAATAGTGACATTGCCAAGCTAACATGGCAGGAAAATTAAAACCCTAATAAATGTATGAAATCTCTGCAAGGCAGAGCAGCCCACAAATGACTGTAAAAACATGATCACGTCTCTCACTCTCCATATTTGTATCTAACGCGCCCGCAATAGACAAATGCGTTTTCAAATCCCAACCGTCATATAGACCCTAACCGACATGGATTCCAAAAAAACACGTTGATTTCAAAGAATGGACACTCCTGAAAACGGCCTTAACACCCAAATGGAGTTGTCATCCCAACACTGCAACTGGTCAGGGCTGAACGAGATAAAATGATCCAATACTCTACACGTGGAGGTATAGGGGAAACGGCTATGAAAAAAACAAAGCAATACATGATCGTCAATGGGTAGGAGGAACAACAATACCAAAAACTCTGCTAGGGGTTTTCGAACAATCAGACGGCAAAGTTGCGTAAAATGGTCATCCAATGCCCAATTTCACCTCAAACTTCAGCCCATTTACACACTTGATCTCATCCCCCACGCTGGAGAAGAAATAGTTCGTCCCCTTAATGGTCAAAGGAACATAAACCCTAGTGTTTGATTTCATGGGATTGACGACCGACCACACAACGTATCATAATCCCCCAAGTCGTCAAAATTACAGTTCCTAAATGCGCGGGCTTCACTATGCGATTCTAAAGGGCCTGTTGATGGTGAATGTGTCAGTTCCTCTTTCGTATGCATGTCTAGTTAAAAATAGCCCCCCAAAAAACTGTTAAAAATAGTCAGAAAACACGAAAATGTCTGACCGACCATTAAACCATCATATTTAACATAGTCGCAGAAATGTCTGGAAGGGTCTTGCCCATAGAGGGAACGCCTTCGACATAATTAGAAGCTTACCTCGTCTCAGTATGGGATAATCACACAACCAACACTTTGTATAATATTTAGGGAAATGTGTAGTTGTATATGTGCAGTGAATTGTAGGACAAATTTGTCGTAGTGAATTAGAATTACCAGTCCAATGCTAGAATTCTTAAGTTTAAGATCCACAGCTGAATATTATCTGCTTTGTTTCCAGAGTCCACTTAAATTGAATAAAAGGCTTAAACAATAATCTAGTATTTCATATCCTCTCATATGTTAAATCAGAATGAATCCAATTGTTTTGGCTTCTACTGAATCTGACTAGATTCCTCTTGCTTACAAGAAAGCATGGTACAAAATGTTTATACATGTCTTATTGCCTATCACGAAGTCACTTCGAGGGGCCTATAGGAAGCGCTAAAACAGCCGGTGAGTTGGTGTTGACTGGCTATTAAGTGTTAACCCATGGGCTGTTTAGCACTTTTAGGAGTTTTTGAGTGTTAAACCCTGTGTGTCAACTCCATTCAACGTAAACGCACCGGCTGTCTACCTGAGGCCGAACCTATAGACCATGATGATGTGGTCCATTCAAATTCATTTGACCATGAACACCATAGAGGGGAGAATAAAATTGAAAGTCTCTTACCCTGCTGAAATCGTCATGCCACAGCCTTACACATGTTCACCAGACTTATGGGCTGCCTTGTTACTGTGAGAGAAATTTGAACATGGGTTGTGTTCTTAGGCATCCTCCACATCTATTACACAAAAATCCATGCCGCTCTTTCTATTTTCATTTTGTTGAGCATGTTTTTTGTTTTGTTTTTGGTACATAATGGAGGTTCAATTTAAGGCAACCACACCCAGACAACTACTGAGGGCATGAAACATTTAGCATTATTGTTCCCGTCAAAATTTGGACTGCGATAGGCAAATCAATCAACAGACTGATAAAACAGATTTAACCATATACAGACTGATAAAACAACTATAGTATTTTGATATGAGATTCCTATACAATAAAAGCAATGCTATTGTACATTGGCTGGAAACATACTTAATCTTGGCCTGGTCTCCAATCGTTGCAGCCAAACAGAGTCTTAGAAGAGGAGTTTTTCTAGAATCCTCCAATAGTAGTTGCAAAACCAGGAGGCGCCAAAGAGATGCCAGAGGCACGAGAAAACTGCATATGTTTGTATCCCGCATTTTACCCTTGCCGGACAATATGTCCCACAGTAGTATTGTTGGATTAGTTCTTAGTGTAGGATTCATTGCGGAAATGAGGTTGTTTTTAATTTAATGGTTGAAAGGGAAACAGATTCACTTGCCTCGAGGTGAACCCCTGTCAATTTATGATGGCTAGAAAATAAAAATGTCAAATTTGTATATTAAAAAATCATGGCAAATAGACGGACCACACTCTGTTTTATCAACACCCAGAAACAGATTATATGCGTTGAAAACCCCTATTTTGGGATAAATGACTTTGAAACGGTGAGTACTGTGCTCAGAAATGGCACGAACACGGGTAAACAGAGATAGTAGCAACAATCCCTGTATGCAACCCCGCCATTAGGGCTGAATCTACGAGGGAAAGAGCGGAGGAAAGCCAGAGAAAATAGGAAAACGATAAAATGCTTCCTTTGCACAAACCACTTACTCTTTCCGTGCGAGGAAGAATTTCCCACTCGTTTTCCACAACCATGTAAACTGCTGTGTCAAAAACAGCTCCAGATCGATGTATCCTCCCGCGATGTAACTGGCATGTCTGCGCCGCAGCACCACTCCTAAGAATAATCTTAAAAAACTGTTAAACCGCAAAAACGTCTAAACGGCCGTCAAACCGTCAAATTTAAGACAGTCATAGAAACGTCCGCAAGTGCCTTTCCCATTTAAGTGGTTTAGAAATTTAAAACACGTCCTTAGGCCACCCATTATAGAAGGTTTTTTAATTATCTATATATGTTTTAATTGTATTAAACCATATGTATAGTATAGAATTCTAATACTATTAACAATTATAGTTTATAAATTTAATACTATAGTATAACTTAATAATGTAGTTTAAATGGATGATTTATAAATGAAGCTCGAGTTAAATATGAATTTTAACAAACCAAGATATGCATTTTTATGGCCAATAGAAAAATTCAAAGCCCTATTTCCATGGAGGATTGTCTCTTTCTAGAGACATGGAGTAAGTTTGAATTTACTTGATTTTAAAGGAGGTGGGTAAAGTGTTTTGATTTATATAAAGTGGCTTAATAAATACTCGCTAACCATTTTTTTATAAAGTATAAAAACTATATAAATATTTTTATAGATTATACATACAAAAAACTTTTCAAAAGTAAAATAGGGTTTCCCATTTTAATTTTTAAAAACAATATTACCAGGAGACCATGGTTTTTACATAGCCAATGAAAAAATTTAAATGGCCTATGTTCTCAAATTTTGTCTCCTGTGTTCTTTGATTTTCACTTGGAATTTTACTTTTGATTTCTTGAATTATGATAGAAAATGCATAAAATATTTCAAATATATTTAATAACCCTTACCTTGATTTTGTAGGGCCGGGTAATTTATGAAGTTGAATTTATGCATGTTCACTTGTGTAATAATCATCCAAAATGTTAGGTATACATACATTAATAAGTGGAATATAAATATGCACACCATAATAAAAGTAAATAACAACATAAACAACCCTTATGTCCTTATGTTACATTAAGATTATATTTAATTTATTAAACCGACTCTAGTACCATCTGAGGACAAGGGGTGAAAAAGGTATATTTACCAACTAAATTAAATGTTAGGAAATATAAATGTGCACACTATAATAAAAGTAAATAGCAAAATAAAACAAATTACACAGTGACACCGTATATAACGTAGGAAACCCGTAAATGGGTAAAAAACCATGGAAGAATAATCTACTATAGAGAAACATTTTACAACCCAGTCCAGTAACTCCTCCCTCACTTCTAATCCATGTATTTACCCATAATCTAAATGATTCACACAATTTTGAATATGACTTAAAGTCATATTTAAATAACCCGAAGGGTTATGTCCATATTAAGTGACGGGGAAAACACAATTTAATATATAATTAGTTAATTAACAAATAACAAACCTAATATAAAGTTTATATTTAAATAATAAGAATATAAACTATTATATATTATTTAACTATAAACTAAATATTATGATGCACTTAATATTATAGTTCTAACAAGTCGGTGGTACGGTTTTTATGCTTCTAATCAAAATTATTGTTTAGGTTCTGCTCACTCTTCTTCTGATTCAGATCCAAACTACCATTCAAATTCCCACTCTTCTTTTAAATATTCCGATCCAAACTATTGTTCAGATACCCCTAGATCAAATCTTGAATCACAGTCCTCCATTTCTTCGAAGGACATTTATTCCAAATCACATGAATGATATCTTCCTCCTTTGAAGACTCGTGTGACTCCAAGTTCCATCGATTGAACATCTGATTCGATTCTTGAGTCGCGGTCCTCCCTTCCTTTGTAGGACCACCTTTATCAATCATATCAATGACCTCTTCCTCCATAAAAGAGCTCTGAGACTCAGATTCCCTTAATTGTATAATTTGACTCCTACGTTGCAAATTAACATATGACTATATGTGATACTATTTTCCTTCCTACATTATGTCGTCTTCTAGAAAAAATACCTAGGTCTAAATAAAAATCATTTGTTCATGAGACGCCTACCTCCAAATCTATGTTTTCTCTTGAGTCATCATTTGCTATCAAATTGACTCCAATCCCCCTTCGGGTTTTGAGCCCTTTTGACTTTACCTTTTTGTATCTTCGTCAATCTTCTAAATATCAACATTTGCAACCACATCAAACCATTAAAAACAAGGCATATGCCAAGATATTTTCAAAGCACTATCAAAATTACTCATGGGAGTGATAAGTTCAAACCTTCCCCTCGTCTAAATAATCAAACATCTTCATATTCTTATGTCAATCAATCTTCCCCACTTATCAGAACCTTCTCTTCTAGTCAACCTCCCATGATCGAAGAACAAAAACATCTACTGATTGATTTCTCTCAAAATGAAAGAACAATAAGACTTCACGAAGATATCCTTCTACAAGGATTATTTCTAGAACTCGATACGCTTGTGTATGGGGAGTAAAAATTTGATTCCTTTTATCATAACGTAAAGGAAGAGCCTAAGGTCATGAAACTTGATTCTTCTTCTGGAATTCCATCTTCACCTTCCTCTGAGTGTGATGAGATGTCAGGGTCTAGCATTGATCCATGGCATATCTTCTCATTGTCAAATCATTTCTTATCTATCATTATTCCTCAATCAAAATATCATCGTGGGTCACCACTGAGTAGCTCATCGTCCTCTTCTATCCTTGAGCCACCATCTGGTATCCCTCCATTTTATATTTGTGGGCCACCCCCTAGTATTCCCTTGTTATCTTCTTCTACTACTCTGGGACCTCGTCCTAGTAGACCTATATTATATTTTATTTATGAGTCACCTTGGGGTAACCCATTACCTTCTATACTTGGGCCATATCCTCATATCCAAATTTCTTCCATCTTAGGGCCATATCCTAGCAGCTCTTCATCGTCTTCTATTAGTGGCTCACATCCTGGTCACTCATCCTCTTCAATTCTTCGACTGTACTCTTTTCACCTATCATGTTCTTCTTCTATCAATGACCAGTGAAATCCCACCATCGTTTCTTTCATTCCTATCATCAATATTAAAATTTTGTTTTCTCCTCCCACTTCTATAGATCATACAAGTCATGCGTCATCTTATAAGAAACCCAAAAAGTTTCTTAATCAAGATCATATCAAAATTACAAAGAGCTCCAAATCTCCCAACAACTCAAACAATCTCAAAGTTGTAAATGAAATGTGATTCAAGGAAAAACACCTACACAACCATAAAGTGTGGTGTAGAGTGCATAAACCTCTAGATATGGAGCTCAAGCTCCTACATACAAAATCCATGTTTCAAGATAAATTAGAGTCATTTGTTGAGTACGAGCTCACCATGATCATTGAGATCAAAGATAATATTACTCTTGAAAAAAAAAATGCGCCTAGTCTCCCTTATCAAGGAAATTGTAAACATTGTTGTTGGATCCTATCATGCTAAGTAACTTTGTTAGTCCCAACTTTCAAAAAAAAACCATTAAAATTCAAAAAATCAAAACAATTCAAAAATACAAAAAAAAAAATGAGAAAACATAAAAAGATTAACGTTACAAAGATCAAACATTACAATCAGATATTGCATACACATAGATGTTATTTCTTCCCTTGTATTCCATTCCTCTACAATTATTCCACCATTTTCATCGCTTCGATGATATTTTGGTTAGTCTATTCAAACACATTTTCGGCAGTTATCTCTACGGTATCTGTTTGACCTTTGTCTTTTATCGCCTTGGTAAATTAAAGAACGACTGACCTTGTAGAGATCTTATCACTATCTACATCTAATGAAATTTTTTCCAATGTCATCCTCACAATCTCTTCTACCCTCCTTTCATCAAGCCATTAGTGGTTCTTAACCCTTTGTCAAATCAAGAGAGATGAAATAAGTTTTTAGAAAGCAAAATAATTAATCAAAATCAATATCAAAAGCTAAAATCTAAAATGAAAAATAAAATTTATATATAAATCTCTCTTGGGGCATTTCTAATTATCTCTATCAGGGCTATGGATCCCTAACTGGTAGTAGACAAATGTTGGTATTAGAATCAAAAATACATCTCCATCGAGGCTATGGATGCCTAGCTAAGAATAGAGTAATGTATGTCTATCCTTCCCTTATACAATCACCAATAACCTTTCAAAAGAAATAATTCCTACACATTAGCTAGGTTGATGACATTATTGTCTATCAAATCTTCCCTCCCATAGGTAAAATAAATTCCACATAACATACACTAGATATTTATGAGCAAACAAGATTAGTATGTTACTAAGTGTCTTACTTTATAACTTGTTCAAACTCTTGCTTTAGTCCATATCTCATCTCATGATTCCTGCCTTTGGCTAATTACCTTTTCCTCATTAAATACTTTAGCTTCATTGTCCATATCCTTTCATAACATTCAATATTCTTCTTCTTTATTCAGAACATCCATGTGTATATGACATCCTTTTTATCGTGTTTGAGGGCCTTTATCCCTTGTTTCAATAAAACATTCTTCTATTCCTTTCTATCATGTGTTTTTTAGTCAACTTATGCTGGGAGCATATTTTATCCTTCCTAACATGTCATTGGTTTTTGTTCATCATGTTTGAACCTATCCATATAGGCCTTGATCCATCCTCTGTGCGTGAAGAGTTTTCCTTTGAATAATCCCACCTCACAGTGGGGAATTTTCACATATTCACTTTCTTGCACATACATGTGACATTCCACCCTTGTACATCCCCTCTATCCCTGGGGGAATCCAAGCTTCTTTATCTTCCTGTACATACCTTTAAAAAACTTATAAAATCACAAAAACATTCAAATATGTTAGAAAAATTAAAACATTCAAATGTCTCAGAAAAATTATAAAAATTGAAAATCATCCTACAAAATGTCGTTCCTTGGTCCTTGCCTATTCTTGTCATAAACGACTCATGGATTATTTTAATCTACCCTCAATAAAAAATCTAGTCTGCATGTTTTTTCTATACTTTAGGGCACAACGAGTTGCCTTGTACTATTCCGTAGCACACAAAGCTTTTTCATAGGACCTAAGTGTCCTCTGTTATTCCCCTCGCATGTATAATTTTGTTAGGGCACTGATTTTAGCCCTTGTCATTTTACATGAATAGGTTGGAACTAAATATCAATAATAAAAAAATTTGTACCACTATTTTAGACATTGTTGGTTTAAGTATTTGTTTTTGTACTTGTTTCTCTATTACATTAGCAATAATAATAAAAACAAGTTTACTTTCCTATATTGCATTGTCTTTTGTATGTTGCATGTAGTTAGTGTTTTTAGGAATGGAAATTTGTTCATATATGGATTTTCATGTCATACTACATTTTTTCTCATCCTTTTTAATAAAGATCGATGATGAAGATCATTAGAAATTATATGAAAATAAATTTTTTGAAAAGGAAATGGATTGATGTTAGCTCATTCCCCCTTCCTCATACTCATTTTATTTTATATTTCCTTTCTTCCCTTCATCTTCTATCGGGTTCCTTCATCTTTTCGATCGTTTATTGACCTCTTTTAGCAACCCATTGACACTCGAGGTGGCATCCTTTATTCTATTAATTTTTCTTCTATCGCTTCAAAATTTTCAACTTGTTTATGCTTGTCTATTATCTTTGAAGTAACGTAACTTACGCAACCCCAAAGAGGGGAAAAATAATTTATTCTATTAATTTTTATTCTATCTCTTCAAAATTTTCTACCTTTTTATGCTTGTATACTATCTTTGAAGTGACATAACTTACGCCACCCCAAAGAGGGGTAACTCTGGAGACCTAAAATATGCTTACGCCTAGCGTTTCATTAAATTAAGATAATTTTATGACACTTCGTTAATCAACCCTTTTCCGCTCCATTCTTGGATGCCCATTCATGAAACTCTTTTGGTCATATTCCTCCTATAATCAACTAATTAGGGCTAATATATCTCGTATTAGCTAAACATTCCTCCTTTCGACCATTCAGGAACCTCCCTAGTTCTCTTTGAACAACTTGTACATGCTTTCTAGGCTATCTATCAGTCACATCTAGTCAATCTAAATCCTCCCAATTCTAAATGAGTCTCTAATAACTCGCTAATCATGCTTAACTAGCCTAAACCTAGCTTAACTAACATAAAACATGTTTATCAACTCCTAATCACAAAGTTCTTTTTGACTCTCCTATAGTCCCACATGCACCCAAAGTCCAATCTCTCCAAAAACAAAATCTATAAATAGATGGGTCACCCCTCCCTTTCAACCTTACACATTGTTTACATCTTTAAGATGTAAAACTACTTATGATCTTGGCCATACTCCATTGTTAAGACCTCCTTCATCTTAGATATATGATAGTTTAGTAATGGAATATGCTAAACCATTCCTTATAGTCATTTAGTAAGATTCATTCACCTTCATGGAGTAAAGAACAAACAATTTGATTGCTTAGGATCTTTATGATATTCATTTGCAAAGCTTTTGAGAATAGAGGATAACTAGACATGTTAGGTTTGCTTTTTTACTTCAAGATTAATGCATGTAAAGTAGTGACTCCTTGCTTATTTCTTATCATGATGGTCCATTGATTTGTTTTTTTAAATATTTTAGGGTTTCTTAAGTATTCTTACCCCATTTCATAGATTTTGAAAAAATTTCCTTGTTCACAATAACATATCTCAACAAAACCTAGCCATCATAATTTTACGCATGGTGTCTCTCCCTACATAGTGTCCACCATAAATTCCTCCATGAGCCTCCTCCATAATACCCACATGATCATTCTCTAGCATAAATTGGTGTAAAAATTCATCCCGAACAAGTTTTTAAAGATGTCCACCAGTTAATATATAAGGCACGATGTAAATTGTAAGTTGTTTTCTCTATATACTCTTCATTCCACCAAGCACCACACCGGTTTGTAAAATGATAGAAATATCTTCCAAATCATAGGGCACACACTACAATCTGAATAACTATGCATCCAACATTGTTTCCTCAATGCCCTGTGTCATCCTCACCTAAATTAATTCTTGAAAGGTGGCCAGGTCCTGAATTAATTTTCTCTAGTTTCACCACAACTGTAAAGTCAAACTCCTAAAATAACAAGACCTAACGACATATATTCCCTTATAAAATAGGCTTGTTCACTAAATACTTCAGTTCCATATGATCTATATAGAAGATAAACAGAGTAGCCAACAAGTACTGCCTAAACTTATGCAGCACATAAATCATAGGTAATGCTTCATTCTCCATTGTTGTGTAATTTTGTTCAGCTGAAGTTAGATTTCTACTTGAAAAACACAAAGGGTGATCAACAACCCCTTCTCCAAGATGTGTCAGAACCACTCCAATCTCCATTCCTGACGTAACCACATGTACATGCAAAGGTTTGTCCCTAGAGGGAAAGCTTAAAATGGGCACAATAGTAAGATTATCCTTTAGCGTATCAAATGCCATCTTGTTTCTCATTCCAATGAAATCTTCCCTTATGCTTTTATAATTTCTCTAAAGGTGCAGAAATCCTGGCATAGCCCTTGATGAACTTCCTGTAATACCCGCATGCCCTCAGAATCCACTCACAACACTTTGACTGGTAGGCTCCTCCAAACCCAAGATAACATCAAATTTGGAAGGATCCACCAATAAACCTTCCTTATAAATAATATGACCTAGCAACCTGCCAAAAGGAGTAGCAAAAATCACATTCCTTAATGTTCATAGAGAGATACTTAACTACCTGCACCTCTAAAACATCAACCTCAAATTTTCACAATGATCCTTCACTAGTCTATATACTATCTAATCATCTAGGATAAAATTGTAAAAACTTATGAATGAAATCCTGGAACGCTTGCACCATAATGCATGAAAATATAGCAGACATTCTTAAGCTCAAATGGCATAATTGTGTAAGAAAAGATTTCCCCATTTAGTGGTGAAAGTAATCTTTTCTTGGTCCTCCTTTGTAATCCTTACTTGATGATACCCTAAAAATACATCTGTAAAAGAATAGATATCACGCCCTACTACACCTTCTAAAATTTCCTCCATAAAAGGTGAATTGGAAAAGGTTCTATTACACATGTAACATTTAAATCCATGTAATCCACACATATCAGTATTCTTCCATATTTCTTGATACTAATCACCATTGGACTAACCCATTCAGATTATTCAATAGCATCAATGATCCTAGACTCCAACATATTATAAATTTCTTCTTTCACCTTGACGTGCATATTAGAATTCATCTTGTAAGGCCTCTTCCTAATCAGGCACACACCTTACTTTAACTTAATCCACGTCTCTCCTATTGAGTGATGAAATCCTTTCCAATTAATGATATCCACATGGAAATAAATCCTAAAAATCGTGTAATAGTTCAATTATTTTTGAAAGCTCTTGATCCATCTAGTAATCCCCAATGATAGCTTCCTTTGGTTTTGTTTATGTTCCAATGTTGACCTTTTTTGTCTTCAAAGGCTCATGGTAGGTGTGTCCCTTCTCATCCACACTGTCTAAGACTTTGCTGTGTACCTTATGTATGATCAACATCTAATTCCTCCACTTCCTCATCATTAATCATGTATACTAACTTTCCTTTCTCCTTCCCTAGGAAGGCGCGATAAAACTACACTTCATTTGGTTCTTCTTCCTCAAAGTGCACCCCCAAATCATGTTATCCTAACAAATATTTCACAAGGTCCTCAGCCTTGGCACTATCTCCTAGTATAAGGCCCTTGACTACCTACAAAACATCATTCACTGATGGTCTAGAAGATCAATACTAAAAGGTTTGAAAAATATCTGCCATCAATTATTGCCAATTCCCTATCTGTTGTCGCAAATATGAATAGACGTACCATGTGCGCGCACACAACCTTGCAAGGTGGAATATAAATTGTGCACCCATAGAGAAGGGGACAAGATTTCCAGGCCTTCATTCTAGGTCCTCTCACACTCATTAAATTGGTACGAGGCTGAACCTTTCCCATCATAGTTACATACCTTGGTAGGTGCATTGCTTTGGAGAAACATAATGGAGAACGTGATCCTTACCTCACGCCATTCCATAATATTATCATGATGATCTATCCACCAATGCACAAATATTCCATGTAATGTATAAAAAATCATATTTCATCCGTTCTACTACATAAGTCCAATGGAATTCCATAACGCGTAAAAATACATTAGGGTTACCTTATCCAGTGCAACTTGGTAACTGTCTTCCTCCCAATCACCTAACCGAACGCACCTCGAAAACTCGAGTCACATTTTGATCCAATTCTTTCACAATTAATTCATATGTTCCATGCACCAAATTATCACAAGCAACATGTTAGTTATATCACTCATGGATTGAGCATCATCCCATTGAATGAACCCTTCTCCTGATGGTTGAATAAACTCTGGGTCTCTGATGGTGCGCACATATATCTTATTTAAATCTTCTTCTCCCAAGGGTTCTACATAAGGTAAATACCTACCATATGTCAATGGAATGATCACGCGCTCCTCCTTATTCTCACAAATGATGTAGCCTTTATTAAAGTGTAGATTAGGAATGTTCCTATAGCACCAAGGGAACCCAAGTAGCGCTGAGAAGATATCTACCTCGACAATTTCCAAGACTTCAATGTCCCCAACAAACTTGACTCCCTGAATAAATATGGAAGGATTCTTTAAAAACTCTAAGGGGAGTAGCCTTAGTCTTATTTATCATGTACAACACATTTGAGGATGGTTGTAATGGTTATCTCCCCATATGATTTCACATATCTAAGGTGAGGACATTAAATTCCACACCCATGTTGATCAAAATGTTACTCAAGATCCATCCATCCACTACCGCATTCAATTTGATCTCCTTATCATAGTCCATACAATGAGGGGGTAGGTAAACATGCAAGATTTTCCTCTCGTGCCCACTTCCGTGTGCGGTACCTTTTCTCTAAATCAGTCTCCCAAAAGAGGAGTGATATTTTCTTGGTGTAACATCTTACACACCTATTTTATATCATCAACATCCTTATGAGGAGTTTCAACACTCGTTTTCCTACTCTAGACTTCTGTTACTGATCCTTCAAATACATTGAATCTCTCCTTGCAAAATGCTAATCACCTTCATAGTCTCTTGGTACACCTATTTCTGGTAAGTAGGATCAAGGTACTTCCCATGCATCACTTCTTCTCTTGTAATGATAGGCCTCTACTTTGGTATCTCCCTCGCACGTGCAAACTTCAGTGCACGTGTTGTTAACAATGCATAGGCTCTAACTCTGCAATGGACATCACCTTAGGGATGTATAACAGTAGTTCAGTGTGATTTAAAATAACCATCCCCATGCCCTTGTCCTACTTTTTGGGACTCTGAATAATGTGTTCATACAACTCAGGTAACTCTTCATACTTATGCTTCTTTCCACACCATGAGAACTAGCAACAAGTTTATGAACCCATGTTTATAATGCTCTATAGATCCACACTTAAAAAAATGATCCATTGGGAAATTTATGTTATTCCTCCACACAAGGCCATTATGTCCCCTAAATCCTACACAAAATCCTCTTCCTCTTCCTCCACCATCTATGCATTCTTCATACTGACGACCCTCATCCTTGGAACTATTCACAATGTTGGTTTAGCACACAACTGTATAAATGGAATCAAGGATCTGGTATATCAATCTACAATCCTTACACCAAATTTGGGTCACACTCCCCTTGGTCCCCTTTAATTAATTAACGTAACATATTCACCTAACCATGACCCCTTACCCCACATTCATATTAATTTAATTACTTACAATTGAATTAATGTCATCCTCACTATTAATTAATTTAATTAATTTAATTAAATTAATTTACACCTCACCTAGCCACATCACCTAGACATCTCATCATGGACTTATTCTTAGTCTATTAACTAACTAAGACTAAGTCTCCACTTATCTTAACCAAGTAGGATTTAGCCTAACCCTAAAATTAAATTCCTATTCCTTCTACTACAAACACTCCCACTTATCTAAATGCTAACCCTCACTTGAGACCTAGACTGACAATCAGAGCACGCCAAAAATACAAGGATTTGCCTATTTTTGGAAAACCTAGGATTTCCCACCTTAACCGACGCTGGTTAACCCTCAACCAACATTGGTCACCTTGACCGTCATTGGTTACCTTATATATCAGTTTTGTAACCTTTTACCTAGGTTGGTCATTCTGAGTTTTGAGAGATATATTACACTCAAGCATGAACCAGAGACTTCTCAGCATCCAAGATGATGGAATACACTCAACCACAAGCCCAACCAAGCACCTGATACTCGTCCAAAGGCATTAGCATTCACGGGAGCACTCTGGGAAAGTATTTCCATGACACTGACCACAAAGTTCTTCACGGATCAACCATTGCCATCCTTCACCAACCAGGCCTACAAATACAAGTAAGTGTATTTGATTTGCATCATTATGTACTTACTTAAAGTGTACATTATTTATCATTTGTTATTAGATCTTGTTCTTCCCTATGCATTCCTCCATTCCCACCTTCCTTACCAATTTACCCATCCAACCACCCACAACCTTCTAGCTCTCCATACCTCTTCTTTATACCATTCCTGAGTCTTCCTGACATTATTATGAACCCAACCATCCTCCCTCATTCTTTGTGCAATCATAGAGAAGTCCAAATCTAATTTATTAATTACCACCAAATTTCACCCCTACTGACATTGGTCACCTTAACCATGTCAGTCTCCCTCTATGTACCAAGCATTGGTCACTAGACCAACTCAGTTACTATATCTCCTGTCAAATTTCATTCAAACTACCCCTAACATCCCCAAAACCTCACAAAACCTTACCCAAACCTGATACCCCACCTACAACCTCACCACAAACCTTCCCAACTCTTTGTTCAAACATAAGAGAGAGCCTAGACACCCAATTTTGACATTCTTCCACTACCCACAGTAACCAATATCGGTCATTCTAAACCGTCATCGATCACCCTGACCGATGTTGATCTATGTGCCTGGTAAAACTACCTTAGACCAGTAAGCTTCCTAATCACCCAAAATCAACCCAAACTTACACCAAATCTTACCCAGACCCTATCCTGTGACCCTCAGACCACCTACCCAACCTGTAACCTGAACCCGGACCTTCACCAGTTTAGTTATCAAGCATTTAATTGGATTAACACTGATAGTAAGTATGAGATACCTAAATCATAACAGTAGCATTAGATTCTTTTATTTACATGTTCAGTTATTTTGCATTGAGCTACATATCAGTGGATTAACAACCATTAAGGATTTATCACACTTCCTGGATCTAGCTCATGCTAGGAAGTACACTAACCTTTGCTATTAACTGTATCTTGTGGTCTTGCTTTGTATTACAGGTAGTTCCTCCTAGCCAAAAGGAAGCTCACACAATCAGCTTTGGATCAGAAATCAGAAATGCACGCACTCAACCTTCAACCAACGTGATAACATGTATTCCTCCTTGGCCTTTTACCTTTATTTGTTTCATTATCTACAAAAATCTGGTGAAACATTTTGGCACGCTTGGTGGGACCCATCAGGGGTTATTTTGCATTGTTTCATTCCTAGGTAAAAAATTGTGTGTTTATTTCCCTTTGAAAGTATTCACATTAATTTTCTTCTCTAGAATCTTCTCCTTCTTTCTATTATCTAAAAGAAATTGTGTTTTTGGTGCTCTAAAAAGAACACGTCTTCCTTTCTACTGTATTGCATTAGTGAAAGAGCATTCCTCTTCCCGTTCTCTATTTGCTACATTGAACATAATTATGGATTTGGGCTTAAAACATTTGCATTTCATTATGGTGTGTCGCATTATAGCTCACATTAATTTGAGGGCAACCTATATGCTGGAAGTCATGCCCAGCTGATGGTTGACTAATTCAATCATAGTTCACTTTGCACATTCTCTATACCAAACCACTTAAACAATTTACACATCTTCTTAAACATCATCCTACCTAGAAGAAGTTGTCAATGATCACACAATCAAAGGATTGACAGTGGGCACCAAGCTGGTTTCTCTGTCCAGTCATTATCTCAGAGAAAGGACCGCCCTCACCACAAAACTTTACCTGAAACCATCCTTAGATCTTGGATTTTCATAGGGTACCTTCTATCAAACCAAAAACCTTGTTCTATTCACAAGTCAGTCCTAAATAGCATAAGCTAAAACATAAAATTCACCAATAGGATTTTGTGTTTGTTAGTTTTTGCTTGATTTTTGTTTTGAGGTATGAGGTCGTGTATTCTCCATTTTTTCTTCTTTTCACACACCATAATCATAGTTGGTGTATTCCAAATTTTTCTGAGTGTGTTAGGGTCCATTATTTCCATACTCAAGTTTTTGGGTTGGTATTTTATTTGATCTAAGTCACTAAATCCCATTTTTCTCCATATTTTCAAATTTCACAGTGACCGGCATCGGTCTAGTGACCATCATTGGTTTACTCATCTGACCATCATCAGTTGACCTAACCGCTGTCGGTTTCCTACTTTTTTGGTCATTTTACCAAAATAACACTCATCACATTTTTGTTCTTTCTGGGGTTTCTCAGATACATCATCATACCTCTGAGGTCTTTTAAATCACTGTCAAATCCATATTTTTCTTCATTTTCATTAGTTATTACCACATTTATCAAAATTTTGATTATTCCATAGTAACCAGTATCGGTCACCATAACCATCATCGGTCACCCTCTATCACCATCATTAGTTACCAAACCATCAGTTTGTTCCTGTGTTTTAATTTTTCAATTAAAAAATACCATATTTCACCTTGCGGAACTATTTTTCTCCATTCCTTCTATTTTTTGTGTCATTTATAGAGAGCAGATTACCAGGTCTATGCTAACTCACATGGTTTTGACTCATAACCAAGCCAACGCCCTTGTATTCCACGCTAGCCTTCAGCCACTCCCACCTAGCCCATCACCTCCTTCCATCCTATCACCTATGGATCCCACTCAGCCCATTATCATTAGTACCAATGATGAGGAGTTTGCAAGACTCCTTGACCAAAACCCTACTTCCTTACAATTCTATCTCACCCATTCATCCACTCGATATTCATCAGGACAATCCAGTATATGACATGCATGTGTCCATTCCTCCTGCCCTCGCACCCACTTCTGCATCAACTAGTACTAGCTTCCTCTTACCTTCTTCCACCTTACCACCCATGGTATCCCAACTTGAACCCCACATCATCAATATCTTTTACACCTATGACATCTGTCACACTTTTCAACGTCAGTTTCTCTCCTATGGTGTCAACCATTCCTTCATCAACCCTCTTGAGTGTAGGCCCATCTGCACCCACCACCTCTTATATACCCATTACATCTTAGCCACCCATGATGTTGCAGCCCACACTCCCTTCCAAAACATTTTCCTCTCCATCCCGCAATCTCTCCCTCCAATTACCACAAGAGTTGTTACATCCACTCCACCTACCTATACTTATCACCAACAACCTCCTGTTTCATCTTTCACCTATTCAGGATATTTTCCACCTGCATCTATTCCCCCCTCCCAATTCTCGTACTCAGCACCACCATATACTGGGAGGTCGTCCTCATCATACATTCATCATGTACCCTCTTATATTGCAGGGGGTACCCATTCATCACAACCTACCAACGAACTTATAAAAATGATGATGGACAAGATGCAGACATTGGAAGCATCGGTTTTTGGCTCTCATAACTCTCTAACATATGCTAAAATCTTGAATGAGCCCATTCATCTATCTATTCCCATTTGTCCATACCCTACACATTGGGAAATGCCCAAATTCAACTGGTTCAACAACAAAAGAAGACCCACAGCAACACTTGCGGTCTTTCAAACATGGGTTTTATCTGATTGCTCATGATGATGCTTTACTCTTACGAACATTCCCAATGTCCTTGATAGGACCTGCATTGGATTGGTATAGTGGTACTACCTAGGCATTCCATTTACTCATTCAACCAAGTGGCTCAAGCCTTTCTGGACCATTTCTTGATCAATATTGTCAAGAAGGTCACCATGACTGACTTGTAATCAACACAGAAATATGAAGATGAATCTATCACAGATTTTGTTGCTCATTGGAAAAGCCTCGTCAACTAGCTCACATTCCAATTGCCTCAAACCGAGCTTATAGAGTTGTTTACTAGGGCTTGTGCCAGGAACATCTCACCAACTCTCCAAGTTCAAACCTTCCGCACCTTTGATGAGGCATTTACCATGGCTAGAAAACTTGAAATTCATGTCATTGAAGAGAAGAAGATACAGTTTTGTAACAAAAATGTTTCATTTAAATCAAATGATACCTCTTCCTCTTCCAAACCCCAAAACAATTATTCCAAAGTAAAAGGATCTTCCCATGTGGTAGTTTTGAAATCTGGCCCATCTCACCCATCTAATCAATCGAAACCTTCTTCCAACCTTTCTCCCATTCAAGCTTTTAAGTTCAAATAGGAGCAACGAAAATACACTCCAATCGAAGAACCCTATTCTTCAGTCTTAGAAAAAATTATAAAATACAAAGTAGTCACTCTTCAAACCATCAAACCACATACTGGTTTCAACCCTTCTCGTCTTATGCCTGCATGGTACAAAGAACATGATTATTGCAATTATCATCGTGTTAAAGGTCATAACAATGGTAATTTTATAACCTTCTAAAACATTGTCCCAGAAATGTTAGAGAATGGAGATCTCATCTTGGATAACCCTAATGCACTAGCTAATCAAAACTTTCATATCTTCAAGAAGTCATTCCCAAATCATAGCCCGTCATCTAACCAAACTGGAAAAACTTCAACCAATGACAATAACGTTTGTGAGGTTCATGTTTTTTTTTGACATTATATTAGCCCTCCCTCAGTTTCCTCATGCTCCCTCTATCAAGGAGATTCTTACACGAGCTCCTTCATTCACCGAGGAACCTATGATCTACTCCTTTACCCACAGAGGAGTCTCCCTATATCTCCCCCTTCACCCATGGAGGAACATATTTCATCTGACTCCTTTACCCACAGAGGAGTCCCCTATCATCTTCACCTTTACCCATGGAGGGGTTCTGTCAATACCTGTACTGATTTAGTTTCCCCACTCATTCCTCTCAACCTAATGAATAACCCACAATATTAATTCTCCTACCCACGGGAGAATCCATGCTCACCTTCCTCTGCACCAAAAGAGGAACCGACCCGTTGGCAAGGAAATTTTTCGGGTGGACAAACTTGTGGATTCCTTTCCAACACACTGGGAGTCTAAGTCCCTCTACTTAACCGGTGTAGCTTTCGTGTATGCATATGCGTGAAAAGGTGGATTTTTGTGGTGGCATTTCGACTGGGGATCCAACATGGGCACTCCACTGACCCTGCGAAAAAGCTAGCAATCTCTTGCTAGGGAAGACTTTGTCTGAAGGTGGTAAAGGGAGTGAGAAATGAGTGAGGGAAACTAATGTTGCAGGTAGGAAACCATATTCCTGTAAACATTAGTTAGAAACTTCAGCACGTGTATTTATGAGAATAAACAACCCCAAAAAAGGCAATAAGACGAGATAAGATTACTAACTCAAAGTTTATAAAATCTCCTCATCAAAGAGGCTACAAAATTCTTCTTCTTGTATTGATGCTTAAATAGGAGTTGTACATAATGTGGGAACCAAAGAAATTTGAGAATGGAGGAAAGTAGAAGAAAATGGCTATCTTTTTTTCTTTCTCTAAGTACAATGCACTCGTGAGTTTACAAGATCAATTACCAACCCTTTACAATGGCATGAAGAAGCCATTAAATATCCCACAAGAAACAGTTACAAATTTTTCTTTGTTAGCAAGAAACGGTTTACAATTTTTTTAATCCTTTGCATCTATTTAGATTCTTGATTCACAAAGAAACACCAATGGTGAGAAAAAAACCAGACTTTCCATAATGTAGCCATTACATTCATTTTGTAACTTTGAATATGAACCATTCATATTTCCTTTGAAACGTTAAACCAGAGTCATCCATGTGGGAGAAATTTACTGGAGCAGGCGTGGAGGGTGCCTTTTGCATTTTGTGACTTTTGGAGGAATGGCATTTTGGAACATTTTGGCCCGCTCTCCCACTTTTGATATGGTTTTGACACATGTCCTTACTTGAGTGGAGATAGAATTGTGGTTCACTTTTATAATTTTACCTTTTTTTAATGCAGGCTTTAAAGCAAAAAAATTGCTCTGCCGACCCGCCTCCTCGCTTTGACCTTTTGACGCGGGCTTAGTATTCGACTTTTTCCTCATAACATAATCAGAGTTGCAGGTCATTTTATGAATTTTAGCCCTTTTTTAAATAAGGCTCAAAAACACAAAGTTCTCTACCAACCCACTTCCCTTCTTTGACTTTTCAATGTAGGCATCAACACGTGGCATCACCTGGATGCTCACTGGGTTGCGATTCACTTTTACAATTTTTCACCATTTTTTTTTTTCACCAGAATGCCTCAAAATGTAAAAATGATCTGATTTTTCTACATCCAATTAGATATGTCCACATACCCATGGATAATGGGGCTAAAATATGATGGGGGGAAGAAACACCCCATCATTCACGACTATGGAAAAATACAGAACAAAAGAAGAAAATTCCACCATTTCGCTCCTGATTTTTAAATTTTTTTCACGAACCAAGGAATTGAAAACAATACAAGGTTCGACGATCCATGACCATAGAAATATTTATGATTTCATTCAAATGAGGAAAGCAATAAAATTTTCATGAGTTCAGACAAAAAATGGAAAAATTATCAAAACGTGCAGACTGGAGAGTTTAAACAACTTCAAAGCATGAATTTCTCTATCTGTTTGGACTTTCGATTTTTCTTGAACACTTCTGGAAGGAGTGAGCTCAAAAAATTTTAATTTTCCTTATAAAATGGGGGGGGGGGGATTTTGAGGGTGATAACACGACCACATCCTAATAATCATATCCCTACCCATAGGAGATCCATTAGAGGTGCCACTTCATATTGGTGACAAATCTCCATCAGCCTTCAAATATCCTATTAATTTACTCTATGTTCTTCTACCCACAGAGTCTGAAGCCAACCATTTCCTTGTCTCACAGACATTATTTATAGGTATCACTATTAAATCAACACCATCTCCTCCTACAATAGTATTGTTTTCATGTCTGGCTGACTACTTGGGTTATGTTGATAATTCCATGCTTTTAGGACATGCCTCCAGCAACCCTTTTCAACCCAAATGCAAATATCATCTAATGATACATTCATGATTTTTCACAAATTTATTTTAGACCATCAAAACCAACCATGCCCATACTAGTCATGGAACAACCTCTTCTTCATCAACCCTCATCTACACCTAAACCTTTACCCATAATCAAACCTCATCCTATGCCTAAAATCCTTACCTGCACCTATACCATCGTTTCCACATGCAGCTAGAGCCATCACCACATTAGGGTGTCATGCTGACATCAATCCTAGTCCATCCACCATATCAAATTAAAGTTAGCCACATCCTTGTGAACTTGCAAGAAAAATTAATTCCTCCATCTAAAAGGAAGACCTAATCTTCTAGGCCTGCATACACCAACTTTGCCTAATATTCGGCTCTGTCACCTTCACCACTTGCCGTACTATCTTAGGACCTCATCCGTATGAACCTTGGCAAAGAAAACTCCTAACTCCAAGGTAAAACTAAAAACACAAAAAATCTAGCCTCTTCATCAAAATATTTTATTACACCATACATTACCTATGCAGCAATGTACACCTTCACCATTATCCTGCATCCTTTCTTACCACCTATATCCCTACAACACTACTAGTAACCTCATCAATACCTATGAAATTTCCTTCTTTTTAACCCATACCTTCAACCTTGCGTCTGCCAACAACCTTCACTACATGCCTCCTTTATCACCTTGGCTAACTCTTTCCTCTTCCACCATATCTACTTTCCCTCTATGTATTACATACTCCTTCCTTTACCTTTACCTTGGAAGGAGAAACAAAAATTTAAAAACCCACTACCATCCAAAGCAGGAATTTAAGCCTAAAACACCTTCTATCACTAGTTCATCTACCACGCCTATTAGCCCAAGAAGGTAAAACTCCAAGACCTAAAATATTACTACCTACCAAACTGGTGGTCAAAACTATCCCACCTCCAATTCCACCTCTTATATCACCTCACACATCACAATCACCCACACGTCCAATCAAGACCCACACTCACTTCAGATTGTGATCCATTGGTATGGATCTTATGCAAACATGTTAGTCTAACCTTTTAGAGACCTCATTGTCATCACATTACCACCACTTAGACCTTATGATCCACTCAAACCTAAACCAAAAAGGGTTTGATGATACTAAATTTTTTTCCTACCATCGTGTACTAGGGCATGATGTAGAAATTTGTAAGGCTCTTAAGACCATTGTTCTTCTATAACTTTGACGTCTTGAAAAAAACTTTGACAATGATGATCTTTTAGATGCGGACCCTGTTCCGCCTCCACCTATCACCACACATCCTCGATCCTTACCTATTCAATGAACTTGCATCACCATGTCCACAAATATTTTATCCACCTCAAAAATTTTAGATCAACATGGTCTGCGTAAAATAGAGCTAGTCCAAAACCCCCACCAAAATGTCAAGTGTGATTCCAAATTGTTTCCACAACACCAACATATTCCCTCTTCATAATCTATTACCATTCCTATTACTACACATACCATGATTCAGCCTTCTAACCTATCTACTTCCCATATCAGCCATATGGTTAACATTCCTCCACTCACTGCCCAAAAAGACAAAGGAAAGAAGAAAGAAACATAGCCCATCTGCTAATCCATATAGCCCAATATATCATCTTTCAACGTCTCACACTTAAGAATTATCTCTTGTAATACAGGGACTGACATACCATACTCCTTTTGAGTGGGGTATCCCATTGTACAATGATAAAACTTGTTATGATCACCACATAGGTGAGGTTTTCCCTTATGGTCCTCCCCACCTTGCACCAACATTAATGTATGGGGGACTTGATACTTCTACCTATTCACCCAAACCTCCTTCCCAAAATGATTGTTTTCATCTAACCTCCAATCTTTTACCTAACCATGCCACTTCGCCCACACCTTCCTCCTTCACTGTTGCGCATGGAAAGGCTTTGGCTTTGGTTTTTACAAACAAGGCCGCCATATTTCATTCCATGTATCACCCATAAACACAAAGACCATAGTGGCTATTGACTTTTTGCACCATCTTCCCAAGAAGAATCACATTTAACTCATTGAGGATGACAAAGCTTCTCCACCCCATTCACCACCTTCACCTGCGGAGTCTATAGATCCCGAATCATTCCTCCTAAAAAAAAATTTTGTAAACATAATTTCCCTAGGACCTCTGACTTATTAGCACAATGGTGAGGCTCCATCTTCTCTTCCCTTCATGTATCCTGACATGATCGATGACAATACACCTTCTATTAACATCGTTCAATGTTAGGATGATGAGTCTATTCTCATCTATCTTGGTGTGGAATATTCTTATATTCACTGGTCATTACCTTCTAAGACACAAACCATGTTAAATGAATCGACCATCGAAATCAACATTAACACTCAAGACGACCCACACATTCTAAATATAGGATAATCTTTAGATGTTATTGAACATAAGGAAGCTTTTACTTCTTTCCTCCAGGATCATAGCAATGCTTTTGCTTGGTCCTATGCTGATATGCCCGGTATTTACCCAAACATTATGGTCCACAATATCGTAACCATTCCTGAAGCCAAACCCGTAAAACAAAAGCTATGGAAAATGCATCCTCGCATTGCCCTTCTTGTCAAAGAAGAACTTCAACACCTTCTCTCAGTTTCCTTCATCCTACCCATTGACTATCCCCAATGGATTTCTAACATCGTTCCTGTCAAAAAAGTGATAGGGGGACTCCACATTTGCATGAATTTCCATGACCTCAACTTAGCTTTCCCCAAAGATGACTTTCCTCTACCTAGTATTGACCAACTAGTTGATCTCACTGCCGGCCATGAGATGCTATCACTCATGGATGGTTTCTCGGGTTATAACCAAATATTACTTTCCCAGGAAGATCAACACAAAACTGCCTTCATCACTCCTTGGGGGACCTTCTGCTATCAATTCATGCCTTTTGGCCTTAAAAAGTGTTGGTGTTACATATCAGTGGGCTATGAATTATATCTTTCATGACATAATGCATCGCATATTGGAAGATTATTGGATGATCTTCTTACCAAATCCAAACATCGGGTGAACACCTTACAATCCTTAAGGTCATATTTGATCAACTCATCAAGTATTGTGTTCACCTTCAACCTAAGAAGTGTGTCTTTGTTGGTGCTTTCAGGAAAACTCCTTGGTTTTATCGTTTCTTTACGTGGCATAGAATTTGATCCCACTAAAATCAAGGCTATTCTCAAAATGCCTCCACCTTTAACCTTCGTCAAATTCATAGTTTGCAAGGCAAGTTGCAATCTATTCGTCAGTTTTATTTCACAACTTTCTGACCGTTACCACTCCATTTCACCATCTCCTTAAAAAGGATGTCTCCTTCAAATGGGATGATGAATGCCAAAAAAGCCTTTGATGCCTTAAAACAATACCTTCTCCAACCACCTGTGCTCATTCCCCCTAAAGATGACCAACCATTTTACCTATACATTTTCTGCTACTAAACATTCCTTAGGGTCATGCTCACTCATCATGATGAGCAACACAGGGAACAAGAAGTTTACTACATAAGTTGTACCCTTCTAGACTACAAAACTAGGTACACCCATGTTGAAAAGCTCTGCTTAGCCTTAGTTTTTTTCCCCACTAAACTTCGGCATTACCTACTCAACCACAAAACCTTTGTTGTCATCACTAATACTGACCCCTTACATTACATATACGCCAAGCCCTACCAACATCAACGTGTTGCACATTTTCTCATGCTTCTTGCAGACCTAGACCTTGAATTCATCCACCAAAAATATGTCAAAGGATAAAGCCATCACTGACCAACTCGACAGATGCACCTCTCTCCAAAGATTAATCCTCTAACTTCGATTTCCTAGACGAATCCATTGATACCCTCTCTTTGGATGATACTACTTACCAAATGACCTTATTCTTTGATGGTTCCAAATGTCAGCGTCGAGGTAGTACACGAGTTATCCTCATTCCTCTTGATGGTGAACCTATGTCATTATCTTTCAAAATAGATTTTGATTGTACTAACAACATTGTCAAATATGAAGCACTCGTATTAGGCCTTCAAAACCATTTCCTTAGATGTTAAATCAATTAATATATTTGGTGATTCCCAACTAGTTGTAAACCAAGTTAATGGTATATACCAGTGTCATAATGAGATACTTCAAAAGGTAAAAGCATCACATGTAGACATACTTTTGACTACCTTTGACCATTATGAACTTCAAACCACCCTGCGTTCTACTAATAAATTTGTCAGACACCATGGCCTACCTAGCTTCTCAAATCCCCGCTTCACCCTACTAAACTCAAAAATCTTTGTCACAATACAAAGGTTGCAATCACCTTCTTATTTATTTCAAGATGTCAAACTCATTAGAACTGTTCAACCTGACCCACATGACCTTTGGTATAAGCAGTTTGTTGATTACCTTTCCCTTTCCATTATGCCTCCAAATCTTACTCGTAATGGACAACAACCTTTCTTAAAATTGTCTCTCGATATGTCATCATGGGTGGTCTTCTTTTATAAATGTGAATCTTTGACAATATTCTCTTATGATGCCTTACAAGTTCTAAAATTCCCTACACCATCAAGGAGGTTCACGACAGAATTTGTGGGGGTCACTTGAGTTGTTTAGTTGTCACTAAACGCATTCTTCCCCTGGTATATTATTGGCCAACCCTAAACCATGATTTTTGTGACTATGTCAAGTGTTGTGTGAAATGATCCAGAAACATGCTAATAGTCATCACACACCCTATTCATGCCTTACAGGTCGCACAAAACCTTTGGCCTTTCTATCAATAGGGTTTGGATCTTGTTAGAGAGATCAATCCCTATTCTTCACAATTCCATCAATGGACTATAAACACTAATGAATACTACACTAAATGGGTAGAAGTCCATTCCTCTCATTTCTATAAAAGCCAAGAAAATATGTGAATTCATCAACCATCACATCATTTGTCACTTTGGTGTTCCTCACCACCTCATCAATGATAACATGAAAAGTAATTTAAAAACAAAACCCTATGGAAACTTTGCGATGCTTTTAGCATTCAACTCAGTTTTTTTTCACCTTATTACCCCACAAACAAATGGCCAAGCAAAATCAACCAATAAAACCTTGAACAAAATTTTTTGAAAGTTGACGATACTAGAAAGAATTGGTCACATGCACACATTCCTTTCACCTTATGGGATTATCGCACTAGTATTCGCACGTCAACTATTGCCACACCTTTCTCCCTAGTCTATGGTATTGAGGTTTTCTACCTCTCAAAGGCCATATTCCATCTCTTTGTATCTCACTACAAAGACATGCTCAACCATGGCGATGACTTTTCCAGGACCGTTTGACACAACTTGAGTTATTAGATGAACGTTGTCTCAATGCTCTTGATCATCTCCAAATCTACCAAAAACATATCAAAGCGTGCCTACGATAAATGTTTCCATGAGCAAACCCTCCAAGTCAGTGACCTCATCCTGAAGGAAAATCAACATGTAACCAAAGAAGAGAAAAGTAAAGCGGGCAAATTTCCTCCTAATTGGATTGGACCCTATATCATTACTCATACATATGGATCATATGCTTATCATTTGTCTTCACTTGAAGGTAAACCCAAACCTGAGCCCCTTAATGCCTTGCATCTTTGACCAATTTATTGTTGAAATGTAAGTCCTATATCACCTTCTTTCTATTAAAAATGCTCATCCCTTAAGCACCATTCACCTTCCATGTTACCTCATTTTGAGGATCAACAACTAACGCAAGAATCATGTGATTACCCGTCACCTTTCCAGCTTTATCTTCAATATGAGTACCACAACTCTACTCATGGAATGATTCTCATGGATACTTTTCATATTTTTTAAAGATGGAATCCCATGGTTGTTCATCACTTAAACCCTCTCTTTCCTAGTTAATCTCTGTGTGCTATGGTTTTTTTTCAACACAAGAACCTACTCTTCCTCTATAGTCTTGTCCATGACTTAAACGTCCAAAAAAAAACAATTTCAAAAGTAAAATGGGATCCACCTCCTTAAGTCAAACTTCCAGCAAAAAGATGACTCCCTCAAAAGGACATCTCTTCTTTCTATCTTGCCACTATAAATAGATTGCTCCCTCGAAAGGACAACTATACAAATACATCCATACTATACATAGTCTATCAAATAAGAAGATTATTCTTGCAAAAATAAAATAATATATTCATAAGCTTCCTGCATGGATCAACTTCATGAAGACCTCAAGGAGATAATTTACTCATCCCACATAGACTTCCCGCATCGATCAGTCTATCAAAAACAAAAACAAAAAATAAAATACATAACTTTTTCATCATGGACTTGCCTATTTTTGATCTTGGGCCTCTTTCTAGGTAACATGTTGTCATACACTAAGGTTATGCTAAACCACCCATTTTAACCTCATTTCTTTCCACCCTAAATTTCTTCCTTCTCAAGGGACTAGCCACAACTGTGACATTTCGTGATCATGTGACTTTCTTCACCCTTAGAATATTCCATTATACAACACCTTTAGGTTCTTGCATTCATAAGCAAGTCTTTGGGTATGGTGGACTCATTCAGGGTTCTTATCAATTAAACAACTCTTTTGTCACCTCTTAACATCCACTTTTTGTCACCTCTTATCTAGATTTTTTTTAATAAATAACTTTATGCAGCTGATTTAAATACCCATATATTTAAATCTACATAAACCTTAAAGCAATCCATTTCTGATAACTGTCATGAACCATGTGTAGCTGTATGAGAGAATACTGAACTTACTCGTTCTCCCTCAATGCTCTATATGAGCCATACATAAAATGTATCCCTTTGGTTCTCCTTTAATAGGATATGGTTTATAAGTGAAAACCCCTAAGTGTGTACCTGGATTCCACCTATGAAAACCACAGGCATCTCACAGCTTAGATAATGGTGAAATCTTGACAGTGTAATCAGCCGCTTACACCACTTTGCGCAAAGTTTCTGAGTCATGTATGCCATGCTCCATTCCATGACGACACACACGTCATTAGGAAATTGTCGTTTCACCTTAATCACTTATTCAGTTATATGGATTCACAAATGTTAATGTTGTAAACAACTACAAGTCTTGAACAAGGCACAAATCTAGTTTAACCTACATGAAGGTGTTCCTCTATGTCATCCTATAATGCCTATGGGAAAGTAAGTATCTTCATAACAATTCACCTTGTTACTTGACCACTTCCCTTCCCATAGCCATCATAAGTTTATATAAGGGTGCGTACCCAGGAGGTCCCAACTATTTTTGTAACTCTATCAAGGTTTGCACTTAAGACAACACCATGCCACACTCCAACCTCTTGATAAGATAACTTGATACAGTTGCTAAACAATAGTATCCTAATAATGACATCCATCGTTATAGGGATATGACTGTGTAGCAATTACAGTGAGTTATCCCACCAAGAAACTGGCTTAGGACATGGTATCTAATGTTTTCAAGGTAATAATAATCATTTAAGAATAGTCTAGGTTTTACGACACCTTCTCCATGAATGGGTCGTACCTAATATCCGATCTGAGTTGATCCCAGGACCTCAATCTCTGTTTCACTTGATTTCCTTACTAGGTTTCATGCTCAAGTTACCCGTAAATGGAGAATGATACTATTTTGGTCTAGGACCAACATTACAGATTAAAATTTGTCCCTGCTTAATCAATTAAGCCCATGTTTCCTTTATTTCATCTTAGGGATATACACCTACATAAAACTACGTTGTTAAGTATGACTCATACTTTTTATAAAGTACTATAGAGTCATAGACTATTGATGCCAATACACATTTTAAGTTTAAACACTCCACTTTTCTTAGTGGCAGCTTAATCAAGATCGTTCATTTGTTTTATTATATCCAGCAAGTGAAATATATCTGGAGTACCTATTATGATAGGTTGGATGAGCTACTTGCCCATTCATCCACTCTTCTCATAGCCTTCCACATAATGTCTTTGATTCTTTTAATAAGGATTATTTTCTAATCCTCTTTAGATATAATAACCGGGTTGACTAGGGTTAGGATTAAGATACTATGTTCTTCCAAACTTAGTACGTGTGTTCCCATTTTACCTCCATTGTAAATGGATATCATGATTGTATGCTCATATTGATGCATTATGGGACAATCCCTTTTAAATACATTATCATTTCCTAGAGAAAATTATCACATACATCAATTCCTGAACAATGAAACTGTTCTTAATACATCTTCATGTCGACATCTTTGGCGATGGTATTTGTATGATAATGTAAATCAGCTATAGGACCAACACTTTCTTCCTATAATTTGAAGTAGGTCTACACCCTCCGAATTTCTTTATGGTTGTATTAAACTTATCTTTATATAAGTTTGGTTCCTAAACCTTCATAGGGGTATCAACGTACCTTAGTACTTGATTATTCAAAGTCGTATCCTCTTTCACGTGAATACTCATCAGACCAGATTACATTCCTGACAACACAACTCGACCATAAAGGATTAGAATACTGTCATGAGAACAATATTCAACCAAGTATGGTTTACTATACCAATTCAGGTATAAATTCTTAAACTATTGCTTCATCAACATGGATCATATTATCCATGAATTCCTTTTTACTATATTTACAATTTATCTTACCTGAATGCCATTCATTCTACCTGATCCATTACTGCTTCCTTACATGGCATCACATCTTAATTAAAATAAGAGTAGGTCTCCACAATTATTGATAATAGTTAAACTTTAAGATCATAATTCCTTTTAGTTGGATTATATTATGTGACCTTTCAAGGCATTAGATATGATCTATCATTTAAGAATATTGTACTATTATCTATCTGCAGAAGCTATTGACATTTACCCTTTATCTCTTTAATAATTTACTCTATTCTTATTAATTGAATTCACAGTAGTTGAGGTAAGAGTGCTGCAAGGTGTTCAATCATGCTTCCAATACGTATTCATATATTTTCAGTTAATTCAATTGGTCAAGTTTATAAGATCCATACGGTGTGAAGTCACTTCACCGGAAGCAAATAGAACTTAGTTATATTCTCATAATACGCAACAATGTTGCATGCATTATTACCTACACTGCGATGCCAACCCACTTCAAATATTACTTGAAATAACTAAGTTATTTCCTTATTTACCTCGTTGTTAATAATAACTTAGTAGTATATTTTCTCAACATTTTTATTGGGTGGATAGTCCATAAGAACTACATGTTTTTCAACTTAACGACAGTGGTTAACATAACCAATAATATTTCCAAAGTATTAAATTTATTGTAAAACATAAAACATAATTACTCTTGCCTTCAAATGGAAATCAAATCATCATAACTTACATTTATTTGAATAGTTGATCTCTAAAGATCTTGATTACATCTCAACAATTAAAGAATAAGATAAAAAGGTCAAGTGTCTAACCAAACTTCAACACAAATTGGAATAGACTTATTGCCTCTGGTTAAAACAAAAATATTTTCTACACATCATCACTTATCCCCTTTTTCTTTCATAACACTCAAACAATATGAAGATCATAAGTGATTTAGAATATTTACGCTTGATAGCCATCATATTCACAATAAGTAATGACTGAAAATTATAGTTTCAATACAATCCAATCACTCATGCATTCAAAGGAAAATACAAATGCATCGTCCAGACTTCATTTGCCACAAGTTCCTTTTTCCCTACATTGAATTGTTAATGTACAAAAATACACATGTCAGTCCAACATGACTGACATGAATAGCCCTTTTCCATTCTTAATTACTTATGCAATATATCATTTGATTAAATATGCTGCAACATTAAGATCATAGTAACAACACAATAATGCAAAGAATCAATCATCATATGTTTAGAATAATTTCTTTTCATCCATCTGAAACAATTTGCTGTCATAATTTTAAATGCCTTAATAAAAGGAATTCCCCATAATATAACATATAGCATCATAGGATTTTAAGCTTTCATAGCATTCATTTCACTTTCAATAACATTCTAATTACAAGTCTAAATTAATTGATGTTAGTAGTTTCACTAGTTTGAAACAAACAAGAGTGGAAAATAAAACTCTAGCTTATAAAGTACTGAAATAATATAATGAATTTCAGCCTCAATGAGACCAGAGATGTCGAAAGATAAGGAAGTAATAGAGGATAAACAAACTTGAACAGGAACTAATATTCCCCAAACCAATCAAAATGAAATTGATGAGATCTAATTATCTCATGATCTCGTTTGCCAATAAGGAGATAGGGCATAATTGGTAGATGCTACAGACTTAATAAAATTGAGCCCTGGTAGCAAAACTTCTAATAACTTGTAATTATATTATTATATATTTATATCCTTAAGATATTATTCCAGGTATCCATATGGACTGATCTCAGTGTGTTACTCAATGCACGTAGCAAATTTTTGCTAGAAAATATATTTAGAACAACAACCCTTAAAAATGTTCTTCCTCGTGACTTCCATCAGGAATCTATTACTAGAATAGGTTGATAACTATTTTAAGAAAATAATATACACTTCTTTTCAAGCACATCTGTTATACTCTTATAAGAATAGTTTCTTATTATTCTTTAATCATAGTTAAATTTATCTTACTAGGGTATCCTTACTTTTTCCCAGATATAACAACCATCAAAACTCAGCATATGACATTATACTAACCAATTTCCAAGTTTAGAAGTTAATTAGATAAATTTCAATTACCTTTAATTGAATCAAGAGATTTCAAAATTACCTACAACCTTCTTACTTAACCAAAACTTTCCCTAGTTAATGTTGACACCAATCGACAAATCAAAACTTATTACTGGCTTATTTGCATTGCCAGGATGTCTCCTTATTTACATTACGTTGACCGATAAGATATAGCTACCCGCATATACAAAATTTAAAGATCACAAGTCAATCACTCACACTCAAGCATGCAATTCATATTTCAGATAGATCAATGTAACTTGTATGTGGTATCTATTATTAATGCACCTGGTCTAACTGGATGAAACTGATTGATTAGAAATGATCAAATCAAAAATTCCTTTTGCGGGTTTTATATAGGATTGATGTTGGATTCTCTAGCATGTAAATGACCCCAAGTTCTAGAAGGAAATTAACCCAAAACTATAACTGACGATGGATGATTGTAGACACCCATAATTACGCCCAAGCAATTTAAATACTTAAATTGCGCTAATTATCCTCTTTCTCGGAAATTGATGACATATTGTCAAAAGCACTCATTTTCCTCATATCATCATTAATTAATTACACTAAGCTAATTAATTAAGTCACCTATCCAACAAATACCCTAATTAACGACCTTCCGTTAATAAATCACCCCTTCTACCTAGACTAATTAATTATTATTAATTAATTAGCTTTCCCTTCCATTTAACCAATAAATCAATATTTAATTGATTTAATCCCCTTCTAATAGCCTAAATCATACTAATATTCCTCTAATTAGCTTCTATAAGCTTACATCTACCTATTAGTTAATCACCTTTGATTAATTAAAACACCCCCCAACTCCCATGACTTGCTAAGCATAAATTAAACCCTTCTAAAGTAAGGTTACCTTTTATAAAGCAACCTTATCCATTCCTAATCATGTTTTACCTTTATCCCACATGCAAAGGGATGAAGTGTTTCCTTTATCTATTGGGCTATATAAGGAGACCTCCTTCTACCTTTATACCTACACCTAAACTTCTTGAAAGACAAATGCAAAGCATATAGAAAAATAGACTAAGAGCTTTCCTTTTGTTTTCTTGAGAGTTCATCATCTTGAAGAGTTAAGCCTCTTTCCTAAGTGCTTAGGTCATATGGGAGGTGTCAAAAGATCAAACAAGGTCTTGTAGCCCAACTTTGACAAGCCCTCATTCCTAGGTTCTTGGAAGCAAAGAATAGGTCCATTTTTGATTGCCATGGAGCCTACTTAGGTTCATTCATTTATTTTTGTTAGAGAATAGAGGATTTTAGATGTTTTAACATTGTTAGTTTCAAAGTTTTTTTGATGAATGTTAGCATCTAATCTTGTTTAATTCTTATCTTGATGGTGCTTAGTAGTTTGTTTAACTCTAAATAATAGAAGGCTATTTAGGTGTTAGTTTTGCTTCATTTTAGCATTAGTTTAAAACAACACATGCACACATTTGGCATGCCCGGTGGGACTTACTCCATTGTCCTTTGCACTTAATTTCAAGTTTTTGTAGTTAAGTTTCATTTTTGGTTACTAACCCTCTTTTACACATGTTGATCTAACTTGTTTTTCTTAACTTGTTTTGTTGAGTTTGCATGTGTTGAGTCTTCCTTGTAGGTATAAAGGAGGTGAAGTGCTGTCAAAATTGGAATTGATGGGAAAATTTCAAGATTTCTCCATGTTTTCATTTTTAGAGCTTACTTTTTCAACATTCTACATGCTAGTTTTGTCAATTTCTTGAAAATTTTAAATTCTTGAGCATGTAGGTTAGTGTTTGATAGTGCTGAGTCTTCTATTTACATATTAATGTGGTGGGTTGCTGTCAAAATTAAATCTTGGTGAGAAAATTTCAAGATTTCATCATGTTTTCATTTTTAGAGCTTACTTTTTCATCATTCTACATGCTAGTTTTGTCAATTTCTTGAAAATCTTAAATTCTTGAGCATGTATGTTAATGTTTGATAGCGTTGAGTCTTCTATTCATAAATTAATGTGATGGGTTGTTGTCAAAATTGAATCTTGGTTGGAAAAATTTTCCCATTTTGCAAATTAAGGGACGTCTTTTTTTGACATTTTTTGAGTGCATGTCAAGTGCATACCCGTGAGCATAAGAGCATATGCGTAACCCATCTTCCAAAGGCCATAAATTTTTCTCCCGAACTCGAAATGACTCCATTTTTTTTTACGTTGGAAAGGTATTGAAGTTAAATATGCAATGAAAACATAAATTTGGGATTTATACTTACAGAAATTACAGGTTTTTCTGTTAATTTAAAACTGGTCATTTTCTAACATGTCTAATGTTTTGATGAATGTTATATTTCCATGCTTCCTTGATTTAGACCAAAAGCATGTGTATGCTCTTCTCTTGCACATTTTGGTGATCTTGAGAATCAAAAACAACTTTGATCTCTATCTTTTTAACATTGGGATTAAACTTAGAAATTTGATTATTCATTTTGCTTAAGGGAATGAACCTTTTACAAAGCATTTTTCAATGGTCCTTTGATTTGAAGTTTTCCATTTCTATATAGTTGGGATAAAGTTTGTGTATGCTCTTCTCTTGCACCTTAGGGTGATCTTGAGAATCAAAAGCAACTTTAGTCTTCATTTTATAACATTTGGTAAATTGGAAACTTCATCTTTCACTTTTGGTTTAAGGGAATGAACATTTATCAAGATTTTTGTATGGTTCATTGATTGAAAATATTTTATTTACTTTTTAGTTGGATTATTTGTTGTGTATGCTCTTCTCTTGCATCCTTGGATGATCTTGAGAATCAAAAGCAACTCTTAATCCTCTTTTAAATAATGTGATTTTCTTGGAGAACTACTAACACTTGAGTGCAGGACCTAAAAACGCTTGTCAAAGAAAGGAGGAATCAAAATGAAGTCAAAAAATACTAATACAGTTGTTATACAGGTTGCCAAAAGGTGTTCAAGCAAACCACACCTAATTAAACAAGATAAAAAGAACAACATATTCAAAACATTGTATTGCAGGTTTCGGAAAAGGGTACATCCCTCTCCGCTCAACTGGAACATAACCCCTTTGGCATAACGCCTTAAGCTACAACAATGGGGGTGGTTCCAGGAACCCCAAAGTAGTCCACACAAGAGGGAACCTTGTGGATGAAATGGGAAGTGCTCCGCACTACCTACTTGACTAGTGATTCCTTTGTGAGATAGAGTTACAAGTTATCCCTGTGGCGTGACCCTTTTAAGTACACGATGGATGCATTTACTGCCCACTGTGCTTGAAGGGGGAAAAGTCGAGATACTCCCAAGATAGTCAGGACTATTTGGGTAAATCATCTCGCTCGTGGATAATCTTTGTAACACCTAGGATGAGAGAACCACCTAGGAAAATATACTTTGGCCAGGAGCCCACTTTGACCATTCTAAAACAGTGTTGAGTTGTGAACCATATTTTTATTGTGAAACGTGTGACGCATTACTTTCGCTTAGTTTTTACTTGCCTTAGGGTGAGGCAAAACTCTGCCAAAGTGAAGCCAGCATTTTTCATCCCATTTTTGATTTACTTCCTTCACATTCTTTTGACACTTTGTTGATCAAAAGAAGGGTGACTACCTTTGTGTTACCAATTGATTGTCTCTGCCACTTTTTTGTCCGTTTATGCTCATCCATGTTTGTGGCTGGGTTAGTTAAATGTCTAAAGTGTGTGCAGAGATGTATTTATATCATTGGTAGCCTTTGTGATCTTGATACCCACGTCAAGGATCATCATCATAGTTAGGAATGATTCATCATTTTATCTCCCTTTGACATGTTACCTCATTTGCATTGTCTCAACATAATTAAGATACTTATGTCTTGTTTCTTGTAAACATGATCTAAGTGTCCTATATGGCGATTACGCTGCCCACATTTTAACACATCCTTAGTATACTTTGACTTAGTTTGATTTCAAACATTGTCCCAAATCTTGAAGGGTGTCACTTACTTTTTTGTGTTATTTGATACCACTTTGACACTAATATCTCACTTCTCTGCAAAGCTTGATAGACATGTCCAATTGGTGTGGTTACGTAGCTTACATTTGTAAACCTCACCCTTTAACATTTAGGCCTTGTTTGTTGTTAAAATTTTCATGGTATCCTTTGATTGGGATTCACATCTACTTCTTTGTTAATATTTACGCCTTGTTCATTTTGAGCTTGACATAAATATTGATGTTGTGTTGATCATCTTTGCACATGCATTTTCATATGGTGTATTTCCTTGTTGATTGGCTTTGTGTTTCACACTTGCATGATTGTTCCTTGTGATTATTCATTCAGAAAAATTATTTTCTAGGAAAATCCCTCTCGATCTCATCGAGATTATGTCGTCACGATGTCTATTTTCCTTAGACCTTCTTCAAGAAAATCACGCACCCATCTCCATACTTACACAATGTCTAGCTGGTTATCCTTATGCTACCCAAATTGACATGTCACTTCCTTCCCTTTGAAGGAGTTTCATCACACTATCTAGATCTAGACATTTGTGCTTAAAACAATGCCAAAAATGACTGACTATCACACAGTTCCCCATACTTACAAAAATATGGAACCTAGGTTTAGCAATTCAAATCAAAATATTCCCATTACAACTAAACCTAATTTGGTTCTTCGTGCTAGAGAGTCCATATGGGTAACTCGTTCCCCACCTTCATCTCATAGTCGGTGGTATGATTTGAACACTTCTGATCCAAATTATTATTCGCGTTCCCCCCACTCTTCTTATAATTCTAATCCAAAAATTTTCTCTTCTTTTGAGGATTCCAATCCAAATATTTCCTCTGACTCTTCTGAAAATTCAGATCCAAACTACTATTCCAAATTCATCTATTCATTCGACTCCTAAGTCATCTAATGTGACTCCTATGTCATGGTCATGAACCTCTTCATCATACATTTAATATGTCCTCCCTTTCTTCATAGGACCCCTTTTATCAGTCACCTTGATGACGTCTTCTTCCTTTGAAGATATGTGTGACTCCAAATCCCTCCAATCAAAGTATCTAATACAATTCTTGAATCGGTCCTCTCTTTCTTTGCAGAACCCTTGTTATTATTCATCTAATGCAATTCTTGAATCACGGTCCTCCCCTTCTTTGCAGGACCTTCTTCATCAATCACCCCCAATAAGTCTTCCTCCTTTGAAGATTCGTGTGACTCAAATTCCTTCAAGACAAACATCTGAATCGAACCATGTGTCGCAATCTACAGACTTTGGACTTAATCCTACTATTTTACATATGACATACCATTGTATAGGTAGGTCCACACCACCTTCTTCTACTCCTGAGACATCTAGCTACACATCTTCTTCATCCCCCACATCATTTTCTTCTATCAATCATCATCAAACATCTTCTAAGTCTTCCACACCAATTGGATCTCTTTCTTCCAATCAACCCCTGGTGGTTGATCAACAACTCATACCAATTGATCTCTTTTAGAATGAAGAAACAATCAGGGCATTTATAGGGGCATATGAAGATATTCCTTTAGTAGATTATGAGAAAGGATTCTCTTTAGACTTTGATGCGTCTACATATTGTGAGGAAAAGGTTGATTCCTTTTATCAAGAAACGGAGGAAGAGCCTCAGGTCATGCAACTTGACCCTCCTCTTATTCTTCCATCTTCACATTCTTCATTATGTGATGAAACTCCTTGGTCTTGCATTGATCCATGGCCTATCTTCTCATCACCCAATAACTCTTTTTCTATCATAATTCCTCAATCACAATCTCTTATGGGGTCAATGCCAAGTAGCCCTTCATCTTCATCTAGGTGTGGGTCACCTTCTAGTAGCCCTCCCTCTTCTATTTGTGGGACATTTTCGAGTAGTCCACTATCTTCTATTCTTGGGGCACATCCAACTAGCCCCTTATCTTCTATGTATGGATCACCCCCAGGTAGTCCATCATCTTCTATTCTTGGGCCACATCCTAGTAGTCCATCATCTTACATCTATGGGTCACGTCCTAGTAGCCCTTCTTCTTCTATTCTTGGGCCACATCCTAGTATCCCTTCATCTTCTATCTATGGGTCACATCCTAGTAGCCCTTCTTCTTCTATTCTTGGGCCACATCCTAGTAGCCCTTCATCTTCTATCTATGGCTCACCTCCTATAGCCCATCTTCTTCAATCCTTGGATTGTATCCTTTTCATCAATCACATCATCCTTTTACCAATGATCGGGGCAAGCCCACCATCATTTCTCTCATTCCTATCATCAATTGTAAATGTTCACTTTCTTCTCCTTCTCGAGGTCAGAAAAGTCACAAGTCAACTTATAAGAAACCCAAACAGGTTCATTATCAAGCTCAGGTCAAAACTTCCAAGAGCTCAAAATCCCCCAACAACTTGAACAATCTCAAAGTTGTAAATCAAGTGTGATTCAAGAATGCACATCAACGTAACCATCAAGTATGGCACAAAGTGCATAAACCTCTGGATAGGGAACTCAAGCTCCCGCATACAAAATCCATGTTTCAGGATAAATCACAGTCCTTTGTTGAGTGTGAACTCACCACGATCATTGAGATCAGGGAAAACATGACTCTTGATAAACAAACACGCCTAGTCTCCCTTATCAAGGAAGTCGCAAACATTGTTGTTGGATCTTATCACACAGAGTGACTTTGTTAGTCCCAACCTCAAAAAAAATATGTCAAAAATCTAAAAATAAAAAACAATTCAAAAATACAAAAAACAACATTGAAAAAACACAACAAAAATCAAAGGTACAAAGATCAAACATTGCAATTAGGTGTTGCATACACATGGATATTTCTTTCTTCCCTTGCTATTCTTCTGCAAGTCTTCCTGCCATTTTCATCCCTTTGGTGATATTTTGGTTAGCTTATTCGCACATGCATTTTGTGACATTTATCTCTATGGTATCCATTTGACCCTGGTCTTTTATCACCTTGGTAAATTAAAGAATGACTGACCTCTTAGAGATCCTATCACATTCAACATCTAATAAACTTGTTGCACGAAGAAATTTTGGACATATTTGTTGACACTAGCCAATGTCGTCATCGTAATCACTTCCACCTCCTTCCATCAAGCCATCAGTGGTTCTTAACCCCTTGTCAAACAAGAGAGCTGAAATAAGTTTTCAGAAAGCAAAATGAATCAAAATCAATCAAAAAATCAAAAGCTAAAAGCTACAAAGCAAAAGCAAATTATATATTACTCTCTCTTGGGGTATTTCCAATAATCTCTATGGGGCTATGGATGCACCTGACTGGTAGTAGAGTAATGTTTGCGATTAGAATCAAATACATCTCCATTGGGGCTATGGATGCACTGGCTGGTAGCGTGAGCAATGTACGGCTATCCTTTCACCATCCATTCACAAAATCACCTTTCAAACATAAATCATTCCTACACATTGGCTAGGGTCTCTTCACTTGTTTTCTATTATATCTTCACTTCAAGAGGTAATAAAA
This sequence comes from Taxus chinensis, assembly GCA_019776745.2. Taxonomy (NCBI): domain Eukaryota; kingdom Viridiplantae; phylum Streptophyta; class Pinopsida; order Cupressales; family Taxaceae; genus Taxus; species Taxus chinensis. The sequence goes on from JAHRHJ020003388.1 coordinate 202,577, forward strand.
TCCACGTGCACACACTGGATCTCTATGAGTAAAGGTAGGATTAGTATGTTATCAAGTGTTTTTTTGGATCTTGTTAAGACTCTTACTCTAGTCCATGTCTCGTCTTATGAAATTTTTGCCTTTGGTTAATCACTTCTTCATGGCGAGGCTTCTAAGCTCCATTCATATCATTCACATCATTCTTCTACTTTATTCAGAGCATCCATGTCTATAAGATTACATGTTTTCCACATTTGTGGAAATGTTTATCACCTTTAAAAAAAAAAATTTCTCATTCCTATCTATCATGTGCTTTTAGGCCAACTTACACCAGGGGCATCCTTGCTTCTTCCAGCATTTCATTGGTTTATTCATCATCATGTTGAACCTATCCATATTGGCCTTTATCCCCCTTCTACCTGTGAAGAGTTTCTTTGAATACTCCTACCTAATGTTGGGGCATTATCACATCTTCACCTTTTTGGTCACATCGTGGCATTATTCCCTTGTACATCCCATCTATTGCTAGGGATTTAATCCATGCTTCAAATCTTGTCTTCCTGTACATAGTTTCATAAAACTTATAGGAAAATTGAACCAAAAATTCAAATATGTTTAGAAAAATCATCTTAGTTATAAAATTACAAAAATATGGTTCTTGCCTGAGCTTGTAGAAATCTTGATCTACCTCCATAAAAATATGGAAAATCATACTCTAGGGCAAATGAGTCACTTGGTTTGGTGCACATTCATAGGACCCAAGTTTGTCCGTTATACTTACATGATCCTTTCTTGAGGCATCATCTTTTAAACCTTGTAGGAGTTTGCACAGGTCAGAATGAAAGCTTGATAACAAAAACATTGTAATATATTTCTCTGTTAAGTTACTGTTATCACCGAATCACAGCACCCCTGTGCATGTATTTGAACTCACAGTGTGATTGGATAACATGGGTACTATCTCCAAGTTGTGGGACTTGCTACTTGAGACAGACCTCCAGAGAAAGCTGGTTCTTGCTCCTAAACTACCTGCCACAATCTACTCTAATGCAGGATAAGCTAACTGTTCTAATCTAAATTTCCAAGGGACCAGGGAGAGAGAATACATAAAATGAAAGCCTACACTAAAGCGGTGATACACCAGAAAAGGAGGGTGTGAGAGTAGTCTCCAAATGTGTGAAATACAGAGGGAAAGTGCACACTAGAAGAGGTGATGACAGTTCACCATAATCTAGCAAAATGCATTCACAACAATATTCCAAGCATACACAATGATAATGAATTCCTGCAAGAACATAATAATAGACACAATATTCTTGTAGAAAGATAAAAGGGGCAAGAAGAATGCAAGAAAACACAGCAGGGGAAGATACATCCACAAACTTTGTATTTTATTGCTTCCTGGTATGCACAGTTCAATCTATTACAAGATAAGGGCCTGGATCACCATGCAAGGAGTCCACTACAAGGGCCTGCAACACACTGGCTTCACAAAGCAATTTTGACAGAGCTTTGCTACCCAAAAACTCTCCCCTTTACAATGAGCCCAACACTCCAATTTATAGAAAAAATGAGAAGGAGAAGAGAAGGGAAAATGGAAATCCCGAAATCTGTCCTTCAACCACCTGTAAGAGGCATTAAATTGAGTGAAATGATTGTATATTACTTGCAAAAGGCTCCCCATACTGTCCCATGTGCTGCAGCAGAGAAAGAATGATGACCATGCCTCTTAATTGCACTCCCAGCTACCAAATAAAACACTGTTCTGAACCCGGCCACGTTTTCTTAAAAATATCAATCAATTTCTGATCAAATCTGGAATTTCTTGATTTCTGTGCATTGGGCTCGGAACCATGATTCCAATGGTACCAATTTTTGTGTTATTTCGTTGAGAAATGCAAAAGTTATGGCCTTCTGAGTGCAGGCAGCTATTTTGGGTCTGGCAGGCGTTTTCTGTCATTTGACGGGAATGAGCATTAACTGACTGGAGCCGAATATGTTTCTCTTAATTAAATATATCTACCCTCATTAAAAATAATAAATCCAGGTGGCGTAGAGGACGTCGTGCTCGTTCCAGAAAGTCCAATTTTGTGAAAATCGGAGCTCGGAGTCAAAAGTTATGGCCGTTTGAAGTTTCGCAGGTCAAACGTTGACTTTTCTCCTTCTGTCTTCGCCCATTTCGCTTTTCGCATCCCACGCGTCCCACGCGTACTTTTGTCCCAGCTGTCCCAAATGAATTCTCCCGCTCGCCATTTCGGCCTTTCACGTCCCACGCGTCCCTCGCGTACTTTTGTCCCGGCTGGCACAGTGCTCCTTGTGCTGATTTCGGGCTTCGGCCGGTTCGCGTCCATTTGTCCCAAATGTCCCAGTTCCTTCGGACTGTTTGTTCCCATTTCGTCCCGGTTCGGCCGGTTCGCGTCTTTTGGCCTGGCTTGTCCCACTTTGCTTTCGGACTGCCTGAAATGTGTCTCATTTCGGCCGAACCGGCCGGTTCGCGTACTTTTGTCCCAAATGTCCCAGGCGACCCTCTCAGCAGTTAGCCAATTTTTTTTTTTTCTCTCTTTCGGCCGGTTCGGCTTTTCGCGTCCCGCCGCGTACTTTTGTCCCGATTGTCCCAAATGCTATTTGGGCCGCCTGGAGGCTTTTCGGCCGTTCGCGCCGGTTTTTGTCCCAAATGTCCCAATTGCTCCTAGGACTAGGACTTAGCCGATTTTCATGATTTTTCCTGGATCAACCTAGCTTGCCTTCTGCAACCATTTTTTCACATTTTCTCAGAGCTTGCTCTCTTCCTTCTTGGCCAGGGGAGTTAGAAAAATATCTGAGGGACCCTCAGAAACATGATTTTGCCTCTGAATCAATATAATTGCTTGGGACTTGAAATTTGATGCATGTTATCAAAATTACCTTGGGGGTGAATTTTGGATAACAATTTGGCGACTCAGCGGGGTCATCTGCCTGCCAGATGAAGAACGGCCAGCTGCTTGTAGCAATCCATTGGGCATGGAGTCTGTTTGATAACCTCTCAGCTGATCTGAAATTTGAAAACCTTGTCCTTGAGCCATTTGAACATTTGTTGAGCTGGTTTTCCTCATGGCTGCAAATTCTTTTCCAGGAGCTTGATGAACTGCAAACATGCACATACTAGAAGCAATAGGACATGTGCAGAAGCACTTAGGGAAATAAAAACTACTCTAACAGCAGTACAATGTGCATAAGCACTTAGAGGAATGGAAAATCTAAATTAATATTTACAAGGATGAAAAGCTATCTTTCTAGTAGCAGCGTTTGAGATAGATCCCATTGACCGGAATCTGCAATTCTTCACCATCCAACTTAGCCAGTCGGAAAGCATTGCTACCTTTGCATTCAATGATCATGTACGGGCCACTCCAGATGGCATCAAACTTGGAGTGCTTTCCTGGTTTTGCACGATCAGCATCCCACTTCAGTACCAAATCTCCAGTTTGCAATATCCTGGCCTTAGCTTTCTTGTCAAAACTCTTTTTGACCAATGCTTTATCCTTTTCTATGGTCTATATTGCGTGCTCTCTTGTCTCTTCTAATTCCATCAGCTCTGCATACCTGATTTCCATAGGTTCAAACTCAGCTAGTTCCAACTGTTTCATGAGTTCCAATGCTGGCAACTCGAGTGATATGGGTAGAACTGCTTCTTTCCCGTACACAAGCTTGTATGGAGAGCTTCCTGTAGACCTCTTGGGTGTGATCCTATCAGCCCATAGGGCTGATTTGAGCTTTGTGTGCCAAGTTCTTTGATTTTCATCCAGAGTCCTCCTGATGATTCTTAGTAGGTTCTTGTTTGTAGACTCGGCTTGGCCATTACCTTGAGGGTAATAGTTTGATGAAGTGCTGAGATACACACAATTCTTGACAGCCCATTCAGTGATCTTTGTGCCAAGGAATGCCAATGCATTGTCTGATATGATAGTGGCAGGGGCACCAAACCTCGTGACTATCCCTTCATAGAAATCTAAGATATTAGATTCATTTGCCTCCTTGAGTGCCACTGCTTCAGTCCACTTGGTGAAATAGTCTGTTGCTGTTAGTATCCACTTGTGGCCCTGACTTGAATTGGGATTGATAACCCCAATGAAGTCCAATCCCCATTGCATGAATGGCTGATCCACTGAAATTGGACGAAGGGGCAGCGCTGCTAACCTTTCTTTCCCTGTGAAGAATGCACATTTCTTGCATTTCTTGACCCATGAGTAGCAATCATTGAACACAGTAGGCCAATAGTAACCAGCTTTCATGATTTTGAGAGCTGTCACTCGTGGAGCAAAGTGGCCTCCTGCTTCCCCATCATGGAACTCGTGTAAGATCTTCTCAACTTGACCTGTTCCAATGCATCTTAATAGAACACCATTGATGTCCTTCTTGAACAAAACTCCGTCAACAAGCACATATGGAATGGCTTGTAATCTGAAGTATCTCCTCTTTGCTTTGCTCACTTCTGGAGGGCACAAGCCTGTTTGGAGGTAATGCACAAGGTCTTGAGTCCAACATGGGACGGGTGCATCATCAGCTGGTTGTTCTTGATCATTCTGTAGTAGCAAGACAACATCCTCTTCACTTTTTGACTCGTCTGGTTGTTTGGAAGCGAGCTGCTCACACAAGCCTTTGCCACGAACTAGCTTGGTCACTTTGATTTCAATATCATATTCCATCACCCGAGTGATCCAACCTGCTCTCTTCTCATTTAAATCCTTGTTTAGGAGGAAGTCCTTGACACCAGCATGAGACACCAGCAGTTGAATCTTATTGTTTGAGACCAAGTGTCTGAACTTCTTCAAGCTCCTGATGACAGCAAGGACATGCTTTTCGATGAAAGAATACTTTATTTCGTAATCTTCCAAGGTTTGACTGAAGAATGCTATGGGCTGTTCTGAACCTTCTCTATTCAGCTGTGTCAAGATAGCTGAGATTGTATCTGATCCTCCAAACGCATACAACATGAAGTCCTTTGAAAATCTGGGTTGATAAGAGTTGGAGCTTGTGATATTGCATGCTTGATGTTTTCAAAACTCTCTTTGCCTTCTGCTGTCCATTTGAATGCCAGACTCTTCTTCAACATCATTGTTAGAGGCTTCACAAGAGTGGCAAAATTAGGCACAAATCTGCGGACAAAGTTTATCCTTCCTAAGAAGCTTTGGAGAGATTTCTTGTGGTGTGGCAATGGAAGCGTTCGGATGGCTTCAACCCTTTCAGGATCAATTGTTAGCCCTTCCCTAGAGACAATGTGGCCCAACAGTTTGCCTTCGTGTGCCAAGAATACACACTTCTTTGGATTCAATGACACTCCAAACCTTCTACACCTCTGAAATACTTGTCTGAGGTGAAAGAGATGGTCTGCTGCATTCTTTGAGAAGACAGTGATATCATCTAGGTATACCAGCACTATCTTGTTGATCAAGCCTTTGAATGCCATATCCATAGCTCGCTGAAATGTTGCTCCGGCATTTGACAGTCCAAATGGCATCTTCTTGTAAGCATATGTGCCCCATTTTGTAGTGAAGGCCGTTTTGAATTGATCTTCTTCTTTCACCATTATCTGATTATAGCCTGAATATCCATCTAGCAATGAAAACCTTTCTGAACCAGCTACAACCTGCAATATTTGTTCCATTGATGGAAGCGGATAATGATCTTTGAGTGATGCTCTATTTAGATCGCGAAAGTCCACACACAATCTTATTTCTCCATTTCTCTTTCTTACCGGCACCAAGTTTGCAACCCAACTTGAGTGTTTGATGGGGAAGATGATACTGGCCTCAATGAGCTTGCTTAACTCTTTTCTCATGAGAGGTTCGATATGAGGATTTACTGGCCTTTGCTTTTGCCTGACAGGCTTGGATTCTGGATCCAACTCAATAGTATGTTGTGCCAACTTTGGGTTGAAACCTCTTAAATCTTTGTAAGTCCAAGCAAAAACATCTGGGAATTCTTGACAAAGCTGAACAAAATCAGATTTCTCTTGTGGAGTACTTACTTTGCCAATTTGCAATGTCTTGCCTTCATCTACTAAGATAGGTTCTGAATCTTCACCCTTTACTTGAATGTTCGCCTTCTCCTTCCGGAACTGATCATTCGGGTTGAAGATTGACTCCAAGGTTATGAGGCCTTTTGGCAATTTGTTAGTTCTCAGCTGCACCACTTGGTCACCATACTGCTGCTCCAGCTTGTCTTGATTCCTGGCATGGAGAACTCAGCTTCTTCTTGTAGGAAATTAACAATTTGCTGATCATTCTCGAAGACTTGCCAACTTGTGTTGTTATCTGGAACAGCTGGTCTCACAACCACTTTGATATGAGGCTGAGTTTTCTCACTTTTGATACTTTCTACAACATCAAACGCAGCCCCAATTGCTGCCAGTCTGTCAGCGGCTTCATTCTTTTTTCTTGGGATGGAAATGATGCTAAAAGCTTCAAAATCTTCAATAAGATCCCATACCCGATTTTTGTAGTTCTTCAACAGATCATTTTTGGCAGCATTTTTTCCTTTGACTTGGTTTATGATCAGCTCACTATCACCAAATACTTGTAAATTCCTGATGCTTTCTTCTTTGCCCAGTGCAGTCCATGAATTAAGGCTTCATACTCAGCTGTGTTGTTTGAACAGGAAAACTGGAAACGGAAGGCTGAGTAATACCTTATACCTTGCGGTGAAATGAGCATAGCTCCTCCTCCTGCACCTTGTCTACTCCTTGACCCATCAAAGAACAATTGCCATACTTCATTCTTGTCTTTATGATCTGGCTTGGTGATGCTAGGAAGAGGTTGATTCTCTTCATGTAAACAATAGACTCCTAGCTCAGATTCTTCTATTTCTTGATAGGGATCAAAAGCATGCACCTTGCTTGCCCATTCATCAAGAGTCAAATCTGGGATGCTTCCAACCTTGGTGTCAGCTTCATCAGTGCTTGGATAATCTTCTTGATCAAACGCTGAACAGTTGGTATTGATTTGGCTTGGAGTGTAAGGCTCAATATGAAAGTTTGCAATAGGTTCAGACCTGATTGTGGCTTTGGTTCCATACCTTGTTCTGAACAACATGTGTGACCAATCCACCGAAAGATAGCCTCCAATTTTAGCAGTGAAGTCTCTTGACAAGCATAATGCAAAGAGTGGTGGCAGGTCTATGACTGACACATCTTGTAACACTGTTACGTTGGGACATGCGTGCAGTGTGAGGCTCAAACCTTTGATTACTCCAACCGTTGTCACTGCTGTCCCATCTAATTGCACTACACCCTTGGAGATGACTTCATATTGGAGTCCTAGCTGATCAGCTATTTTTTTGGCATTACTGAACTACTTGCCCCAGAGTCAATCATGCAATTATGCACCAACTTATCTCCTATGATCAATGAAACATAAAATGGAGGGGGCTTCAACATTTTACCTTGCTGTCCTCCATGATTTCCTTCAGGCTGGGCAGCATTTGTGAGTACCTTCTCTTGCATCTGGACCTGTTGATTTGAAGTTGACCAGTCCTTCATGGCAGCTTGTAGCAAATCTCTTTGTCCTGGGATAGATAGTGATTCCCACATGGATATGTTTACATTTGTCTTCTTCATCTGATCAATGATGTTGAATGGGGATGAAGTATCCCTCTGCTTGTCCCTTGGCCTGCACGTTCATTCCTTGCAAATGAGCGGCAGCAGCTGGCATCTGAGTTGGTTTAGGAGCTGGTTTGGATGCTCCTTGTATGTTTGGATCTACAGTTTGTTTGCCAGTGGCTTGTGGAGTGGTAGAAGGTTGTGGATTACTCGAAGCCAATGGTTGTTCTTCACCCAAATTTCTCCTCTTTGACCTTGTGTTGGCTGCAACACTTTGAGAGGGTATTTGATTCATACCACAGAAATCTTCAGCCTGCCAATTGACAAGAGTAGTTTCGTTTGGAGATGTTCCTTGCTGAGGTGCTTCCTGCTGCTGATCTCCTTCGTGGCTGGACTCTTGCGACCCACCAATGGTTTGCACCATCAGGGCCTGATTTAATGCACCGTTAAAGCACATTGATTGGTTATGTGGCTGACTGCACAGGAAACACCAATCATATTCTTGGGCCATATTATTTTGGACTGGCACCAAAGCTCTGGATGTAGATGCAACATTGGGGTTATAGGGCTGAAATGGTCTATTGGTAGGAGGCCTTGCTTGACTCTGATTTGCAGCTAGATTGGGTGGTCTTTGAGGTTGATATCGCTGCCTGTTAGGCTGATATGGTCTAGCACTTTGAGCTTGCTATCTTTTGATAGTAACCAGCTCATTTCCCAAATTTTGCAATTGTTTCATGACCTCTTGGAGTTCATTTGAAGCACTAGAGGATGAGGTAGAAGTTTCATTTGAACTTTGATTTCTAGGAGTGGGAATAGGAGATAAGACAGGTGCTTGACTAGTTCTTGGGCTCTCTAAACTTGGATATAATGGCATTGGAGGCCTAGGAGCTAGTTTACCAGCTTGAATAAGACAGTTTTCAGCCCTAATGGCAATGCTATAAGAAGCAGGTAAGGTTGTGCCTCCCATAGATTGAATTAACATAGAAATATCAGAATTCAAAGCTTTAAGATAGTATAGAAAAGCACCTTCTGCTGTTGGCCTGACTGCCACTGGAATCCTATCCCAAGACCTTTGAAATCTGAAGTTGAAGTCAGTCAGCTGCTCGTTGGGGGCTCTCTTGATAGTTGTCAATTGTTCTAGAAGAGACAAGTTGTCTCCCTTCTCTCCAAACTGCTCATGGAGAACTATGCATAACTGATTCCAATTCGTGATAGAACTAGCTTCAAGGCTCCTGAACCATTGCAATGCCTTCCCTTTGAACGATGATGCCAGCAATTTGACAGCCACATCCATTTCATTTATCTCATGGATTACACAGACGTTAGCAATGTCTTTGACATGATCACCAGGAGTGGTATGATTTTCTCCAGTGAAAAATGGAATGTTCTTCAATGCTGCAATTGGAACTGGATTCTGTGCATTGAGGGCAAGTGGGCTGCTGCCAGTGAAATTGACAAAGGGATTTAGTGGTTGTGCCATTCTGATTGGCCTGAGAACCCTTGTTGATGCGAGAAAAGGTCTACCAGGTGGAGGTGTAGACAAAGAACTTATTAGGTGGAGACAGATCTTTGAGCTCTTCTTCCCCTTCTTTCTCTGCCTGGAGATAGATGCAGATAAACAAACAATCCTTCCTCCCTAGTTCTCTGGTCTGTATTCTTCTCATAAATTTGCCAGGCTTGGACTGCAGGAAACCAATGGATTATGCCTCTTTTGGAGCGCCAGATGTGCGATTTTAAAGCTCCTTCAAAGCTGGTTATCCAAAATTTACAAGATAACAAGTGCATTAAATCAATCTTTTGATTTTTCTAACTCCCCTGTCCAGTGAAGAGACAAGTTCTTCAACGGCTCGGGTCGGCCATAACTGTTAACACCGAGCTCCGATTTTCACAAAATTGGACTTTCTGGAACGAGCACGACGTGTCCTCTACGCCACAAATAACTGGATTTTCTTATTTTTAATGAGGGTATATTTATTTAATAAAGAGAAACATATTCGGCTCCAGTCAGTTAATGCTCGTTCCCGTCAAATGACAGCAAACGCCTACCAGACCCAAAATAGCTGCCCGCACTCAGAAGGCCATAACTTTTGCATTTCTCAACGAAATCACACAAAATTGGTACTGTTGGAATCGTGGTTCCGAGCCCGATGCACAGAAATCAAGAAATTCCAGATTTGATCAGAAATTGATTGAGATTTTTAAGAAAACGTGGCCGGGTTCAGAACAGTGTTTTATTTGGTAGCTGGGAGTGCAATTAAGAGGCATGGTCATCATTCTTTCTCTGCTGCAGCACATGGGACAGTATGGGGAGCCTTTTGCAAGTAATGTATAACCATTTCACTCAATTTAATGCCTCTTACAGGTGGTTGAAGGACAGATTTCGGGATTTCCATTTTCCCTTCTCTTTTCCTTCTCATTTTTTCTATAAATTGGAGTGTTGGGCTCATTGTAAAGGGGAGAGTTTTTGGGTAGCAAAGCTCTGCCAAAATTGCTTTGTGAAGCCAGTGTGTTGCAGGCCCTTGTAGTGGACTCCTTGCATGGTGATCCAGGCCCTTATCTTGTAATAGACTGAACTGTGCATACCAGGAAGCAATAAAATACAAGTTTGTGGATGTATCTTCCCCTGCTGTGTTTTCTTGCATTCTTCTTGCCCCTTTTATCTTTCTACAAGAATATTGTGTCTATTATTATGTTCTTGCAGGAATTCATTATCATTGTGTATGCTTGGAATATTGCTGTGAATGCATTTTGCTGGATTATGGTGAACTATCATCACCTCTTCTAGTGTGCACTTTGCCTCTGTATTTCATATATTTGGAGACTACTCTCACACCCTCCTTTTCTGGTGTATCACCGCTTTAGTGTAGGCTTTCATTTTATGCATTCTCTCTCCCTGGTCCCTTGGAAATTTAGATTAGAACAGTTAGCTTATCCTGCATTAGAGTAGATTGTGGCAGGTAGTTTAGGAGCAAGAACCAGCTTTCTCTGGAGGTCTATCTCAAGTAGCAAGTCCCACAACTTGGAGATAGTACCCATGTTATCCAATCACACTGTGAGTTCAAATACATGCACAGGGGTGCTGTGATTCGGTGATATCACGAAATGTGGGGATCCTTCAACTTGATAACAAAACATTTGTACAACTGTCTTGAAGTTGCATGGTTCGTGAATATTGTGTTCATAAAGTTTTCCCTGTTAAATGAGCTTGTTTCCTTCTCATATAACATGTTCATAGAAATATGGTTGCATGGAGTGACGAGGATTCAGAAATGGACAAGTGAACCATACTGTATGGATTACCCATGTCATTCTATTTGATAGTCAGAATTTGTCGTATGCTTACAGAAAATTCATAAAGACCACATGTATATGATCTATGGAAATATGATGAAATAAATTGTTCCAATACAAAGAGCTAGGATTAGGCTCATCTTTTGGTTACATATTTCTTCTACATCAGCCTTAGGACTTCTCATCCCTAATCTTGATCTCACCTGGGATGCATCTTTCATCCTTCCCATTTTTCCTATCTCTCACCTTTTATCAATGTCAATCATCTTCTTTAATCACCCTATCGACACTGATTAGGGGGCATCTTTCCTTCCTACTATGGATTTTTCTTCTCATCCCTTCAGGATAGTATCTTACTAATCTACTATCAATTACCTCTATGCCTTACTCACCCCAAAGCTTAGGAAAATCTAGACACCCTAATTACACTTCGAAAATTTAAAACTTAAATTTGCTAAAATGCTAAATCTTGCATCATTGATGACCTATTGAGTCAATAAGCCATAAATTAAGTTGATTCATATCATTAATTAATTACATACGCTAGAATAGATGGGTGGATAGGACTGAATCATCCAAATAATTTATGATCTTAGTTAATTGCTCCCACATTCTATCTAGATTGATTCTTATTATCTAATTAATTAAGCTTCCCTTTCTACCCTTAAAATAAATACTGGAAGGAGTAAGGTAGAATGAAATCTACTTCTATAGCTTAAAGACTAATTCAATTGGCATCTGATTAACCTATGAAGCTTGCACCATTCTTCCTATTAGTTGGATCAGATTTGATTAAGAAAAGACCATTTTTACCATAGAATGCTAAGCTTTAATTAAATCCTTCTTTGTAAGGCATTGTGGAAGCTAGGAACCTTATCCAATCCTAATCATGTTTTGACCTTAATTACATTCAAATTTATGTAGTGTTCCAGGGACAGCCCATTGTTTATAAAGGAGCCCACATTTATGGATGGGGCTCCTAACTAATTTGTGACAATATCTAACCCTTTATAAATATTTTGAGTGGTGTACTAATTGAGCAATCACTGATATTAATGCCACAGTGTAAATTTCAAATGTAGAACACCCATAATTACGCCCAAGCATCAATTTAAATATTTAAATTACCTAATTATCTCCTTCTCGCAAATTGATGATTTCAAAAGTGATATCATATTAATACTCCTATTGTCATTAATCCCTAATTACAACACGCTATCTAATGAACCAAAGTCGCCTATCTAACTAATCATCCTTTTGGATCCAACGACCTTCCAGTTAGTTATTCACCCCTTCTATCTAGACTAATTACCCCATATTATTAATTAATTAGCCTTTCCCTTCCATCTAACCAATAAATCAATATTTAATTGATTTAATCCCATTCTAATGGCCTAAATCGTACTAATATTCCTCTAATTAGCTTCTATAAGCTTATATCTACCTAATTAGTTAATCACCTTTGATTAATTAAAACACCCCCAACTCCCATGACTTGCTAATGCATAAATTAAACCCTTGGAGGTAAAGTAAGGTTACCTTGTTATAAAGCAATCTTATCCATTCCTAATCTTGTTTTACCTTTATCCCACATGCAAAGGGATAAAGTGTTTTCTTTATCCATTGGGCTATATAAGGAGCCCTCAGTTTCTACCTTTATACCAACACCTAAACTCTTTGAGAATAGAAAATGCAAGGTTTGCATATAGCAAAATAGACTAAAAGCTTTCCTTTTGTTTTCTTGAGAGTTCATCATCTTGATAGAGTGATTAAGCCTCTTTCCTAAGTTCTTAGGTCATATAGGAGGTGTCAAAAGGGTCTTGTAGCCCAACTTTGACAAGCCCTCATTCCTAGGTTTATTGGAATACCATAGAACAACCAATTTTTGATAGCCATGGAATCCTACCTTGGTCCATTCATTTATTTGTTGTTAGATTAATAGAGGATTTAGATGTTTTAACATTGCTAGTTTCAAAGTTTTATTGATGAATGTTTAGCATCCAACCCTTGTTTAGTTCTTATCATGATGGTGCTAAGTAGTTTGTTTGACTCTTGCGAATTAAGGCTATTTAGGTGTTAGTCTTTTACTCATATTAGCATTAGTTTAAAAACAACACATGGTCAAGGCTTGCATTAACTAAAAAATCACACTCCATAGTACTAAAATTTTGGGCAGTAGCAAACTTTGTAGTAAAGCCCTCATAGGGTTAATTGTTTACAGGCCTAAAAAGCTACATTTATCCTTCGTTTCTACTACTATGCCATAGTAAATGATTAAAATTGTCTCAATGACTATCACACACAAGCGTTGTTATAGTGATGAAAAATAGAAATTCACCTGGAATCATGTAGCGATGCCCCGATGTCTATGTCCAGGTCTAACACCTGAGAGGTCACTTGGTTATGAAATCTTCAATCCTTGGTCAATTCTCCAGTCTTCAAATTGTTTCTTTTCAATTTATTTAACCAGTATTGGACTTCCATGATCATCAAACCCTGGGGAAAGAAGAATCATCATCTGAAAACTAAACAATATTTACACCCTATCCTAGGGTAGAGGCCAATATTTACCCCATTTATATCCAAAATTACGTGAGTATTTTCCCTTATGCATATGGGTATTTTCCTTAATCTTTACCAATAGGTAACATTTTATTCCAGGTTTTGGGTAAAAGGATAATGAATTGTAATGCCCTTAAAATTTGTAAGTATATAGAAATTTCCTATATTTTTGATGCATTGATTTAACTTCAAATGGTTAAAAATGCACATTTATTACCCAGTAATCCTTCATGGACAAGTACAGTCAACAGCACAAACTCCTTCACACAAGTTGATTGTTCACTTCCATATAAATAGTTCAAACCATAGCCTGGGTAAAGACTTTTGCACAATCCAACATGACGATTAAAGGTATTAATCTTCGCTCAAACAGGATATTCAAACAAAAGATATGTCAACCTTTCTATTCAATTTATATTGCAATAAGATATTAAGTAGAGGACGAAGTTATTACCTAGTATGATGTCAAACTGACATCCTTCATCCACCTCACAGTCCCATATAATATTGCTTCACCAATGATGGTGGTTTCCAAAGCTTTTTGTCGGGAGGCCCAACAAATTATTTATTGAATCCATTAAAATTTAACTCATCTATCTTCATGTAGTATTCCTCCAATTATACCAATAAGCTTATTAAGCTCCCTTAATATTCCAAAATTTCCAACGCATTATAAGATCTTTATAAACCATATGCAAATTTTGATCCAAAAGTGGATCTTTCGAAGGTATAAAAAGAAGAGTTCATAATAAATGACAAAAGAACAAAAGAATCATGGATTTCTAATTTGATCTGATATTTTCTTCAGGAAACTCCCACCACTTTCAAATCTTATCATTTATCCACATTTAAGTCTCCTTTAATCATATTTCCATGTCATTAAAGACTAAAAGCCATGAACCGGCCTCCAATTTCTCCTCAACAATAAAGAATAAACATAAGGATGGTTCACATATTTAGAAGTACTTGTGAATAGATCATTTTTTTATATAATCAAATTTACACACTTGCATGGTTAGGTGTCTAGCTATCAAATTTGCATGGCTAACCACTTTATTGAAAACATGGTTTAATTAAATAATCTTTGTAGAAAAATTATCAGTTGCATTAGATCAATGAATTAAATAATGCTTGGTGGGTCTTCAATGTATCATGGCATGACTTATAGAATCCTTAAGTCTCATGCATGGCTTAGCCTGTATTAATAACGATATGGAAACTAAGAAATATTTGATTTCATGCAGTAACCTTCGTGTCAAAACTATATGGTAATTTAATCTCATAACATTATCTCATATTCCTCGTGATCTATTTTAATAATTCAATTTCCTCAATTATATTTAAAATGTTCTTCAATTCAAGATGCATGGGAACTTATAGACTCCCTTTATCATAACTCTAGTTTGCATGGAGGATACTCAGATAGGACGAGGACATAATAACTTTATAACCATACTCACTAAAGGATTAATAAAAAATTGTTATCCCATAATACCCAATGGAATAATTGATATAACCTGCTATAATGGTCGTGTAAGATATCAAGCTCAATATACAATTTAGTATTTTACTCAATATCATTATTTCATCAAAATGATTCTAAAGCTTATAGAGGTTTTATATAAGTTCAACCATACCTTTGTAACTTTAACTCACTCATGATGCAAAGGTGAAACAGTAATAATAATAATAGTCGTGAAGATACACATGCCAGTATGCATCCCCTAATTAAAGTTTGTTTATCTTCTCTAACTAGAAGGTATTTCACAACACACAACATGACCACATAGCCATCACGAGCTAGATTCCTTAAAATCATCATCAACAAAAAAAACAAGGTCGACGTACTGGCATGCAAAATGAATTACAACTTTACTCAATTTGATCAGCTACGTGACAATCTTCATCCATCGCGTTGTCAATATGTACAATTGTGCACACTTATGCATACCCTTTTGGCTATGCGTGTGTGTCCACAGTCAGTATATGCTAGAAATCGTAGTGGTACCGGATACCGCACTACTCAATAAATTTTTTAATGCTTCAATTCATTTTATGAAAAAAGAGAATGATGGATTGAGGGGTGTTACGACTCCTCTTACCATTCATCTATATTCCCACTTATTTACCCATGCCTATATAGGACCCAACCATTAACACCTATACCTATTGGGGAATTATGCCTCTTTCACCTAGACTCACCCATGCATATATGACCTAAACACCCACCCATACCTATGTACTCTTGCATCAACTAACTACCCATGCCTATTTACTTATACCTACTCACCCATGCCTAGTTACCTACCCCAATCAACTATGTCCATCTACCTAACTTCACACGTGCATGCCTATAACCTCGACTCAACCATGCCTCACTGACCTAATAACAACCTTGCCTACATCACCAAAAATCACCCATGCCTACTGACCTAGACTGCAAACATGCCTGACACCCACCAACACATTCCTTCGCCTCACTCATATTCATCCCTAGCTTATGGGAGAACTACATCGGTCCTGAGGCCCCTTGTTCGTCTGAGGCTATGTAGGAAGCACTCTAAGAGCATGGGGCCCTTGGGGGTTAGCTCAACCACTCATTACCCCTCTTTCAGATTTTCCTCTTTAACCTTTTTCACCTTCACCCTTTCTACAACCCTTTACCCCTAATCATTTCTTCCCCTTCCTATTCACATTCTACCCTAGTTAGTTTCCATTGTCCCCCCCCCCACTTGGAAATTAAACAAACATAAACATACATACCTACCATTTGATCACATCATCATATCATACATTCCACATTTCCATTGATATCAAACAATTGGAAATTTACACCACAACATACATATACATCATCATTTATTTTCCATACTACCAATAACTTGGAAATTAAATCAAACCCAAAAACAAATCATGAACAAATCATGCCTAACTGACCTTGAGCCCATAATTCCTAAACCACATAGACTCCACCATGCATATACCTGACTCAATCATGCCTACACTGACCTAAAATCCATCATGCCTAACTGATCAAAAGTCCATGACTATACCACTCCATGCCTAAATCACCTAGACTCCACAACCATGCCTAACTCCAATTCCTACTGACCTCAACCTGCCTAAATCACCTAAATTCCACCATGCCTAATGACCTAAACTCTAACCATGCCTACATGACCTAAAATCGTAATCATGCCTAATTCACCTAGTTTCCATCAATACACAATAACAATGGAAATTCAAACAAAATACATCATTCATCCATAAACATCATAAACTATATAAATGGGAGATTATGTGTATCAATACATATATACACAGATAAAAATAATATCAAGTATCTCAAAATCACTCAGATACAATCCTCACTATCTTTGGCACGCAGGACTCGGTATATATATAAAAAAATAAAAAAAATATCATATCAAGTGACTAATCATCACCCCACTGATATCCTCTTGACTAGTCTCACTATGTCTCCTCCTCCCTCCCCCTTGTCTGCCACCCTGCCAACATCTCTACACCCTCCATGGGTCTCAGTCTAATGGTCTCCCTAGCCCTCACCTGGGCCTGGCCTCTGTGAACTAGTAGCCTCTCCCTAACCCTTGTCTATGGGCTCATGGCCCCCTGTACTCCCTGAGCTATGAGTCCTTGGATCTAGTCCTGCTCACTAGCTGCCTACTGGGCTCTGTACTCAGCATATGAGGGAGACATCTATCCCGCAGTCATCAGGTGATCCTGATAGTAGTGAGCCTCATTCAGGGCATCCCTGAACCTCACCATCGACATTTTCTAAGGTGGTGCCATGGGTCTCATAGCATCCTATGAGCTCTATTCCTACTAATACTAGCCTCAACCCCTATACCATTGATCCATTGCCTATCCTCCTCCCTATACCATGGGACCTGTCCTGCCGTTGGTGCCTATAATATGGGACCCTATCCCTGGGCCTGTGGAGGTACCTGTGCTACACGCTGGGCCTGTAAGGTCACAACTTGTGCCTGTGTACAGTGGCCAAATAGCCCTATAAACATCCACTTGTACCTGTAAGGTGGCCACCTATACTCCATCCCCATCACCACCCTGTGCGGACACTTGTACCTATGCTACTTGGCTTGTAAGGTCATCACTTGAGCCTGTAGGGTGGCCACCTGTGTATGAGCCCCTATCAACTGACCCTGCAAACTTGTGATCTTGCGTTTTGTAAGGGTGGCCACCTGCCCCTATAATGCATCTCTCTACACTATGACCGTAGTAAGATCTGGATGCCCTGGCCTCAGTGGTGCTTACCCATAGTTGTGCTACCCACCACTGCCTATACCCATCAATGGTGACTCACGCATCATCAATCCACATGTTTATCTACGTGCCTACTCCTCCACCCTGTTGGATACACTCAGACGTGGTGGAGACATGGGTCTCTCCACATCATCTCTGTGGTACTGTGGAAAAGGTGAGGGTACATCCTGTGGTAGCCCAAACTGTTAGTCTAACCCTATCTATGGGTATTATCTTGTGCTCACCAACACATCCCCCCTATATCCACCTCAAGTAGCTAGAATCTCCTCTAACTCCTCTAGCCATGCCTTTGTAAGATGGATAGTCAATATATGGCCTCCACACAATATCAACTGGCCAAAATCCCCTCCAACAATCGCCCTGTAGTATGACACATCATATGTGTCCCTCGCCCCCCTCGGCTGTCCACCAACTGGTACCCAACGTCTATATCCAACTTGAAGCAAGCCACCCTGAACCAATCATGTCATGGTAAACCAACTGGGCACACACATAATGATGTGCTCATATGCCCAACAGTGTAGTAAAAATGTGCAACACATCCCAAATCACCGCAATCTCCCATAGGCCCATAACTCCCTATATAACTAAACTAGGAAATTCATGGTGCCCATGCAGAGCATATCTGCTCCTCAATCATATCCTAGAACACTCCCATTAGTGCTCGTTGGAATCTCCCACCCTTAGAATCAGGCATATCAAAACAACCTACCACCTCCATTATCAGTACAGAAAAACTCGTCTCCTATGGGTAGGCTGTATACATGTCCCCATATGCTCAAGACTCGCATTGTGATACCTCAGCTCGCCCATCACCTCCCCAAAAAAACTAGCCACTATCGGCTCCACTGATTCCTCAGAGGAAATAGAATAAACGTACTCCCCAACAATAGGAACCCACAGGATCCGGTACATGTCCTCCAAGGGGATGGTCATCTCACCCATTAGTAACTGGAACGTATTGGTCATGAAATCCCATCTATCGAGGAGAGTGACCATCAAACTATGATCTTGGGCTACTATTGCCTATAGTGTCAGATCCCATAAGTCTAACCTCGGTCATATGCTCCCACTCCTCTAGTCACACTGGGACCGCATCTGTACCACTAGGGGTGGTACTCTGTCTTGCATCCTTAACTGGTCTCTCACCTACATCATCCAACACAACATTGTTAAGACTTGAGTACCTCAAATCACCTATTTCCCACCAAACCATACCCAACCACATCTATCATGCCTACCCCCTTTACTCAATTCACCTACAAACCTACTAACCCTTATCATCATTACCCATTATCTTAGTTCATTTCACCTACTTACCTATCCCATATACATCACCAAAATCACATTTTTACCCTCTTCCCCCTACACATTAATCCTCACCTACCCCTTCTTCACCTATTTTAATTTCCTACCTATGCCTTCTTACTCATATCTCCTCTTAACCTTAACCATTGTCAGTCACCTTGAACGTCACCAGTTTTTATTGACCATCATTGGTCCCTTTTAACCAGTGTTCGGTCACTAAGACCTGACCGATGCCGGGCCAAAGCCAACCAACATCAGCCAAACCTTGACCGACGTCAGTCTCTTGTCACGAACACCCAAAAATGAAAACTTGTCCCCCCATTCCCTCAAAAATTCACAAAACCTACCTAAAAACCTACTCCCACCCACCCAAACCTACCTAGCTTCATTCCCACCCTATTTAACCTATTTGACCTTCCCCCCCTCATTTCCTTTAATTTTACCCACGTAATTTCAAAATCCAAATTCCCACCCAAATGTTTTTTACAAAACCATTTCAACAATACCATTTTCAACCAAATAACAAGTTTGGATTTCCTCCTACCTCTACTCAATAGTCTATGTGGTGGCACCTCTGGTCTACTGCATTGGTGGTCCACCCGCTCCCTCTCCCACCTCTATCATGACCAAATCAACCTCACCTCCAAACCAATCAAATCAATCAAATCGATCTCGTGGGACCCACCTGATCAAATGCCAATCACCTACTACGTGGCTCGCCAACTCAACTCAACACCTCATACAATCATTTTCCAAGCATCACTTGCTCCTCTGTCATTTTCTATAAATGACAAAGTCAAAAATGAATCCGTAAAACATGAATTTTTATTTTTTAGACCCAAATCGACATGACCAACATCGGTCATGTCGTGCCCTAGCCAACCGACATTCGGTTACCCTATAACCAACATCGGTCACCCATCCATTACCTTTTGACCCACCCTATGCCCATTTTGGCCTAAAAACATTATTGACTCCAAATACCTTTGACCTTACTAACACCTATTACAACCTACCCACAAGCCTAAAGTACCTATACATTTCCTTAATTGTGTTTAGGTACATGTTTTTTAAGTATACCCTAGCCTTACCCATGCCTTGACCTACATACCTTGACTTGAACCACCTTGTGTGAAATTAGAATTTGTGTACTCATTATACCTTATGATGTTGTTACCCATGTTGTTTAGCCTAATTACCTTACTTTTCCTATTGTCATGTTTGTTTATCCCGACCAACACCTTTGGTGTACCAGATCATACCTAAACATTCCTACACCTAACCTAAGTTGTGTTTCTAGACCATATCATACCTTAGATACCTGAATCACTTCAACCTTGTTTGGATAAACCTATTCAACCTTGGACAATGTAGAGTTTGCAAGCTCCTCCACATGGTACCATATCGCAATCTATATGTGTGTGTGCATTTGATTTCCATTACCCATTACCCAATACCCATAATTACCCATACCCATTACCCTTACCCATTACCCAAAATGACCCATACCTTACCTATACCCTTACCTACCCTCACTTTCATCTACTTACCCATTTATCAAACCACTCACCAACTCCATCTAACACCTCATCAACTCCTGGTTTGAGGGGGATCACCTTCAGCCCTACCTGGGGGAACCCCACACTCACCTATATTTGGGAAAACCACTTCCTATTTTTGTCAGCGTCGCTTACCAATACAAGTTACAAGAGAAAAGGGGAAAATGTAGACACCAAATTTGGGTCACACTCCCCTTGGTCCCTTTAATCAATTAACATAACGTGTTCACCTAACCATGACCCCTTACCCCACATTCATATTAATTTAATTACTTACAATTGAATTAATGTTCATCCTCACATTATTAATTAATTTAATTACTTTAATTAAATTAATTTACACCTCACCTAGCCACATCACCTAGACACCTCACCATGGACTTATTCTTAGTCTATTAATTAACTAAGACTAAGTCTCCACTTATCTTAACCAACTAGGACTTAGTAATAACCCTAAAATTAAAGTCCTATTCCTTCTCCAAATAACACTCTCACTTATCTAAGTGCTAACCCTCACTTGAGACCCTGATTGACAATCAGAGCATGCCAAAAATAGCAAGGATTTTGCCTATTTTTGGTTAAACCTAGGATTTCCCACCTTAACCGACTCCAGTTAATCCCTCAACTGACGTGGTCACCCTAACCATCCTTGGTTACCTTATATACAATTTTGTAACCTTTTACCCAGGTTGGTCACTTTGAGTTTTGAGAGATATATTACATTCAAGCATGAACTAGATACTTCTCAGCATCTAGATGACAATGGAATACATTCAACCACAGCCCAAGCAAGCTACCTGATACTCGTCCAAGGCATTAGCATTCACGGGAGCACTCCGAGAAGTTTTTCCATGACACTGACCAAAACGTTCTTCATGGATCAACCACTTCCATCCTTCACCAACCAACCTGCAAATACAAGTAAGTGTATTTGATTTGCATCATTTCTATACTTACTTAATAGGTTCTTTATCTTTTGTTATTAGATCTTTTTCTTGCTGCATTCCTCCATCCCCACCTTCCTACCAATCTACCCATCCTACCACCCACAACCTTCTGGCTCTATGTACCTGACCTTTTAGGCATTCCTGAGTCTTCCTAGAACATTATTACGAACCCAACCATCCTCCCTCCATTCTCTGTGCAATCACAGAGAAGCCCAAAAACCAATTTTATTTAATTACCACCATTTCACCCCTACCAACACCGATTACCTTAACCATCATCGGTTTCCTCTATCAGGCATCAGTCACCAGACCGATGTCGGTTACTGTGTCCCCTTGTCAAATTTCACAAAACTACACCTAATGTCTCCAAAACCTCATAAAACCTTACCCAAACCTGATACCCCACCTATAACCTCACCACAGACCTTCCCAAATATTTGTGTAGACATAGAGAGAGCCTACACACCCACTTTTGACATTCTTCCATTATATAGTAACCTGATATCAATCATCCTAAACCATCATTGGTCACACCTTGGCCGACGTCGGTCTCTGTGCCTGGTAAACTACCTTAAACCACAAGCTTCCTAATCATCCAAAATCAACCCAAACTGCACCACATCTTACCCACACCTTGTCTGTGACTCTCAAACCACCTACCCAACCAACAATCTGACCCGGGCCTTCACCAGTTTAATTATTAAAGCATTTAATTGGATTGACATTAATATTAATTTGCGATACCTAAATTAAAACACTAGCATTAGATTCTTTTATTTGCATGTTTAGTTATTTTATATTGATTATATATATATCCATGGATTGAAAACCATTGGAGGAAGTATCACACTTCTTGGGTCTCGCTCATGCTAGGTAATCCACTAACCTTTTGCTATTAATTGTATCTAGTGGTCTTATTTTGTATTACAGGTAGTTCCACCTAGCCAAAGGGAATCTCACACAATTAGTTTGGTTCAAATAATACAAATAGTGACAAAGGGAGAATTAGACAAAGAGTGAGGTCTTGAAATTTTGTGTACACCTTAGGGATACTAAAGAGTGATTAGTGGTGGTAGTAGTTCAGTATGGGTTCCTTTGGTTTTCCTTTACCATGGTTGATCCAAAGCATTTTATTAAGAGACTATATGGAAATTTTGAGCAATTAGTAAAAGGTTCAATTATTGATTCCTTTCCATAAAACTTATAAATGAATTAGTTTTTTATAAGGTAGTTGAATACAGTGTAGGGTGCTATAAGTAGGGAGAATCCTAAAAAAAGATAAATTAGATTAATTCCATGCTGAAAAAATGAAGATAATGATGGAGATGATGTTGGAAAGGTGAGTAAAATATGAAAAAAATTGAATTAAGGTATCTCAGTTTATGGAATGGTGCCATTTTAATAGGAAATAGGGTATGAAGAAGCATATAGAACCTTTTAAGAGGTAATTATCTGATGTCTTATATTACCAACTAGGGATACCAACTAGGGATAACTTATGAACCTTGTTTGGTCTTTCACATGTAGAAAAAGGTAAATTGGTTGTAGTAAGCCCTGTAATAGTGCATTTAAAATTTTTTGTTGCTATTGTCTACACCATTAGTGGTATCAAAGACTACAATATCAATTAATAAGTTTTTATGAAATTATTTCTTAAAACAAACAAGTTGATTGTAAGTGTTGGTGAAGTATATGTAGGAAAAAAGCATGGAGTTCCAAGAGAATATTTATGGATTAGCTAATGAACATGGTTATGTGGTGCCCAAGTGGCTTAACAAGGTGAATGAAGAGAATATCAAAAACAATACTAAGAGAGATAAAGAATAAAGGTTGAAAGAGGATATGGAAGAATGCTATTAGGAGCTATTGAAGGAGTTGTTGGCTTTGATCAGTCAAAGAAAGAAAGAAAATAAAAAAAGAAGGGAGATGGAGAGGAAAAGAGAGGAATGGATGGAATAAAAATTCAATGCACTTAAGAGAGATGTGGAATAAGTATCCATGTTGGTGAACTAATGGATAAACTCACAAAGCCAAGAAAGAGGGATTATAATGAAGATGTGGAATAAGTATCCATGTTGGTGAACTAATGGATAAACTCACAAAGCCAAGAAAGAGGGATTATAATGAAAAAAAGATTTAAGTGGCCAATTAAGCTATTTATAGAGAAAAAAAGGATGCAGTTGATAAGGTGGATAAAATAGGAAGAGAGAAGGATAAGAAGAATGAGAAGATAAGATTTTTTAAAAAAATTATCCTTGAATAGGATAAGAATAGTGAAGAATAAGAATTTATAGAAAGAGTTTTGGAATCTCTTAGAGAAAGTGAAGAAGAGAAGAGTTTTAGTAAATAAGAAGAAGCACTCATTGCAAGAGATACTGAAGAGGCTAGAGAGCCTCCCATTTTTAAATCTAACTTTGTCTTGGAGTGTGTGACTGTAGGTACATTCAGAGAAGAAAGAGAGGTAATAAAATAATCCTTAAATTAAGAATCAAAGAACATAAGTGAGGACAGGTTAGAAGAAATCTCAAGCTCACTGTGAATAAATTAAAGGTAATAATACAGTAGTTGGTATGGTGAAGAACTTCATGGAAAAATATCACACTCATGTGGAGTTGGCTTAATGGAGAGGATGAGATGAAAGCTAAGGTGAATTGGCTTAATGGAGAGGATGAGATGAAAGCTAAGGTGAATGCTAGAGAAATATTGGAGTCTAAATAAAACATTGCAAGCATAGACTAAAATATGGAGATGAATATTGAAAAATAACATGGTATGGATGAAAGAGAGAAAGAAATAGCAATAGTGAAAGGATTTGAGTCATTGGGAATTCAAATAGGGAAAATAATGATGGAGTTGGATTTTTTCAATGTAAAATTTATAGGTGAAATCAAGAGCGAAATTGAAGAAGCCCCAAAAAATAAGAAAAGAAAAAGTTTATAAAAATGGTGGAGGAGGAAATGAATCCTCATGATTTAAAAACTAATCATGTTCTTGGTTATGAATGTGCAGGTGTGACAAAGAATGAGACATTTTCAAGACTTATTATGAATAAGGTGAATCCAAATAAGATCTCAAAGAAACAAAGAAAAGAAGAGGAAACACAAACTAATTCTATGAGACTCTTGGAGAAGGAAAAATAAATAAAGAAGACTGAAGCAAGAAGACATAAAATGAAGAGAAGACATAAAATGAAGATAAAGAATAATTGGAAAAAGAATATGAAAAGAAATTAGTAGTCTCATACTTTTCCTACCCCTGGAGTATGATGTAGGAGCATCAACTCTAGGATGTATGTATAGATGGAAACATCCAAATTTTTGTTTGAAAGTATGTTAATAAGGTATTAACAATAAATAGGTGTTATTAGGTGTGTTAGATGGGTTCTAGGCCTTTAAAATTTCAAATTATTTACTTTCCCTCCAAAATTACAAATTAGAGTCTTGGAGGAAATTTTGGATTGATATAGTTGTTTTAATGGGATCTTGAAGTTTATAAGCTTATAAGAAGATGAAATGAGGTGTAAGAGAGTGTTTTAGGTCTCCTATAGGGACTAGGAATCTTGACATGAGTCTAGATGAAAGAATTTGGTCCTTAAGCTAAGTAAATTAATGTCAAGATTAAGGTTACACATGTGACTAAGTGGTCTAAGGTGTTTCATATAGTTGTAATTTGATGAAAATACTATAAATTATATAATGTAAAAAAATAACCTCATTCCCATTCAAATGGAAATTAGGAAAAACTTCAAGAAAGGATAAAAATAGTGTTTTGTGTAAGATTTTGTAAGTTTGTAATTATTTGAATACCATGGTAGTTGTTGAATCTGCATGGAGATCCTTTGCATGTGTATTAGAAATCCTTATATGATATGTGAATAACATTTATAGAATTTTTCATGTGATTATCCTTATGTATGATAATGCATGATAATGTGAATTGTAAAGTCTTAGGCAAGGATAGTAGAAAAGTAATTAGGAAAACAACATCTCAGAATCTGTAGGAGGATTTTGGTCTTGTCAATATTTCTTTAATTCTATGAATTTGATGTACGGTTTATGTTAGTCCCTTAATAATCTTCAAAACCTCCTTTAGATGATTTTGAAATATCAAAGGAAACATATACTCTGTTCCTTGTAAGAGAATCATGGTTTTGAAATTTTATTTACTATGGTTGAGCATATGAAGGATTTATAGTGATTCCAATGAGACCTCAAGGAGGAGACTTGAAGATATTGGTATGATACTAAGAATAAACACTCTGTGGTTATATTCATGTAATATGAAATAACCTAAGAGTGTAACTATAACCATGCAACCATGATATATTATGACAATAATCACTCTTGTAAAAGTGTTTTGAGGAACTAATTTGTGGTGTCACAAGTATGAGGTCTTGATCAATCATTCCTATAAGTTTTGAAATATGAATCACATACAAAGTTTCTGGTTTGTTGAAGAGTTGACCTATGAATGAGCAACTGTAATTGTGAATTTTTTTTGGTGAAATCCTTAGTTGTTTTCAAATATCTCAAAGGGGTGAACATAAAATACATGGTGTGGCCAATTTGTTAAGAGTAAAGAATAAATCATGTATGTAGGGTAATCAAGTACAAACATCACCCGACTTAACAATGTAATTATTATTTTAACTAAGATAGTGATCTAGAGGTTCCATTAAGACGAAATCAAATAAGGCCTCAGGTTTTGGGGTTTTTCCACCTTCCCTTATAAGAAAAGAATATTATTAGCATTGTAACATATCTCACTAGAAATTTTTAGGTCTTGAATTAAGCTACAGTTGAAGCTATAACTAAAGGAAGCCTCTCAGGATGAGGGAAGAATTAAGTAGGGTTTAGAGAGGAAATTTCCATTAAAGTAACCTCCAAAAATACCTTCGTGGATTTATTCGATTTCTTTGATTGATTTATGAGATTTAAGGCACCTTAGTAAAAGACCATTAAAGATACATTTGTATAAGATGCCTGCCTATGATGATAAATTGGGTGGCACATTGAAGAAAAGATATTTTAGCCATTTCTGACAAGTCAGAAGGGATTTTATATTCAGAGAGATAGTCATATATCTGATAATATCACAAGTCTATTGGATTTTCTTCTATGGTGTTGATAGAGGGGAGTTAAATTTGATGTGATGGATGGTCCAATCTTGAAACGACTATGGATAGTTTGTAGTTATTGGTTGTTTCTTTAATTGATAAGGGAATGAGTCCTCCTAAAGAGGCTATAGTGTTTATAAACTTGTTAGAGGATTGAAAGATGGTTTGGATGGTGTAGTGATCAAATAAATGCTTTGAGGAGAAAATCAACAAAATATTTATATTTTTGTACGATTTCATATTTACATTGATATTCTCCTTTGATTTGATTGATGAAAAGCTTCTATTCTCCATATATTTCTAATATTTTAATACCTAGAAGAATAGTAGTTGTAAGACCCATGATTAAAGTTTCATACTCTTCCATGTTATTAGTGCACTTGAAGTTAAGTTTGGATGATAGTGGAATAGGAATATCCTAGGGAGGTATGATAACAAAAGAGGCCCCTCCCCCTTTCTGGTGTTTAGATCCATCAAAGGAGATGGTAATTTTGATAGGGATGAACTCGCATTCATCAAAATGGTTAATTGATTCATCTAGAAAGTGTTCGTGAGGAAGATGATTGTTAGGAAGGGGTGCATCAAAAAATTGGTCTGCAATATCCTTCCCTTCATAGATTTCTCTAATATGAACTTATGGTAAAACTCATTTATAAGCATAATCCATTGAGTTATATGGTCACTATGATATGGTTTAGAGTTCATGGTTTTAAGTGGGCTAAAGCTAGTAACGACATAGGTCTTGTGGTTAAGGAGATAATGGTGTAGTTTAGAAGTTGCAAAGAATAGGGTGCAACATAGTTTTTTAGCTTCAGAGTAATGAGTTTCATAATCATGGAATGTGAAAATGGAGTAATATACGGCATGTTCGTGACCTTGGTTATGAAGATGAGCGAACATAGTCTCGAAGGCATGATTTTAAGTAAATATGTATAAATTAAATGCCTCCCCCCTCGCAAGGTAACGTAAACATGGGTGGTAATAGAAGATAAGTTTAAGTTATTTGAATACCTTCTAACAATCAGAATCCCATTTAAAATCTACATCCTTGTAGAGAAGATGGTGAAATGGTTGAAAATGATAGGAAATTTGGGATATAAAGCGTCAGATAGACTACAGATTGTAGTTTATATTGAAGCCTATGCAGTTGTTTAAGATTGGGTGAGGAGGAGGAATTTCAACAATTGTTTTAACTTTAGTTGGGTCAAATTTAATACCTCAGATAGATATGATGAATCCTAAAAAAATTCTAGTGACAACACCAAAGACACGCTTTGAAGGATTAAGATGAAGGAAATATTGGATAAGGTGGGTGAATCTAGATTTAATGATGTCGAGATGATAATTGTGAAACTTTGATTTTCCTAACAGGTCATTGACGTAGTCTTCAGCAATTTTGTGAATGAGTTCATGGAAGATGTAGGTCAGAGCATATTGATAGTTGGCTTTGTATTTTTAAGACTGAATGACATAACGTTGTAGAAGAAATTTCACCAAGGGGTAATGAAATAAGTTGTATGTTGATCGTATGCAAAGATAAGGAATTGATAATAGCCAGAAAAGCCATCCATAAAGGAGAGCATTTCATGTCTAGCTATTAGGTTGACGAGATGATCAATGTTTAGAAGGGGGAAATAATCTTTAGGGTAGGAAATATTCATATTCCAGAAGTTTCTATAGATATATAACTTTCTGGAGGCATTGGTTATGGGAATGATATTAGATACCCATTATGGATAATCGATGGGTATGATGAAGTTAGCGGAAAGAATACATTATAACTCTTCTTTAATAAGGAGATCCACATGGGGATACATCCTACAAAGATTTTAGTTAACTGTTTTAGCATTGGGATATGTGAAAATATTATATATGATGATATTAAGGTCAATATTGGGCATATCACTACATCACTAGGTGAAAGATTGACTGTATTACGATACAAAGGTGGCGAAGTCATCTAGTTCTTATGGGTTTAATGATCGACTCAATTTGACTATGTGAGGCTCATATGGTTTAGGAAGTGGTAATGTTATGAGTGATTGTTGAAGGAGTTCATTTAAAATAGTTTTATAATTTCCTATTGGTGCAGATGGATGGTGATGATGTTTCTCTTGATTTAATATTTGAGTGAGACATGGTTTTTGATGCGGATTGTCTAGTTGTTTTCAAAAAAGTTTCTTGAATGGTGTGATGGATGAAGGATGAGGACCTAATATAGAGGCTTGATAGGTGGGTTTTAAAGTGTAAATGATAGGTTGATTGTTTGGTATAATGATTTTAGGGTCATGTAAGTGGTACTGATATGTGAATGCATACTAGGGACTTTTGAAGACTTAGATAATGGTTTTTTTTTTGAGGTGCCTTCATAATTTTATTAGATGAGACAAGTGCGGATATCAAAGTAGTGATGGTGGAGGGTTGGCTTTGAAAGATAGGCTTAGGGGATTTTACTAGTTTTTTATTGGATGTGGATTTGGTTGTATATTTAGGAGGTATAGATGATGTGGATGTATATTCAATCACATGATATGAAGATGGGGATATAGTTTCAATAGTGTTTTTAATGGATTCATTGGATGTGGATGTTGATTTAGTAGGTGTAGATGTTGATTCAAGGACAAGTAATGCTTTATTGATGGTATTAATGATATGATGAGCATGAAAATTGTTTGTTTGTGGTTGATTAGTAGATGAGGAATGATTCAGAAATGGCTGTTTAAATACATCAAGATTTTGATTTTGGGGTGCATTTGGATTGTTTACATGGAGTTCACCCTTATCAATCAAATCTCAGAGGATGTTCTGGAACGAGTGACACCTTTCAAATTCATGTCATTTAACCCTGTGGTATTTACAATAATCATTATCCCTATACCAAGAGGGATTAGAGATAAATGTATCGATAAGACGTACAGGTGGAAGATAAATCCTATTTGTAGAAAGAATAATTTAAAAGACCGTGTTATAAGTATCTCCAATGGGTTTGTAACTATGTTGTGGACGAGAGAGTTCAATAGTAGGTTTTTCCTTAGGATAAGATTTGACGACTACAACATTAGAAGATGATTTGGATTTATAAGTATTGGAGGATGATTTAGATGGGAAGTTAGTTTTTGCTTTCTTAGGTTGCACTTTAACTCTAGCTTCTTTAAGGGATCATAGTTCTAACTTACAGGCCATGGTGAAAGCTTTGTAAAACATCTAAATTTACTAGATTTAAAGTGTGGATAAAAAAATTTAGTATATGAATGACATAACAATTCTATTAATTTGGTTTGTGGGAGTTAAAAGGATAACTGATTTATTATACCCCTCAAGTGGTAAACCAAATCAGTGATAGACTTGTCTTCAAATTGTTTAGTGGCATAGAGGTCAGTGATGGTGATTTTGCGGGTGTTGTTTATGGAAAAATTTTCTAGGAAGAGTTGTATGAGTTACGTGAATGAGAAAAGGGAATACTAAGGTATACTATTACACCAATCAAGGGAAGGAATGGTGAGGGACATGAGGAAATTACTTAGCATTAGATATTGATCATGGGATATAAGATAAAAGGTGTGACAGAAAGCACATATGTGTTGCTAGGGATATTATTTACTATAACATTTGATGAAATTTGAAAATTCCTAGTAGGGTGGATATTATTTGTAAGGTATGAAAGGGTGGATGGGCTTATTGTAGATTTGTTCATAGGAGAGCACATCCTTGGGACCCAAGGAAGTGGTTGGATATTCTATTATATGATAGCTTGAAGGGGGTCTAGTTTTGATGGTTTCTATGAAGATGAGCTAGGTTGATTAAATGAGAACTGGCTAGGTTTTGGATATGATTGATACTGTTTTTGATAAGGGGCGTTTTGTTGATATAGGATATTTTATTGATACGGAATGCTAGTAGGGATATTATAAATAGGTTGAAACACTAAGGGTTGTGATAGATGGATATATTGATAAGGGATGGGAATAGATGTGTTAATAAGATGTTGCGATGACTTAGGAATATGATGAAAAAAAATAGATGTATAGGTAAGGGGTTATGAATATGTGGATGGTTGTTGGAATCATATTAAAGAAGAAGTAGAAGATGGTGCTTTTTGTGGGATATTATTAAGAGGAATAGATTGTGGTATGGAAATGAGTGGTTGTGATGGTTAGGGTATATGTTGTAAGATAATAGGGATGGAAAATCGTATAAAAATAGGATAAGTGATAGCAATGACACTAGTGTTGATTAGAGGGGTGGATGCAATAATGGACGTAGTGATACTTCTTGAGTTGGATGTATGATTAGTTGAGGTTATGGAATTTGATGAGGTAATGGTGTAGATTATTGTAATTAGGTGGACATGTTTTCAGATGTTTGGATGCGGGATAGTTGTCTTGTAAGTACCATAATATCAAACACAAAATCATAAAAATGAAAGATAACTAACTGGGTTGATAAAAAATAGAAGAAAAATAAAGCAAAAAAAATTAGATTATCTTAATTTAATTAAGAAAGGTGAGATGTGTAAAATAATTGATGGGGTCATAGGAAATGAATGTCTATGGCTAGTTTCAAGATTGTTTAAGGTTGACATCCTCGATATACCTAAAGGTACGTGAGGCTCAAATCTATGTTGGTGCTAGTATGGGTTCTGGTTTTGGGGACTACTACCCCCTCACTTCAATTTGCAACGGTCCTACAGTAGTAAGGGAGTCATGTGCTTAATAAAAATACCGAAAACTAATTTTTTTATACTCGGCTAGAACACCAAGTCAATTTCCTTATTAGGTGATGAAATCCCAATATTTATCACCTAAGTAGGATTTTTTGATGCTAGTTTTATCTTTGTTGTGGTTTAGCTTTGTGTGGGGGAAGAATCAAGTGAATATAATAAATTAACCTTCCTAGTTAAAAATATATGATCAAGAAGCATGCAAAGTTTTGTTTTAATCCAAAATAAAAGGTTGAATTTGATGAGGATAGATAGAAAATATGTAGTATGGAAATAAAAAACAAGGCAATCACCTTAACAATGCTTCCTTTTTATTTTTTTTTACATTTTTTTTTTTTTTTGATTTTTTTAGCAACATAGCAATCCAGCAAGCAAACAACCTCAAGAAACAACAACTTCCAAGAAAGGGTTAGTAGAAACTAAGAAAACAACAAAAAATAGGGGTTAAAAGGATGACTACTAAGTAATCAAAAGAAATCAAAGAAATCATCGTCAATTGACTGAATCGTTGTCGTTGACGATTCATCTAGTCATTGGTGATTAACCAAATCACTAGCGATTAAAGAAAAAAAAACCTATATATGAAAAAAAAAATTTGAATAAATGAAAGAAGGGATTTAGTCTCCCAATGGGCATGCCAGAATGTTCAAATATTTTTTTACCTTTTTAATTGAATTAACAAAGTGAAATAATAAAAAACAAACTGACCTTAGAAGACGTGGGGTTTAACGATACCCATAGATGATGGATGTTGTTGTTGATGCTGATAGAAGTAACTTGTGCTGAAAGAAGCTAAACAAGATGGATTAGATAGATAGATAGGTGAGCTTCTCGAAAAAGGCCAATTCTGGGAATCCAAAGGAACTTCCTCAAAGGATGTCATCTCACTTTGTACATAATAAAGTGAGTAGTAACCGATAAGCAATGAATGATAAACAGATACAAGATAAATATAAATGAGATAAGAGACATGTATGATTAGAATTTAAGATCAAATGGTAGGTCCTATTCAACTTCAAATGTAGCCAAGGAAAGTGTGGATGTAATGCGACCATGCTTGAAGTAATTGTACCGAAATTCCTTGACTTCTTTATGAATCTACCATAGAAACTCAATGATATCTTCTAGTTTTTCTTCAAGTGTGTCGGATGACACAAAGAGTCAGATAGTGTAAAAGATTATATTTTTCCCAATTAAATGGTGTCAAACTATCAGAAGAGATTGGATTATGGTAATTTCATGTGTTTGAACAAGAATCACTATCTAATAGAGAATCATTCTTATAGACATGTTAGAAACAACAAACATGATAGAAATTGTTATCCAAAATTCACCCCTCAAGGTGATTTTGATAACCTGCATCATTTCTTCAAGATGAGCAAGTGGAAATGGCTCAAAGGAAATTTTTTTGGATCTTTGGGTACCTCTTTGCTCTCCTCTAACTCCCCTATCCAAGAAAAATCCAAGGAGTTAGTAAAAACTTGCAAAAAACTGAAACAATGAAGTTTATAGGCCTATTTTTAATGCAAATCGGGTTTGATGGCTGCGGATGGAACCAGTACGGCTCATACCAAGGTTCATCATACCAATTTTGGGGATGAAATGCTAAGGATGAAGAAAAATGTGACAAAAGTGGAAAAATATGTCCCAGGCAGCACAAGTTCAACAGGGACAGCTGTAACCGAAAAAGCTAAAATAGCTGAAACCCAGTTCAAATCAGCAAAATCAGATATTTTTGTCCCAGACGGGCCATAGGATGTTAGGACTTGAGTGTTTCACCATTTTATTTATGTTTTGAATGATGAAATAATAGATAGAGTTATGGGATGAAGAGGAATACCTGTTGTGTTAGTCAGTTGGAGGTTGATGTGCATGTTTTGACTTCTTGATCTGATGCTTACTGTGAGAGATTCCTTTTGGCTAGGAGGGACTACATGAAATAGAAAACAAGACCATAAAAGAAGAGTTAAACAATATAATATAGTGGAATTCCTACCATATGCTAGATCTGAGAAGTGTGATACTTCCTAGATGGTTGTCAATCCACTGTTTGAAACAACTTAATGTGAGAAATAAACAAAGTCCTACTGTAGTTGATATGATTTAGGTATCTCATTCAAGTCAAATAAGCAAATCTAACATAACATACAAGGCTATGATCATATCTAGACTAAGGGTAGTTGTTCATGTTGTTAGGATAGGTCAGGGTCAAGTTCTGGGTTGTTTGGTTTTGTTATTTGCAAGAGGCATTAGACACAGAGATCGACGTCAGTCTGGTATAACCGATGACTATTTAATAGGGGTCGATGATGGTCATAGGTAACTGGGGGTCAGTAGGGTCGGGGTAAAAGGAACTTAATGAGATCTGGTTGTAGAGGTTGATATGAAGTTAGACAGAGATGAAAGGGGGGATGGGGAGGTCTGTGGAGGTCTTAGGTATACTCAGAGGTATGTAATAGTTAGATGTGGGTGATTTGGTAGTGTGGGTGAAGGAATGGTTGAGTTTGCAAGAAGTTAAATAGTGAGCGAATGAGAGTATAAGTAGAAACTGATAACATAGGTAAAAAAACCTACTAAACTGAAATAGATAAATGCTGGTTAAAATTATACTTACTGTGATGCAGGTTCGATAGCTGGATGGTGGTGACGATTGATCAGAGGAATGGTGTTTGGTGCGACAGAAGTGCTTCCCAGAATGTTACCATGAGTGCAATACCTCTGGATCTGTCTTGGTGCTGGTTGTGGATGTCTGGATGTACAGAAAGGTGTTGGTTTTGGTTACATGAAGCTCTACTCTCTTCTACTTGATTCTAGAATGTGCTAACTTCTCAAAAAAGGTTCCTAAATTGAATAAATGGTAACCGACAGCAACTCCTAATTGACTGGCATCATTCTGGGTATGACTAGTGTCAGTTAAAGTGGGATTCCCTAGATTTACTAAAAATGGTAGATCTTCACAATCTCTTGGGCCAAGTTTTTTTTTTATTCTCACAGATGGAAGCGGAAGTTTCCCTTCTAATGAGTGGGAATGTGGTTAGAGAAATCATAAGCATGTGCTTTTAGGGTTTACTAAATCTTATCTCATTAAGATAAGTAATACTAAGTCTTAGTTAGATATGGAAACATAGTAAAAATGGGTCTAAGGTGAGGTGTCTAGGTAAGGTGGAAATTAAGTCAATTAAGATAATTAAATAATGAATATTGTGAGGATGGGTATTAATTTAATTAAAATAATTAAAATAATATTAATGTGGGGTGAAAGAAGTCATGGTTAGGTGGACATGTTTTAAGTTGGTTATTCGACCAGGGGGTAAGGGGAGTGTGACCAAATTTAGGTGTCTACATTTTTCCCCGTTTTGTCACGTAGCGTGTATTGGTAACTGACGCTAAAAAAAATAAGATGTGGGTGCCCCATGTGTGGGTGAAGGTGATCCCCCTCAAACCAGGTACTAGTGAGGTGTGAGACCGAATCGGTGAGAGGTTTGATAAAAAGGTGGTTGTGGTGAAAATGAGTGTAGATGTGGGCTAATGTGGGAAATGCTAAAGGTCAAAATGGGAAAATAGGTAAATGGGATAGGGTTAAAGGTAGTGGCAGTCAAATGCATGCAAACGTTATAAACTGTGGCAATGTACCAGATTGAAGAGCTTGTAAACTCTACGTCGTCTAAGGTCGATAGGTTTATCCAAACAAGGTTGAAGTGATTCCGGTATCCAAGGTATAGGATATGGTGTGGAAACACAATGTAGGTTAGGTGTAGGAACATTTAGGTATGTTCCGGTACACCAAAAGTTGGGTTGGGATAAATGACATGGTAATAGGCAAGGTAAGGTCATTAGGAAAAATAACATAGGTAGCAACACCACAAGGTATAACGAGCACATGGGTTCAAAGGTCACGAAAAGTGTTTCAAGTCTAGGCATATAGGTCAGGACATGGGTAGGGCCGAGGTATGGGTAAAATGATAGGTCCCTAAATGAAATTAAGGATAGGTATAGGTAAGATGGGCTGGGAGGTAGGTGCCAAGAAGGGTGGGTAAGGTCAACAAGGTGGTGGGAATGGTAAATTTGGGTCAAAATGGGTAAAAGATGTTAAAAGGGGCATGACAAGTAACCGATGTCGGGTATGGAAGGACCGATGTCGGTTGGATAGGGCATGACTTAACCGATGTCTGTCATGTCGATTTGGGAATTTAAAAAGAAAAGTCTGTATAATATGGATTCATTTGTACTATTTGGTTTTTGTGAAAATGACAGAGCATCAAACATTTTGTGCCTTTACAAGAGGAAAGTACAAGGGATTGTACCCGACTGAGGTGGAGAGATCCGGTTGGTGAAAGGATCTAGGTAGACTGGTCCACGAGATCGTGCGGAGTGAGATAATTGGTGGAGAGATTTGAGGTATAGTTCGGCATGACAGAGGTGGGAGAGGGTTCGGGTGGACCATCAGTGCAGCAGCAAGATGTGCCACCATGTAGACGATGCCGAGATGAGGTAAGATCTAATCGTTTCTTTGTATTGGTTGTGGGAAAAAAAGGGATATGGGTATGAATGGTTGAGTAGGGGGGATAATTAAAAATGTGTGGCTAAAATTGATGTAATGAGGGATGGTAGTGGTCATAAGTGGGGTAAATAGGGGTGGGGAGAGATTTAGGTTAGGTTTGGGTAGGGTTAGAGAGGTTGGTTGGTGAATTTAGAGGTTTTGGTGAGAGAAAAATAGGGGATTTGGATTTTGTTGTGTTAATAGTGACCGACACCAATCGAGTATTGGCCAATGTTGGTGGGAATAGGCCGACATCGGTCAAGTATAGGTGACCGATGCCGGTTAAAAAGGACTGGTGTCGATCAGTATTAACTGGTGCCAGTGGGGTATAAAGGGAAAGAGGTCAAAAATCATGACAAGTTGGGTAAAAAATGGTAGGTAATGGGATATAACAGCGGTTGAGGGAGAAAGGGTAGAGTAATAGGTTCATATAGGTAGTGGCCGAGGGATGGGAAATTGGGATGGGGGAAGGAAAAAGGGTGGGGTGGGTCAAACGGGTAATAAGTAGGAAGGGTATGGGAAATAATTTAAGTTGTTAAGAGGGATATTGGGTGAAATCAAGATTTAATAATGGTTGTGATTTGTTGGATGCAGGATAGAGAGAAGTTACGCATGAGGGACAGAGTACCGCCCTTGTTAACATCGGTACGATCGAGCATGATTGTCGATGAGTGGAGGCACGTGATGGATGTTGGCATGATAGGTGTTAGACTCTACATGCATATAGTTTGGGATCTGAGCTTGATGGTCGCACTCATTGATAGATGGGATTCAACGACTAACAAATTCCATCTTCCGTCAGGTGAGATCACAATCACCTGTGAGGATGTGTACATGATCTTGCACTTACCTATAGTGGGAGAACTAGTATATTCCATTTCTTCAAAGGCCTCAGAGGATATGGTAGAGATGAGGTTCCATAGTTTGAGCCTTATCTATGGAGAGATATATGTAGCCCATCCCAAGGAGATGAGGCTAGTTGTTTTGATTATGGAGACACTGTGCTTTTTTGCACTGCTAGATGTAGAGGGTGGGATATTCCCATGAGAACTGATGGGATTTCTCCATGACTTGATGGAGGAGAGGACCCATTTTTCTTGAGCACTAGCATACTTGGTATAGTTATATAGGGAGATGTGGGTGTATAGGAGATTATGATGGTTCAGTTTGTGTTGTGCTTTCCTTCTCCACTACCGGGCATATAAGAACATTGTATGTGTGCGGCCACTAGGTATGCCCCATCCTGATGCATTTGATACAGGCTTGGTTTGAGTAGGCTACAGGTGTTGGGTGCCTGTTTTTTGGAGAGTGCAAGACTACTAGGGCTACACATGATGTAGCCTATTATAGGCACATTTTCGAGGGATTTTCTAGAGTATACATCATTTGGAGGCCGTATGTTGACTTCCCTTTATACATGCACATTGACGTAGAGTTAGATGAGCTGCAGTTGCTTAGATGGATAGAGGGACATCACACTGGAGAGAATGAGATGATACTCATGGATAGGGTCAGACGGCAGTTTGGGCTGCTGCAGGATGTACCACCTCCCTTCCTATAGTATAGGAGGGATGACGTGGAGAGACATATGTCTCCACCATGACCTAGCATGCTGATAGGGTAGGAGGAGCTAGCACTGGACCAGCAGATTGATGATGGAGGTTACACAGGTACATACAAGCAGTGGTGGGTATCCAAACTATGAATAGTACCACCCAGACTAGGACAACCAGATGTGGCCACCCTCACATTCCAAAGAGACACATTACAAGGACAGGTGGCCACATTACAAGCCCAGATTACTGGTTTTACAGGGACAACTGATGCGATCACAAGAAGAGGTGTCCATGTTTTAGGCACAGGTGGTAACCCTTAAAGCCCATATCACAATGTTATAGGGGTAGGCACCCACACAGGGTGGGGCTAGAGAAGGGGGGTAGGTAGCCACCCTATAGACATAGGTCATAGGGTTGCACAGCCAATTGGCCACTGCACAGGCATAGATTGTGGCCCTACAGGCTTAGATCACGGCACAAGCACCAACACAGGCACTAACACAGGCTCAGGGATAGGGTCCCATTGGACAGGTACAAGGTCAGAGACAATTATTAGCAGGGAAGAGCTCACATGTTACTTTGAGATCTATGGCACCTCCACATACAATGCCGATGGTGAGGTTCAGGGATGCCTTGGGTGAGGAATGCTATTATCAGGATCACTTGATGGCCGCATGGATAGATGTTCCATCATATGCTGAATATAGAGAACAATAGGCAATGAGTGAGAGGAATAGCTCTCATACACATAACTTCAAGAGTCCAGGGGGTAAAAAGCTCAGAGACAGGGCCAGGGCAAGGCCACTATCTCACAGAGGCTAGGTCTAGTCTTAGGTCAAGCTAAGGTGGCATTGAGAACCCCATGTGGTAGAGAGAGATAGATAGGGTGTCATGTTGGCACAAAGGAGGAGGAGGAGACAGATGAGATGGGCTACCTGACATCAGATAGGGAGATAATTGAGCTCCTTTTCCACCAGCATTTTGGTTATTTTTGATATATACCAACCTGTGTTCTAAGGATAGTGAGGATGTATATGAGAGTTTTTGTATATTATACCAGCCTATGTGCTAAAGATAGTGAGGCTTAATATGAGAGTTTTTGAGTTTTTTTGTATATTATATTGGCCTACGTGCCGAAGATTTTTAGATCTTGTATATGAGAGATATTTGTATAGATTGTGTATCTAAGTATACATGTATGGAAACACATATTTGGATGATATATATAGAGATGATGATGTTTTTATGGGATGATGTGTATGATTGTGCGTAATTTCTTATTATGCCGTTATACATGTGATGGAAACTAGGTAATTTAGGCATTATATAGTCAGGTCGGTTTAGGCATGGATGGAGTTAGGTTATAGGCATGGTGGAGTCAGGTTGGTTTAGGCATGGTAGACTCAGGTCATAGGCATGGATTGAGTTAGGTTGGTTTAGACATGGTGGAGTCAGGTCATAGGCATAGATTGATTCAGGTTGGTTTAGGCATGGTGGAGTTAGTTTTTGGTTTTAATGTAAGTTTCGAGTTATTGGTAACAACGGAAACAAATGGTGATGTAAATGCATCTGATGGTTGAAATTTCCAAATATTTTTTTAGTTGTAGAAATGTGAAATAATAAAGTGGCGAATATCATGATGATGTGTGGAAAGAAATATTTTGTAGTTATGTTTGGTAATTGATGTGTGTGTGGTTTTATTTCCAGTTGTTGATATAAATGGGAAATCAAGGTAGAATGTGAATACGAAAAATGGGGGGGGAAATTGGTTAGGGTAAAGAGTGACCGAGCTAACCTGTAAGGGACCTATGCCCTTGGAGTGCTGCCTACATAGTCCCAGTGAAAAGGAACCTCAGGCCGATGTAGTTATCCCTTAAGCTAGGGAAGAGTATGATGAGGTAGAGAGATAGGTTGAGAGGTTGTAGGCATGATTGAGTCTACGTAAAGTAGGCATGGCTAAGTCTAGGTAAAGTAGGCATGGTGATGTCAGTGAAAGAGGAATTTAGAAAATGTAGGTGTTAATGATCTAGTCACGTGTAGGAAAATCAATAAGTAATGAAGAAATTGAAATGTAAGAGGAGGTAGGGGATCCACCAGATTGATAAGGATCATAAATTTGGTCCATACCATAGAGAGTCTTATGAACATAAGACCCTAAAGGTGTTGTATGATCGATGATTAGAAGGGTGAAGGAAGTCACATGACCACTAGATGTCACATTTGTGGAAAGTCCCTTGAGGCTGTAGAAAATGAGGGCGGAAAAGGGGATAAGGTGAAAATAGTGGTGGTATGTAATATGGTATGGACAAGATACCAAAGATCGATATAGCCAAGTCCATGAAAAATAAATAAATATTTTTTTGTTTTTTCTTTTTCTTTTGTTTGGATAGATTGATCGATGCGGGAAGTCTATGTGGGATGAGGTTCTTTTCTCCTTGAGGTCTTCGTGAAGCTGATCAATGCAGGAAGCTTCTGATTTTTTTTTGTTTTATTTTTGCAAGAATAGTCTTCTTGTTGTGATAGACTATGTACAATATGGCAAGCTTTGTATAGTTGTCCTTCGAGGGAGAAGTCTATTTATAGCGGCGAATCAGAGAGAGGGAGATTCCCATTTTGAGGGATTCATTTGTTTGACTGGAAGTTTGACTCAAGGAGTGGAATCCCATTTGAAAGTTTATTTTGGGCTTTTAAGTTATGGACAAGACTCTAGAGAAAGTTTCAGTCTATGGTGTAGGAGGCGGAACTGGAGCATCCAGAGGGTAACAATGATGGATGAGTATCAGGTGATGAATGACCATGGGATTATGTCTTTAGAAAAGATGAAAAGTATCCATGAGAATCATTGCATGAGTAGAGATGCGGTACTCATATTGAAGATAAGAATGAAAGGTGATGGGTAATCACATGATTCTTGTTTAGCCATTAGGGAAAATGGGAAATACAAGGTGAAAACAACACTCAAGGGACGAGCATGAAATCTAAAAAATGTGATATAGGATTTGACCTAAAAAATAGAACAGTCGAAGATGCAAGGAGTTGAGGAGCTCAAGTTTAGGTTTACCTTCGAGTGAAGATAAACGATAAGCACCTGATCCATAGGAATGAGTCACGATATATGGTACAAGCCAATTAGGAAAAAAATTTCCCCGCTTACTTTTTTCTTCTTTGGTTACATGTTGATTTTATTTTTGGACAAGGTCACCGACCTAGAAGGTGCATTCATGGACACATTTTTTGTAGGTGCGTTTGATACGTTTTGGCTAGATTTTTCGATGGTCAAGATCATTTAGACGGCATTCATCCAATAGCTCAAGTTGTGCCAAATGGTCTTGGAGGAATTCATCATCGGTGAGCATATCCGTGAGTGAGATATGAAGAGATGGAATCTAGAATTTGAGAGGCAGAACAACCTCTGTACTATAGACCAAAGAGAAAGTTTGTAGCAGCGGTGGAGGTACGATTACTAGTGCGATAATCCAATAAGGCTAAAGGAATGTGCATATGCCAATCCTTTCCAATAATGTCAATGCCTTTTATAAGGATTTTGTTCAAGGTTTTGTTAGTTGATTCTAATTGGCCATTGGTTTATGGGTAGTATGGTGAAGAAAAACTAAGTTGAATGCCAAAGATGTCACAGAGTTTTCGTAAGGTCTTGTTTTTTTTTTTTTTCCATTGTTAGTGATAAGATGGTGAGGAACACCAAAGTGAAAAATAATGTGATGATTGAAAAAATCACATATTTTCTCTACTTTAGTGGAGATGAGAGGGATGGATTCTACCCATTTAGTGTAGTATTCAATAGCGGTTATAATCCAATGATGTTTTTTTTTTAAGAATGGGGGTGGATTTCTCCAACAATATCTAAACCGCATTGAGAGAAAGGCCAAAGGTCACAGGTGATCTATAAGGAATGGCTAGGTGTGTAGTGAAGGTTGGAATGTTGTTGGCATTTCATACAACGTTTGACGTAGTCACAATACTCACGGTTAAGGGTTGACCAATAATAGCCCAGGAAAAGGATGTGTTTAGCGATGGCCAGCCCACAAAAGTGACCTCCACATATTTTGTCATGAACCTCCTTGATGGTATAAGGTATTGTTAGTACAAATCTATATCACCCCAAAATGACCTTCAGATCTGCATTCCAGAATTGGGTCATTTAGTATGATTTCACAACATTGAGTTTTCTCCAAGGTGTGGGACCTTGCAGAGGGGAGAAAACTCTCCAGATTGATGTTGGTTCTTACTCCTCTATTTAGGTGTATACATGAATTTACAGAGGTTCAATACTAATTCCTACTCTAAATTGCAAGGAGACAGGGTTGAAAATGCAAGAAAGGGGAAACAAAACTAAGCTAAAATGGTGATACACAAAAAGGAGTGATGAACTTCTATTTTGCAAATAAACACATATCATAAGAATGTAGTGCACAGAGGGTTCCACAGATTGCCAGAATGTAATGAAATATCATAATACAATGATAAACACATGAGAGGATTGGAAGATCAATCACAGAATATATATTATCATTCTCAAGTTAAATACAATGCATTACAATGGCAAGGAGGCAAAAAACATATGTTGCAGCCTATATAAGAGGTCTGAAACTCTATAAAATCTACCTGCTAAGGAAGAAAAGAGAGCTTTGCAAGAGCAAAATGTCCAACT
Organism: Taxus chinensis; assembly: GCA_019776745.2. NCBI lineage: Eukaryota > Viridiplantae > Streptophyta > Pinopsida > Cupressales > Taxaceae > Taxus > Taxus chinensis. The sequence goes on from JAHRHJ020003388.1 coordinate 244,702, forward strand.
TTACAATAGATCGCATTTTTTACATTTATAGCTAAAGAAAAGAGAGGAAAAATGGAGGAAGCAAAATCTAATCTTTTTCCTCAACCACCCACCATTAATCCTTTCAAATCATCCTGCAAACCATCTTAAAACGACCTCCTCTATTCCTCTGTTTTGCCTGCATGGAGAGAAAAAAAGATAAATTTGGTGCAACATGATGCTCTCAAAGTAATCTGATCTTACATTTATGGTGTGAGAAGACATTTTAGGGTTTTCCACCAAAACGAGTTGATTCTTCATCCTTGGCATGTGGAGAAAGCAACCATGGCGGTTTCGAGCAAAACATGACTCATTTGAAGCAATCTAGTTTGCATTAAAGGCCTAAAAGACATTTTTGACATTTTCTCCATTGAAACCTACAAGAAATAATGTTTTTATTCCTCTAATGCATAGAGGGGCTTGAGACCTTTCCAAAAAGTCTGATTTTGTTGAAATCTGATCTCTGGATCAAAAGATATGCCCATTTAGAGATTTAGGGCATAACTAGGTCAAAAATCGGCTCAGTGGGCTAAAATCTGGCATTTTCCCTCTTTTTTCAACTTTGGAAAATTTTCTAAAAAAATTCCACGCCTCCGCCATCCCAGGAAACATGGTGTCTTCTGGTTTGTTGGTGGCATCACGGGCTCAACCTGCCCCCTTTTTCCTTTGAAATTTTCATTGGGAAAATTTTCCCAAATCTCCCTGCTCCTCCGCCACCCTACCACTATATGGACATGTGGCGCTCCCTCATTCATCGACGGAATGTGATTCCAATAATTTCCTTTGTGCATTTGATTTAATTTTGGTGACTCTCTCCAAATCCTTCCACAGGTCCGACTCCTCCGGCATTGGACCACGTATCAACTTCTAAACAATCGGCGGACCTTAGCGCCAAAAATTGCCTTTGGGAATTTTAGACAATAAGGAAAAATTTCTCAATTCTCCCCCTCCCCGTGCCTCCACCCTTCATGTTCCTTCTCCTCCATGGGCAAAATTTTTCCCTTTTGTACAGCCCCGCCAAGAAAATTTTTGAACTTCACCCCGTCGGCTTGACATCCTCTGCCATGTGGTGCATTTTTATTGGCCGCGTGCCTGTCAAGGGAAATTTTCCCCAAAAAACTCCACTCGAGCCATAACTTGAAATTTACAAGGAGTTAGGAGGAAAATTTTACCTTTTTGGAAAGGTAAGAAATTTTTCTATCTAATGGAGCCATTTCTAGAAAATTTTTAGTCCCTGAAGCATGCAAAAGTTTCATTTTAAGTACCAGTAAAGGGAGTGGAGGAGAAGTTAGCCAAAAATAAGCATGGGCTTATTTTGGATAATAATTCTAGCTACTGAGAGTGGTCATCTACCTGCTAGAATAAGTGCCCAGCTACTGCCTGAAGCAATCCATTGGACATGGAGTCATGAACTTAACTACCTATTGCTCTCAATTCATTAGAAAATCTCTAGGATAAAGATGTGAGAGTAGAAAAATCATTTTGGCCTAGAATGTGATCTACAAAAGATGCATCCTTGGGACAATAAAACCTGTCCCAAAGCACTTAGAGAAATGTAAATCTAAGCTACAACAAAACAATTTGCACAAGCACTTGGAGGAATGAAAATCTAAGATAATATGTACAAGGTGAGAATTTTCCCTTAGTAGTAATGCTTTAGATGGATTCCATTAACTGGAATCTGCAATTCCTCACCATCCAATGCAGAGAATTGGAAGGAATTGATGTTTTTACATTTTGTGACCATGTAGGGGCCACTCCAAATGGCATCAAATTTTGAATTTCTTCCTAGATTTTCTTGGTTTGCATCCCATTTCAACACTAAATCTCCAACTTGGAAAGTTCTAGCCTTAGCTTTCTTATAAAAGCTTCTCTTGACTCAATGCTTGGTCCTTTTCCATTGTTTGGGCTGCATGCTCTTTGGTTTCTTGGAGTTCCATCAGTGCTGCATATCTAACCTCCATGGGTTCAAATTCTAATAATTCCAATTGCTTTATGAGTTCCAATGTTGTCAACTCAAGTGACATAGGCAAGACTGCCTCTTTCCCATAAACAAGCCTGAATGGAGAGTTACCTATGGATCTTTTGGGAGTTATCCTATTAGCCCATAGAGATTATTTGAGCTTAGTGTGCCAAGTCCTCTGATTTTCATCAAGATTTCTCTTGATTATCCTTAATAGATTCTTGTTTGTGGACTCAGCTTGGCCATTACCTTGAGGGTAATAATTTGATGAAGTGCTCAAATAGATCCCTTTTCTAACAGACCATTCGGTGACCTTTGATTCTATGAATGCAAATTCATTATATGATATTATAGTGGCAGGTATACCAAATTTGGTTGTTATCCCCTCATATAATTATAGAATGGTAGATTCATTTTCCTCGTTTGAGTGCCACCACCTCAGTCCATTTGGTGAAGTAGTCTGTTGCTGTTAGAATCCATTTGTGCCCTTGGTTTGAGTTTGGATTAATGAATCCAATGAATTCCAATCCCCATTACATGAATGGTTGGTCAACTGACATTGGGTGCAATGGAAGTATTGGTAACCTCTCTTTGCCTGTGAAGAATGCACAATTTCTGCACCTCTTAATCCATGCATAACAATCACTAAACACTTTGGGCCAATGATAACCAACCCTCATGATTTTGAGAGCTGCCACTCTTGGAGAAAATTGACCCCCAGCTGATCCATTATGGAACTCTTCTAACATTTTCTCAATCTCATTTGTCCCAATGCACCTCACAACACCCCATTGATATTCTTTTTGAACAAGACATCACCAACAAGTGCATACGAAATAGCCTACAATATGAAGTGTCTTCTTTTGGATTTGTTCATCTCTAGAGGGCATAAGACTATTTGTAAGAAGTGCATTATGTCTTAGGTCCAGCAAGGAGTGAGCAGACCATCATTTTCTTCTTGAACATCTCTTTGCTCTTGGTTGTCCTGCACCACCAAAACAAGTTCTTCTCTTTTCTTGCTTCAATTGGTTGACTCAAGGAAAATTTCTCACACAATCCCTTTCCTCAGACCAGCTTGGTGACTTTGATCTCAATGTCATACTCCATGACACTGAGTAATCCACCCTGCATGTTTTTCATTCAAATCTTTGTTGAGGAGGAAGTCTTTAACTCCCGCATGAGAAACTAGCAGTTGAACCTTGTTGTTTGAAACTAGATGCTTAAATTTATTTAAGATCCTAATCATTGAAAGAACATTCTTCTCAATGAAGGAATACCTTACTTCATAGTCCTCCAAGCTTTGGCTAAAGAAGGAAATTGGCTACTCTGCATTTTCTTCGTTCTATTGTACTAAAATTGAAGAAATTGTATCACCACCGCCAAATGCATAAAGGATGAAGTCTTTGGAGAAATCTGGGTTAATGAGAGTTGGAGCCCATGAGATAGCTTCTTTGATTACCTCAAAACTTTCCTTACCTTGAGCTATCCATTTGAAAGCCATACTTTTCTTCAACATCATAGTTATTGGCTTGACAAGGGCTGTAAAGTTTGGAACAAACCTTCGAATAAAATTGATTCTTCCCAAGAAACTTTGAAGGACCTTCTTATGACTTGGTAATGGCAGTGATTTTATTACTTTAACCCTTTCTGGATCAATTTCTAACCCTTCTTTGGAAACAACGTGGCCTAGGAGCTTACCTTCATGAGCTAGGAATATGCATTTTTTGGGATTCAAGGATACCCCAAATATTCTAAATCTTTGGAACACTTGTCTCAAATGAAAGAGGTGGTCTACTGCACTTTTAGAAAATATAGTAATATCATCTAGGTATATCAGCACTATTTTATTGATCAATCCCTTGAATGCCATGTCCATTTCCCTTTGGAAAGTAGCTCCGGCGTTAGATAGCCCAAATGGCATTTTTCTATATGCATAGGTTCCCCATTTGGTGGTGAAGGCTTTTTTAAACTGATCATCTTCCTTTACCATGATCTGATTATACGCTTAATAACCATCTAGCAATGAAAACCTCTCAGAGCTAACAACAACTTACAAAATCTACTCCATAGAAGGAAGCGGGTAGTGATCCTTGAGGGATGATCTTTTCAAATCTCTAAATTCTACACACAACCTGATCTCCCCACTCTTCTTTCTAACTGGAACCAAGTTTGAAACCCAACTTGAATGCTTGATGGGGAATATGATACTTTCTCCTATTCACTTATTCAATTCCTTCTTCATGAGAGGCTCAATGTGTGGATTGACCAGTCTTTGTTTTTACCTGATGGGCCTATCACTTGGATCTAGTTCAATTGTGTGTTGAGCTAGCTTGGGATTGAAACCTCTCAAGTCTTCATAGCTCCTAGAAAATACATCTGGGAACTCTTAGCAAAGTTACATGAATTCATACCTTTCTTTCTCGGTTGCCACTTTACCAATTTGAAGTGACTTTCCTTCTTTAACTATGATTGGCTCTAAATCCTCTCCCTTGACTTGGATGTTTGCTTGTATCTTTCCTAAATTGATCATTAGGATTGAATATAGACTCTAAAGTCACAAGTCCTTTTGGCAGTTTGTTGGTTCTTAGCTGTACCACTTGATCACCATATTGCTGTCCCAATTTTTCCTGATTTTTGGCTGAGAACTCAGCTTCCTCTTGTAAGAAATTGATGATTTGTTGGTCAATCTCAAACACTTGCCAACTTGTATTATTGTCTAGCACTGATGGCCTCACAATCAAATGGATGTTTGGTTGCATTTTATCTCTTGTGATACTTTCCACAACATCATAAGTTACTCCAACTGCTGCAAGTCTATTACCAGCTTGGTTCTCTTTCCTAGGGATGGAGTTGATGCCAAATCCTTCAAAATCCTTAATGAGATTCCACACCCTATTCCTATAACTTTTTAGCAAGTCATTCTTGGCAGCATGATTTCCTTTAATTTGATTAAAAATCAGCTCACTATCACCAAATACTTGTAAGTTTTTGATGACTCTCTTCCTTGACCAATGTAATCCATGTACCAAAGCCTCATACTCAGCAGTGTTGTTAGAACATGCAAACTGAAATCTAAAAGCTGAATAATAATTAATGCCTTGAGGTGAAACAAGCATAGCTCCTCCTCCTGCACCTTATCTACTTCTTGATCCATCAAATAATAGTTGTCATACCTCATTGTCATCTCTATAGTCTGGCTTGGTGATGCTAGGAAGAGGCTGATTTTCTTCATGCATGTAATAGACTCCTAGTTCATATTCCTCCATTTCTTTGTAGGGATCAAAACCATGTACCTTGCTGGCCCATTCATCAAGAGTCAAATTTGGAATGCTTCCAAATTTGGTGTCAGCTTCATGTGTGTTTGGATAATCCTCTTGATCAAATGTTGAACAGTTGGCATTGATTGGGCTTGGAGTATGAGGCTCTATGTGAAAGTTTGCAATAGGTTCAGACCTGATTGTGGCCTTGGCTCCATACCTTGTCTTGAACAACATGTGTGACCAATCAGTAGATAGGTATCCTCTAATTCAAGCTATGAAATCCCTTGACAAACATATGGCAAAGAGTGGTGGAAAATCTATCACTGACACATCTTGCAAAACAGTGACATTGGGGCATGCATGCAAAGTAAGGCTCAAATCTTTAATTACCCCAACTGTTACTACTACTGTCCCATCTAATTGCACCACCCCCTTGGATATGACTTCATATTGAAGGCCCAGATGATCAGCTATTTTCTTGGGCATCACGGAACTACTTTCCCTAGAATCAATCATACAATTATGTACTAGTTTATCCCCAATGATCAATGAAACATAGAATGGAGGGGGCTTCAAATTTTTACCTTGTTGTCCCCCATGATTCCCCTCAGGATGAGTGGCATTTGTGAGTACCTTCTCTTGCACATGAGCTAGCTGATTTGGGGTTGACCAATTCTTCATGGCAGCTTGTAGCAGGTCCCTTTGTCCTGGGATGGATAGTGACTCCCACATAGATATGTTCACATTGGTCTTCTTCATTTGTTCAATGATATTGAATGGGGATGAACCATCTCTTTTCTTCCCTTTAGTCTGCACATTCTTTTCTTGTACATGGGCTACAACAACTAGCATTTGAGCTAGTCTAGAAGGTGGCTTAGGTTGTCCTTGCACATTTGATACTATATTTTTCTTGCCAACACCTTATGGAGTGATGGAAGGTTGTGAATCACTTGGACCTGATGACATCCCTTCACTAATATTCCTCTTCTTTGACCATGTGTTAGCTATTATATTCTGAGAAGGTGTTTGATTCACACCACAAAAATCTTCAGCCTACCAATTGACAAGTGTAGTCTCATCTAGAGTTGTATCTTGTTGAGATGTTCCTTGTTGTTGGTTTGTTTCTCCCCTTGCTTCACTCTCCACACCAGTTGTTGTCACCATCAAAGCTTGGTTCAAAGCACCATTGAAGCACATAGATTGGTTGTGAGGTTCATTGCATGGGAAACACCAGTCATACTGCTTGAGCTATATTATTTTGCACTGGCACTAAGGCTTTAGAGGTAGATGCAACATGGGGGTTATAGGGCTGAAATGGTCTATTGGTAGGAGGCCTTACTTGATTTTTTGAGTTGGGTTTTCTATTAGGCTGATATGGTTGTTTATTAGGCTGAGTTTGAGACTGATAAGAAGGCCTAAAACTTTGAGCTTGTTGTCTCTTGAGTGTAACCAGCTCATTGCCCAAATTTTGTAATTGTTTCATAACTTCTTAAAGCTCATTTGAGGCACTAGAGGATGAAGTAGAAGTTTCATTTGAACTCTAATTTCTAGGAGTGGGAATAGGAGCTAAAGTAGGTGCTTGACAAGCACTTGGGCTTCCCAACTCTAGATATAGGGGCATAGGAGGCCTAGGTGCAAGTTTACCAGCTTGGATCAAATAATTCTCAGCCCTAATGGTGATGCTATAAGCTGCAGGTAGAGTTATACCTCCCATGGATTGGATCAACATAGAAATGTCAGAATTTAAAGCCTTGAGAAAGTATAAGAAAGCACCTTGAGCTATTGGCCTCACTGCCAATGGGATTCTATCCCACATTCTTTGAAATCTGAAATTGAAGTCTATTAGCTGCTCATTGGGAGCTCTCTTGATAGTTTTCAGTTGCTCCAATAGAGACAAGTTATCCCCTTTCTCTCCAAATTGGTTATGGAGAGCTGTGCACAACTGGTTCCAATTGTGGATAGAGCCTACCTCAAGGATCCTGAACCATTGCAAGGCTTTCCCTTTGAATGAAGATGCCAACAATTTGACAGCAATATCCATCTCAACAATCTCATGGATTGCACAAACATTAGCAATGTCTTGGACATGATCACCAGCAGTGGTCTGATTTTCTCCAGTAAAATATGGAATGTTATTCAATGCTGCAATTGGAACTGGGTTTTGTGGATTGAGAGCAAGTGGGATGCTACCAGTAAAGTTGACATAAGGATTGGGTTGTGCCATTATGATTGGCCTGAGAACCCTTGTTGATTGGATGAAAGGTCTACCAGGTGGAGGAGTTGATAGAGTTCTATTTGGTGGAGATGGATACCTTTGAATCCTTCTTCCCCTTTCTCCTCTTTCTAGGGATAATTATAGATACTCAGACAATCCTTCTTCTTATGGTCCTTGACCTTGTTTAGATCCTTCTCATGAATTTTAAAGCTTGGACTACTGAAACTAGTTGATCTAATTCTTTTTGGAGTCACCAGATGTGTAAATTAGGGCTCTTTCAAGAAATAAACTTACAACAATTACACGTCAGCTTTTTGTAATGAAGATGAAGACCTCTAAGGTCCCACCGGGTGTGCCAAAACTGTTAGTGCAAAATCTACAGCACCCCTGGAAATTTTCTTCATATTTCTAGTTTGATAATGGGTCATTTAGTGTGATTGCATAACATTGAATTTTTTCCCCAAGGTGTGAGACCTTGTAGAAAATGGGAAAAAACTCTCCAAATTAAAGGCTAGTTCCTATTCCTCTATTTAGGTGCATGCATTCATTTTACAGAGGATCTATCCTAAGTCCTACTCTAAATATTTCCAAGGAGACCAAGGTTGAAAATAAGAAAGGGGAAATAATGAAATATAAGCTAATGGAGGTGATGCACCAAAGGAATGATGAACTCCCACTCTGCTGTTAAACACAGACCATAAAAATAATAGCAACTCAGCATGCACAAGTAACCAGATTTGTAATGAAAAGATCAGAATGAATGCAATGGAAGTAAGACACATGAGAGGATTGGAAGATCACCCACAAGCTTATTTTATCATTCTCCAATAGTTGATACAAAGCATTACAATGGCCAAGGAGGCAAAAAAATTTTGCATTTATAGATTTATGGAGAGGTTTGAGAACTCCACAAACTCTACCTGCTAATAGAGAGAAAGCGAGATACAGAAGAAAAACATGTCCAACATTACAATAGATGACATCTTTTTACATTTATAGCTAAAAGCAAAAGAGAGGAAAATAGAAGGAAGGAAGAAAAATCTGATCCTTGGATCCTCAACCACCCACCATTAATCCTTTCAAATCGGCCTGCAAACCATTAAATTGACCTCCTTTCCTTTTTTGCCTGCATGTTGGAGAAAAAATGATAAATGGAATGCAAAATGATGTCTTCAAAGCAATCTGATCTTGCATTCATGGCATGAGAAGAAATTTTAGGGTTTTCCCCATCAAAATCGAGCTGATTCTCCATCCTTGGCATGTGGAGAAAAAACCATGGAGGATTCAAGCAAAAAACAACTCATTTCAAAGCAATCACGCATTGAAGACATGAAAGATGTTTTTGACATTTTCTCCATCAGAAACCACAAAAAATGATGTTTTTATTCCTCCAATGCATAGAGGGGATCGACACCTTTCCAAAAAATCTAATTTTGTTCCAAATCTGATCTCTGGATCAAAAGATATGCCCATCTGAAGATTTAGGGAAAAAATAGGTCAAAAATCAGGGTCAAACAAGCCAAAATATGGCATTTTCTCCTCTTTTTTCAATTTTTGGAAAATTTTCCAAGAAAACTCCACACCTCCACTTCCCCAAGACACCTGGCATCTTCTGGTTCATCGGTGGCATCGCGGGCTCAACCTGCCACCTCTTTCCTTTGAAATTTTCATCGGGAAATTTTTCCCAAATCTCCCCATGCCTCCACCTCGCTGCTATCTGGACATGTGTCACCTTCCCTCATTGGTCATGGGATCATGCACTTCCAATCTTTTTCCTTTGCACATTTCATTTTGGGAAAAACTTTCCCTAAATCCTTCTGCGGGTCTGCTCCTCCGCGGCTAGACACGTGTCATCTTCTAATCGCTCGGTGGGCCTTGGGGCCAAAATTTTCCTTTTGGCATTTTAGACAAAAGGGAAACATTTCCCATTCTCCCCTCCCCGTGCCTACCTGACTGGACACTGTCCATTTCCTCATTCCTCTGCGGGCCCGTGGGAAAAATTTTGTCCCTTTGTGCCCCCACCAACCACTTTGGAAAATTTTTGAACTTCACCCCACCGGCCCAACTCTCCCCTACCACGTGGCACATTTTTATTGGTCGTGGGCCTGTCAAGGGAAATTTTCCCCAAGAAAACTCCACCGAGTCATAACTTGAAAAGTACAAGGAGTTAGGAGGAAAATTTTACCTTTCTGGAAGGCATCGCAAGAGGATACCATCAAAGCCACGTTTGTAAAGGAGACTGCCCATAATGACATAGCGGGAGAAAATTTTGATGAAAATTGCGTTGTCCATTATGAGTAAGGTCAGGATGTAGAATTGACAAGGAAAGGTAGTCTTGAAACTACTTCTATACCAAAGGTCATGTGGGTTTGGTGGGGTGGTTCGGATGAGGTTGACATTGCAAGGTAAATAAGAGGGTGACTACAGCCATTATACTATGACGAAGATGTGTGGGTCAGTGGGTGAAGTAGGTATCTAGGAAGTAAGGCAAGCCATGGTATCTGTGAATTTATTGGTGGAACGTGGGATGGTTGGAAGTTTATAGTGGTCAAAGGTATTCAAAAGTATGTCCACATAATACTTGTACTTTTGAAGTTTTTCATTACGACACTGGTATATACCCTTGACTTGGTTTACAACCAACTGGGAATCACCAAAGATATTAATGGACTTAACATCTAAGGCATAAGTATCTTGGAGACCTAATACGAGTGCTTTGTATTCGGCAATATTGTTAGTGCAGTCAAAGTCAAGTTTGAAAGATAAAGGCATGGGTTCACCATCAAGAGGAATGAGGATAACACCTGCACCACCCCCATGCTGACATTTGGAACCATCAAAGAATAAGGTCATCTGGTAAGTGTTGTCGTCTAAAGAGAGGGTAGCAATGGATTCATCAGGGAAATCAAAGTTAGAAAGTTGATTCCCAGAAAGTGGTGCATCAGCAACCTAGTCAAGGATGGTTTGGCCTTTGATGGATTTTTTATGAATGAATTTGAGGTCAAGGTCAGCAAGGAGCATAAGCCAATGTGCAAGCACATTGATGTTGGTAAGGTTTGGCATACATGTAATGTAAGGGGTCAGTGTTGGTGACGAAAAATGTTTTGTGGTTGAGTAAGTAATGGAGAAGTTTAGTGGCGATAAAAACTAAGGCTAACCAAATATTTTTGGCATGGGTGTATTTGGTCTCATAGTCTAAAATGGTATGACTTATGTAATAAACTACTTGTTCCCTATGTTGCTTGTCACAGTGAGCGAGCATGGCCCCCAGGGAATGTTCTGTAGCATAAATGTATAGGTAGAAGGGTTGGTCATCTTTACGAGGGGTAAGGATGGGTGGTTGAAGAAGGTATTGTTTTAATGTGTCAAAGGCTTTGTGGTATTCATCATCCCATTTGAAGGAGACATCCTTTTTGAGAAGATGATGAAATGGTTGGCATCGGTTGGAAAGTTGTGAGATAAAATGATGAATAGATTGCAATTTACCTTGTAAACTATGTAGTTGATGAAGGTTAGTAGGTGGAGGCATTTCAAGAATAGCCTTTATTTTTGTAGGGTCAACTTCTATGCCATGCAAAGAAATGATAAATCCAAGGAGCTTTCCTAAGAGAACAATGAAGACACACTTCTTAGGTTGAAGGTGAACCAAATACTTGATGAGACGATCAAAGATGATTTTTAGAATAGTAAGGTTTTCAGTGTGATGTTTAGATTTGGCAAGGAGGTCATTAACATAGTCTTCTAAGATATGATGCATGATGTCATGGAAGATATAGGTCATGGCCCGTTGATATATAGCACTATCATTTTTAAGGCCAAAGGGCATGACTCGATAGCAAAAGGTTCCCCAAGGCGTGATAAATGTGGTTTTGTGTTGATCTTCTGGGTGAGTAATATTTGATTATAACCCTGAGAAACCATCCATGAGTGATAACATCTCATGGCTGGCAGTAAGATCAACTAGCTGGTCAATACCTAGTAAAGGGAAGTCATCTTTTGGGAAAGAGAGGTTAAGGTCACAGAAATCTGTGTAAATGTAAAGTCCCCCTGTCTCCTTAGTGACAGGTACAATGTTAGAAATCCACTGGGGATAGTCAATGGGTAAGATGAAGGAAACTTAGAGAAGACACTGAAGTTCTTCTTTGACAAGAAGGGAAATGCGAGGATGCATTTTACGGAGTTTCTATTTTACAATTTTGGCTTCAGGAATGGTTATGATGTTGTGGACCACGATATTGGGGTCAATACCAGGCATGTCAGCGTAGGACCAAGCAAAAGCGTTGCTATGATTTTAGAGAAAATTGGTGATGGCTTCTTGTTCAGTAGTATCTAAAGATTGACCTATCTTTAGAATGTGCGGGTTGTCCTGAGTATTAATGTTGATTTGATAGTCAATTCATTCAACATGGTTTGTCTCAGAAGGCAAAACTGGTGAATATAAGAATCTTCCGCACCAAGGTAGGAGAGGATAGATTCATCGTCTTGACACTAAACGACGTTAATAGAAGGTGTATCATCATCGATCATGTCAGGATACATGAAGGGAAGAGAAGAGGGATCCTTACCATCACGTTGATATGTTAGAAGTCCCAAGGAAATGGTGTTCACAGAAAAAAATTAGGAGGAATAGATTCAGGATCTATAGACTCCGTGGGTGAGGTTGGTAAGGTGGGAGAATAGGGTGGAGAAGGGTTTTCGTCCTAAATAAGTTCAACATGGGCCTTCTTGGCAGATGGTGGCATAGCCAATACCACTATGATCATTGTGTTTATGGGTGGTACATGGGATGATGGTATGATGACCTTGTTCATAGAGACCAAAGCCAAAGCCTTTCCAAGCACAACGGTGTAGGAAAGTATGGGTGAAGTGGTAGTTGGTGAGAGATTGGAGGTCAGAGGAAAAGGGGCATGTTTGGGATGGTGGTTCAGGTAAATAGGTGGAGGTATCAAGTCTCCCATATGTGAAGTTGGTTTGAAGGTGAGGAGGGCCATAAGGGACAACCTTGCCTATGCGATGGTCATAATGAGGGTGCTGGTGTAAGTTACCATACTCTTGTGGAGTAAGGAAGGTGTTGACACTATATAAACGGTACTCCCCCAGAGTGAGATGTTGAAACACGCTTTCTAAGGGATTCATAGTAGGTATGTGGGTGGAGGGGATAGACGAATCACTAGGTGATTGGGATGAGGAAGGGTATGGTGGTCATTTGAGAAGTGGATGGGCTAATGGATGGGTCAGATGTAGAGGCTATGGCGGTGGTAGGAATAGAGGAGTGAGGTGTAGGAGAGGTAACATGGCAATGTTGGTAGATGGGGTTGTGGGTGAAGGAGAAGTGGGGGTAGTGGTAGATGTCTTAACTGGTACAAGGACATCATTGGGTGGTCTAACATGTTACAGGTTTTAAATGGTGAGGGGTCAGCAGGTATAGTGTAGGTATGTCCTTCATGCTCAAATTTGACATAGCGATGCAAAGTGGAAGGAACACAACCCATGACACAGATCCAGGGTCTGCCAAGCAACAGGTTATATTGAAACTCCCCCTCCAAGAAATAGAATAACTCTGGAATAGTATGAGGGCCCACGCAAACATGGAGGATGATGGTGCCAAGTGTAGAAGTGATAGCATCATTAAATGAGTGCAACATGATGGGGTGTTTATGCATGCAATTATCAGGTATGTGCATTTGGTTGAATGCATGGGAGGAGATTATGTTAATGCTAGCGCCCCCATCGATATAACACATCGTACACGTATATTATCGATATGGATGGAGATGAAAAGGGTAGGATCAGGGTCATCTGCTTGGAGGGGTGTAATTTCTTCATTAGAGAAGGTGAGGGCAGCCACATGAGGAGCGGAAGCATTGGTAGAAGAAGGAGATGATTTGGTAAGGGAGGCGACATGGTGAGGGGTAATGATAGAGGCCACTGGTGTGGGGTCATTGGGTAAAACCTCGATGGACTAGAGGACCTCCATGAGGGCTTGTCAGTGAGATTCCGAAGTTTGAACAAGGTCATAGAGAGACATTTTTAAAGAATATTGATGTAATTGTTTCAACATGGTACGATGGGTAACCCATCAGAGATAGGATATGAAGGACCGCGAATGGTAACTTTGGGTGTAGGTGCGGATGGTATATTGGGTACAAGGTTGGTTGATGGGTTAGTTGCTTTCTCTTTTCCTTTTTCTTTTGGGCATGAGTGGAAACATGGATCATATTGATTTGAGGGAGAGAGGTAGATGGGGAAGGTGTGTCATGAAAGGTATAGTGGCATGAGGGACAAAATCCTAGTGGAGATACGAACCTTGTGAAATGAGGAAGGTGCACTGGCATTTTGGTGGGGTTTTGGCTAATTCTCTAATACAGACCATGTTGATCTCAAAATTTGGAGGTGGATAAAATGGTTTTGGGGATAGAGATGCGGGTTGTTGAATAGGTATGGGTAAAGCATGGTGGGTGTTTGGTGAAGGTGGAGTTGGGTCATCATCCAGAAGGTCATCATTGTCAAAATTTTCTTCAGGAGGACACAATTGAATAAGAACTACTTTAAGGGCATTACAATTCTCTACATCATGTCCTAGCACACGATGGTAGGCACAAATTTTTCTATCATCAAACCCTTTTGGTTTGGGTTTGAGTGGGTCATACAGTGAAGTGGGGGTAATGTGATGACGGAGGTCTCTAAGAGGTTGGTTAAGATGATGGCATATGACCCTGCCAATGGATCACAATTTGAAGTAAGTGTAGGTTTGGATTGAATGGTAGGTGAATTGTGATGGTAGAGATTTATAGGTGGAAGGGAGGAGAGGTGAGGTGAATCACAGGTTTGGTGGATGGTATGGTTTTGGGCTTGGGTTGTGCCTTCCTGGGTAAAGGCATTGTGGATGTATTAGCAACGTGAGGTGTTGTAGGTTTGACTACCCCTTGGGAGGGTAGTGGATTTTTCAATTTTGATTGTACCTTCTTGGGTAAAGGTACGGAAGGAGAGCATGATGTCAAAGGAAAAGAAGAGGGTGGAAGAGGACGTGTCACCCATGAGGGTAGTAGAGATGATTTGGGAGCGGGTAATGGAGGTCAGGTGAGTGGTATAGGTTTCAAAGTAGCAAGTTTCATTGGTAATGATGGAGCTATGGTAGACAGTGGGGTTATAGGTGGTAAGGAAGATTAGGTAACGACAAGAGTGTTTGTTGTGTGGGTAAATTAGGTATAGCGGGCGATTGTAATGAAGCGACATGTTACTTGGTTTTTGATTTGATTGGGGCATGAGGTTGTTTAGGTAGAGTTGATGGGTGAGGTCCTAAGATGGATGGAAGAGGTGAAGGGGACACAGGTGTGATAGGTGAGACTGGTGTACGTGACTTAGTAGGTTGGGTCTTCTTTTTAGGCAGAGGTATGAGTTTGGTGGGTTTGGGAAGATGTGGCTAAATCTAATTTGATGGGTGGATGAACAAGGCTTGGTGTCGGCATGACCCCTAAGGTAGTGATGGGTTTAGGTAGAAGTTGATGATAGGTGTGGGTTGGTTTAGGTGTAGGTATGTGTTTTGGGTGTAGGGGGTTTGGATGTAGGCACAGGTGACGACACAGACGATGTTCCAATAGGAATGGGTAGATTTGTCTTAGTTTCTTGAAACACTTTTGGGTAAATGGTGGAGGTATTAGTGAGAAACATTTGTATTTGGTTGAAAAAGGAGTAATAGATGTCCCCAATGCAAGGATCTATCAACATAATCTAAATGATCAGCCAGGCATGAAAAGGGACCTTAGGTAGGAAGGGAGATGATGTTGACTTAATAGGAATCCCTGTAAAATGTGTTTGGGAGACAGGGAATTTGTTGGCCTCGGCTTCCGTAGGTAAGAGAGACGAGAGAAGATCTACATGGTCCTAAAATGTTGAGGGTGAATGATCACCAATAGGTAATGGTGTGTGCTAAAGGATCCCCTATGGGTAGAGGAGGTGATGGATGGGATGAGGTGACCTCTCCTTGTGCAATGGTGTAGGAGATGAACATGTGTCTCCTATGGGTAGGAGAGTTATCACTGGTGACAGCTCATTAGTTCGAGAGGCGAGTGGGGAAGTAGGTGTGACATTGATCATGGGTTCCTCCATGGGTGAAGAAGAAGATGAAGGGGACTCCTCTATGGGTGGAGGAGTAGATAAAGTGGGTTCTTCCATAGGTAGGGAAGTAGGATGAATTAGGTTCCTCTATAGGTAGGGGATTTCCTAGGATTTCCTCGATGGAAGGATAGGTATGGGGTAATTGGGAAGCAACTGGTATGTCATCAAAAATGGCGTATACTTCACAAACATTACCCTTGTTAGTTGAAGCTTCACTAACATGGCTAGAAGATGAAGCATGATTAGGAAAAGGTTTTTTGAAGATGTGTAGGTTTTGGTTGGCTGGTGCATTTGGGTTATCCAAGACTAGATCTCCATTATCTAACATTTCTTGGACAATATTCTTGAAAGTGATGCAATTGCCATCACTATGACCTTTGACATGATGATAGTTACAAAATTCATGTTCCTTATACCATGCTGGCATGGGACAAGCGGGGTCGAAACTTGTATGTGCTTTGATAGGTGGAATGGTAATGACACCAGCTTTGAGGAGTTTTTCCAACACTGAAGAATATGGCTCCCCAATTGGAGTGTACTTCTGTTGTTCCCATCTAGAATTGGAAATTTTGAATAGGGGAAAGATTGGAAGATGGTTTTGCTTCATTAGATAGGATGAGCTGGTCCGGACCTTGAGTACTACTGCATTGGTAGATCCTTTGGCATTTGAATATGTGTTTTGGGGTTTCGAGGATGAATAAGTATCATTGGATTTGAGTGTGGTATTTTTGTTATGTAGTTGGATCTTCTTTTCTTCGATAGCACGGATTTCTAATTTTTGTGCCATGGTGAATGCCTCATCAAAGTGTGGAAGGTTTGCACTTGCAAGGTTGGTGAGATGTGTCTAGCACAAGCCCGAGTGAATAGTTCTATGATTTTGGTTTGAGGTAATTGGAATGTGAGTTGGTTAATTAAGGTTGCACCAACGAGAAATGACAAATCTAGTGATAGACTCATCATCATACTGTCGAGTGGAATAAAGATCAGTCATGGTGACCTTTTTAACAATATTGATTGAGAAGTGATCAAGGAAGGCCTGGGCTACTTGGTTAAATGAGTAGATGGAATGTCTGGGTAGCCCACTGTACCAGTCTAATGCAGGTCCTGTCAGGGACATGGGAAGGTTCGTAGGAGTAAAGCATCATCATGGGCAATCAGGTAACACCCATGTTTGAATGACCGCAAGTGCTGTTGTGGGTCTTCTTTACTATTAAAATGATTAAACTTAGGCATTTCCCAATGTATGAGGTATGGGATGAATAGGTATGGATGGATGAATGGGCTCATTACAGATTTCATCATAAGTTAGAGAATTGTGTGAGCTAGAAACTGATGCTTCTAAGGTCTGCATCTTTTCCATCATTAATTTAATGAGGTCATTGGTGGGTTGTGATGGAATGGGCACCTCCTATGGTATAAGAGGGAGGTGATAAATGTATGATGTGGGTGGACATTCTAGTATATGGTGATGCCGAATAGGAGGATTATGAATGGGGGACTGACATGCAGGAGGCACATACCTAGAATGGATGAATAGAAGAGATAGGGGGTTGTTGGTAGTATGTGTATGTAGGTAGGGTAGTCGGAGTGACTCTGGTATTGATTAGAGGTAGAGACTGTGGGATAGAGAGGACAATGTTTTGAAATGGAGTAGGGGTCACTGACACCAGGGGTGGTTGTGTGGCAATGGGTATGTGAGGAAAAGGGGGTAGATGGGGCTATGCTATGGGTGGTAGATGAAGGAACACTTGACATAATGGGTGTGATAATGGATATGGTAAGATGCAGCAGTCATAGCGGGTGTGGGGCCTAGCTAAGAAACCTACTGGGGGTAAGGTGGTGAGGGTAGGTTGTGAGCTAGTAGGGGATAACATAGAAGTGGGAGTGAGGGCAGGAGAGATGGACACAGGGCATGCCATATATCAACTGTCCTGAGGAATCCCAAGTGGATGAGTGGGAAAGGTAGAATTGTAAGGCCACAGGATTCTGATCAAGGAGTCTGTGAACTCCTCATTCCTGTAGTAATGGTGATAGGTTGAGTTGGATCCATAGGTGATAGGATAGAAGGTGGTGAAGGACTAGGTGGGAGTGGCTGATAGACTAGCATGAAATACAAGAGTGTTAGTTTATCTATGAGTTAACACCATGTGAATGAGTGTTGACCTGGTAAGACTGTATTCTGTAAATGACACAGAAAATAAAAAGAGAAAAAGGATGGGGTTTAAGAGGTAAATCTGGTCAATGTTTAATTTGAAAATCAAACACAGGAAACTGATGATGGTCAGGATTGACCAATGATGGTTAAAGGGAACTGATGACGGTTATAGAAACTGATACCGGTTACTGTGGGAAGAATACTAGTTTCAAAAAATGAAACAAGAATGATGAAAATGTAATGGGAAACTGTGTATGACTGAAATATCAACAGAGGAGAATAGGATGGTGCCCTGAGGGCCATAAATAGAACAAGAAAGAGTGATGAATATCTATTCTGGGTAAAATAACTAGAAATCTAGAAGCTGACACCGGTTAGGTTTAACCGATGATGGTCAGATGTGAAATGACAATGGTCACTGGACTGATGTCGGTTACTGTGAAATTAGAAAGAAATGAAGAAAAAATTGGGTTTTGTGAATTAAATTAAGTGAAGAATCAAACTCAGAAACCTGAGAATGAGGAAATGGGGCCCTGACACACTCAGAAAAGTCAGAATACTCCAACTATGATGGTGGAGTGTGCAAGGAAGAAGAAAAATGAAGAATCGTATCCTCACACCTCAAAACACAAGTCAAGAAGAATGCTAAGAAAAACATGTACAATCCTAAAAGTGATTTTCTTATGTGTGTTTTAGCTTATGTTATTTAGAACTGACATGTGAATTCATAACAGATTTTTTAGTTAGGAAGGCTTCCTAGAAAGAAGGAGATCTAAAAGGTGAGGTTTCAGGTTATGTTATGGCGGCAGCGGTCCTTCCTTTGAGATAATGACTGGATAGAGATAACCAGCTAGGGGTACCTGTCAATCCTCAATGATCGTGTGATCATTGACAACTTGTTCCAGGTGAGATGTTGTTTAAGAAAATGTGTATTTTTGAATTTGTGCAGTTTGGTAGAGAGAGAGAGAAGAGAGTGCTTTCTATGATTCAATTGTGTCAACCATCAGCTGGGCATGACTTCCAGCATATAGGTTGCCCTCATTTTAATGTGAGCTAATAATGCAACAAATCAAGAATGAAATGCAACAAATTTTAACCCAAATGAAATATTATATTTGATGTAACAAGTGATGAATAGGGGAAGGATGCTCTTTCACTAATGCAATGCAAAAAGAAAGAATGTGTTCTTTTTAAGCACCAAAAAAAATGTTGCTTTTAGACAATTAGAAGAAGAATGATTCCAAGGGAGAAGAAAATTAATGTGTAATTTTTGAAAAGGAAACAAACACACAATTTTTCACCTAGGAATGAAGAAAATGCAAAAGAACCCCTGATGGGTCCCACCGGGCATGCCAAAATGTTTCACCATTTTCTTTACGTTTTATGACAACACAGATAGGGTATGGGCTGAGGAGGAATACCTATTTGTTGGTGGTTGGAGGTTGAGTGTGTGCATTCTGACTTCTTGATCCGATGCTGACTGTGAGAGCTTCCTTTTGGCTAGGAGGAACTACCTGAAATAGAAAACAAGACCACAAAAAGAAGAGTTAAATAATATATGACAGTGGATTGCCTAGTGTGTGCTAGATTCGAGAAGTGTGATACTCCCTAGATGGCTGTCAATCCACTATTTAAAACAACTTAATATGAGAAATAAACAAAGTCCTACTATAGTTGATATGATTTAGGTATCTCATTCAAGTACAATAAGCAAATCTAACATAACAGGCTAGGTTATGATCAGATCTAGAGGAAGGGTAGGTAGTTCAAGTTGTTGGGACTGGTCAGGTTAGGTTCTGGGTTGTTTGGGTTACTTGGTAGAAGGTTATTTGGTTTTGTTATTGGAAGATTATTAAACACAAAGACCAATGTCGGTCTGGTATAATTGATGATGGTTTAAAAGGGAAACCGATGATGGTCATGGGTAAGCTGACGTCGGTAGGGTCGAGGTGAAAGGAAACTTAAATGAGATCTGGTTGTAGAGGATTGATCTGAGGTTAAACAGAAATGAAAGGGGGGATGGGGAGGTCTATGGAGGTCTTAGGTATACTCAGAGGTATGTAATAGTTGGGTATGGGTGGTTTAATGGTGTGGGCAAAGGAATGGTTGAGTTTGTAGGAAGGTAAATGGTGAGGGAATGGAGTATAAGTAGAAATGATGGTAACAGAAGAACAATATCCTACTAAACTAAAATAGATAAATGTTGGTTAAAATATACTTACTGTGATGAAGGTTTGATGGCTGGATGGTGGTGAGATTGATCAAATGGAATGGAGTTGTGGTGCCACAGCAGTGCTTCTCGGAACATTACCATGAGTGCAATACCTTTGGATCTGTCTCGGTGTTGGCTGTGGATGTCTAGATGTAGGGAAAGATGTTGGTTATGACTTGCATACAACTCTCTTCTCTCTCCTTGATCTCCTAAATGTGCCAACCTCTCAAACAAGGTTCCTAAAGTGAATAAATGGTAACCGACGATGGTTCCTAGGATTGACCAGCATTGGTTTAGGGTATGACCGGTGTCGATTAAGGTGGGATTCCTAGGTTTACTAAAAATGGTAGATCTTCACAATCTTTTGGGCCAAGCTTGTTTATTCTCGCATGGAAAATGGAAGTTTCCCTTCTAATGAGTGGGAATGTGGTTAGATAAATAATAGGCATGTACTTTTAGGGTTAAACTAAATCTTAGCTCATTAAGGTAAGTAAGACTAAGTCTTAGTTAGTTATGGAAACATACTAAAAAATAGGTCTAGGGTGAGGTGTCTAGGTGAGGTGGAAATTAGTTAATTAAGATAATTAAATAATGAATATTGTGAGGATGGGTATTAATTTAATTAAAATAATTAAATTAATATTAATGTGGTGTGAAAGGGGCCATGGTTAGGTGGACATGTTTAAGTTGGTTATTCGACCAGGGGCTAAGGGGAGTGTGAAAAAATTTAGGTGTCTACAATGAGTTCCCAAAAATTGAAAAGGCACTAAGAGGAAATCGGTTAATCAGATATTTTGTTCCCAAGCCATACAGGTTCATGAGGGACTACGGGAGTCCTGTTAGTTATGAAAAATAATAGTCAGAGGGAGATCAACAAAGGTGGAAGTCAACGGAAACATGGCCCGATCAACGAAGGGACTGTCGACACTAAAATTTTCCTCCGTAATTTCTATTTCATTAATGTATGTATTAGGAATAGGATGTTGTTAAGTATAATTAGTAGTAGCGTCCGATAGAAGATAATGGCGCTGTCAGTACGATGCCGCCAATAATGTATAGTACGGTAATAGTCAAAAGTACAATAGGAATATTGTGGTAAAAAGTAAATATTTGTCGTAAGTGGTCGGGTAATGTTAAAATGTCAAAGTTTGGGTAAGTAGAGAAGTAGGGTCTACATGATTAGGAATTAGAAATATTATATTGGTAATAAGGACAAGGAGTGAGGTCATAAATATTTTGTGTATTTTATTTGTAAAAATTCTAAAAATGTGGAACCCATGTGAAATGATAAGGTTTATCTTATCTTAAAAGATAAGCTTACATGTACAGATAAGAGTTAAGGTATGGAATATGATTCGTCAGAGTGGATTTTTTATCCTATCTTATAGATAAGATGGATAAACTTGGAATTTCTATAAATAAAGAGGCCACCCCCCTCATTTAGCATAGAAGGAAGTAGTGAGAAATATTGTAGGAAGTGTGCGAAGGAAGCCATCAGTTTAAAGGTGTGTTGAAGAAACCATTAAGAGGTGTAATTGTAAAGTTTCTCCCATAGTCTTGGTGAAAGGCAAGTGAAGTCAATAACACTTGAAGTACCTCATGGGTGAGATTGTAACAATTTCATGTTAATATTATAATTTACTTTGATATTTCAGATTTGTCATCATTCCTGTCTTATCATAGTCGATGGTATTCTTGTGTTATGTTGTTGTTTTGTTTCCAGATTACATCCACCAAACTAAAGGCTGTGCATTAGTAAATAATCATAGCACGAGGAGTTCCCGGTGAAGAATTATCATAGTGCCAGATTGGTGATGACATTTTGGTTCCGTTGCCGGGACCATTCCTTGTTGGTGGATTTTCTGGAGAGATATTCCCACTTAGTCAAAAATCAATTGGAGGGTAACCTTGTTTTTACTGTGCATAGTAGTTACCATGGTAAAGTCATTTTTGCCATGAATAGTAGTTACCATGGTAAAGTCATTTTACTGGGAATAGTATTTACCACAAGTAAAGTCACTTTTTACCGTGAATAGTATTTACCGCAGTAACTTCACTTTTTACTGTGAATAGTGTTTACCACAGTAAAGTCAGTTTTTACTGCAGTAAGTCAAGTTTTACCATAGTTCACCGTGGTCATTTCTATTTTACCGTAGAAAGGTGTAAAGTCACTTTCTATTACAGTGATTCCAATTATTTGTACACATAAGTCTTGTTGATTGTACTTGTGGGTTGGTATTTCACGGTGGTTACTTTTGAAAATGGGAAAGATTCCTATTTTTTCAGCTCAATCTAATGAAGATGCTTCTTCTTTCATTCAAGATTTTAAACGATCTTGTATTTGTAATGGCCTCATAAGAAGGGAACAATGGATTGAATTTTTTCCTACCTTTTTGGATGGTTCAGCACTTAGGTGGTTTGAAACACTAGGTGATAATGTGAAAAATTCATGGGATTTATTAACTGAAAGTTTTCTTGAAGAATTTGGTGAACAACAAAAATATGTAGATCTCATGATCGAGATCACAAAGCTATCCCAAGGAGAGAAGGAGAAGATAAGGGATTATCATGCTCGTGTTCTAGAGCTAAGGAGGAAGCTCGATGCCCAGATCCGGAAGGAAGGATTAGCAGATGGGTTGATGAATGGCGTGGATAATCTCCTCTGTAAGCACTTCATTCTTGGGATGAAGCCAGAGATCAGACAATGAGTGAAGTATGACCACCCAGCTACCATTGAACAAGCAAAGGAGATTGCAAGAAGGCAAGAAGAAAGCATGGAAGAGGAGCCCAAAGAAATTGTTGCTAAAGTAGAGCCTACACCAGCACCTTTGGTCCAGAATCCACAACCACTCCCGGTGAGCACAAATATTTCTCCTAGTACATCTACTGAGTATGAAGATCTGCTCAAAAACATGGGTCAGTTAACTATTAATCTTCTTCAAGGAAAAGAATTTAGTTCTCAGGGAGGAGATAGAGGTCCAAAAAGAAATATTTCTGAAGTTGTATGTTATGGTTGTTATAAAAAGGGTCATTATAAGTATAATTGTCCAGATAGAGCTTCTACATCTGGTAAAGGAGATAATGATAAAGGAAAAGCACCTGTGAATTCTTTTGATGTAGTAGATAAGAGCAGAAATAATGAAGTAGATGTGTTTGTAACAAAAAGAAAGAAAGAAAAAGATAATCAAGATGGAAATGATCCTAAGAAGATGAAAGGAGAAACTAGTAAGAAACATAGGAGAAGAAAGTTGGGTGTGCAGGATTTTCTGATTTCACAGGGGCAAGGACCATACTCCATCTTGGAAGATCTGTCCAAAAGGCCTGCAAATATTACATATGGTCAACTGTTGGCTATGTCTTCTGAGAAGAGGCGGGAGCTGCGAAGTGGACTCAATGCTCGATGAAGGAAGGAGGTTGAGGTCCCTGTTTTGGAGGCAGAGGCAGATCCCTATGCTCCACAAGCTGAGGTATTATGTAATGGTATTTCAATTCATGATGTCTTAGTTGATGGAGGTGCTGCAGTTAATGTAATGATCGAGTCTGTAATGAATATGTTGGGTTTAAAAATTGATCGCCCTTCAACACTTATGTTAAGGTCATTAAATAAAGGAAAAACTAAACCAGAAGGTGTAGTTTCAAATGTGGCAATATCTGTTATGGGTGTTGTATGTGTGGTAGACTTTTACGTGATGAAAAATGGTATTGTTGCGTACCCAATGTTGCTAGGAAGACCATGGCTAAGGAGAGTTCATGCAAGAAACTACTGGAATGAAGGTTTCATGACACTTGGACATGGTAGAGAGAGGGTGAAGATAAACGTGATCCCTCGACATCATAAGGCAGAACCTATAGATTCAAGTGATGAAACTGATGATTGGACATCCTCTGATTACTCTAGTACCAGTGAAGTGGACACTGAAGATGAAGAAAGTGAGGTTGATGTTTCAGTCATGGATATCCTTCCAGTCACACCAACTCATGACCCCATAAAATTATCTGAAGAAGAAGTTGATGATCGTCTCCAACAAATAAAGATTGGTGATGCTGTGATGGAGAGTGAGAAGGAATCCTACCTCCAGCTCTTTCGAAGGTACATACACCTATTCACTTTTGATTACAAGGAACTTTGTCAAGTAAGTTGGGTAGAACATTCTATTGAGCTGGTAGATGGTGCTAAGCCCATAAAGCAAATGCCATATAGAATGAATCCTAATTTTTCCAAGACTGTAAAAGAAGAAATAGATATGTTTCTTGATGCAGGATTCATATTTGCTGTGGAGAATTCAGAATGGGTTTCTCCCATTGTGATCTCAATAAAAAATAATGGGAAGCTACGCATTTGTGTTGATTACAGGAAGCTCAATAAGGCAACAAAGAAAGATCATTACCCTCTTCCATTTTCAGATCAGATCTTGGATGAAGTAGCTGGCCAGGAGTACTATAGTTTTGCTGATGGATATAGCGGCTACAACCAAGTTCGTATAGTAGAGAAAGATCAGTTGAAGACCACGTTCACCACTCCTTGGGGAACGTTTGCTTATAGAGTTATGCCTTTTGGGTTGTGTAATGCTCCAGCAACATTCTAGCATTTGATGAATAGGGTGTTCGAACCCTACATTGGGACCTTCATCAGAGTATTTCTGGATAATTTTTGCATCTATGGGAGCAAGTTGGACCACCTGCACTAAATGGAGACAGCATTTCAAAGGTTAGATGAAGCACAAGCCTCACTAAACCCTACAAAGTGTGTCTTTGGATGTTCTAAAGGCGTTTTGTTAGGGCATGTTGTATCCAGAGATGGTATTGGTACTGATCTTGATAAAGTTTTAAAAATCAAAGATTTACCATTTCCTATGAATAGAAGTAAGTTGAGATCATTTTTAGGCCATGTGGGTTACTATAGAAGGTTCATCAAGAATTTCTCAAAGATTGCACAGCCACTAACCCAGTTCTTGAAGAAGGATGTTACTTATGAACCAGGAAATAAGGCGCATCAAGCTTTTGGACAACTGAAGGAAGCCCTGGTGTCTTCACATGTTTTAAAGAATCTAGACTGGAGCAAGCCATTCATTGTGTACACTGATGCCTCAGATGCAACACTAGGAAGTACTTTGAGCCAAAAGGATGAAAATGAGAATGAACATCCAATTTACTTTGGGAGCAGACAAATGAGCAGTGCTGAGGTAAATTATACTGTAACTGAAAAAGAGGCTCTAGCTATCATTTTTGTTGTAAATAAGTTTAGAAATTACTTACTAGGGCAAAATTTTCTAGTTGTAACAGATCATTAGGCTCTAAAATATATTGTAAATAAGCCTAACCCATCAGGGAGGATAGCAAGATGGATAATTTTGCTACAAGAATTTGAATTTGTAGATAGGCCAGGAAAGAAGCATGTCAATGCAGATGCACTCTCTCAAGCCTATGATGGTTTAGGATCATCTTGTGATGATGATGATTTCCTCGATGCAGCATTGTTATCCCTTGACACAATCCCTAGTGAATACATAGATATTTGGAATTATCTGAATGAATTCAAGTTTTCTGATGGTGCCAATGCAAAGACTAAGAGAAAGATTACTCAAGCCAGTCGTCCATATTCTATTCTGCATGGAGTATTATTTCGAATAGGACCTGATGGACAATACAAGAGGGCAGTTGGACGTGATCAAGGGAAGGAACTGCTAGAATAATTCCACAATAGTACATGTGGAGGTCACTTCTCTGGACAACTTACAACAAGAAGGATCTTAGATGCAGGTTATCACTGGCCTACTCTTTTTAAAGATTGTTATAATTATTGTAAGACATGTGATATTTGTCAAACACATGGTAACCGTAAGACTTCATCAGCTCCATTATGCCCTATTATTCCACTTGGTCCCTTTGAAAAGTGGGGAATAGACATTGTAGGTCCACTTCCAACTACCTCACGCCAAAATAAGTATATTGTAGTTGCCACAGATTATTTGACCAAGTGGGTTGAAGCTAGGCCATTGAAAACAACTTCCATGGATGAAGTGGCAAGGTTCATATATGAACGCATTGTCACCAGATTTGGTTGTCCATTAGAAATTGTAACAAATCAAGGAAGCCACTTCATTAATGAGGTGGTAGAAGCCCTAGTCAATAAGTTTTCTATTAAGCACAGGAAGGCAACAACATACAAGCCAAGCACAAATGGACAGGTGGAACGAACAAATTTTGTGTTGTGTCAAATTCTAGCAAAAGATGCAGCCTTGCAGGTACATAAATGGGATAAGAGGATTCATGCAGCATTGTGGGCATATAGGGAAACATCAAAGTCAGCAACAAGATACTCCCCATTTCAGTTGGCTTATGGCATTGATCCAGTTTTTCCTATTGAGTTTAATATTCCCAAGGTCAGAGTAATGAAAAATGAAAGAATGGATGAAAGTGATTCAGTAAAAGAAATGTTGGTACATCTTCATTTGTTAGAGGAAATGAGGGAAATAGCTAAGGATACAAGCTATAAGAAGAAAATGAAGCAGAAGGAATACTTTGATCAAAAGATCCGGTGGTCTCCATTTCATGTGAATAACTTGGTTCTAGTATATGATTCCAGATACAAAAAAAGAAGACAGAGAAAATTTCTTCCAAAATGGATGGGGCCCTACAAAATAGCAGCTGTGCATGAAAATTGTACGTACCAACTGGAGGAATTGGATGGCACTCCCATTACGAAATGGGTCAACCATGACAAGTTGAAGATTTTCCAAGCACCAGAATAGTCTACTCTGAGGACGGAGTAGAAGCTAGGAAGGGGGAAGATGTCAACACTAAAATTTTCTTTCGTAATTTCTATTTCATTAATGTATGTATTAGGAATAGGATGTTGTTAAGTATAATTAGTAGTAGCGTCCGATAGAAGATAACGGCGCTACCAGTACGACGCCGCCAATAATGTATAGTACGGTAATAGTCAAAAGTACAATAGGAATGTTGTGGTAAAAAGTAAATATTTGTCGTAAGTGGTCGGGTAATGTTAAAATGTCAAAGTTTGGGTAAGTAGAGAAGTAGGGTCTACATGATTAGGAATTAGAAATATTCTATTGGTAATAAGGACAAGGAGTGAGGTCATAAATATTTTGTGTATTTTATTTGTAAAAATTCTAAAAATGTGGAACCCATGTGAAATGATAAGGTTTATCTTATCTTAAAAGATAAGCTTACATGTACAGATAAGAGTTAAGATATGGAATATGATTCGTCAGAGTGGATTTCTTATCCTATCTTAGAGATAAGATGGATAAGCCTGGAAGTTCTATAAATAAAGAGGCCACCCCCCTCATTTAATATAGAAGGAAGTAGTGAGAAATATTGTAGGAAGTGTGCGAAGGAAGCCATCAGTTAAATGTGTGTTGAAGAAGCCATTAAGAGGTGTAATTGTAAAGTTTCTCCCATAGTCTTGGTGAAAGGCAAGTGAAGTCAATAACACTTGAAGTACCTCATGGGTGAGATTGTAACAATTTCATGTTAATATTATAATTTACTTTGATATTTCATATTTTTCATCATTCCGTCTTATCATAGTCGATGGTATTCTTGTTTTATGTTGTTTTGTTTCCAGATTACATCCACCAAACTAAAGGCTGTGCATTAGTAAATAATCATAGCACGAGGAGTTGTCGGTGAAGAATTATCATAGTGCCGGATTGGTGATGATAGGACACATGGGACATCCAAATCCAAAATCACTGCATGACAAAGGAATCGGTAAGAGTGGAATAAATAGGCCCAGATGGTCCACGAGACACCCGGGACACCAAAACCTGATTTTGCCGAAATAGCCACAATGAAGAGGAAAATTCAACTTTTGATCCCCGAACTTCAAATGACCATAACTTTTGACCCCGAGCTCTGATTTTCATTAAATTTGACTTTCTGGAATGAGCATGACATCCTCTATGTATTATTTTAAATGAGGGTAGCTATATGAAAATAAAGGAAACATCCTAAGCTCAAATCAATCAAATGCTCATTCCTGTTAAATGACATAAATGCTTGTGCAGATGCATAATAGTTGCCCGCACTCAGAAGCCATAACTTCTGTAATTCTCAACGAAAACACACAAAAATAGTAACGTTGGAATCGCGTTTCTGATCCTTATACACAAAAATAAAAAAAATAGGATTTAATGAGAAATCAATGGATATTTTCTAGAAAATGTTTTCTATTTAGAACACTAATTTTAGTGGTGGTTGGGATGCATTGAATGAAGCATGGGCTGACATATTTCATTCCTGTAAGTTATGGGATAGTATGAGGGGCCTTTTGCAAGAAAAAAACATCAGTTCACTTCATTTACTACCTCTTGCATGTGGCGAGAAAACAAATTTCAAGATTTCCACCTCTCTCTCTCTCTCTCTCTCTCTCTCTCTCCTCTTAGATTTCTATAAATTGGAGTGTTGGGCTCATTATAAGTAGAAATAGTTTTGAGTAGAAAAAATGTGTCAAATTTTCTTTGTGAAGTCAATGTTATACAATATCTTGTAGTGGACTCCTTGTATGGTGATCCAGGACCTTATTTTGTAATAGATTGGACTGTGCATATTAATGAAGCAATAGATGCAAGTTTGTGGATGTATCTTCCCCTGTTGTGTTTGTTTGCATTCTCCTTACCCCTTCAATATCATTTCACACATATTGTGTCTATCTTATGTTGTTCTAGGGATCTATCATCATTGTGCATGTATGAAATGTTGTTGTGAATGCATCTGCTAGACTGTGGAGAACTGTTATCGCCTCTTCTAGCATGCACTTTTCTTCTACTTTTCACACATTGGAAGACTATCCTCACTCACTCTTATTCTGGTGTATCACCACTTTAGTGTAGGATTTTTTTTCATGCATTCTCTATCCTTGGTCCCTTGGAAAGTTATATTAGGATATATAATTTTTCTGCATTAGAGTAGATTATGGTAGGTAGTTTAGGAGCAAGAACCAACTTTCTCTCCAAGTCTATCTCAAGTAGTAAGTCCCAGAACTTGGAGACAATACCCATTGTTGTTTCAATCACACCGTCAGTTCAAGCATACAAAGTTCTGCAGACACAAGGGTGCAAGTTTTATCTCCAACAGTATCACAGAACCAATCTTGAGAAAGTAAATGTCTAACACCTCCATGGACAACTTCCAAGAAATACGTACCACTTGATAGGACACTTCAATGGAGTCTTTTATTTTACCCTTGAAAACTCAATGCGCGCTGTCACATGAATCAGCCAAATTTCACTTGTATAACTGATCCACCTGAAGCCTTCTTGACATGCCTAAATAAGTGTCTTTTATGGCCATTGGCTTTTCAACCTAAAAACACCTGCATGGTGGTTTAACCATGATCAAGATCTAATACATCCCATAATACATAACCAAAAAACTCAGATCTACACCATGCAAGAATCACCAATTTAACCTCCATATAGTTTTGACCCATAATGAACTTTAAACAAGCACACATATCAGATCTATTCTACAAGATCTTGTATTAACTTGTCCAAATATTATTCATGAGCACTTATCATAATCCCATCCAAAAGTTTTTATTATATTACTCTGCAAAAACAATATAATAGCTAGAATTCATCCATAGTAATGTCACCATTTTCATGCATGCTTATAAACCAATAACATAACTCTACTGAACCCGGATCTTTCCTAAACCGTGCAAATCAATACACATTTATAGGGGTACCAGGACATTTCCCTGGCCACCATTCATAAACTATCCTCAAAATAGGCTATATGATAAGAATAGCCATGCACTTCTACAATAGATAATTAACAAAAGCATGCAAGTATTCCTAATGAAAGATAGACCTTCTACAGATAAATCTAGTTGACATCTTATTATTATCTTCACACTATGCATGTCACTTTATATTCCTTTAAATGACCATATTTTCCAAAAATAGAATTTTCTTGAGACTCGATAGAGTCAAAATCATGCTTTGTATGCTTTATCATCAAAATCTTACTTGGTCATCACTCCAACTCTATCTTTAGCTTTTTGTCCCAAAATCGGCTAAGTATTGATTCCTTGTGTGCAATCCTTTCTTGTCTTCCATCCAAAAACCCTATCCTCCTCATTTGTGCATCCTCATATGTGTTTCCTCTCTAATTCCTCTATGCATGCTAACCTATTTCTTAGTGCTTATTCATTTTCCTATGCTCAAAATTACAACACACTACTGATGTTTTCCATCTTTGGAAACTTTTGGCTTCTCCAAGAAATAATAATAGAATAAAGAATAAGGAACTTGTACCTAGCTTGTACTAAATAATGAAATAATTATGCTACAGTGTAAGGAGGATGGGGAAATCCTTATTTAATGATACCTCTAAGGCATTCCATCCATCTAATTCACTATCTGCACTTGTTTAAACAAATCCCCAATCATAGCTGCTGACTTCATCAAATGTCAACTCTTCACCCTTGGCCTTGAATGATTAGACCATAGTTTCCATCTGTTTTCCATGGTCTATCAGTGTTTCATTTTGTACGTAACTTGGGGATATAATTGTTTCAACTTATTCTTAATTGAGGTCCTCAAAATTTCAATTGCCTCAGTCTTCTTCTCCACCTCTACCAGGATCTTGTAACATTCCGCACTTGATTTCCCTTGTCCTTGGTCTAGAACTCTTTAGGTCCACCTCATGTGTGGCTACTAGAAAAATTTCCACATGATCCCTAATCTTTGTAGTTATCATAAAAAACCTCTACCATATGAGTTATGGTCTTAACTGATGTGAAAACTCAATATATTGAGTTATGGTCACTTCTATGATTTTTCTCTTCTATTTTGGTAGCGCCATAACTTCTTCTGCCGACTCTAGTGCCAAGGGTTACTTTAACATTGTGATTATGCACGTTAAATCCTCCAAGCAATGGAGAGCTGACTCATACATATTTTCTGGGGGGGGATAACTCCAGGTGGGCTATAATAATATAATATACTATCAATTATTCCTTCTTATAACCTCGTGAAACCTTCCCTTTTCCACCCACACCTCAACCTTTAACTACACAATAACATGTTATTTCCCCTTGATCTCCCTATCTCTCTTGATAATCTCCTTATTATTCTATTCTAACTCCTTTTTCTTCTCTTATAACTCCTTTTCCAATGATTTATTATGTTATTCCTCCCAAACAATTTGGCCTCCACTTCCACCGAAACCTTATTCAACGTCATTACATGCACTTGTTCATCAGTTAATTGTTTGAGAATCCACTTGGATTTCATCTCCTTGGAGCTTGGTGAAGTGCATGTATCTAGTAATGCTCCTGCATTGACTTCAAACTTAGGTTCATCAACATGGGACTCAAATTCCATAGGAAAACATATTTCTTGTGCATGGAAATGCACCTTCCTTATCAAAATATGACCACCTAAAAATTTGGTACGTCGGTATTGTACTTTGGCAAGGAGTGCACAATACCTTCTTGGGATCTTCATCATAGGCCATAGTAGGTCCTTTTTAGGGTGTATGTGTTTCTTCCACATATGCATGCACCCTGTTGGGAATCCTACAACCAAATCTTGATTCTCCTCCCACACTCCCATCTATCTATTTTGTTCCTTCTTCCATGTTATACGCTCTACCTCTTGATCGACCAAGTGTCTGTATGATACCAACGACCTCATGTTCGACCAGGTCTTTATTTCTAGAAGGAAACACACATAGTCGTCTTCCTAAACATTTATGTCAAATTCTTCCTCTTCATCCTAATCTCCATAATCCCATACTTATTCAGAAGGCACATTTGTTCTCTTCATCTATCTCATGCATGGTATATACATGAGGGTCCCCATTGGCACTTCTTCCTCTCCCTTGTCCTCGGTCTCCTCACACTTTAAACTCTCCTTCTTCTCATGGAACTTTGGAACTCTTAGACCACCCTTGGTTTCTTCAGACAGTTTCACCATCGATGGGGACTTCTTCCTTTGAGTATAAGTACTCATCCCTACATGTACCTGTCTCCTTTATCCCCATGGAGTAGCCTTCATGCACGCTCGACATGCTACTGCACTGCTATAGAAGTTCGCATCTTCCTCTTTTCTTTGTCTTCCATATCTTCTTTGATGAAGGATCCTCTAGGATACTCACATCATCCTCCACATAGGTACCTTCAGAAAACTTAGGTCATAAATGAAGATATAACAATGTTGCAGTTGTCTCAGTAATCGGTATGGAAACATGGCTTGAGCATATGTATGTCATGTGAGACATATCTTTCCACATAGGCACATTTCTTTAGGTAGACCAAGGTAGCGATGCATCTCCCAATGCTCCTGGTCTACCTCACTTACATCAAATCTCAACTTATTCACCTCTTTAAACTTGTTGACCACACTTTGGAAGTACTGCATGGTGAATGTAAATTGTAGCTTGTACCATGGGCCTTTCGTTCCATCAACCAAAGTGAACCTACCAATACAAAAATGCTGGTATATTGCAAACTTAGCCTCACCTTTCACCAAAGTATGGTAGTTGTTCTAGAATCCTCCATTCTACGTTGCCAAGGCATCATGCATGCATCCTTATACCACTTATCAATGTGTGCCTTATATGTTGCTGTCATAGTTTCACAAGTATAGGTAAGCAAACCTTTTAGCTGGGGATGGGTCTTCTCAGGGTACTCCCATATTTTATCCTTGGGCCCATCAGACACTATCTTTGAAAAGACTAAAATCAAAAGAAGGATATTTCCATACATGATTTTATCCCCATGCCATGTAACATTGATAATGTTTTTTGTTATAAATTTTGAGATGTTATAGATGGTTCCTTCACCTATCCTTTAACATACATATAACCATCTTTTGTTCACTTGGGTCTCACCTCTCCTAACCACTTAGCTTTGTAAGCAATGGACACAACCATCTTCATCACTAGATTATCGATCTTTGAAATATCAAAGGCATGCACCACCCTTCTTGTATTCATACTCCTTGGCTTTCTCCTTCACAGCTTCATTGTCACTCAGATCATCGTTCAACAAGTTACATGGTGCAGATGAGTCCAGTGTACTTGTTGATAAATTGTGGGGTTATGCACATTCTCCTTCCCATAAAATAGAAGTAGTCCTCATGGACAATGTGACATCAACCACTGGTATAGGTGCTCAGGCTTCCCAAAGAATGGAAGCTCGTATAGCTAGTAACAATCTAGACTTCTGTAGTGCCTTCTTTATTGAATCATCAAACACTGGCTTGTCATCAGCTGTTCTCTCTTCTGTAGGCCGAACCACTTCCAAGGTCAGCCATTTTTAGTCTAGTCCATTTTATTGTTATAATCGCTTATAGACCATTCTCCTTACGTGGGATGGGACAATCCTTTCCTAACAGTACCCCATCTGGGTATTGCATCTCCGAATACCACTCCTCATTGAAAGTTCACATTCCACACTTTGCTTTTCTCTGCCCTTTCCCTTTTTCTTGGTTGAGTGTGGTTACTTCCCTTCTTGGTGCCATTTCTCTTCATGTAGATTCAAACTTCTACCTTGTTCCTTAGTCTTTTTACCCTCTGAGTGCTCTATCACACTCTTCTTACGCATGAACACTATAATCTTGTGCCCTAGTTTTATGAAACCCTAACCAAAGAACCCTTTTCTTCTTATGAACTTCACACTCACACCTCTCAACCACATAACCTCCTTCACCAACTTATTATGTGCTCAGATGTGTTCTTCATTCTAATCTAGTTCACAAATCTTTAATTTCATACATGATTCGTTCATAATTTCTCGCAAGGATGCCCTAGTTCGCAAGAGCTCTTTCATAAATTATCGCAAGGTAAAAATGAATTACCATGACCCTTTATTTATAGGTTTTAAATTTTTTTACCCACATTAATTGCACCACCACCTACCATGTACTATCACAATAAATCAGATTTTTACTTTGCTATTTCTCGCACCCAACCTTTTTTAGCTTCCATCCTGCTCAACACGTGCACTCACATGCATTTAAACCTACAACCTTCTAGCATGTACAAACTACCATGGCCATAGATCTCCTTTTGCACACTCCCAAGCACCGAAGGATATCACCTCTATGCCTTAATCCTTGTAGTTATCCCTGCTATATGTCTACCTGCGCATTGTACTTCGTGCTACCCATACGTGGCTTTTCCTCTAGTTGGCATCAACCTATTTTCCAACATTCTTATGACCACCAACTTCTAGCAACCAATATCACCAACCATAAGTTCTCTCTTAATCTCTACCTTTCCACGCCATTCTTTAGAAGACTCTAAATCTGTATTTACACCCCACACTAAGGGTATGCATGGTCCTCTATACATGAAATCACTTATAATGTAATCAACTACTGGCGCACAAGCGTGAAAAACAACACAAACACTGAAATAAATTAACAAAGCATAACAAAAATGAAAGGAAACACATATAAAGGAAATGCATTAAAGGGAAAACCTAATCTAATGGAAATATTGCCTTATTACAAACACCAAGAAGACTTATTTATAGTAGGGATTCAGCCTACTCCCGTTGAAATAACCAAGAAATCATGTTCCATCCAGCACCTCTAACTAGTAAGTTCTTGAATCAAGTATGTAAGTCATAACATATGGTCCCAACCAATGCACTTTAAGCTTTTTATGGTGGTATAAAATATTGGAGTCATAAAGAAGAACCATCTGTCTAACTTCAATCTTTTATCCTTAATATGCCTATCATTGTCATGCCTTTTTTCTAGCCTTTTTCTGTCTTCTGAATCCATTGAATGCATTAGCGTATTTCTCATCCAACTCCATCAATTTATCAATGTGCTCTTCAATTTCTTTCTCATCAGCCAAACCTCTTGCACATGCAATACGCAAAGATGGTAACATGAATTCAATTGGTCAAACATGGCCTCTGCACCAAACACCAACTGAAAGGGTGTGGCTTTGTTCAATATTTTGTAAGTTGTTCTATATGCCCAAGTACATTAGAAACTTTATCATCCCAATCTTTACTTCCAACATAAAAAATATTAGTTAGTGTATGTCCCAATATCTTGTTGAAAACCTCAGCAGTTCCATTTTCCTGTGGGTGATAGGGTGTTGTCTTATGGTGTGCCACCATAAATTCTACCTAATAGTATCCTGATAGTCTCATTAAGAAAATGAGTACCCCTATCACTTGTCAAACTTAATGCACATCCATACATGTTGATATTTTTCTCCCACTGAAACCTTACTGTCACAGTAGTTGCATGTAATCCTTTATAAGCACTACTTTTGTCCACCTTGTAAGATAATTTATACAAGTTATAATGTAGAACGACATAGTCCTACGTGTGGGTGGGGAAATAGGACCCACAATATACATTTCCCACTTCTCAAAAGGTTCTGTACTCAGGATAGGCCTCAAAGGCATTTCATCTCTATTCCCAACTTTTTCCAACTAACAATGATGCTCATATGCCTTACAATATTCATTACACCTTATATAGTGTTTCCCACCATAAACCAACAAATTAAATCTTGTGGTACCTTGACATATCTTGCATAATGTCCACAAGCAATTCCACCATGAGCTTCCTCCATAATAGACTTCGTGCTCATGCTCAAGCACACAACGATTGAAGAATTCATCCTGACCTAGTTTGTATAAATCTCCACTTATCAAAATGTAAGGCACAACATGAATGGAAAGTTGTTTCTTCTCTATATTCTTCATTCCCTCAGATGCCACACTAGTTCACAAAAAGCAACAACAATATATTCTAAGTGAGCGTGATCCACAGTTCAATCTGAAAAGTTGTGCATCTATCACTGTGTATCTTCAATGCTCTGTGCATCCTCACCTGAGTAATTCTTGATAAATGATCTGGTCCATTGAATTACTTTTTCCTAGCTTTGTCACCACTGTAACTGTTAAATTCTGAAACAATAGAATCCAACGACATATGCACCCCTACAAAACGAGCTTATTTAGCAAGTACTTAAGTGTCATATGATCTGTATAGAATATAAACAAGGTTTCCAAGTAAGTATTGCCTAAACTTATGCAGCACATAAATCATGGACAATGCTTCACGCTCTATAGTTGTATAATTGTTTTCAGCTAGGGTCAACTTCCTGCTTGCAAAACAAATAGGATGATCAACAATGTCTTCTCCAGGATGGGCTAAATTATGCTCCAATGGTCATATCCAGAGGCATCAAAATGCACATGAAAAGGTTTGTTCTATAGAAGGAAAGTGCATAATGGGTGCCGTAGTAAGCCTTTCCTTCAATGTGCTCAAACACACATTGTTGCGCTTCACCCCAATGGAAATTTCCCTTACTCTTCAATAACTCTTCCAAGGGCACGAAAATATTAGCATAGCCTTTGATTAAAATTTTTGTAATAACCCGTGTGCCCCAAGAATCTGCACACCTCACTTTGAGTTAGTAGGTTCCTCCAAGCCCAAAATAACAACCTTATGGCAGGATCTACCAACAAGCCTTCTTTAAATAATATGCCCCAACAAAGTCCCAAAAGGTGTAGCAAAAACATACTTCTTAATGTTTAAGAGATACTCAACTGCCTAGCACCTCTCAAACATCAAGTCTTAAATTAGTCACAATGATCCTTTCCTAGCCCATAAACTATCCAATCATACAAGTAAACTTGTAAAAACTTATGAATAAAGTCTTGGAATGCTCGCACCACAAAATGTGAAAACACAACTGTGCACGTTCTTAATCCAAAAGGAATAACTTTGTATAAGTAAAACTTCCCCACTTAGTGGTAAAAGTTGTATTCTCTTGATCTTGTTCTAGCAATCCTCACCTAATGATACCTAGAGAATCCATCAGTGAAGCAGTAGATCTTGTGTCATGAAATGCCTTCTAGAATCTCTTCAATAAAAGGTGTGGGAAAGGAATCTATTACAAATACACCATTAAACTCCCTATAATCCACACAAATTATTATTAGTCCATATTTATTTATGCTTATCACCATAGGGCTAACACACTCAAACTCCTCAATGGACTCAAAGATTCCATATTTCAACATTTTATCAATTTCTTCCTTGACCTTGATGCACAGATCATGATTCATCATGTAAGTCCTCTTCCTAAATGGGCATGCACCTTCCTTTAATTTAATCCTCATCTCACCCAACAAGTGATGTACCCCTTTCAACTCATGATAGCCTCTATGAAATAAGTACTGGAAGTCATGCAGTAGCTCAATTATTGTAGCAACCTTTGAGTCAGATCAGTAATATCTGATGATGACCTCATTCGGTTTAGCATCCATCCCAATGTTGACCTTATTTATTTTCATAGGATTATGGTACACACGTTCCTTCTCATCTACACTATCTAAGACCTCGTGTGTATCCTCAGTATGTTCAACATCCATGTTCTCAACTTATTCATCATCAATGATGTAAATCATCTTTCCTTTTTCTTTTTCTAGGTAGGCATGCCCAAGTTATTCTTCATCTATCTCTTCTTCTTCAAAAAATCCTCCATATCTTACTCACCTAGTAATACCTGGATAAGTTCCTCAACCTTTGCATTATATCCCATAGTCAATCGCTTCATAACCTATAACACCTCATTCACTAGAGGTTTACTAGAAAAGTAGTCAAAGGTCTGAATCATACCAGCAGTCAGTTCTTTTCAATTCCCATTTTCTCTATTCAACTCTACATAAACATACCATACATGCATAGAGCCTCGCAAGGTGAAGTAGAACTTGTGCACCCATAGTGAAGGTGGTAAGGACTCCTGCCTCTCTATCTAGAGTCTCTCACACTGCTAAACGTGATGCGAAGCAGAATTCTTCCCATGGAATTTATATGTCTTGGTAGGTGCATTTCTCCGAAGAAATATAGAAGAGAAGGTGATTCTCACTTATCGCCACTCTAACTGACCATATTTGTGTACCATACACCAGCACGTTACTATCCCATGCAAGGTATACACCAGCATATTCCTTCTTTCCACTTGGTCTATCCACTGAACTTCCATAACACATAGGAATACTTCAGGATTTCCTTCACCAATATACCTTGGTACCTGGTTACTGCCTAAATGCCTAACACAATGTGGCTTGTTTACACCCGTAACTACACTCTTCATAAAATTCCCAACCATTTCATAAGTCTTATGTGCCCAGTTGTCACAAGCAACGATGGTCATATCACTCATAAATTTTGCATTATCCCATTAGATAACTCCTTCCTTTGATGAATAGGAATTATAATTTCTATTGTTCACATTATTAATCATGGTAGTCATATATATTTTTTATAACCAAATTATTTACACCTGTATTATTATAAATGGGTAATCCCTTTTTTGCTGGAGGTTATTTTTCCTACCTTTGTAGCTATATATTAGTCATTGTATTAGCAGAGATAATATAGTGTGAAGAATATTATTGTGTAATTTATTTTATGCGTGTACCTTTCATTTGGTACCAGAGTTAGGTTCGATCATGTGCATTATGGTAGTTTTAAATATTCATAAGTAATGAGAGGAAGTGTCTCTTTGTTATTGACTCTGTATATGCACGTCCATCTTCAGCAGTAGTAAATCCTTATGCATATCTAGTCCACTGCCACCGTTCAAATCATATATGTTTTCAGAAAGTAATGATCTTGCATTAAGCCTGACATCAAATTATTTCATATAGCATTTGTTTGGTTCTTTACAATCAATACGACTTGGTTGATCATGGTCAAGCTTGGATCACGTTGCAAATAAAATTGGTTTTAATATTGAGAGAGGATCACATTTTTTTGCTACATGCATCATGGATATATCCAAGGCATTGCATAGTCCCTCAGTGATTATTTGTGTTGCATATCCAAGGCATTGATCTCCACACTACGGCTTGGAATTTATGGAGGAAAACAAGGATTTCTCATACCATAATTTTTTAATGTCACCCATGCAATTAGTCTTCAACAATGACAGGAAAAGTTTTTAGGTCACAGTGCCCAATGATTTCACATAATATCTCATCTATAGTCAAAAGGTGCATCCACGTTTTATTCTTGTGATTCGATGGTCAATGTGAAGTGTAATTAATTTGGTCAATATGCCATAGGTTTGATATTTTTGACATCATAATTGTTAAGTATCCATAAGATTTCAACATCAATTTGTATGTTTTAACAGTTCAGTTTTATTTGTCATCTTAGGTAGATGGTCAAAGTCCTAAAATCATATATCATTATACTATCTAGTTTAATATAGTTGAAAAATGTTAAAATATTTTTCGAGAGATATATTGAGTCTGTTAAAGGAAAAGGTCGTATCAATGTCATTGTCAAAATAGTTGTGTCACCAAGAATCTAGTATAATTTTTTTCCTTTTAGTCAAAAGAGTTAAAAGTTGTAAAGTTATTTTTTCAAGAGTCACCAAGTATTGTCATCTTGTTGTTATAATTGTGTCTAGGTGAATAATAGGTTGGATAATTTGTATATTTTTTTACAATGGAAATACCATTGGAAAAATTCAATGGACTCAATTTTCACACATTGAAAGTCAAGATCCAGATGTAGTTGATGAAAAAAAATCTCTGGAGGATCAGTAGATGGAAAAGAACCAACACCTTTAGATCCAACCAGATTGGTAAAATGGGAAACGAGGGATGATAAAGCCAAAGCCATTATTGGCCTTGCCCTTTCAGATTCTTGAATTGCATTATGTCGATCTAGATAAAACCTCAAAGGAAATGTGGGATACTCTAAGAAAATTATTTGGTTCAAAAGTAGTCAATGCAAAGTTTTCTCTGAAACTTCAGTTGTTCAGGCTCAAAATGAGTGATGGAGATATGATGTCTAGTCAGATCAATAATTTAAGACCTCTTCTGAGATAATTTGCAGAAGTCAAAGCTCCAATCAGATGATGAGGATGCAAAATTATTCTGCTAAATAGTTTTCCACCCAAATATAGTAATGTTTTTTTCACTCTTGGTCAGATGCCTTCCAAATCATTGTAAGATATGATATCAACTCTTCTAGCTGAAGAGAAAAGAACAAGAGAATATGTAGAAGAGGAAATTGTAATGTATGTGAAAAAGAAATACAAAAATTTCTCTAAGGAGGAATTAGAATGTTTCTATTGTAAGAAAAAGGCCATATATCTAAATACTGCAAAGTTTGAGCCAAAGATATTCTCAGTGGAAAACTCAAAACAAACGAGGAAAATATAGTTGAAGAAGATTCTGAATCAGAAGGTTGAATAAATGGATGAAAAACCTAACTACAATTCTCGAAGACTTCTTATATTAAGTGAATCTTACTGGAGGATGGAGGAGAACAAGAGGTTGGAGGTCGATCAAAGACCTCTCTTTAGTCACCAACGATGGGGCCACTTCAGTTGTGGTGACAGTTTGTTAGAGTGTATTTTACTTTCAGTTGTGTGTGGTGTGATTTAGTTTCAGTATTCCTGTTTTTCTGTGTTCCTATTGTGTTGTGTGCTGAATAAACCCATTTCCAAAATTTTGGGGAAAATTCATGTTTTCAGAAGACTCACTTTTGGGGAGCAAAATAATATTTCGAGGTAGACTCAAGGGATGGTTATCCAGCTAGAGTGAAGCTTGTGGATCTTGGAGATCGAGAATTTGGACGCCCAGGGAGGAAGGGAAAGTCCCACAGTAACCCAAGGAGGTAGGGAGTGTTCCTGCATAATTTGGCTCGACGCTATGCCTTTACGAGGGTAAAGAGATAATCTATGGATTTTTGTACCTGGTCTAAGAAGTGGTTTCAGGGGGTGGTTCGAATATGGTTCTTCGTCGTGTTCTCATTAAGGGGGTGAATAGTGAGAAGTAATAATGTTCACACTAAGGGGGTGAATGTTAGGAATAATCTAGTGTTGACATTATTAATTATGGTTGTAATTATTTATTAAACATTAGTCGTATATATTTTTTATAACCAATAATATATACACTATATAATTTGTTACACCTGTATTGTTAGAAACGGGTAATTTGTTCCCTATTTTGTAGGAGGT
Source organism: Taxus chinensis (assembly GCA_019776745.2). NCBI lineage: Eukaryota > Viridiplantae > Streptophyta > Pinopsida > Cupressales > Taxaceae > Taxus > Taxus chinensis. Next base: position 285,643 of record JAHRHJ020003388.1, read on the forward strand.
TGTTGTGCCTACCTCCATGGCTATATATTAGCCATTGTATTAGCATAAATAATATAGTGTGAAGAATATTATTGTGTAATTTATTTTGTGCTCAGACCTTTCAGTTGTCACAAGAAACGTTGGTTATATCACTCATAGATTGTGCGTCATCCCATCGGATAACTCCTCACTTTGATGGTTAAAGTACCTCAGGGTCTTTAATGTTGCGTACATGCATTTTTTTTCAAATACTCTTCACTTAGCTCCACATAAGGTGCAACGTTTCCATCTATCAAAGGAATGATGATGCGATCTTCCTTGTTATCAAAACTGATATATCATGTATTAAAGTGCAAATCAACATTATTCGCATAAAACCAAAGGCACCCAAGTAAAGCTAAAAAAATGTTTTACCTCTGTAAGTGCTAAGACCTCAAAGTCCCCAGTAAACTTGGCCGCTTGTATAGTAATAGTAGCATCCTTCAACATTCCAATGCATGTAGCTTTAGTCATGTTCACCATAAAGAACACATTTGAAGACGGTTGTAATGGTGGTCTCCCCATCTGATTCCACATGTCCAAATTGAGTAAATTCAATTCTACGCCTATGTCAATCAAGATGTTACTTTGTATTCATCCATCAACAACATCATTTAGAGTGATTTTTTTTTTCATAATCCAAACTATGATGAGGTAAATTTACATGTAAGATCTATCTTTCGCGTTCCACTCCTACACGTGGTATATTTTCCCTTAGCCACTCCCCTGGTAAATGAATTATGTTCTCTTGTCCTATCATCTTACACACCTCCATCATATCATCAACATCCTTCTGAGGAAGCTCAACTCCCTTTTCCTAGTCCATCTTCCATGAATAATCTTTTAAGCATTGTATCTCACCCTACAAGTTTCTAATAACTTCCATGGTATCTTGATAAACTTCCTTTTAGTGAGTAGAATCTAGATACGTTGCATGCAATACCTATTCTTTTGTAATAATAGGTTTCTTCTAAGGAAATTCCCTAGTGTGCGTAGTCTCATTTTGTTTAGTAACTAAACAAGCACCACCTTAGGATTAGGTGCTAACTTTGGCATCCAAAGGTCTTCCACAATTTATTTTACTCAAACCATTCCCACACCCTTATCCTACTTGTGCTTCCTTCTTCGGTGCTGATACAAATCTAGTAATTCTTCATAATTATGGTTTTTTCAAGAAAATGAGTAAATAATATTCTAAGGGAATTCACACTTATAATGGTTAGGGGATCCACATGTGTAACATGTTCCACGAGAGAACTCACTTCTACCATTGTTGTGACCTCAGACTCTAAATCCTCCAAGGTATCCTCTGCATCTACTACCTAAATCAGAACACCCCTCATTGTAATTATGATTATGTTGCACTCTTTGTTCCATATGAGTTCTTGCAACACTAGTATGAGAGACACAGTTTTAATGGCCTCCTTAATTTGATCAATCAATCTATAATTCTCTACATATCATGAGTAGTATACCTACACATCTTACAGTAACAAGACATGTTCTTTCTTATCACACATTGCATTAGTGGGAACCTACTTGAATCATGATCCAAGTGACGCATCTCATAGTCTAGCAATATGGAGAACATTGATTTACGAGGAAAACTATCCTTAGTATGTCAATCTACTTCATAATCCATGTACCAAATCCCACTACATGTGTCATGGGCTAAATTAGCTGACAAAATTCCCAACTATTTTTTCATAGCTGTAATATCAACCTCCAGAAATGGGCTAACTCCAGTGTCTATGCTCCTGAATACCTCAGTATGTAGAGTTTCCTAAGCACCTCACATGGTTCTGTATAAGTATTGTGTGAGATATCCCTTCTTAAAGGGGTGATCAAACCTCCAACAAACCATTGAGGATACTAATTTGGGTGAATTTCAAAAGATAACTTTGATATTAAAGTATTAAAGTGGGCATCATACTCCCTTATGCTCTCAGTCATGCCCTTCTTGATGTCCTTTAGCTTGTTGATTCTCTTCTACTCAAACTCATGTATGTAAAATTATGCTAAGAAAGAATCACATAGCATGATATAGTCTACAAAAGTCTTGTTCGGATCATATTTCTTGTACAACCTATGTGTGCGCACTTGAAATGTGGTATCTAATTGAATTGCTTTATTCTCAGGAGCTCTGATTCCTTTCACACGCCATAGTATCTCACCCATATACACATGCTCACCTGCATCATCAATTCATCTATATTTTGGAAGACAAAGAGATGTCTCAAAATACAATTGTTGGGGTTTGTGTGGACCATGCCCACCAGATTCAAAACCTGCAATACCTCTTAGGTTTCCTCCACCTCTAACACCACAAGATCCACCAGATATTGAACCACTTGATCCTCCTTGCCTCCCTTTTGTAGCGGGAAATGGACCAGAGGATTTACTTCCTTACATCCCCATAGTTGTGCTAAACTGAACTCCCACATTATGCAAAGTTTTTCTACTTCTAGATGTGATACCAATGATCTACGTTCCCACGTCTTGTGTTTCTGAAATGCAAGAAAATATGTTTCCAAAAAGACTTTAAAATAATGGAGACAATGATTACACCACCATAGATGAATAAGCCACCTGATTAACTCCTTAGCCCGATGGAAAATTGACTCTATCTGATGTTACTCTATTGCCCACACTAGTCTTCTTATTGATGATTTTCATAAAAACTGGAAAACAAAGCGCAAGGGATAGGTTGTTAGGAGTGATAGAATGCACATTTTTGGTCCTTCCAGTTTCAATCGGTGTGCTTTCATCTAAAGAAAAAGAGGGTTCTCTGCCATAATTTCCCAAATCGGGGAGTTCCAGATATTCTACCCCAACGTCTTCTACGTGAGCTACAAATCATTCAGGAGCCATATCTCTCTACAACACCATTCTTTATGTAAATTTGTGCTACTTTACCAAATCCCTCACACACGCTTCATTAAAATTAAGCTATCTTTCTTCTACCAGGTCTTCCATATTTCCCACACCTACTCCTACCCTATCCCCCCCACCCTCATGGTGGATTTAGATAGCCATAGGACACTGTTACAAATCCAAAGTTACAATAAAGATCTTAATCCCTAAGGTATAGTGCATGAATAATATCCATTGGGTTCACGTAGGAACTAAAACTTAACAACATCTGGATAGGAATAAGTGGGTCCAAAAAAATACAGCAAGTAGTGTTCAGTAAAATGAACATATCTTCCTCATAAAACATCGGATTGAGGCGATTCTTTTTGGGTTGAAAATATTATAAAAACACGCACAACTTTTTAGTTTACATCAGGGTCAGATTCAGCATCCAGATATGACGAAATTGTTGTCAGATAGACATTTTTGTGGCTGGAAATGCACATTTAGTAAAAGAAATGCAACACACAGGTTTTTTCTTATTGGTCAATTTTTGTAATTATTTAGGAAAACTATAGTTTAAAATATATATATATATTTCTATATTTTTTGCTTAATAATTGAATTTTGAGGGCAATTCAATTTTATTTTAATCGGACCAATTTATGGGAAATTGTAACTTTAATAACTTTTGCACGGTAACTCAAAATTGAGCACCGTTTTTTGCAAAAGTGTTTATTTTTTAATTCTCATTATAGTAGTTCTAATTTTGGGATAAAATAATCACTTTGAAAAATATCATATTTTTTGGCTATTTTGTGGGACACATTATCGGTTGTACCCAACATCCTAAAAATAAAATGTTTCACATTGCGGGGGAGAATAACTTCAATGTGGAAACAAATGAGCTTAAAATTTTCATTTGACTGAGTTAGAAGCCACAAACATGGAGGACGGAGGCATAGGAGGCAAGAGGTTGATCAACGACCTCTCATTAGTCACCAAAGACGGGGCTGCACAGAAGCTGTTGTGGCATATGTATGGTGTGAGTATATGATTTTCAGTGTGGTTTCCATTTTCTCAGTGTGCTTCAGTTTGCAGTGTTCCTGTTTTGTGTGGTATTTGATGGATGTTGGAAAGAGAGTTTTGTTGGAGTGTAGATGAGTGTTAGTGATCCTCTGACTGACTTGGTCCTCTAACTGTCGTACTTCATTGGAAGATGGTTAGCTAGAAGAATATGTTCGCTAGCATTAGTTACCATGTGTAGCAAGACCTAACTAGCAAGATCCATTCAGGAGTATGCTCTTCGATGCATTTTGATTCTTAGTACCTATATGAGTAGAATTTCACATTGTGGGGTGGAATACATACCAATGTTTCATTCCCATTCTGCACTCAAAACGACTTAGTCAAGGAAAGCTTCTAGTGGCAATGGCAGTTTTCTATGATGTTCAAGATTTAGTGGCAGTGATCAATGACAAAGACTACGATTAAGAACATTACGATTCTTATAGGAAGTAATGTGAAATTTTTTCAATATATCTTCTATTCTGTAGTTTTATGATATGCATGTTGTGTTTCCTACACAATTCCTTGATGTATAAGCATAGTGGTGAACAGTAGCACCAGAGTAAGTCAGTTCAAGGATCTTGAAAGGGTTTGTGGGAGGATCTAGAAAACCACACGAGGTGGACAGTTGATGAGGTTCCTGTCACGTCAAGGTTTGTGGTAAGCCTGTTTAAAACCATGGAAGGAGCGAGCCTTTCTTTTGGATCAAATTCATGAGTCACAGAGTTGGACATACCACAGGGGTGAGCATACTGCAGTTGAGAGGGTGGATGTATTTCTACCATGTAAACACTAAGGGGGGGAATGTTAGGAATTAGTATTCACATGGTTTTTAGTTTATTATACATATATATTGTTATAACAAATATATAACAATATATATTATGGGATTATTGTTGTACATGAGTTTTCATATGGTTGAGGTTGTTAACAACCATCACCTTATTAATAGGAAAGTATTTTCCTAAATATTTATAATCTACTATGTAGCAAATAGATAGAGAAAATAATATACGGTGTGAAGAAGATTATTCTGTTTGTTTATTCAGTGTAAATCTGTAGTAGCTTCTCTTCTAAAATCATGTCTACATTTTATTTTAGTGAGATAATATACTTGTATGACTACATTGAGAAGACACTAAAACTGCATATTGGCATGATTCTTAGTTATTACTCTCCACAATATCCCTTTTACGATAATTGTTTATTGAAAATGTATTATGGCTTTTTGTTGAGATACCAAGCACATGTGAATAACATCCTTGTGCACCCAGCGGATTTTTCTCCCTTCTAGTACGTGTAGTTTTCCACATTGAATTTGTTAGTTTTAGAATAAAAGAATAATTATGATTGTTCTTCTATGTATTATATTATATAAGTAGAAGGTGATTCATTGAATATTGAGGAAAAGAATATATTGGCTTATCATGAAGAACTATATGGGAAGATGATCAGATATCCTCTTGAGGTTCTTGTCATTTTTTATATTGTGGTGATGGATGTTGTTGTTCACCTCAAGCCTTTGTGGAAGAAGCACATACAGGTGATTAAAAGGATCAAATATGAAGAATTATTCATTGGATATAAAAAAAACACACCATATGGTTAGCTGAGGGAGCAATAAAATCCTAGCCCAACCACCTTATTATTTTATTATATGATCTTTTCTTTTCATTAATAACTCTTCATAATGACACTATTAACAGGTGTTTTCCATTTTTCCTTTACAAGTGGTCGGGGAAGCTCTGCAGTTGGTTTGATTGCTTATGTATCAAAGGATATTGAAATAGGTGAAACAATATGGGAAATAACTTGTCTTGTTAATCATCATGTTCTTTTTAGAAATTTTCTCTCTATCACTTTATCCCATCTAATTATTTTATTTCTTTGAACTTAACTGGTTCTTGAAGGTGGAGTATTGGTTTTGAGTGATAAGGGTATTGTTTACATAGATGAATTTGATAAGATGTCATATAATGCTCACAACATACTACATGAGGTGTGATTTCTCTGATTTCTCCAAACTATGTGCTTCTAGTGATTCAATTGGTTTTCCTTGACTACATGGTTTTCCAAGTTGCTTTTGCTAGATTTGGTTGTCACAGTTTGGTATGTTTCTTGAAGCAGATTATGGAACAAAAAATGGTGTCAATTATAAATGCTATAATAATAACATCCCGTAATGAAAGGAATTTTTTTTTAGCTTATACCACTCTAAGTGGTTCTTAGTAGATGATCTCCCCAAAATGGTGGAAAAAACTCTTAATCAGGGTTTAAAAGTTAGGAGTATGGATTTTCATCCTCAGCGGAAAATAATTTTGCTAGGTAATTTCACATCACAATAAGTATAATTCTTCATTCAATTTGGAAGATGTGACTTTAGTTTTCTAGGTTTAGAAATTCTAAATCATCCTTAGAAATTTGGGATTTGAATTGGAATTGTGAGTTGGAACAAATGTCTGTGCCATTGCAATTTGAGAGGTTCATCTAGCGAAAAGTTAGCTCACACGAGCTTTAAAGTTTGGGATATTTCTGCCTTCTTCAATGCCAATGTAGGTAGATCTAGTTTGATGAAAATGGGATTCGATTTCCTTACAATGAACATGAAAAATTATCTTTCCTTATTTACTGTAATCCATAGTCACATTGCTGCTTCTAGATAAAACCTTAATCATGCTTTTTGTTATGTTTTCAAATTAGGCTGCTCTTTTAAACTACCTTATTGTATCCATGAACCATTGTATCTAGAGCCCAGATGTATAAGTACTTAGTGACTAATTTTTATTTATCATCTAAAAGTAAATGCTTTGATATTTCCACCATAGTACATTTGTACCCTTTGTAAATGGTCATTTTTACAACTTGATTCGTGTTTACTTGCTTTAGGTTTCTATCTATTGAGATATGAATATACATTCTGTCTTGTAGGAGTTTCATTTTCCAAGCATATTGTTCATATATATTCTTATCATTGTGCGGTTGATTTGAGGAAACATCGAGAGGTTTGTTTGCATTCTTAAAGGACTTATTTGCATAGCTTGTGAGTTTGTTATATAAGTATAATTAATTCAAATTCATATAATCCATGTTGATTGATGCACATGTAGGGGGTGTGAATGATATTGCATTTTATCACCCAAACAAGTATCCATGCATTATTTCATATGGGGATGAAAAGACTATTTAGGTACCCTAATCTGTCACACATGTCAAGGTTCAAGCTAACAATTTTCCATTAGGTTGTGTGACAATAGAATGAGTACCATTTTTCCAATGTTGTAGGTATGGGATGCCATGGCTGATCGAAATAAATATACATTTGAATGCCATGAAGTGCCTGTCTATTTAGTTTGTCATCACCACAAGGAATATATTCAGGTAATTTGTTTTTAAAAACATGATTGATGTATTGACATTGAACTTGATTGTTTAAGAAGCTATTAAACAAACTTTAACGCCATTGGTCTATGTAGGTTGAAAGGTGTGATGTATTTGAAGCATTTAGGTTTCTTGAAGTTACATTTCAACAATCAAGTACCGATCATTCAACTAGAAATAATTTAACATCCTTCTTAGTGAATAAATCATTATAACTTGCCAATTTGCCCCAGTTTTTTTAGCCCTCCAATAAATGGTTGTGATGATTGGAAGTCATTGAATACATGTGTAACATGATTGTAGGGACCATTGACATGTATCTCATCACTATGAGGGTCTCTGCAAGTGAGAGAATAAGACAAGCCAATCTAGTTGTATCAGTGAGGAATCTTACTATGGAAAATATGAAGCCTGGGGGACCATCTGCATGAATATCAAAGGTGATAGTTTTCTATACTACCCTACATAAGTGTAAAATATCAATGAATGAAATAAGAGATATTGGAGGAAATGCACACACATGGATCCAAGTAAGTTAACCTTAATGATGTAAGAAATGTTCTATTCATATATGCAATTTTTGCACTATGTTTGGCTTTCGAATAGTATGCTTTATTTTTATTCGTGTGGTATTTCATATTCACAATGCTATAGGAAATCTTGTGACTGAGGGGTTTCTTGTAATCTATAGAGACAATGTCAAGAGAACCTAGGAGGCTGTAAAGGATGTACATCCCTTCATCATAGGTATGTTTTGTTCTTCTTTCAATGTGTATATTAAGATGGAAATAACTACTTTTAGGAACCTAGTAGAGTAGTCCTCCCTATTATAGTTGAAATAAATGCAATTAAGTAACCAAAGGCCGAATGTTACCTGGAACAGAAAAATCTTGATTCAAGTTAATAGGTATATACCCACACAGTCTTAAGTCACGTAAGAGTTCAATCCTAGAACTAAGAAGAACTTTTAACATCCACAAGGCTAGTTGCACTTCTATTCCAGTAATAAACAATATAAAAAATTGGTTACAAATTTCACTTCAATCCCAATGTAGTGCCATTCTCAACTTCACAAAATTAATACAATAATCAACTACTATAAATTTTATGTTATATCAGTTCAATCCTCCAACTAGATGGAAGTTCATCACAAGATTAATACTAGACCTAAATTTATGCTTTTCCATGTCAACATGATCTGGCATCATGCAATCAAAGCATTTAAATAGTATTAAAACCCAATAAGCATATTATTCTTGTCGTTTATCTATAATTATATCTATGGGGGGTTAAGTTGAATATCTATTGTTGGGGAAAATGATTTTGATATTAGACAAAGCTAAACACATGAGGTCTTCACTCTTATTTGTAATTATATCTATAATTATAGTTTATCTTGGTCTGAACTACACACGATGCTCTTGCATCCAATGTAACAAAAGATATATCAACACAATATTGCTTGATGTCATCTTGATCAAACTAATTTTCATGTGGAACCTTATACAACTAGAGCATGCAAGCAACATAAGAGTGTACTGCTACTATTATCGAAAGTGGATTGATTTAGCTTTGACAAAAATATTCTTCTTGGGCAAGTAGTAAAGGAAAAAAATGCCCGATAATCTAATTTTTCCCCTTTAAAAATAAATTTGGAGCGCACTTTTATTTGTTTTAAGGTTTCTGCATCTTTTGTACCAACAGTTTCCATGACTACATTGTTGTCTGATTTTAATAGAATATTGTGTTCACATGCCAATCTTAAAGACACCTCCATCCACATTTGATTGCTACATGTTATACACAAACAAACCTTCCCACCCGCTACTGTAAGGCAAGCTCTACAATTTTCCTCTTCCCTTCTGTTTGTTGGTTTTAGGGCTTAGAAACCTTGACCACACTGATTTATGTTTTTAGCAAATGCTTTACCTATTGTCCATAACTACCCTGGAGCTGTGCAACAACTTTCGCACTACAAATCTGTAACTATATGCATTTATATTTGGATCACCTAAGTCTTGATGTTCTTGCATATTCAGGGTCAATCAAATATCCAAGTGTTTTCATTGGAATGCTTTAGTTGGACTTCAGTAGTTATAAAGTGTGTCTGTAATTTCTGCATTGTCTGCCCTCTATGCTTTAATAGATTAATCTTGAAAGTCTATGTGCATTATAATAGTTGTCTACATGTCACAGTTTTTGAGATTTTTGGGAGTTAAACAGAAAAGTCATACTAACTTCATTGAATGCTTTCCAAGTAGTTAGCTCTGATGGTCGATTGAGTACAAAGTCTCAACAATGGTAGATTCTATGGTTTTCCATTTTGTTGGGGGTACTTCCAAGTCTGTGCCTAATTTCATACATGTGAATTTGCATTTTGAGAGTCTGGTATCACTCTGAATATGAAAACTTACCTTTTGATAAGGTATGAGTCATACAATATCTTTATCATTTGATTTTGATAAAGATTTATAATAATGTTTCCATGGCATCATCTGTAATTCTTATTACATCATTCTTTGTACGGTTCTTGTAAAATTTCTATTTGTTCTTTCTTAGCAGATTCACTTCTCGACAACTACATATAATACTAGTGCAGTAAGCAATTTTCTTTCACTAGCAATTTTTTTGGGTCATCTGGTATGATCCACCTAAGGCTCCTTATATAATTAACATCTAAGGTTCAAGATCATGATATACATAGATGGTTAAATATATTTATATCCCTTGAAGGTATGCCTTTTTGTGGTCCCATTTAATCACCTAAGGTCTTTTAACTATTTATGAACATTTAATACATCATGTTAAAAACATTATAGTTTATATCATAGCTATTTTATGCGGAGACATCTTCTAGTCATATTTTTTGGGTGGAATTCATAGTCTTAGACTATTTGATCCCATTAGGCGGTTTATGCTTTAAATGATTATTTTCTTCTTAACATTTTAATTGTTGTTACTTTCCAGAAGCTTGGTACAGATTGACATAAAACTTCCTGGGTGAGATGGAAGATAACTTCTAAACTACCATAGTATTGGTATACATGGTACACTTTTTCTCCATCAACAAAGAAACAAAAAATTTTGCTTGGATGGCTTAGGTACAAGTTCTCATGTTCACCTGAGAATATTTATGTGTTCCCGAATGGCAATGTTTCAAAACATTGATTTTATCCATACAGGTATATGAGTGCGCAAGTTAGCTTATTAGTTTTGTGCTAAGTTTTAATTATTGTCCTATGTTTAAATGTAATTTGTGAATACTTTTGGCAATAATATGGAGTAAAATATGTGTTCTTAATACCTCATAATTCAATGCATCTTCGCTACTAACAACTAGTAGAGAATTGTATCAAAGTTGAGACAATCAAAGCGAAGAACATGAAGATGACAACTGTTGTACGGAGAGAGACAGTTGCTCAAAATAAAAGTTAAGAAAAAGAAACTTCAAAATAGCACTAGGGAAGCAGACAGATCACTTGAAACTAGTGGTGGAGAGAAGGTGTTAATATTGTATGTCAAGGGTTAATGGCATTTAGGCAACCTTTTGTATTTTATAATTGTATGTCAAGGGTTAACGACATTTAGACACCATTTTGTATTTTATCTTATTTGATATTAATAAAATGTTTGTGCACCCATTTGTTATGGCACAAGATTCAAATCAAATTGTTTTTAATTTATAATATTAATTACTAGCCCACTTTGGCATCATAAATGATATGTAGCCGTTGATTGAGCATTATATGATATTTGGTTATTATTTATTCTTTAAATTCATATTTTTCATTCTTTAAATTTGTATCATCTCTAGAGAGAACAAAAAAATAAATTAGTATTGTCTCTAGAGAGACAAAAAAAATTGTATTTTGAATAGTCTCTAGGGAGACAATAATGATACTGTCTCTAGAGAGGCAAAAAATGATATTCTCTCCAGAGAGACAAAAATGATATTGTATCTCAAGAGACAAAATATGTATAAATCTATAGTGTCTCTGGCGAGAGAATAATTAGAAACAATATTAGAGACACCCACTTTGAGACAATATTTGAGACAATATATAACTTTTTGATTGTTTCTATTTGAGACAATTTAGTTAAGTATTATCTCTATAATTGTCTGAAAAACACCCCTCCTTGTAGTAGTGTCCATATAAATAATTCTTTATGAATTCTTAGCTCACTTGGAATTCTTACAAGATACTATTGCAATTATTCTCCAAAAGCACTCAAAGGGTTCCTAAATATTCTCAAATCAAGTACATGTCATCTAGATAAGTCCTTACAACAAGTATAAAGTATTAAACAAGGTCAAATAGTATAGCTTCATCCATTTCCAAGCATGCAAAGGTCATAAAGAAGTGTCTTAGATATTGAAAATTGAATCAAAGCTTTGCACAAGAATTTCAATCAACAAAGGGCTATGTCACAGTGTTAAGACAAACCACATCTCACTACTACATTATTTTTTGTTTAGGTTTTTGTCTTTGTTGAAGGATACATAATGGGCACCCTTATAGGGTTAGTTATCTATTCACGCTTTCACAAGAACTTAGGATAAATACACGAGCCTTGATCCCACAATGAACGTACATAATAAAACACTTATAATGGTTAAATAGCCCTTACTAGGATTCTAACTACCAACTGCATCCCAACCTCACCACACACACATGATTTCTCTTTTTGGTTTTTTAATGATCTAATGAAGGGCTCTATTCATTTTTATGGTTTCTATTTTGTTACATGTTATTACAATCCATCCCAAAGTTCTACAAGAAAGAGCGACATACGAAAATATCATTTCTATAAATGCATAGCACATTGAAAGATATAGATCCATATTGTGAAATGGTTTGAAACCATACAACTATAGGTTAGGTTTGTATAGTTCAATTCTGTATCGTAAGATAGTGATATTATATTTTCCTTTCTCGGTTTCTAGAGTTCCAAAATTTCCATTGCATAATATTTATTTCCAAATCACCATGGTCCATTATACTACACATTCAAATCTTCTCTGTTCTTCTTTATACTTGATTAGGTTTATCTCTCTTGTGTATTTGAGAAAGTACTTATCGTTTATCGATCTTTTCAATCATATCATGTTTGAATGCATCATTTTGATTATGTATAATGTATTTTGGAATTGAATTATATCATAATAGTTTAGATGTTGGAAATGTGTGCATCCTCTTTAGTGTTTTATACATTCCACACGTAAAATATAGCTAGGGTGCAATTAAGGATAATTGTTTTAGTTTCTTTTAATATGGAGAGGTACCTTTTGTCAATAGTAATTTAGTTTTTAGATTTTAGATTGGGTTATGATGGTTGAATCTACATTTTTTTGGCTCTCTTTAAATTTCAATCATTTGTTATGGAGTTGTATTTGAAATTGGTTTATTTTTTTTGGTGCAAAAATACATTATTTTGGAAATGAAACTTATCTTTGAAACAATCTCATCAAATGGATTGCATAACCTAGAGTGTTATGAATTGTTAGAGTTTGATTTGATTGTAATATCAAAATTAATAGTGCAGATGCATAGAGAAGGCATCCCCATATGAAAAACGTTGTCTAGAAATGTTTTATCAAGATTGAACGCATTGGAATTTGAGATTGAAGGATGGATTCCGCATAAAAATAAAATTGTATTGCCCTTCATTTCTACGCTTATCACATTTTTGTTTATCATTTTTTCATGTTCTCTTAAGAAGAACCCCTCTTTCATCAACAATTAAAGAGTGTCTCCATTAAACTCATGTTGTATATTTAAGACATTAGAAAAAAAAGTTGACTTTTTCTAATTTCTATTTATGTAAATTTGAATCATGAATATATTTATATTATTACATGTGTTAATTAAAGAAATTTGAACTCAAAACCTCAAACTTAAAACTTTCCTACTTTCCCAATACATCTATTTTTTTTAAGTTGTTATCACTCTTCTAAATTTGATATTGATCTCTGTCCTCTATTGTCCGCTTAAATACATCATTGATATATAAATTATCAATTGGCAAAAAGAGATGATCAACAATATTATTAGCTTGTTGAAGTCCACAGGAAAGCAAATATAGCATTCAATATCCAACAAGAACATGCAAATAAGGAAACTAGAGCTATTCTAAATTTATTTTGCAATCTAAAGTGGACCACCATACATTTTTCCTCCACCCCTACATGCAATTTCATATACAAATATATTTGTTTACATATAAACAGTGACAGCGTCAACAACACGCAGGTTGGAGGATAGAAATTGCGGCACCTCAATCCAGGGTGCAGGTTGAGGGAGACTATCACTAGGTGGAGTAAACTTAAAAACAAAAGTATTTTTATCGGGATAGGGGGTGCAAACCCTCATGGTCACCATAATCTTGTCCCGCCATACTGCAGGAATCAGTAGTGTGACTCTGCCTGGTGGCAAGCAGGGAAGATCGGCGATTAACCTCCACATATTTCCCTCACTGTCGTATTCCAACACTCCGTTTTTTGTAAAATAATACAAGCGTCCCAACGCGGCTACCAGCGATTTATGGTCTATTATTCTTGTCCACGTGTTGGCCAAAGTTGTCCATGTTCCTTTCTCTGTGTCAAAAACCTGTACTACATTGTCGAGCGTCAGGCAGGGTATTACATAGAATTTGCCAGCGACATAAACTCCTTCGCATTCCCACATAGGGCGGTTCATGTCAGGAAGATTATTCCACGTGTCCTTTTCCACGTCATAAACTGCCGCCCTCTTTGTGGGATTGCGAGTTCCACTGACCCACACAATTCCTCCCGCAATAAAAATCTCTCCTGCGGGTGAAGCGGCGGATGCAAAAAAAATAGGCGTTTGTTCCGCGGATGGTCTCCCGCTTCATCCATCTCCCTTCTTTGAAATTGTACAATATCAACGCCTTATCCGGAGATCTTACGAAAATGAGATTTCCATTTACTGAAACCATGTTCAGACAAGCTAATATTCGAAATTCAGGGGCACTCATATCGATGGTTTCCACTGACTGCGTGAGGATGGGATGGAATATTTTTAGCTCTCCTTCGTTGGGACGAATACAATTTACCAAATAGCAAATACGTTCCTCGCATATGCCGCGCCGCACTTGTTCTTCTTTGTATTCGCTGCTGTTCACCACAGCCTTCCACTTTCTGCAAACACCCCTCAACTGCCTGTGAAATTTGTACGCCACTCTTAACAAGCACTCTCGCCCAATCTCCTCCGGAAGACCATGAAAAATCTCCATCGCACAATTTCCTCTTTATCAATATGTTGAGTTTATAGTTATACTCCGAATCCTTTTATAGAATTCCTTAATAAGAACTTCCATGCTTTCTTTTCTAAAATTAGTGCAGTTCGCAGTGTGAATATCTGTTTCGACTCTTTTACTTAAAATAAACTTCCTTCCTAAAATAGTTATTGCTTTTTTAATATTATGGCGTGAATTGAAAACTATTTTCAAAACTGTTAAATTTAAAATACAATGTCACATCTGTCCTGCCCTTTTTTTGTACAGTAGTTAGCAAGTGTCTCCATCCACCCCAAAATTTTAAATAATAATAATTAATGTATTTAAAATAATAATAATAATCAACGATAAAATATTAATTTTATAAATTCTTAATTAATTTAATGATTCGATAACTATCTGGCAGTAAGGGCACCATTCACATTTAGTGCAGCAGAAATTTGCTCACACTTCGAGGTAAGAAGCAAAAAGCTTAAGAATTTAAAGGTTAGAGAAAGCACATATCAGCGCAGAGTTTATGTTGATTGTATATGGTTGTTTCGTGTTTCCGTACTTTTTGTCTCTATGTTATGTTGGGCTCTGCTCTGTTTTTTGCTGGTATGTTATGTTCTTAGTGTTCTGTTTGGCCCATCTTGAGTTCTATTTCTATGTTTTTGGGTTCTTCCTTCGTTAATTTCTTTGTGGTCACCATGGATAAGCTCTCATCAACTGTTGCAGAAGAATAAAAATGGAGGCAGCATCTGAAGGGACAATGTCTATTATCTTCCAACATTAAAAGAAGCCACTTCTGTCTCTGAACAGCAGAAGATATAGATTGCCATTAAATGGCATCCAAGCTTGCTTGATAACTTACATTTTTGTAAATCCCGTACAACGCAGATTTGAATAACATGGAATCTGCGAGTCAAGGAGGTACGCCTTACACAATTTGTTTTAGATTGTCCCATGAACGAGGTTAAATACAAATACCCATAAATTATTGTTGCATGTTTTTTATATTACGTACTCTAATGTAAATATATTTATACTTACAAAGGAGTATGTATTAAGATATAAGAAAGAATGATTTCCTATCTTTTAGTGTAGTAAAAGGGATATATTAACATGATGTTTTAGTGAAGAATTTGGATGCACCTAAATTTGCTCCATTAAAAACTTCAAAGCTTTATTTTTTTAATGAGGATTTTCTTGTCGATGAAGTTGAGTACTACTTTTATTTTATTTTATGTGTCACGAGGGCTAACCAGAAGTATAGTGGACAGAAGAAAGGGCGTTTTGAGCCTTTGTTACTGGCTCAACGACTTTGTTAGCTCCATTTTCTTTTAGTTCTACAATAGCTTTCTCTATGTCTCGTTTATTCTTTTAGCTTTACCTTTGTGGCGTACTTTAATTATATTTATCTAAAATACATCTATATATGAGCGTCTTGTGAGACCGTGAGTTTTCCGATCGCTCCCTACTATGTAACTCTCTTTATTTCTTTATTTAATTTAAAAGGGTTGTTCCAATAGTAAAATACATCTATAAATATTAATCTTGAGATTCTCATTATAAATTTTCATATAATATATAAATTTATAATTCTCATTTTATATTTTTCATATAATATATTAACTTATAATTTTATTATCTTTTTTTTAATCGTTATTTTTATTGGTCTATTACACCATGTTATTGTGTTTGAAAAAATAATTTTGTCTATAAAACATGCTTTAAAGATCAATAGATGAAAACTTAGAAGTTATAAGTGACGATTATAATAGGTGTCAAATTTAAGGTTAAAATTTCATAAAAACTGTAATGCCCAAAAAAATGACGTTCTAGGAACATGCTAACACCTAACACTTATCCCGAAAATTGTGACTAATTTTTTTTTAATCAAGTTAAGATAAAGGTAAAAGAGGTTTTTTTTTAACAAGAGTGCTAATCTGCTAGGGTACATTAAATTAACTTACCCAGCTAAACTCAACTTTACGATTGAAGAACCTGGTCTAGTTAAAAGATTAAAATATTTTCTCATTCATCTCTTAGGTCCATTAATTTTAACATTCTACTACGAAGGTGCCATAAATTAATTTACTTAGTCAAATGTTTTCTCCTCTTTAGTTAATGTTCAATCCTAATATGGTTAACCTCATCCTTAATTAATTTAGTTTCATTATCCTAATAGCTGAAAGTCCTTTTTATTAAATTCCTAAAACATACTAAGAACTAGCAAGGACTTTACATCTTAAGGAAATTAATTGGCCCCATTTCCCATCTAAACATACTATTAAAGTTCATTAAAACAACATCTATAAAAATCATTCTCGCCTAACAAAAGAAAGGTTGATCTTCTCCACCCTTAGATCAAATCAATTATGACCAAAAGATCCTAGGGTTCTAAATAAGTTTAAGTGTCTTTTCTGTCAAGCTGGTAGTATGAGAAAAGTCATGAAATTGAAAAAATCTATGTTTTGGGTCATTTTGTATGTATTTCGGGCCTGTCGGACATTTTTGTCCCGCCTGTCCCAAGTTCAAAAGTGCGCTCTGTTCCCCGATCGGCCGAAATCCCCGAAGTTGTTCCATTTTCGGGCCTGTCGGAACTTTTCGTCCCAACTGTCCCAAGTTCAAAAATGCGCTCTGTTCCCCGATCGGCCGAAATCCCCGAACCGCGTACTTCGCTCTTTCATGTTCCAAGTGTCCCAAAATTTCCGTGCGAGTTGTTCCATTTTCACCCGAACCGGCCGAGTCGCGTCCTTCGGAACTTTTTGTCCCAAATGTCCCAAAGTTAAAAAGTGCAAGTTGTTCCAATTTCGGCCGAAACACCCGAGTCACGTACTTCGGAACTTTTTGTCCCAAATGTCCCAAAGTCAGATTGTGTAAATTGTTCCATTTTCGGCCGATTCACCCGAACCGCGTCCTTCGGCACGTTTTCGTCCCAGATGTCCCAAAATGCATTTGTGCGTCTGTCTCCCTGCTTCGCCCGAATCGGCCGAGCCGCGTGTTTCGCGCATTTTCGTCTCAGATGTCCAAACGAACCAAATGCCATTCATACTTGGTTTTTCCTTGCTCTACCCGAATATCGTTTTTTCAAGCCGCGAATGTTAATCGCGCATTCACGTCTCACATGTCCTCAACGGCTATATAACCAGCAATGCCATCCATACTTATTGTTTCCATGCTACCCTTGCTCGAACCCGCAACCTAATTCCCTGCGCGTGTATCCCTTTTCAAACTGTAATTCCTCCCCGAATTTAAGTTGCGGCTCTGATACTATCAATATGAAGACCAAATTCCAAGGACAACTGGCAGAAGGATGAATTTTACTGGCAAGAACTGAGTTTCTCAATGATCTCAAAGATATATCTGCCATCTTCAAGATGAAACTTCTGGGTACTCATTTCCTTGCAGTAGAAGATCAAAGTCCTCAATTCAGAGTTTGTCAAAGATAATCTGTTCAAGGACAGTTCCTCTCCAAGAAGGATGAAGATCTTTTCAAGACACTGGTCATCTCTGTGTTTCAAAGACATACGAAGTGTCATCTTTAGGATGAGACTTCTGAGACATAGCTGAGGCGTTAAAAGAATTTCAGGCAGCGGATTCTGAAGTCAGTGGGTCCCTCCAAGTGACTGGCCACCTGTCTTCTTCTCCTCATTCTTTTCTCTTCTTCCATTTCTTTTTCCGTTTTCTTTGTAATGAGTTGAGGTACTATGATAGGCGGTCTTTAACTGTTCTTGGTTAAAGAAACGGTTACGAAGAGTAACTGATTTGTAAGTTATATAATGGCCTTCTTCACGCCATTCAAAGGAGGAAGAACTTGGCTTATTTTCTGAAAAGTGTAAATAGATTATAAAGAAATCAATACAGAAGGACTTTCCATTCTTTGTCTATCTGATCTCTATTATTCCTAAGCTTTCATTTATTTTCTTTGTGAAGATCATTTGTCTCAAGTTTGTTAGTCTTACCGATTGCATACTCTTCAACTTTGCAAGCACGGTGATCTTGTATAACCAAGAAGGAACTTTGTGTCCTTGATTAATGAATCTGTGTTATGTTAAGAAACTTTGTGTTCTAGCAGATGTTATTTACAGAACTTTGTGTCTCTGAATTCCATCTTATTTATCCAATACAAATGATCTTGTTTCAATTCACTGTGACTTCGCATACATAAAGAATTACTCTGTTATCTATAATTCTGCATGTTTCCTTTCTGCTCTTTCCCGTACTTCTCATTTCCTCAGTCCTTTTGTAATTGATGATCTTCATTGAAAACACTTTCGTAATATCCAAGTTTAACCAGAAAATAATGTTTTGTACATTTGTAAATAAGTTTGTTTCTGAATAAGGGAACCTCTCCCATTAAAGAGGAGGGACTTCTTGTCCCCTGACTGTTGCTCTTCTTAAAAGTCCTATTTGACGACCAACAGTTTTTGGTGACTCCGCTGGGGAAAATCGCATTCCAGTTCTGTAAATTTTTGATCATCCTTTGATCTGGCGACTCCGCGTTTCACTCGAGGGAGAAGGGCCCTTGGTATTGAAGATTCTCAGTTTCAGCTTTTGGAGCAGCAGGGTTTTCCTTTCCCTTCAACAAATAGAAGGACTCGTTCGACAAGCACTCCACCTGTTCAAGACAGAATTCCTACGGGTGGTTTTCCTTCAGAGCCAGCTAGCCCAAATCTTCAAGCTTTGATTCTTGCTGGTGTTGCAGTCCCTCTCCAAGCCGTTTTTCCAAGAATGGCGGCACCATTACCATGGGGTCATCGTGTCGGGCCCCTAGCCCTCGTTCAGCCTTTGCATGAGTTACCCAGAGGTAACCGGAAGAACTTTCCTAAGTTCAAAGGTGATGGAAAAAGTGCATCCTGATGAACACATCGCAGCCTTCATTGTTGCATGTGGAGTTCTGGGAGTGGAGCATGAAGACTTCTCCGTGAGACTGTTCGTTGAGACTTTGCAAGATAATGCTGCTGATTGGTTCTACCACCTTCCGGCTGGTGCTATCACCGACTGGGACACAATGAGAACTCAGTTCGAAAACCGTTTCAAGCTGGCAGAAGATGTACATGCCTTGCTAGCCCAAATCTCTCAGATAAAGAAAGATTCACAAGAGCCCATGAGAGAATTTGTGGCCCGGTTCAACAAATTGATCAATAAAATTCCGCAGCCTACCCGACCTGTTGATCAAATCCAAAAATGTTTCTTCCTAAATGCTCAATCGCCCAAAGTTAGTTATGCACTAAGAAGGGCTAATCTCGCAACATTGGTCGAGGATCAAACTCTCGCTGTTAGTATCGAGGATGACTTGATCATGTCAGGGAAGTTGAGAAGAGACCCTCCCAAATCTAAGTCTGCTGCTTCTTCCTCTTCCACCCCTGGACCTAACACTGATCCATTAGTTCAGAAACTTGCAAATGATCTTCTTGCTATAAATAAACAATTGGCTCAGCACGCTCCTTATGCAGATGTTCCAAGGAGAAATTTCCAGCCCAGAAATCGTTTGCCTGCTTCTCAAACAAGATTAGCACTTGAAGGACCTCCTGTTAAAGTCCCTGTCAATGCTACCTGCGAGGTGGAAGAACCAGATGATGATGAAGATAACGAAGCCTGCGAAGAGTTTGCGAGAGAAGTTGATGACGAAGCAGACGAATTTGAGGGATCTAGAGTAAATTTCTTCACCACTGAGGGCATTGATGATGGAGATGATTATGATGAAGTGGTAGCAGACATGAATAGCGAATCATTCACTGTCATGACTCGAGAACAGACAAGTCAGAGGGAGAAAGTGACACAGCCTATCAAGAAATCTAAGGAGCAGTCGACAACTATTCCCGTGATTGCAAAAAGAGGATCTCCTATCCCTACTTCATCTACACCAAAGGTGAGTCCTATCAATCCTGCTACTAAAGTTGCTTCTTCTTTTTCTCCTAAAGTTGATAAGCCTAGAGTCCTGAATGATGATGGCCCGTCCACTTCTGGATCCTTTGACATTGTTGATCACCTGAAAAAGACCAAGGTCCAAATCTCAGAAGCTGAGTACTATCAAACCCATCCTAAAGCTTTTGCCAAAATGATCCACTTTGTCAATTCCCACTCTAAGACCACCTCTAAAGGCCTTTTGCCCACTCCTCCTTCTGCACCACAGCCTAGTCTGGTAGCCGCTGTCACCTCGCCTATTGAAAAAATCAAACCTTTTTATGTAACACTTCTTATAGTTGGTCATAAGCTCAGCAATTGTGTCATAGATTCTCGGGGCCTCAGATAATGTGATGCCTGCTAAAGTAGCTCATGCTTTAGGCCTAACTCTCACACGCACTTATGGATCTTGTTACTCTATGGAGAGTAAGGAAGTGCCCCTGGTCGGGAGAATTAAAGATGCACAAGTAGCTTTTGCTGCTTTACCCGAGAAGAAAGTGTTGGCTACCATCTTAGTGGCAGATATTCCCCCTTCATACGGGATGTTGCTAAGTAGGAACTTCTGTAAAGACGTGGGTGGGGAAATCCAAATGGACTGGTCACATGCACTCATACCTGTCAATGGACACATGAAGAAGTTGCTGCCTGAGAAGCAGTCTGAGTATATTGTGTAGAAAACGGATGACCCTAGAGCACAAATACTTTATGAGGATATGGGGCATGGTAACTACATGATTATGTCCCCTGATGAAATCCGACCCCCCAAAGTGTCTCCTAAGGATCCTAATGGGGTTTGGATTTTAGAGTTTGATGGAAGTTGTTCCTCAGCTGGTTCTGGAGCCGGTGTCCTGCTGGTGTCACCTGAAGGAGGCCTACACCCCTTTTCATTTAAGTTGCAGTTTGAGAATACTAATAACACAGCAGAGTATGAGGCTCTCATTCTCGGATTGCAAGTGGCCAAAGAACAAGGTGTAAAGAATCTTCTGGCTCGTGGTGATGCAGAGTTGATAGTAAAGCAGGTCAGAAACCTTTTTCAAGTGAAAAATGGAAGGCTGAAACATTACCGGAATCAGGTTTGGGATTCCATTGAATTCCTTGATGCTTTCTCTATCGAAGCAGTACCTAGGGAAAAGAACAGCAGGGCTGATTCACTAGCTGTCTCAGGGTCACTACTGATTCCTCATCCTGATTTCTCTCAGGATAAGTTCACCATTGAGATGGTCCATCGGCCCAGTGTACCTGATAACACCAATAACTGGCAGGTTTTCAATGATGATCAACATTTGCTTTCCTTCCTGGAACTCAAGGGTAATTTCGAACAGCTGTATTTTGAGGGAAGTGACAACCTACCTCGTGAGAGTGTGCCATTTGACAAAGCAGTCACCCAAGGGGAAGAAACAGATCAGGAAGGGTGCATTAAACTCAAGGGGAATAAGATTCCTAAAGGTTTGGTGAGTTTGGAGGAACTATTTGACAAACATGACAGGTATGTGAAGTCTAGGGCTTCTACTGGACCTCAACAATCAGCTGAGTATGATAAAATCAATATTGGGAGTTCTAATGACCCTAAGCTAGTGAACATTGGAAAATGTTGCACAGCAGATGAGAGGAGAAAAGCAATTGATCTTCTAAGGAGGTATAAGGATGTTCTTGCTTATTCTTATGAGGATCTAAAAGCCTTCAGGCCAAAAGATATGCAGCATTCTATTCCTCTTAAGCCTGGAATTAAGCCTTTCAAGCAGAAACAGAGGCAATACAATCCCAAAATAGCTGACACAATCTTTCAGGAAATTCAGAAGTTGTTGAAGGCTAAAATCATTTTTCCCATTCACCATTCAACATGGATTGCAAATATTGTGCCTGTTAGGAAGAAGAATGGTGAGATCCGCATCTGTGTTGATTTCAGGAACCTGAATCAGGCGTCTTTGAAAGATAATTATCCTTTGCCTATGATGGATCAGGTCTTGCAAGCAGTTACAGGGTCTGAAATGTTATCCATGCTCGATGGATTCTCGGGATACAATCAGGTAGAGGTTGATACTGCAGATCAACACAAGACAGCTTTCACTACTCCTTGGGGCACCTTTGCTTACAAGAGGATGCCTTTTGGGCTCATTAACGCTGGTGCCACTTTTCAGAGAGCCATGGATCTGGCTTTTGGAAGCTTGAAAGGGAAGTGTATTGTCATATATCTTGATGACCTGACAGTGTTTTCCAAGACAAGAGCGGATCATTTTGATCACCTAGAGACAGTTCTGCTGAGATGCAGGGAGCATGGGATCTCTCTGAACCCTAAAAAATCTGTCTTTTGTGTCACAGAGGGAAAGTTATTAGGGCACATCGTTTCCAAGGATGGTATTAAGATTGATCCTGAACGAGTTCAAGCTATCCAACAAATTCCTCTCCCAACCAGCAAAAAGGGCGTGCACTCCTTCTTTGGTAAGATAAATTTCTTGAGAAGATTCATCCCTGATTTTGCAGAGTTAACTTTGAATATTTCTCAGATGATGAAGGGGAAGCAAACATTTGGTTGGTCTTCTGAAGGAAAGGAATCCTTTGAAGGTATCAAGAGAGCTATCGCTAAAACTCCTGTTTTAGCCTGTCCTGATTTCAGCAAAGATTTCATCATCTATTGCTATGCTACAGATAATACCTTGGCTGTTGTCTTAACTCAAGAAGACTCTAATGAGCATGAACTCCCAATTGCGTTCATGAGCTATATTCTGAAAGATCATGAGTTGAAATACACCATGATGGAGAAGCATGCTTTTGCAGTGGTTAAAGTTGTCAAGCAGTTTCACTTTTACATCCTCAACTCTCATTCCATGGTGCTGGTTCCAGATACAACTGTCAAGTCAATTCTCACACAGCAAGAATTTGGATCCAAGAGAGGGAACTGGGTTGCTAAGGTCCAAGAGTATGACATTGACATCAAACCGACCAAGCTGGTTCGTGGAAAAGGCCTTTGTGAGCTCATTGCTGAAGGAGCCAAACATGAGTTGCTGGAGGAGAAAGTTGACCTTCCTACTGTTCTATTCCTTAGTTCAGTTGATGAATGGTATGCTGACATCGCCCATTTTCTCACCTATGGGGAATGCCCCTCTCATTTAACTGCCAAAGAAAAGAGGACTGTTAAATTGAGGTCAGTGCAATATGTATTGTGGGAAAATGCCTTGTTCAAGCGTGGATTAGATGGGAGATTTTTGAAGTGTGTGGACAAGGAACAGCAGAGAAAGTTGCTCTCAGCTTTTCATGATCAGGCATGTGGAGGGCACTATTCATCAACGGTTACAGCTCATAAGATACTCCGTGGAGGATACTACTGGCCTTCCTTGTTCAGAGATGCATCCAAGTGGCTTGATAAATGTGAGGCTTGTCAAACCTTTTGTGGGAAGACCTAAATTGGCCTCTTTGCCTCTCAAGCCAGTTGTGATTGAGGAACCATTTCAACAGTGGGGTTTGGACTTCATTGGTACACTTAATCCTGCTTCTAGTGCTGGTCACACTCATGTGCTAACTGCCACTGACTATTTCACCAAATGGGTGGAAGCTATTCCAGTCAAGAGTACTACTTCTGAAGTGGTATGCAGCTTCATCAAAGAGAACATCTTGGTAAGGTATGGTGTACCTAACAAGATTGTAACAGATAATGCCTCGAATTTCTCTTCAGCTGAGATAATGGACTTCTGCTATGGGTATGGCATCTCCCTAGCTCATTCTTCAGATTACTACCCTCAGGGAAATGGGCAAGCAGAATCCACTAACAAAAATCTGGTGACTATCATAAGGAAGTTGGTCAATGAGTCTCAACGAAACTGGCACAAGAAGCTCTATGATGCTCTTTGGGCAGACAGGATTACACCAAAGAGAGCTATTGGAATGTCTCCTTTTCAAGTGGTATATGGACAAGAAGCTCAATTGCCAGTAACAGTGGAACTGCCAGCCTTGCACCTAATGAAGGCCATTGAGGATACTAGTTTCAGAGATGCTTTGGACAAGAGAATTATGTACCTGCACAAACTGAATGAGGACAGATTGATGGTTGCTGATAGGATATCTGTTCACCAGTAGAAGGTAAAGGTCCTGTTTGACAAGAAAGCTACATTCAGAGATTTCCAAGTTGGAGACACCGTGTTGTTATGGGACAAAAGGCATGAACCTCGTGGCAGCCATGGAAAGTTTGATTCCCTGTGGCTCGGACCTTTCAAGATCAGACACTTTGCTGGTGAGAATTCCTTTTATCTTGATTACATGGATGGTTCTTCTCTCCCACTTCCTTACAGTGGGTAGTATCTCAAGTTGTTCAAGTCCTAGGTGATTAGGGAGTCCCTTTGTATATTCTGTACAGTGTTTTTGCTTTTCTTTCCTTTTTGTTTTGGTGTGTTGTCCCTCTGTATTGATCTGCTTTTTGACTCCGTTGCCCAATGGATAAGGTACTGGTCTGCTTCCCCTGAGTTTGTCTAAGTTCTTGCCTTGTCTCATTCCTTGAATTCATGTCAAGTCATCCCCAAAAGGAGCCAGCTGTTGTCCACTCAAAATTCCCCCTGCTCTGAAGAAGGTGAAATTTCGAAATTTCGAGTTTAAGTGTCTTTTCTGTCAAGCTGGTAGTATGGAGAAAAGTCATGAAATTGAGAAAAATCTATGTTTTGGGTCATTTTGTATGTATTTCGGGCCTGTCGGACATTTTTGTCCCGCGTGTCCCAAGTTCAAAAGTGCGCTCTGTTCCCCGATCGGCCGAAATCCCCGAAGTTGTTCCATTTTCGGGCCTGTCGGAACTTTTCGTCCCAAGTGTCCCAAAAGGAATTGTGCAAGTCGTTCCAATTTCGGCTGAAACACCCGAACCGCGTACTTCGCTCTTTTATGTCCCAAATGTCCCAAAATTTTCAAAAGTGCGAGTCTGTTCCATTTTCGGCCGAATCACCCGAGTCGCGTACTTCGGAACTGTTGTTGTAAAAAGTGCAAATGTTCCATTTTTCACCCGAAACCGGCCGGAGTCACATCCTTCGGCAACTTTTTGTCCCCAAATGTCCCAAAGTTAAAAAAGTGCAAGTTGTTCCATTTTCGGCCGATTCGCCCAAACCGCGTCCTTCGCGCGTTTTCATCCCAGATGTCCCAAAATGCATTTGTGCGTCTTCTCCCTGTGCTTCGGCCCGAATCGTCCGAAGCCGCGTGTTCCGCGCATTCGCGTCTCACATGTCGAACCAAATGCCATTCATACTTGGTTTTTCCCACTCTACCCAAATATGTTTTTTTCAAACTGATGGATATGAATTTAATGCGCATTGATCACGCATTCATGTCCTCACGGATATGTCCGAGCAGGACTTGCAGGTAGACTTAGAGCTTTTCCAATGGGAGAGTCTACCCCTAAAGGTGAGATTCACAACCTCCAGGAAACTCACAAGAGTCATTGGGAGGGTAGAGAAAGGGCGGCCTATTGAATGGAAGAACAGGCCCAAATTCTCGACAGGTTTCATCAAGTCTCTCTTGTCGTGTTTTGGACCCTACCCCGTCGACTACTCTTCCACCACCTGTAATCCTGAGCCAAGGATGAAGTGCAGAATATCAAAGACATGCACAAGTATTCCGTCTATGGCAAAGCTATGGAAGCCATGGTGGATGATATCCTTGTTGCAGGGTTGAACTTCATGAAGCTTTCAAAAGAAAAGTGGACAATTTGCAACAGAAGCTCTCCTCATGAGATCACTGGATAAAGAGCTGAAACTCTGGAGCAGTTGCATAGTAGACCTTCGCCGCTTATGGGACAGGCAGATGAGATACATCTTGCTGGTGAATAAGGTTTTTGATGATGTCAGGGACTAATCTATCAGAATCCTAAGTTTGCGGCGTAGAGTGAGATCAGAGTCTTGAGGAGGCTTTGGAGAACTGAAGAACAGCTGGCAGAAGGGCAAATTCCAAGGACAGCTTGGCAGAAGGATGAAGTTTCTCCAAGACATTGGTCATCTCTGTTTTCAAAGACATACACTAAAGAGATCATCTTTAGGATGAGACGTCAGTCCCTCATGGCAGAGACATAGCTGAGGCGTTAAAAGAATTTCAGGCAGTGGATTCTGAAGTCAGTGGGTCCCCTCCAAGTGACTGGCCACCTGTCTTCTTCTCCTCATTCTTTTCTCTTCTTCCATTTCTTTTTCCATTTTCTTTGTAATAGGTTGAGGTACTACGATAGGCGGTCCTTAACTGTTCTTGGTTAAAGAAACGGTTACGAAGAGTAACTGATTTGTAAGCTATATAATGGCCTTCTTTACGCCATTCTAAAAGAGGAGGAAGAACTTGGCTTATTTTCTAAAAAGTGTAAATAGATTATAAAGAAATCAATACAGAAGGACTTTCCATTCTTTGTCTATCTGATCTCTGTTATTCCTAAGCTTTCATTTATTTTCTTTGTGAAGATCATTTGTCTCAAGCTTGTTAGTCTTACCGATTGCATACTCTTCAACTTTGCAAGCACGGTGATCTTGTATAACCAAGAAGGAACTTTGTGTCCTTGATTAATGAATCTGTGTTATGTTAAGAAACTTTGTGTTCTAGCAGATGTTATTTACAGAACTTTGTGTCTCTGAATTCCATCTTATTTATCCAATACAAATGATCTTGTTTCTAAATTCACTGTGACTTCGCATACATAAAGAATTACTCTGATATCTATAATTCTGCATGTTGCCTTTCCTTCTCTTTTCCCATACTCTCCCATTTCCTCAGTCCTTTTGTAATTGATGATCTTCATAGAAAACACTTTCGTAATATCCAAGTTTAACCAACAAATCAATGTTTTGTACATTTGTAAATAAGTTCGTTTCTGAATAAGGGAACCTCTCCCATTAAAGAGGAGGGACTTCTTGTCCTCCCTGACTGTTGCTCTTCTTAAAAGTCCTATTTGACGACCAACAAGTCTACAAGGAGATCAAACTTAGATTGGTTTAGATTGTAGTTTTATTGTTGTAGTTTATTTCATTTAAGGATTGAAGGGATTTCCTTTACCAATCTATTTTTATTTCAAACCATTTGTATTTGGAGTTCTCTATTTGGGGCAACCCTGCCTCCATTAATAAAAATGAGAAAGAATGTTTTTAATCCACCATTTGTAGGTTTAATTTATTTATACAACAAGATTTCAACATTATTTGATTTCTGAAAGATTCCTAGATGAATTCACAACTTAAAATTTAGTATATACCAGTTAAAATTTTACACAGGCGTGGATCCGAGAAGTTTTACCGTAAGTGATAGAACCGCCGCCTAGAGTAGGTCGATGGTCCTGAGACCACCGCCCTACCTAGGTGACAAACCATGAACCGCCGCCCTACTAAGCAGTGATTTTGAGACCGCCGCCTTGCCTGAGTAGAGGTTATGAGACCATCGTTCTACACAGGGCGGTGGTCTTGTTCCTTAGGAACATAACCTAAAATCTGAGATTTTCTCAAAAACCAAAAGTTACTGAAATATACTAAAATGTATTTTGAACTTAATTTTATACACCTAGAGTTTTTCCAGTTTTGGGATTTCATTCAATTTTTTCATTCCTTAGTTAAATCTACTCATTTTAAAGCATTATCTATTCCAATTAAAGCACAACTACTTACAAGATAATTTTAATTTTTATTACTACAAAATGCAACATTCCCTATCTCAAATTGTTATCTATTTCATTTTCATTAAATCTCACATATTCAAATTAATTGCAACCATTTCATTAAACATTTACATTTACTATGCATTCATTTTTAACATCTTTCACTTCTATATTTCTTCTTTCTCTTATACAATAATACAATTTCACAATGAAAGTAAACTTTCTTTTCCCATTGAGTATAACTCATTTTTTTAAAACAAAGAACTTCTTTTCTCACAGCAAACTAAAACTTCAAATAAAGGCAATAACTTTTTTTTTCCATTTCACAACTAACTCAACACAAATATTTCTTTCTCTTTTTCAATATACAATACACATTTCACATCCAATAGCAATCAAAAATTTCCTTCACAAGATCAATATAATGTCCTCCACTTTAAGTGGGAAATCATACAAGAATATAAGCTAAAAATGGAATTCAATATTACAAGTTCCTTCACTCTAAGTGGGAATAACACTAAGGAAATTTTATCACAAGAAGGATTTTCTTAGGGACTCTAAAAAAATCTCCAAGCTTCACAACACCAAAAAGAGAGCTCCTTCATGATTTTCTTGATCCACAAAAAAATGGGGGGAGAGACAACACTCTCCACCCAACCAAAATATCCAATGAGGAGGATAAGCCATCCTCCTCATTGCCCCCGATCCTCATTCACATTACAATGAGAGGTGATTCCAACACATGGCAACAATAAGCTTCCACATTACAACCAAATATTTCACAACCATTCCAAGAACATTAAACTCAACTCCAAACACAAGAAGGAATAACAACAAAACAAAAAAATAAACAAGGCTTAAAATGAAAGCCAAAGGAACAAGAACCTATGGGGAGGAAACTTATGCCTCCCAATGGGAAATGGGTGCCCACCTTAAAAACCTCCTATATATATCTCAAATCCCCTACACACTCTTATGTCTCTCTCAAGTACCTCTTATGCCTCCCACATACTCTTATGCCTCCCTCAATCTATTATTCCTCCCTCATAAAAAAAAACAAGTAACAAATGCAAGCATTCCTTGTCCAAGGTGGGGCACCCAACGCAAACTCCCTCCAAACATGAAATAACTCTTATGCCTCCCTACAAGAATTCTCCCCATGTAGTCCCCTTCTACTCCACACTTAGGCAATCTACCCACACCCAAAAAAGCATTCTAAAGAAAAAAAAAACTCAAAAAAGCACATAAACATAAAATAAAAGCATAATATAAACAAAGGTGAAGCTCCTACCTTTCCATAGTAGAGCTTGTCCCAAGAGTCAATCTCCAAGCTTCTTCAAAACTAAGCAATCACAACCAAGCTCCAATAATCCAAAAAACACTCCCAAAAATCCTCTAACTCTCTAAAAATGTAAGAGCACAAAATAATGAAGTAACCTCTAAACAAGAAAAAGAACTTCAATAAATAAAAAAGGGAGAGAGAAGGGTGAGGTTGCTCCGTGTAGGATGCCACATCACTCATCCTCAACCCCAATGCACCATAAATTGGTGGGTGATAGGAATGAAAAGTTACACACACAATCTAAGCCCGCACCCCCTAAGGAAAAAAAAATTAATTATATGAAAGAAAGAAAGTGCAATAAAGGGTAAGTGCAAGCAAGTTGGTGGACAAAAAAGGGGTCATAAGTTGACGTCATATTGCAAAAAACAACAAAATCTCAACTTGTAGGGATCCAGACCAAAGTATAGCAAAAATTTAGGGTAAATTTTTTTTTCGAAGGTGATTACTAACAATACTAAAACTAATGATACAAAACTGATTTCCGAAATTATTTATTTTAAACTAAATTGATCAACCCAATTTCTCAACCACTAGCCCGAAAACAATTTTCATTTAATTAATTATTATTAGATTTATTAGGGACACCCTAAAATGAGGCTTACACTCCTTTTTAGTTATTTAGATTTTCCCCTTTTATTTTAATTTACCCACATGCACACCTCTTAAACTTTATTTTATTCACATTTAAACCCACAAAATTTCCAAAAGGAATGTAGGATTTAATTGTGACCCTAGGATAAAATCTATCTCAACCCTAGATCTAAGTTGCCCTAAAAATGCCCTAAATTTTCCTTATGTCTCTTTTCTCCTTTCTTCATTCTCTTATTTTTCTACTTTTTTCTTATTTACATTTGCAGGAGTTTGGAAGAACAAAGAGGAGCTTGCTTCTTTTTAGCTCTTGAAAATGTGCATATTTATTGGATTCAAAGAAGTTTTGGCAGCCAAAAAAATTACATTATTGTATTTGTTGATTTTAACCAAACCCCAAATATGTGTATTTTATTCATGAGAGGCAATGTGATTTGAACTGGTAGGGGGTTTCAAGGAGGGAGGGGCGGTTGGATGGGAGAGAGGATTGAGCACACGGGAGAGGGATGGGACAGGGCGGGGCGTAGGGTGGGGGCACAGGAGGAAGGGAGGACATGGGAGTGGGGAGGAGTGGGGGGGGAGCAGCGGCAGGGGGAGGCCGGGCAGGAGGTTTGGGGGGGAAGGGGGGGCGAGGGGGTGCGCTGACAGTGGGCGGGGGCACGGGGGGCGTGGGGCGGGAGGGGTCAGGGCAGCACAGTAGGGTGGGGGGGGGGCAGCAGCCTGCCCCCCATTACATTTTGTTTTTAGGGACAGTCGGCTGGGGGGGAGGGGGCCGACCCTCCCCCATTTCAAATTTTATTTTTTTTTTTTTTATTTTTTTATACATTTTATTTTGCATTTTAATTAAAAATGGGGGGGGGGGCCATAACCCCCCCTTATTTAATATTCCAATATATTTATATTTATATTTATATATTTATTATATATATATTATAACGTTATATATAATTACTTTTAATATAATTTAAATATGCTATTATTTTTTATATGTTATACATTATTTATTTTTGTTAAATATTTATATATATATTAAGTATATACTTTAAATTGTAATATATATATATATTATATGTACAAATGTTATAATAATACATTTCTTCTATGAGATAACTGAAAGGGTTATTGTATATTACAATATATCATTAATGAAATATAATAAAACAATTTAATATTCTAAAAGAATCTAAAATATTTGATAAATCAGTTTAGGAGGAAAAAATAGAAAATTAAAATATTTTTTTTTATGTACTTTAATAAAACAATTTCTAAATCATTATAAAAAAAAAATTCAAAGCTTTCATTTCAAGTTTTATTTATTTTATTCACGATTACAATGGTTAACATAAATTTTTCAAAACAAAAGAATTTAACATGAAGGAAATTATTAAGATACCGAATAATGAAGATATCATTCCAGGTATGAATTCAATCCTAAATGCAAATTAAATTTCATTTGCAAGGAAACAAACTTCATATTTTAATTTATCCACCCTCAAATAGAATATACCAAGAAGAAATATATATTTATACTATCATTTCATTTAATTTAAAATTTTTATTTGCAAATAAACAAGAACAAAACTATTCAAACTTTCCTTTACAAGGAAATTACTAAATCATAGTCTAAATAATATTTATTTTCCGATGAAGGAAAACCTTTCAGTACATCAAGAGTTACATCAAGTTTTAGAAAGACATTCAACTTTCAACTGTATTCAAGAGTGGAATAAATACAACTTGAGAACACACATGCTTCCACAAACTATACATATATTCCACATGGAAGACTTTCAAAATAACTCACTACAATATTTTTCAAGGAACATAAGTTTATCAAGAGCTACAATTTTCTAAACAAGAGAGGGTCATAAAGGACCATGCCACCAAAGATACTCCAGCACACCTCAAGGACAAGGCCACCAACTTCGAATGCTTATACAAGGATTCAACTTCAAGAGAACAAGGCTTGGTTAACCACCCAACCTTTAGGCATCATTACATGCCTTTCCAAGGGTTGGAAGACATGCTAGCCTCCCCCAAGCCCATGGGAGAGAGAGCTAGCTTCCACAACTTTGAGCACAAGATCTTTAGGGAGACAAACACCACAATACACTCACAAACAAGACCAAACCATGCATGAAGGAAAAACACAACATTGAGCAATAAAAGAAAAGAGGAGAAACCATATTCATCCTCTAAATTTGGGGAAGAGTAGATGAGATACCCGAAAGTGACATAAGGTGTGATCTAACAAAAGAATGCACACATCAAACTTCCTTCTCCACCTTATTTCTCCGAAGTCAACAAGATCCTCCTTATTACTCCATCCATTCACCAAAATCCTTCTTGGGAGGATTTTCAAACCCCTTGGGTTTCCTCTCCAAGAATGGGAAAGGGGTTCAAACCAAATGAACCCCTTTACCCACCTCAAACCATATGAGGGGAGTAAAGAAACCGACATGGCTTGCCCATCAAGCCATGAGGTTTGAGAGGGAAAATCCCTCTCTCTTCCCCCAAATAACTCAAACATCCATCAAACCATATGATGGATGGAGTAAAACAATGCACAAATATACTCAAGCAACAAACCATACAAGCAACTAAACAAATAAATCAACTATGAGCAAGCTAAGATTTAGTAAAGGAACATACCACATAAATGAGCTCAAGAGGTTACCTCTAATAGCTCTCCAAAACAAGATTTTGCAACTTTCTTCCTCAAGCAATCCTCAAGCTCCAAATTTCTCAAGCACCAAGCCAAAGCTCCCAAAAAGAAGAACCAACCAAAAAAAAAAAAGTCCCTCACCATTCCCATGGATGGGAATTTGAAGAGGAGAAAGCAAGCATCCTCACAAATGAGGGGGTGACATGTGTCACCCCTCTCCCTCATCAAGGTCAAAGATGCCAAAACAAAAGAGAGAAAGGGTAAAATTATCTTTTTGCCCTCTTCTCCCAAATTCCCTAAAATGTTAGCAAGACAAAATAAGAGCAACTTTTAATAAACACTCAAATCCACATCCCTTACATGGATGTGACCAAACAAGGGTAAAAAGGGAGGGAAAACTCCCTCAAGCCTTGAAAATAAGCCCCCCTACCCATTAGGTAGGGTCCAAGGGCTCATTTTTGTGTTGGGGGAACTCCCAAGCTACAAAGGGGTCCCCAAAAATGCCCAAAATACCCTAATTTCGGGTTTTGCATTTTTGGCACAAGGGTAGAGGGTGTGGGGACCACCCAAGGGTCTCACATGTGACCCTAAACCCTTGTGATTAAGTGACACATTAAACATAATCAACAATTTAAAAGAAAGAGGAGTTATTAACTCCCAAAACAAGTTTACATCATAACCAACTACCCTAACCAAAATTAATAATTCAAAGCACAATACATTACATACATTGGGGTCACTCATAGTGCCCAAAATAATAATCACCTATACTAAGGCTTCACACAAAGAACATGGCTAGGACTCAGCCCGTGGGCTGCTTGTGCAAGATTGTGTAGCTAGTCTGAATCCCACGTTCTCCTATGACCTGTCACCTGCACACTCATTGCACACATTAACCGCATCTGTCCAATACAAGAGTAAACTAGCTGCTCACTAAGCGAATAGATTCAAACATGTAAATTAATGATATCACCATCATCAATGTGGAATGCACAATCTCACACAATTCGTCGTATGTTAGGTATTACAATACATATCATGTCATATCACCATGTCATCATGTATCCTTATCAGCAAAACGAATACGTTACAAAATCAAGGTATGTGACTAACTAATTATCCAACATGTATCAATTTGACCTAAATCACATAGAAAAGTGTTAGTGTCCACAATATCAAATAAAAGGTGTCAACCTACTAATCTAGTTAAATTAGCGCTACGCGCTCCAAATCATCATACGTGTTCAAGAAAGCAAACCAACATATCCAAAATCCATAACTGGGGTTTAAGAATTCAGCAGATCATAGAGGCTAGAAAAAGGTGGGCACTACATCCCCCTCTCCTAAAATTAGACTTCCTCCGGGAAGTCACTGGAAGAGCTAGGGATAAGATTTTACTGGATATCACATCGTAGTGCGAGTACTACATTAAGGTCATTCTTAAAGGAACTATCATATTATTTATTTTTTTATTTTTATTTTTGTCTTTACAACATGTCTTTTTGAAGCGTAACTAGGTCCAAGAACAAGCATATTTCAAATGGGGTAGTATTAACCAAAGGGGAGTGTATAAACCGAATTTCATTTTCCTCATCATCTATCTTTCCTAGAAGGGTTGAAATAAGAGGATATACAACATAAGGACCAAAAACGATGGGTGCGCGAAGGAACATAAATGTTGTTTCAAAATGAATTTAAAAGTTTTGAGTATTAATTGCATACTAGAACACTTTAAGGAAACTATCCAAGGTGTCACAAATACCACACACTGAGAAAGAAAAAGTTTCCAAGTTCCGTGTGGTCTCATCTCCTAACTCATCATTACTCTAACTTTTGAAAAAGGAAGGTTCACGAGTCCTTTTAAAATAGTTCAATAATCAACATTATTCACTAAGGTCAAGGAAGAATATTCCCATACTACCAAACATAGTTAAAGGAGTTGTCTTAATTTGGTCATTATTTATTTATTTATTTTTGTTCGCTAAATGATTGTAAAATAAAATAAAATTGGGTGGAATATATATAGTCCACTACTAGGTTCGAATTAGCTTTCTACTTTTGTTTTCCAAAGTTTCATAGCATGTACCGTTTTATAAAACATTTCCATTCCGAGACAAGATGATTTATAAGTCTCATAAATGAAAATTTATTTTATTATTGTTTGTAAGTTGGTATACATGAGTTCTCATTATGACAAGGCAATTTTAGAACTTTCTACGCCCCAAACAAGACATAACTTCCTAATGAAACAACAATCCACAAATTTTCAGTTCAATAAGAAAAGTTTTACTTAATTTTTATCATTTCTTAATTATTATAATCACAAGAAATCATGAATGAGTTACGCAAAAACAAAATCCATTTAAAGAGAGTGTTTCCCAAATCATATCAACATACTTTATCAAAATTTACAAAATACCAACATGATTGGAATGCAAAAACTTTTCCGTCCATACTTTCCTCAAGCATGCAAGAGTTAAACACTCATTTTCCTTTAATGAAAGGTAAGGTCTAATTCTTCTCAAGATTTCTGACTTACGTTAACTTTTACTTAACAATTGTTTGGTCGAAAATTTGGCCCATTAGGTCACAAAATAATTACACTTATTAATAAGGGTGGAATTCGTATTACACAAAGAAATTTGAATTACGCCACCCTATCTGAGTGGTGATAAAAATTAGAACCGTGTTTTGAAGAGGACCCCAAAATAATTTCAAATTTATATATATATATATATATTTAAAACTTATGCTTATACTAATTACAAAGGACGTCTCTACCTATGGTAGGTGGGAAGGCTAATTAGTCATTATTGTTAGTCCTTGCAATAAGGTCTCACATCATTTACATTATAATTACATACTAAGAGTTCTTCTATGTGGATGAAATCTTATAAAGGAGTTTCCTAAGAATCTAATAGTCAGAGCATAACGGATTTGCGAGATCATCACAACCATTCTATCAATCGTGTTAACTCTCTCACCTAAACATTTTAGGAAGACAAAACAATACCTAAGTTTCTTACAGATTCCCAACATTAATTGAGTAAACCATATGAACATCACAAGACAAAGATTAGTAACCAACGCCTATCACAACTGAAGCAATAATTTTAGAATCGCCACAAATTTTAGCTTTTTGAGGGGTAACAATGATTAACATTGTTTATCCAACCAACATTGTTTAATTATATATATAACGAGTTTTCCAAGATACAAATAATTACAATATTCCATTATTGTTTATAAGGTAAGTGTACACAATTGTGCTTTTAGATTTATATATAAATATATACTTTTGTGGATTTTGAGACATTACTTTCACCCACAAAGGACCACATTACTTGCTCTTTCACAATCAACACCATCATCGATACAACATAGTGCCTAACCAAGAGAGTGTTCAACACTAATTCATTTCATTTTATTTTCTTTCCAAGAGGGATACAATATCGTTGTTTATATTTATTATAGATATAAAATTTTGCATGACCATTGATCTTATAAGTCCACTAATTTGAGGTTAGAAGAGGGTGATTCCCTTATTTCTACACGTAAGTAAAAAGTATAAACATGATTAACTCATAACATTTTAAATCAACTTGAGGAGAGTTGAAATCACATGTGTAATTACTAAAGTAAGAAGGTTTTAACCAAGTTACCATGCAACAAAACTTAATAAGAGGTTAAGGTATGAAAATAGGTTTATCGAGCTCCAAAGGGATTAAGAAAATTAACTAGATCATTTCCGAAGTTAACTCTAAAATTTATACCAAGAGCTTCGATAATAATTTTAAGTTGTGAAACTAGGTTTGTTTTAAAATCGCACAATGAGTTCTTACGTCGCACAAAGAGGATACACTTAGCAATTGAAATATTATTTCGAGCATCACCATCAAAAAGAGAGGCACTAACTTTCTTTTATCATTTATGTTTTAGAGAGGGGTTAGCAATTATTTTCATCCAATTATAATCAATTTTAAACCATAATTTTGAAGCGGAAAACAACAACAAGAAAAAAGATCATTTGCTAAAT
Organism: Taxus chinensis; assembly: GCA_019776745.2. NCBI lineage: Eukaryota > Viridiplantae > Streptophyta > Pinopsida > Cupressales > Taxaceae > Taxus > Taxus chinensis. The sequence continues at coordinate 322,331 of JAHRHJ020003388.1, forward strand.
TTCCTTATAAAAGGTTGTAAAACTAAGGTTAGAAACATATATCATAGGAGTACAAATTAATTCAAATTTCATAGTAGTGAAATATCAACACGTGGAGGGTTATTTTATCATATTGGGTGGTTTTACAAGATACAGACATTTAATTTACACCCATACCGAAAGGGTTTCATTAGATCTAAAGAGGCACCTCTAACACGACAGTTGATATTCCCAAGAACAAAGGATCATTTAGGCAAGAAACAACCAATCAAACGTCATAACAAATTTCATATATCAAGGTTACAGCTTCACATTCTTATTCGACCTACTTATTATTTTTGACACCAACTAGACCTTTGATGACCAGAAAGGCATACCTAACCAAGGTCGCTAGCAAAATAAAATGACTTGTTGTACAAAGTTTATTTTGGGTCCTAGCATTCAACCTAGAACACGTAGCTTAAACAATAACCATATTGTAACATGTTTCACTCCCAAAGGTGTTCTAAGAAACCTATTTGTTTATTAAGACCTAATTTTCTTGTTCCACAAACTAGAGAAAAAGGCTACAAAGGGATCCTGCCAAGACATGTACCCAACACCCACATGGTGAAACAAGGCTTTCATTCAATTCTCTATTAAACAGAGAGTCAGACAAGACGTACATTTCTAATTACTGGTGAATAGGTTTCAAATTGGAAGCACTATCTCGAGGCCAACTATTACAGTTTTACTATTGTATACCAGCATATTTATAGTGACAAAAGGCTACAAAAAGGATCTTGAAAATAAGTAATCCCAATTCAAAAATGAGTTCTAACAGCTTGACTCTATTCTTCTATAAATAGAGAACCCGACGCAACTCACAAAATGAAAAACTGATGATCGAAACTCTAGATATGGCATACTTTCCGGGGCTAAATAATGTTATTTACAAGTTTGTATTTTGAACAAATCATCTAGAGGCCTTCTAAACACACTTGGAAAACTAATTATCTATTCCTTTTTCTCGAATCTAATCATTGTAAACAGTGGACAAGGAGAAATACTACAAGTTAGAAGCCATAAGTTTTAATTTCCGACTAACGCTCTCTACTCTACAGGTCCACATCGAAACGATCTTACTCCAATTTTAAGATGTTGTCCCAAACAAGAATGCGATTAAAAGAGCTCAAAAAAAAAAAATGATTTTATCTATATGATCAAATGATTTTAAATCAGGATTTTAAAATTTGATGCAACTTCCCATGTCACTAGGGAACAAGATTATCCAAATTCGATTTACTACTATGGTGGACCAAGAAGCCATTTTGCACGTTATTAAGCAAGACATTTTCTTAAGTTTTACTGGATTGTTTTAAACAAATTAAGTGATCAAAATGTGCCTACCATCTATTGTCTTAGCAACATTTTACTCCAAGCGGTTACTCGAGAGATACTTTACCCATGGAACGGTTTAGCGGAAACGATTTTAATTGTTTTACTTTTAATATTATGAAAACATTTATAACCAGTTAAAAGTTCTACCCAGAGCGTCCGCGTGTGCGAACCTCGCTCTGATACCAAATGTAATGCCCCGTCCGGGACACAGAAAAACCAGACCAAAGTATAGCAAAAATTTAGGGTAATTTTTTTTTTTGAAGGTGATTACTAACAATACTAAAACTAATGATACAAAACTGATTTCCGAAATTATTTATTTTAAACTAAATTGATCAACCCAATTTCTCAACCACTAGCCCGAAATTTATTTCATTTAATTAATTATTATTAGATTTAGCTAGGGACACCCTAAAATGACTTCACTCCTTTTTTTTTATTTAATTATTCTCCCCTTTTATTTTATTTACCCACATGCACACCTCTTAAACTTTATTTCCCATTCACATTAAAACTACACTTGACTCCAAAAGAATGTAGGATTAATTGTGACCCTAGGATAAAAGCTATCTCAGCCCTAGATCTAAGTTGCCCTTTTTGCCCTAAACTTTCCTTATCCTTCCTTTTTTCTTTTCTTTCTTTTCCTCTCTTTTCATTTTCTTTCTCTAGCTTTTGCAGGATTTTCTTAATTGGAGGTTGAATGGATTTGAAGAAATTTTGGATAACATATTTTATTTACTTCATTTTGCAGATTTATTCAACAAATGGGAGAGCCCCTTTTTTAATTTTAATTTGTATAACCCTCAGCAAAGTGGAACCCAGGGTTTTCTTTGAAAGGGTTTTGAGATATTTGAAGGATCTGGTCGTGGGTATCTGATCTTAGGGTTAAGCGCAGGAGAAGGGTGGAGTCGGTGCGTGGGGAGGGGGAACGGCAAGATTGGTGAGCCAAGGGGCTGGAGGGGTGGGGGCGGATAGGGGAAACAGGAAAGGGGGGGGCAGCGTGGGGGGGACAGGGCGTGGGAGGTGGGCAGCGGGGTGAAGCTGTGGCAGGGGGGAGGTACGTGGGGGGTGCGTGGGGCAAGGGGCAGCGAGGTGGGGCAGGGGTGCGCACAGGTGGGGGGGGGGGGGGGCCGCCCCCCCCATTGTTTGAGTTTTTTTTTTGTTTGGCGCAGGCGCAGGGTTTGGGGGGGGGGGGCCGACCCCCCCCATTATTATTTTTTTTTTTTTTTTATTTTAAAATTTTTTTTTTAAAGGTTTATTTAAATATGTTATATCTTATTTATTAACATTTTTATTTTATGATAATATATATTATATATATATATATTACTAATATTGTTGTGTATATATATTATTTATATAATATATATATATTTATATATATAACAATATACCTATTTAACATATATTTTAATACATTGATTACAGTTTTTTAATATTAAATATAAATATAATATTACTAAAATAATAGTATACAAGTTTCAAAAATGTTTTGTTATAATAATATATATATTACAGTTGTTAATAATAATACATTTCTATTATCACAATTACAAAAATTTGTAAATTGAAGTAAAATCATTATACATCATAGTGAATGAAATAACTAACAATTTTAACAACAATTTAATATGTTTAAAATATACCCTGGTTTGATAAATTGTTATATTTCTAAACATTCCCTATTTTTTTTTTGTACTTAATAAAATAGTTTCTAAATCTTAACAAAAAAAATCAAGCTTTCTTTTCAAGAATTATTTATTTTACACTTTACAATGGAGAAAACAATACAAAAGAAGGACATGAAGGAAAGTATCATTAAATCGATTCATTATAAGAACTATTTCATTTCAAAATGTTTTTTAAACAAAACATATTTCACTTCATCCCAAAAGAATAACCAACAAGAAATATATATGTATCATTTATTTATTTATTCATTTTAAAATAAACAAGAACAAAACTCATTAGAAATCCTTTAAAACCTTTTTAAATGTACTAACAATGAAGTACATACTTCTTCCGATAACAAGAACTCTTTCATCACATCAAGAGTTACATCAAGTTTTACAAAGACATTCACCTTTCAACTATATTCAAGAGTGAGGATAAATACAACTTGAGAACACACATGCTTCCACGAACTATACATATATTCCACATGGAAGACTTGTCAAAAGAGCTCACTGCAATATTTTACAAGGAACATAAGTTTATCAAGAGCTACAAGTTTCTAAACAAGAGAGGGTCATAAAGGACCTTGCCACCAAAGATACTCCAGCACACCTCCAGGATAAGGCTCCAACTTCGAATGCTATATAAGGATTCAACTTCAAGAGAACAAGGCTTGTTTAACCTCCCAACCTTCAGGCATCATTACATGCCTTTCCAAGGGTTGGAAGACATGCTAGCCTCCCCCAAGCCCATGGGAGAGAGAGCTAGCTTCCACAACTTTGAGCACAAGATCTTTAGGGAGACAAACACCACAATACACTCACAAACAAGACCAAACCATGCATGAAGGAAAAACACAACATTGAGCAATAAAAGAAAAGAGGAGAAACCATATTCATCCTCTAAATTTGGGGAAGAGTAGATGAGATACCCGAAAGTGACATAAGGTGTGATCTAACAAAAGAATGCACACATCAAACTTCCTTCTCCACCTTATTTCTCCGAAGTCAACAAGATCCTCCTTATTACTCCATCCATTCACCAAAATCCTTCTTGGGAGGATTTTCAAACCCCTTGGGTTTCCTCTCCAAGAATGGGAAAGGGGTTCAAACCAAATGAACCCCTTTACCCACCTCAAACCATATGAAGGGAGTAAAGAAACCGACATGGCTTGCCCATCAAGCCATGAGGTTTGAGAGGGAAAATCCCTCTCTCTTCCCCCAAATAACTCAAACATCCATCAAAACATATGATGGATGGAGTAAAACAATACACAAATATACTCAAGCAACAAACCATACAAGCAACTAAACAAATAAATCAACTATGAGCAAGCTAAGATTTAATAAAGGAACATACCACATAAATGAGCTCAAGAGGTTACCTCTAATAGCTCTCCAAAACAAGATTTTGCAACTTTCTTCCTCAAGCAATCCTCAAGCTCCAAAATTTCTCAAGCACCAATCCAAAACTCCAAGAAAAGAAGAACCAACCAAAAAAAGAAGAAGTCCCTCCCCATTTCCATGGATGGGAATTTGAAGAGGAGAAAGCAAGTATCCTCATAAATGAGGGGGTGACATGTGTCACCCCTCTCCCTCAACAAGGTCAAAGATGCCAAAACAAAAGAGAGAAAGGGTAAAATTATCTTTTTGCCCTCTTCTCCCAAATTCCCTAAAATGTTAGCAAGACAAAATAAGAGCAACTTTTAATAAACACTCAAATCCACATCCCTTACATGGATGTGACCAAACAAGTGGTAAAAGGGAGGGAAAACTCCCTCAAGCCTTGAAAATAAGCTCCCCTACCCATTAGGTAGGGTCCAAGGGCTCATTTTAGTGTTGGGGGAACTCCCAAGCTATAAAGGGGTCCCCAAAAATGCCCAAAATACCCTAATTTCGGGTTTTGCATTTTTGGCACAAGGGTAGAGGGTGTGGGGACCACCCAAGGGTCTCACATGTGACCCTAAACCCTTGTGCTTAAGTGACACATTAAACATAATCAACAATTTAAAAGAAAGAGGAGTTATTAACTCCCAAAACAAGTTTACATCATAACCAACTACCCTAACCAAAATTAATAATTCAAAGCACAATACATTACATACATTGGGGTCACTCATAGTGCCCAAAATAATAATCACCTATACTAAGGCTTCACACAAAGAACATGGCTAGGACTCAGCCCGTGGGCTGCTTGTGCAAGATTGTGTAGCTAGTCTGAATCCCACGTTCTCCTATGACCTGTCACCTGCACACTCATTGCACACATTAACCGCATCTGTCCAATACAAGAGTAAACTAGCTGCTCACTAAGCGAATAGATTCAAACATGTAAATTAATGATATCACCATCATCAATGTGGAATGCACAATCTCACACAATTCGTCGTATGTTAGGTATTACAATACATATCATGTCATATCACCATGTCATCATGTATCCTTATCAGCAAAACGAATACGTTACAAAATCAAGGTATGTGACTAACTAATTATCCAACATGTATCAATTTGACCTAAATCACATAGAAAAGTGTTAGTGTCCACAATATCAAATAAAAGGTGTCAACCTACTAATCTAGTTAAATTAGCGCTACGCGCTCCAAATCACCATACGTGTTCATGAAAGCAAACCAACATATCCAAAATCCATAACTTGGGTTTAAGAAAAAAATATCAAAATCAAATATATATGTATTTTTAAAACGTGTATAAAATTTCTCTACGCTTGGGATGGTATAAGTTTTATCACATTTTGATAAGCGAAACAAAAGTTGCAGTCTTAAACATAGACATGAACATTCGCGGGAAAAAATGTCTTAAAGACCTATTATTAGTAAAAAATTATAAAATGATATTTATTTTATTCTATTCACTTTAAAATCAATATTTCTACAAAGCTAACACTCTCCCCTACGTGATGGCACCATTTTTGTGAAATATTTTCAATTTTTTAACATGGTTCAAGTCTATGAGAAGAGCAAATTTGAAGTTTTTTGACCTTTTACACTTTATAATGACCTTCCATAGCTTTGGTTGGGGCAAAACAAAGATTTATCAAGCCTTAGGGTCAGATTTGATGATATAGATAGAACCGCGATTGTAGTTTATAAACTGTGATCGTGGGTTTTAAAACAAGAACCGGGATCGCACTTTATAAACCATGTGAGCGCGATTTTTAAAGTGCATGATCACGGTTCATAAATCATATTTACACACATCCCAATGCTCTAATTACCATGTGATTTTTACTGTTTTACTTTATTGTATGAATTACTGTGAAATTTTGTCATTTTATGCACGTTTTTCTTATCACCGGTAGCAAAACATCACAAAAGACAAGAAATGAAGTCAAAAAAGGAATTCATTAAGTAAAAAAACACAAAACTAATTAGAGGTAAACAGATTTCAAAATGTTGAGCAAATGCGGAATCTTCTTGAATTAAGAAGAGGTTCATCTTCAACCCTTACTATTATAAGCAATAAGGAACCAAGTAATGTTTCTACTGTCAATGTTGAAGTTGAATTAAATACTCGTGATGAAATTTTTTTTACCGTCAACGTTGAAGAACAATTAAATTACTCGTGATGTAGTAAATGTTGAAATTTAAGGAGACAGTGAAAATGTGAATAAGGAAATTCAGGTTGAAACTATAGACAAGCAAACATTTGACAAAAACACCTCCTAGGATTTTCCTTAAGAAACCTAATTATTTTATTGAAATTGATGAAAACATTTTGAAACTAATGTCTGACAAAATTTCTAAATGGAAAATCAGAAGAAAAGCCACTGAAATTTGGGATAATCATTTTGAAATTTTAAATGATTCCCAAATATGTCATTTGTTGGTTATTTTGATGAAATTGATTAAAATGAGACATACATTAAACACCTTATGATTGATAATATCTAATATACGTGGTCAAACCTCTACAATTGTTGAAAACCTTCATGATGCATATCACACTGTTGGTGTCAAGAGACGCACAAGGGATAGTAATATTCTACGTTGTGTACTTGCTACTAGTGTTGTAAGTGAATCAATAAAAAAACAACGTTTCGATCACGCAAACAAGTCAAATGTTTCAAGTTAATCGAAAAACTCTAATGAAAGCAATTGAAAGACGTAATATCCTTCAATAACTCAATAACACCAATTTTTGGGCATTTTCTGCTAGAGCACCACGTAAGGACAAATATAATTCTGATGCTATAAGATAAGTTGTTATTCAATTATGGCATGATAACACTAGAATTTCACCTAATACAAGAGTTGTAAAACGGAGAGTTGGTTCTACTAATCGCGAACCACATCCAAAGCATTTCTTAGATGTGACTCAAACTCAATTTTATCGTAAGTTTGAACAAGAGCATCTGGAAATTAAAATTATTCAACAATTTTTTGAAATGTTGAAACCATTCTATGTGAAAATCAACCGTGCTCGCACCACTTGTTGTTGTAGGCAACATGTTGAATTTGCGATGCATTATACTAAATTTTTACGTATTGTTATTTTTTTATTATAAAATTATGTTATCGGAATGTGGTGTTCAAGTTCCACCAATATCTTCCAGGGATTTCATTCCTACAATATTTTGTGAAAAAGAAGTTGGACAATTTTTTTATATCCAGGATTGTTTAGATGGAAGTTTTGGTACATGTAGCGGATTACCTAAATTAGAAAGTTGCATCCAAGAGTAAATTGAAGGTGCAATAGGAAATAATTTAGTTGAGTTTGATAAATATAAATCAGTTGCATACCAGTTGAAAGATGGAAAAGAGTCTAAACGGTGTGAGCTAGTTACATAACATATGTCTGTTTTTCAATTTATGAGAAAATTTAAGGATGAAAATTTTTATGAGTATGCTAGGTATACACATAGAGCTCGATGGTTGGATGAACAGTTCAAGATATGCAAAGACACATTTCCTATTGGTACTATTGTTTCAGTTATCGATTTTGTAGAGAATTACACATTGTAACCACAAATGGAGGTTCAATCACAATATTACAACTCAGTAAAAGTCATTTTTGTGCATATAGATTTTATACATTCTCCTGATAGTGCAGAGAATGATTGAAATTTTTTAAGAGAGTACCACTTTTATATCAGTGATAATCATACTCATTCTACTGAATTTGTGCAAGAGTGTTTCCAGTTATTTTATGGAAACTTGTCTGATAGGGACATCCACTTCAAACAACATTATATATGGTCAGATAATTACATGTCTCAGTTTAAGAATGCAGAAATACTTTATGGGATGAGTAGGATGCATGCCAAGATGGGTGTGTAACATATTTGGAGTTTCATTGAGGTTAGACATGGAAAAGGATAACATGACGGTGTAGGGGCATGTGTGAAAATAGCTCTTGCAAGAGAAGAGTTGAAGTAAAAAGATGGTGCTAAATTGAAAGATGCAAAGAGCATAGTGGAATGGTGTATTGACAACATAGCATGTTGTTCTCAAGAAAATCCCACAGTTCGCAGATATTTTTGGTTGATAGAGGAACAAAAAATTTCTAACTACGAGGATTATATGACACTCACTGGGTCCAGTGATATGCACTCATTTTATAGCTTAAATGCTACTTCGTAAGCCAGATGGACAAGAAATTTGACATGTTTTTGTGCATCTTGTATTGAATTTGTCACTATTGAGTGTGATTCACAAGAATGGATGGATTTGTAGGCCTCTAACTCTGCTTCCTGGTTATTAACCTCCACAAGCATTACGACTTGTTTTTGTAGATGAAGTTACAACATCCAAGGACTTTGATGAAATTTTGATTTTGGTGCGACAAGGTATTTATGGTTATTAATTATTTTTGTATTGAGTTATGTCCATTAAAATTTCGACATGTACAATTTAAATTTGAGTTGAAACCTTTTTTTTTGTAGGACATGTGTTTATATTTACTGTGACAGAAGACAATGAAGAAGGAACAAACTATTTCTTATGTCATTGCATCGAGGAAAGAAACAAGTTGACTTCTCCTGTTATAGATGGTGAAGATATTGAGTACCCTACAGGTACAGTGGTAGTTACTGGAACTTGGCTTCGACGGTATCCATTAAAAAACTCCTATGTTTGGGTGTTTAAAGACTTTGAGATACACAGGAAAATACTCTCATATTTGTATCTAGTTCTAGCGACAAATATTCAGTTGTATAGATATCGAGGAAGGCCTGATAACAAGATTTTTTGGAAGGTTTGAGAGTCAGAACATGAAGCAATCCTGTCCACTATTCAGAGTAGATCCGATCCTGATGGTTCATTGAAATGAATTTACAATGCTCATGTCTGGTATATATATATTTTTTGGTATATATAAATTTGTTAGTTAGATAAATTTAAGTTCATATATTTTATTAAATTTGTGTATTTTGTATATATCTAGTATGGTTTTTATTTGAAACTTAAATTTCTTTGACTAACACTTTTATGTGTAGGTTAGTAGTGGGGTAAGTGCACGAAGTTGGGGGGCCAAAAAGTGGACACGAATATGAAAAAAGTAAAACGTGTACTCGTTTTGCTAAAACACGCTCGCGTTTTAATTTGTTTGGCTCATGAATTACCAAACCTATAACGTGTACACGTTTCAAACAAGTCAAAATGTGCACGTGTTTTGTGTAGTATGGACTATGCATATGTGTTTTGGTGGTTTATACTTACAAAAATAAATCTTTTATTATTTATTATACTTTTATTATTTCTTATACTTTAAATTTATTTTAGTAAATATAAGAAATTAAGGTCACTCTGCACCTTATGGAAGTGGTCTCGTAGCTCCAACAGTTATAATCTAGAAGATAGTTTTTCAAAATCTAATCTGGTCAGTACTTACTCATTTTCAGGATTTCAACAAACGACCTAAAACTTTCAAGGCATATATATTGTAGTCAGTTTTTGTTTTGGGAAAACATATAGTCATTTTTTTAGGTTTTTAACCTTCTAAAATGGATTTTGGCCCTACCACTTCTTGAATTGGTACTAATTTTTAAATTTGGTCCATAATTCACTTTAGTGACCATGAATTAACTCTATGATGTTTGTCTACTTCTTACTAAAAAGAGATCCTCACTTTGTAGATAGAGAATTGTTCCCTGAATGAGAATCATGTCTTATGTCCAAAATGAGCTGATTGTAATGTACCTCGGCCTTAAGGTGTGATAACACTACTAGGTGTTGAATGAGTTGTTAGGAATAGTATCAAGTGAATTACATCAAGTGAACTGAGATGAGTGCTCATTCTTAGAAACACGGTGCTCCATATAAAGATCATCCCCTCACCTTTCCTAGCTCTAAAAACATCCTTTCATGGAATCAAATTCATGATTCTCATACATGATTTTTATTATATGTCTCTTATGGAGACAAACGATGCCTTAATACTTCACAAATAATGGTCCTTGATAACTCTGTGACATGACTAGCTCATTTTAGCTTGTTCTGAAGGGTGTTCAATTAACTACAAAATGGCCAAAATGCATTTTTAAGCCTTCAAACGAAGTAGTCTCTCATAAAAACTAAATGAGTCAATCAATCACCTTAAACACTATTCCCTACACACTGAAACACATTGAATTATCTTTTTAGGATTTTCCTTTTGGTGAGGGTTTATGATTTAGGGTTTAGGGTTTATGGCTCGGGTTTAGGGTTTAGGGCTAAGGGTTTAGGACTCAAGTTTTAGAGTTTAGGTTTTAAGGTTTATTGTTTAAGGCTCATAGTTCAAATTTTAGGGTTTAGGGTTTAGTGCTCAAGGCTTATAGTTCATGGTTTAGGGCTTAGAGTTTTAGGTTAATGGTTCAAGGTTAAGGGATGAGGGTTTAGGGTTTATGGATCATGGTTTAGGGTTTATGGTTTAGTGTTTAGTTTTTAGGGTTTAGGGTTTAGAGTTTAGTATTTAGGGTTTAGGGTTTAGGGTTTACGGCTCAAGGTTTAGGAGTTAGGGTTTAAGGTTTAAAGTTTTAGGGTTCAAGGTTTAGGGCAAAGGGTTCAGGCTTTAGGGTTTAGGGATCAGGGTTCAATTTTTAGGGTTTAGGGTTGAGAGGTTAGGGTTCAAGGTTTATGTCTCAGGGTTTAGTTTTTAGGGTTTATGTTTATGTTTAAGGGTTCAAGGTTTAGGGTTTTGGCTTAGGTCTTATGGCTTAAGGCCTAGGTTGTAGTGATCAAGGTTTAGGGTTGAGGATTTAGGGTTTACGTGTTAGGGTTTAGGAGTTAGGGTTTAAGGTTTAAATGTTAGGGTTCAGGGTTTAGGATTTAAGGCTCAAGGTTTAGGCTTTAGGTTTTAGGGTTAAGGGTTTAAGTCACAAAGTTCAAGGTCTACGGTTTAATGTTTAGGTCTTAGGGATTAGGTTTTATGGTTTAGGGTTTAGGGTTTAGGATTTAGTGTTTGTGGTTTAGAGTTTACGGGTCAGGGTTTAGGGTTTATGATTTATTTTTTACGGTTCAAGGTTTAGGAACCTTTAGGATTTAACACTTAGGCCTTAAGGTTTAGGGTTTACGGTTTAGGGCTCAGGGTTTAGGGTTTAAGGGTTATGGTGCATGGTTTAAGGTTTACGACTCAGGGTTCAAGGTTCAAAGTTACGGGTTTAAGGTTTAGGGGTTAAAGATCAAGGGTCTAGATTTAGGGTTTAGGGCTCAGGGTTTTAGGTTAAGGGTTTAGGGCTCAAGGATTAGGGTGTAGGGTTCAAGGCTTAGGGTTTAGGGTTTAGGGTTTAGGGTTTAGGGTTTAGGGTTCATGGTTTATTATTTATGACTTAAGGTTCATAGTTCAGAGTTACTGGTTTAAGGTTTGGGGGTTAGAGCCTGAGGCTCTGGGTTTAGTATTTAGGGTTTAGGGCTTTGGGTTTAGGGTCTAGGGTCAATATTTTAGGGTTATGGGTTTAGGGTTTATGTTTTAGGGTTTAGTATTTAGTGTTTGGGGTTTATGATTTATTATTTTGGTTTTAGGGTTTATGGTTTAGGGTTTAGGTCTCATGGTTTAGGGTTAAGGGTTTAGGTCACAGAGTTCAGGGTTCATCGAATTTGTAGGCAGAACATTCAAAGAGAGTCATAAAAATTTGATGTTTTTCATCTATTGATATTTTTGAGGGAAATTTTGTATTCCTGATCGTCCAATCCTTCCAAAGACCCCATTAGTCCTCAATCCTTGGATACATGGAGACATCATTACTTGGCTTCCATTTATAATGATAGAGATATTTGTAAATTTGTGTTATGACCTCTAATTCAATATAAATTTCAAGTTGTTTGGAAATCACATCACACCCTTCACTAGAATTGAGGACTACCCCTATCTTTTTGTTCAGGGGATTTTCAAAACATCCATGGGTTTATCATATAAGGAATTATCAATGAATGGAAGGTCACTAAGTTATAGGCCAGGTAACTCCCATTTAGAACTAAACAAGAAAGATTTACTAGGTGATTGATAACCCCTTAGTGTTCTTAGCCATTCCCCTATTTCTATGCTTATTTTGAACACTTTAGGAAGTTATGTCAAATTTACTATCCATTCCAATAGAACACTTGAACTTTATCTTTCTCCAGAGGAGAGGATACTACAGGAAATTAAATTATGATCCTACACCTCTGCATTGATATATTCTATATGTTTCTTTTGTTTCCTTTAAGATTAATTTTTTTGTTGTGATGGTTATTTTTTCCAGTTTCCAATGGGTCATCTTGGCTTGCATAATACCATACATGGAAATATGAGAAATGTGAATTTTTTTCATTTTGTGAAGAAATTTACATTCAAGAGCGCAAGTATATGTGGGGAGAAACAAGTTTGGAAGAGATGTGTAATATATACATTACAAGGCACAAGGTAGATGTCATATCCATTTAGTTACTTATCCCACCTCTCATAAAAAAGGTAGTTCTATAAGCAGACTCAATGATGGTTCTAGGCACGAGACTAGGAAATATTGATGAAATATGGTTTGGGGTTTAGGGTTTAGGGTTTAGTGCTCATGGTTCAGGGTTTCAGGTTTAGGGTTTAGGGTTCAGGGTTATGGTTTAGGATTTAGGTTTTAGGTTTAGGGTTTAGGGTTTATTGTTTATGGTTAAGGTTTATGGATCGAGGTTAAGGATTTATGGTTTAAGGTTTTGGGTTAAGGATTTAGTGTTTAGTGATAAGGGTTTATGATTTACAGTTCAAGTCTTAGGGTTTATGGTTGAGGGTGCAGTTTTTTAGGGTTTAGGATTTAATGTTTAGGGATTAAGGTATAGGGTTTATTGCTTAGGATTTAATGCTTATGGATTAAGGTTTAAGGTTTATGGTTTAGGGATCGGGGTTTAGGGTTTAGGTTTTAGGGCTTAGGGATTAGGGTATATGGTCTAGGTTTTAGGGTTTAGGATTCGGTGTTTAAGGTTTAGGGTTTAGGGCTCAGGGTTTAGGGTTTAGGCTTTAGCATTTAGGGCTCATGGTTCATGGTTTAGGGTTTAGGGTTTAGGGCTTAAGACTCAGGGTTTAGGGCTCACGGGTAAGGGCTGAATGTTTAAGGTTTAGGGTTTAGGTTTTAGGGTCTAGGGATCATGGTTAAAGGTTTAGGGTTTAGCGTTTAGGGCTCAAGGTTTACAGTTTAGTGTTTAGGTTTATGGCCCATGGTTTAGGGTTTCGATTGTAGAAGTTAAAAGCTAAAATATTTAAGACGAATGTTGAAATCCTAAAAAATTACCTATGTACTGACCAGATTATACTTTTAAAAACTATCTCCTAAACCATGACTCATGGAGCTATGAGACTAATTCCATAAGGTGCAGAGTGACCCTAATTTCTTATATTTACATAAATAAATTTAAAGTATAAGAAATAATAAAATATAAATAATAATAAATGAAAAACTTATACTACACAAAACACGTACGCATTATGTAATGTGTATGCGTTATGTAACACGTACACATTACAATGTGTATGTATTGTAACGCATACGCATTTTGCATTTTCTCTTTTCCCAAGCCATGTCTCAAGGCTTGGGATCCGGTTTGGATCCCCAAGCCCGAGGCATGGATCTGCATAAACACAACAAATAACATGTTTTTACAATAAAATGTAAAAATGTCACTTCCTCTATGATAAATCAAAATAAAACAATCGATCCATTTAAAAAATATTATACCACGACGTAGAGCAGAGTCTCTTCTTTCTAAAAATATGATTTTTCAAATTTTCTGACTAATATAAGGTTTCCATATTATTTATTTTCTAACTATGCCTTTTTATAGCTATTTTTTGAAGTGTAAATATGTCTATCTTTCATGGTGTATCTATTTTTTGGGTGATCGAAATTTTAAAAAAATTATACTAGCCCAAACTAGGCATAATTCTATACATATTAAAAATATATATAATTTTTGATATATTTTGAGGTAGTTACGGGGGGGGGGGGGGGGGGGGGGGGGGCACACTCGGAGCTCTGTTACTTTTCAAAACATTAAATTTTTGTACTAGAAAAATCATAAATAAAAAAATCTAAAAAAAATAGAGCTCAAACTAGATTCTCCTAGCTATCTTTCTACAAAGGGGTTTTCAAAAATACTAAATGGTGCTCAAAAAATGGTGGGGGGCACGAAAGTCACTCTATTATGTTTTTAAACAAAAACAGGAGCATCTGTTGGTATTTTAGTTGTTTGACCCACTTAAACTTATCCGTTTTCAATAAAATTTAGTAGCTTAGAAACTAAACTCAAAATTCTATGATTCATATTTCTATAACATCTTCTAATTTTGAGTGTAACTATTTTGAAAAACTCGTACAAGTTGAAGTTTTTTTTTTTAGGAAAAATGCGTCCACTTAAGACCCCCTTTTGGCCCCCCAACTTGGTGCACTTACCTGGTTTAAGAAAATCTTCCACCTTCACGTGGTTGGCACTGTTAGTATAGAATTATTTATTCTCGAAGCTAAGAGAAGCTTTCATTGTTTTACAAGAAAAGAGAAGCAATTAACAACGATATATGTATTTGTGGAGGGGGTTATTGGCTCTGGAGGAGGTATCCCAAAAGGAACTGGAGCTTAGGGAACTGAAACAACACCTCCCCAAGTGTTTACAAGACCATCCCTACGTGTACGCACAGTCGGTTCAATGCCACGACCCACTGTTTGTAAAATATACCATTTGATTGCCTTACACTAGCTCAAACTACACTATTTCGCGTGTTTACAAATAATAGATCAGCGAGAGCACCGATTGTAGAAGGAAAAAATGAGATAAACTATTGTAGAGGGTCCCTATGTTGAGGAGTAGGATCAAACGAAACGTCTCTAGGTTCCACGAAGTGCACATAGTCACCCGTCGAAGTTGAATGATTTTTTGGTCTCAGGGCTCTTAAGGGACTACGCCCGAATGAGGTAGCCCGAAAGCAATGACGTTGTCGCGCACTGAAACGATGCCTCCTATAGCCTTCACCTAGCCACTCATACGTGTCATCATACTCAGTTCGGTGCCATGACCCACTGTTTGTAAAATATACCGTTTGACATCCTTACACTATCTCAAACTACACTATTTGGCGCGTTTGCAAACATTAGGGCAGCGAGAGCACCATTGGAGAAGGAAAAAACCAAGACAGACTATTTTAGAGGGTTGCTACACCAAGGTGTAGGATGGAACGATACATTCTTAAGTGCCACGGAATCCGCAAAGTCACCTGTCGAAGTTGAACAATTTTTTGGTGTTAGGGCTCTTAAGGGACTATGCCTGAACGAAGTAGCCCAGAAGCAACAACATCTCTTCTTGCATGGTACAAAAATAAGGGCTCAACCTATATATATCTTATATCTAGGGGTACAAAACTTGTAATTAGTACTGGTTAAAATACTTTCCTTAGAATCTCCACTGGTTAATGAAATATGTGGAACCTATGAAGATGAAGGAAAATAAATTGTTGAATCAGAAATTGAAAGAGAAGAAGAAGATGGTTATGCAATTATTGGTTATTGTGAATACTCACCCAAAAAATATCCTGAATAATCCATAGATGATATGAATAATTACTCTTGTTTCATGTTCGCCCACTCATAAAAATTTAATAAGCCTCTTCTTCTACTTCCCAAGAAAAACAATTTAATCCTCAAATGGTGAATCGATAGAAAAAAAAAAAAAAAAGAGGAACATCATTTCCTACTTCTATGGGGTCATCCAAGAAGAATCCTAATACTACTTTAGCCAAGACTCCAGCTACCTCTTTGAGTAAGTCTCTTACACCTCGTCTTTTCAAATTGATTTCTATTTCTATTATTCCTAAGAATGAAAATCCTACTCATGTCAAGGATTGCACAGTTCCTAATGTGCCTACCACTTCCTCATATTTTTACATCAGTGACCATTTTAAGAAAGATAAAATTCAAATATCTGAATATGAGTACATATAAAAAACACCTCGAGCATTTTGATAAACTCATCTAGCTTATATCAAAGGAAGTAGTAAAAATACATGTTCCAAGAATCCTACCAACACTAAAGAATCACTTCCCACTCCTAGAACCACTCATTCCTAGAACCTTCTTTCCTTAAAATCTTTCTCATCTAGGAAATAAGAACCTTTCTATCTTTCCTTGTTGGTCAATGGGTATAAATTGAATAACTGCATTATTGACTCCGACACCTCTTACAATGTCATGCTTATAAAATTTGTTAACTTTATTGGTATTACTCTCAACCTTGCTATTGACCATTGTTACTACATGAAAACAAAATAATTACCTCTTTTTGGTCAGGTGAAATATTCTCAAGTAGAATTTTCAGACTTCCCTGATAAGAAAATCAAGATGGAAATACTTTTGGAAGACATGCTAGCTATGTATGGTATATAGTTGAGCCAAAGTTTCTATCACGATATTGGTGGGGATATAAAGATGGATTGATCATACACCACCATACTCATCAATAGTAAAATGAATAATGTCCTTATGATAAATTAAATTAAATACACAGTTCACAAACCAAATGACCCAAGGAAAGACATCTTATTTCAAGATTCAAGGTATGAAATATTTTTCATGACTTAAGAGGAAAATGATAAGTTTACCATGTTGATGGAGGAATACACATGCTTCCCTTAGTTTCTTAACAATTGTACCATAGTAACGTTATATTCATATATGTTGCACCATAGTGTTTTAATTTTAAATCAAACATACATATAGAACTAATATACATAGAAGTATATCATGTGCAATGAAATTGAATCAAACATATAAGTAATATTGTTATGAAAACTAACACATGGATATATAATCTATCAAACTAATTGTGATGGACACATGTCTTTTAAAATATCAGTTCATAACATGCGTACATCTCGAACTAAGAGTGCCATGGACATATAGGACCACATGTGTCAATAAGGCTATCATATACAATGTCATATGAAGAATCATCAACTAGGACCAGTTGGCCCATATATATATATATAAGGCTATATATGTCCTATGAAGAATCATATGTAGATGGCCCATCTAGGTCCTATGAATCTAATAATGAAACATCTTCCCTCTCTTCACCCTGCTACAAGTAGCATGTCCATGATCTGGGATGTAGTGGAGGGAGATGCCACTATGGATTTCATCCATCTGTTCCTAAGCGTCTCTAAGCAGGCTTGTAACCTAACCTGCACATTAATAAACAACAAGTTTTTAATACCCATATTTTTAAAATACATTCAAAATTTAGAAACTTAGAATTTAGTTAAAATGCATGTGAAATCTTACCACAATGTCATGATCCCTATCAATTTGTCGTTGACGCGTGGTAGGGACAACAGTAGACTCACGAGAGGTAAGCTACATACAAATAATTGAATTTCAAATTAAATACACAAAATTTGATATTGTAGATTTAAGTAAGAAGAAATAATTCCTAAATAAATGTAACAAATTTGAAAAATTATACCTCAATTAGTGGATCTGTAGATGCTATGGTAGTATCTACAGCAGCCTCCACAGTCTGCATATATGGAGGAGTCTCTCTGGCAGTCATAAGCTATACAAAAAACATGTACAAATCAATATTAATCTACATGACTGCCACATAACAGATCTAAAGCATAATCCACGTGAACTTCCACAATTAGAAACAAAGTGTAAAGAGAAACTAACCTGTGTAAAATTCATGTGAGGCGTGCCAGTAGCCTCAGTTCCTAGAGTAGATGATGACCTGCCAAACTCCTGCACATAAAATAAAAACATATATTAATATGTACATGTACATGTTAAACATTATAATAATAAAATTACACAATCAAATGAAATTTGAAATTTAAGTACAACTCAAAACTTACGTTTGTAACATGCCTAGCTATAATACTAGCATGTCGATGCCGGATGTTTCCTTCACTGGGTCTTGCTATTTAAAATAGAATAAAACATTAGTTTTTACATATATGTACATGACATACAATCAAATACATATATATTAAAATCTTAAACATGAATTAAACTATTGTATATATATATATATATATATATATATTTGTATTTATTTGACATTTACTTGTGAAAGACCAAGATCCTTTGACACCAATTCCAAAAACATCTCCCATCATCTCATCTAGAGAAAAGAAATCATGTGATCCAAAAATAATGTCTCGCCCACAGTGACATACGGCACCACATGATCCATAGTGGTGTGGTATGCTATAACGGACGCCTCCACCAACATCACCAGATGCAATCTACTCACTATGTTGGGTCAGAGTGTCAGTGAGCTCCCTCAATGCATGTAGTGTGTCAATCTCCATAACCTCCTTCACTTAGGAGGGATAACTGAAGGCAGTGGGGGTTTTGGGGCATGGGGATCCTTAGTTGACCTACGTGTGCACCAGGTCTACTCTGCGCAGAGCCACCTCCTTGCCCATAAAAATTATGAAATTCAAAATAATTTGGGACCTCATTAAGCATGAACTCGTAATATAATTTCTTCAAAAAATAGAGAGGAACCTCATTGTTGTTGCATGGTGGATAATCAAAAACCATCCACCATCGGTCCCAAAAATTGTTCTTGATTCGGTCATCATGGCACCAATGGATTGGGAACCATTTGCAAGTAGTTGCGGGGGGCATTGGTTCTTGGGTCAGTAAATAATGCACAAATGTGGTCTTTTCCAATTTTTTTGTCTTTTACGGCCGCATGGGATAATTTATCTACATACCACCGCCTACAATCACCTCTAAATGTATTCCATCTGTCTATTTGGTTGGTTGTAGAGTTGACTTTGCCAATCAATGTTTGCAATGTGTTCGCTAAATTCATGCGGGACGAATTTGTGGCATGATTTTGTCTTATAGTCTGAATAAGGTTCTCAATGGCAGTTTTATTTTGTCGAATTCTTCCAACAATATCAGCTTGTGTTCCTGTTGGTTCCGTGGGGACAGAAGGAGCCACAGGAGGTGGATCTATGTTTGGAGGAGGGTTTTGAGGAATATTTGGAGGGTTTTGAGGGTTTGGAGGGTTTTGAGGAATATTTTGATGGTTTCGCAGGATTACAAGCTTGCCGAGCAACTGACAAAACAAAAAAAATGTATACATAAATAAAAAATTAAAAAACCCATGAAAATCACAAAAAATAACCTAAAATGCAAAACAAATGATCAAAATCGATGGCTTACTTCTTTATCTTGGATGGCATGGTTGAAACTATCGATCCAGAAGTCCGAAGAGTAATTTTTAGGGGGTATTCAAAGCACGAGTGCCAAAGGTCTAGGATAAATCGCGATTCGAAAGGAAAAATGGGGGAAAATGAGGAGTCGCAGGTCTATTTTTTTTGTCTCAGAGGACCGTGATCGTGGTTTTAGGTTCAGAAATCACCAAACCTATAAAAAGAATTGTGGGAGTGCGCTTTATAAACCGCGATTGCGGTACCTAAATTTCAGGTTTTTATGTCCACTCAATTGTCCACCAACTTGTTGCACTTACCCTAAAATTTTTACCGTTCAAATATCTTTCCAAAACACATAGTGAGGTCTATTTTTGACCCCCCAACCCATAGGTAGGGTTGGAATAGCAATTTAAGAGGTGTGGGACAAGTTTTACTTGCATCCCACAAATCCCAAAATTGGCCCTTAAGGTCAAATTCGAATTTACAAGAAGGGTAGAGTGTACAACACTCAAGATCCCAAACACTCAACTTACAACAAAAAATCCAAGAGCCATCTAGTCTAATAAATGAACTTATTTTGGTCACATCTATAATTAGTTTAGGAAAGATTAATTAACTTTAATAAGACACTTAAATCCACTAAGATAAACGGGCAAAGAATACACCATTCTAAAAAATTAAAACAATTTTTACATCACTTAAAAATCACATACTAACATTAAAAAAATGAAACTAAATAAAAGACAACACATGACCCCTTGGTCACAAATTTCCCCTAACAATAATTCAAACACACACACAAATACATGTTTCCATGGTGACCCTTGTTGAATTCACTTAGCATTCCAATGTGGTTGGTCTCCAATCCCCCCGATGTTTTTTGTGAATATATTTACCTGCAAAACACAAAATACCTCCTTCGGCCTCATGGCCACATCAAAACATCCAAAATTAAATATTAAATTTAAATCCACAATCATCTACATATGACATCAAATCATCATCTAGGAAATTTTGATATCATTTACAATTTCTAACAACATCTCTATTCTACATTTCATCAATTGTCAAAATGATCACAACATTAGTTCAATTATCAAGGCCTACTCAGTGTGGATGAAAGATATCACATGTCAGAAATAGATATAACCATGTCAATCAGCATATCATCATCAATATAAAATGTATCTAAATAATCCACATACATAATATATGAATCAAAATCAACAATAGTCCAGTATCTCTAACATCTAATATCATGCTAAATCAAAAAGCTACAATAATGTCCATAAGTATAGTCAATAGTATCAAAATCAATAACAAAAAGGTGTCGAAGGGAAGTGGGCACTACATCCCCCTCCCCTTAGACTCGAACTTCCTCCTAGAAGTCACTAGAACAGGTGTGGAAACTGAACTCGTAGCAATGTAGCATCCTCCCATGTAGCAGCAGTCTCATCATACCTATCCCACTGGACCCAAACCTGGTCAATCTCTCTACCTCGAAGGCCCAGGGTCCTGCGCTCTATAATGCAGATGGGCTCCACCATCACCTGCCCCTGATCCTGCACCTGTAATGTGGTCCAATCTAATACGTGAGAAGGATCAGAAATATATCTCCTAAGCACAGAAATGTGAAACACATCATGGACGTGAGACAAGCTAGGTGGCAATGCTAGATGATAGGCCAAGGGACCGATGCGCTCCAAGATCTCAAAGGGACCCACAAACCTAGGAGAAAGCTTAGAACCTTTTATGTAATGGATAGGGATCTTATGCGGTCTGACACAAAGAAACACCTTTGTGCCCACCTCATAACTATGATCTGTCCTATGCTGGTCCGCATACTTCTTCTACCTGTCCTGCGCCTCCTGTAATCTCTTCCTGATCAAAACAACCTGCTGCTCCATGTCCTGCAATAAGGCTGGCCCAAGAGAAACCCTATCCTCTAACCTGTCCCAACTCAGAGGTGTCCTGCACTCCCTACCATATAATGCCTGAAAAGGAGCCATGCCTATCAAACTCTGGAAACTATTATTGTAGGAAAACTCCACCAAGTACAAATACTCCTCCCATCTCGACTGGTGATCCATAACGTACATCCTAAGCATGTCCTCTAAGATCTGATTCACCCGCTCAGTCTGTCCATCTATCTCAGGGTGATATGTTGTGCTGAAATTGATCCTCATCCCGAGAGCATGCTGCATGGTGGTCCAGAAGTGGGAAGTGTACAAAGGATTGTGGTCACAAATGATCTTCATGGAATCTCGTGTAACCTGACGATCTCATCAAGATATACATGTGCCACTGCACTAGCTGTGTAGGTGGTCTTCACCAGAGAAAAATGAGCCACTTTCATCAATTTATCCACCATGACCATGATGGCGTCGTGGTGGTATCTCGACATCGGTAACCCAACAATGAAGTCCATGGAAATGGTGTCCCATTTCCACTCCGGTATAGCATGAGGAAAGAGAAGGCCAGCTGGATGTTGATGCTCAGCCTTCACCCTCTGACACTCTAAACAACATGACACAAACTGAGCCACATCTCTCTGAAGTCCTCTCCAATGGTACAACTGTCTCAAAGTGGTGTGCATCTTCTTCACCCTGGGATGGGCTGAATAAGGTGCATGATGAGCCTCTGTCAAAATGTCCTGTCTCAAGCCTCCATCTCTAGGAACATATATCTGACCTCTGTGTCTGAGAAGACCATCTGCCTCTAATGAAAATCCATCAAATCTCCCCTCAAGGGGTCTCTGAGACTCAATCTCTACTCTGGCTGCAAGGTAGAAGTTGTCATGAGGAAGCTGCTGCAAAATCCTACTCCACAAATCTGTACCCACTGAAGTAGCCATAGCCACATGTCTCCGTCTACTCAGGGCATCTGCAACCACGTTCTCCTTCCCTTCACATGCTCTATCTCCATATCATACTCACAAAGAAACTCCATCCAACACCACTGATGAGCATTGAGATTGGGCTACGTGAAGAGGTGGCGAAGACTCAAGTGATCAGTCCTGAGTGTAAATCTCCAGCCAAGAAGGAAGTGTCTCCACCACACCAAGGCATGCACAACTACTGCAAGCTCAAGATCATGAGTCAGATAATTGAGCTCATAATCCTTGAGTTTTTGAGACTCAAAAGCAACTACTCTTCCCTCCTGCATCAACACACCTCCAAGTCCTGCCAAAGAAGCATCTGTGCAAATGTAGAACTCACCCTGAGGATCTGGCACTACAAGAATAGGCATTGTCGTGAGGCATTCCTTCAGTGTCCTGAAGGCCTACTCACATCTATCTGACCAAACAAACTTCTTCCCTTTCTGCTGAAGGGAAGTGATGGGGTGCACAATCTGAGAAAATTCCTGAACAAATCTCCTGTAATATCCTGCCAAACCCATGAAGCTACACACCTCGGTCACACTAGTGGGTGTTGGCCAATCCATGATAGCTCAAATCTTGGAAGGATCGACTGTGATACCTTCCCCAGAAATGATGTGGCCCAAATACTGCACCTCTATCTGAAAGAACGCACACTTCTCCAGGTTCCCGTAAAGATGTTGCTCACGAAGACACTGAAGAACCTGGAAAAGGTGCTCCTCATGCTCCTCACACGTACATGAGTAAATCAGAATGTCATCAAGGAAGATGAGCATGAAGTGATCCAAAAATTTCCTGAATACCCCATTCATCAAGCTCATGAACACTGTGGGGGCATTCGTCAGACCAAAAGGTACCACTGTGAACTCGTAGTGGCCATATCTCATACGAAAGGTGGTCTTATGAATATCTGCCTCTGTGATCCTCAGCTGATGATATCCTGACTTAAGATCTATCTTGGAGAAAATTGTAGCCCCCTTCATCTGATCAAATAAATCATCAATGCATGGAAGGGGGTAATGATTCTTGATCGTTACTTTGTTCAGCTGGCGGTAATCAATACACAACCACAGAGATCCATCCTTCTTCTTCACAAAAATCACTGGTGCACCCCAAGGGGATACACTAGGATGGATTAGGCCTTTCTCCAGAAGGCCCTCAAGCTACAACTTGAGCTCACAGAGCTCAGGGGTAGTCATCCGATAAGGTGCTTGTGAGATAGGCTCTCTGCCCTGGAACCAGATCTATGTGAAAATCTATCTCACATGGGGGAGGTAACCGGTAGCTCCCCTAGAAAAACATCAAAAAACTCTCTCAAAATGTGATGGTCATCAAGGGATGGTCCACTAGACTCATCCTCAGATCTTGTCACTAACCGTAACAACATACATCTGACAACCTCATCGCACACACCGCTTAAGCTGCATAGTGGAGATGGTGTGAATGGAAATGGGCCTCCTAACTCCTGCTATCACTGACTCAACTCCTAGATCATCTGTACAAGCAATAGTCTTATGGTAACAGTCCACTCTAGCTCTATGTGTAGACAACCAGTCCATGCCCAAGATGACTCCATAAGAACCCAATGGAAGGATTCGAAGATCTGAGGTAGTGGTGAAGGGTCCCAAATCCACTACACACTCCTTAACTAAGGAGTCTACAGAAATTTTGGCTCCAGAAGCCATCTCAACGTCCCAACTATGACCCTACCTAACTGCCACCAGCCTGCAATGCTCTACTAAGGATGGTGCAATAAAAGAATCAGATGAACCAGAATCAAAAAATATAGAGGTAGAAATACCACCAATACTACCTGTCGTCTCTATCACGGTACTCTGGTGCTCAGCCTGGTGGTTCTTCGACCACTGCATATATCTGATGGCTCCATCCCATATCTCCAATAGTAGGCTCTAAGATCTACATCTTACCCTTGTTACTAGGGTTCTGTGGGCACTCTCTCCAATGATGTCCAGCAATGCCACAACCATAACAACTTCCTGGTCCTCTCCAGTGAGATGCAGCTCCAGCTAGTACTCTAGAGGTCTATGTTGTGGATCCTGATGACCCGGCTATGGACTGTTGAGGTCTCTGCTGATGAGCTCCTACTGACTGAGCTCTCGGTGCACCCTGTGTCCTGATGGGACCCCTAGGAGGAGGCCCCATACTCCACCCCCTCTGTGCATCGAATCTCTGAGGAGGTCTATAAGGTGGGTGGGTTCTACTGCTACTACTAAGGTGGCTGCTTTGGTGTCCTGAATGAAGACTATCCTAAACCCTATCCACCATGAGGAGGAGGAACTGACCCCCTCGATCTACCATCCTACATCTATTGGATGTGGCTCCGAACTCTATCTCTAGCCTGTTGCATCTTCCCCCATGTCTCCTCTACAATATAGGCCTTCTCCATGGCCTCTGCTAATGTCTGTGGGTAGTGAATGTGCACCACACCACCCAAATCCAAATTCAGGCCCCTGATGAACCTATGAATCCATACCTACTCATCCTACATATAGTCGACATACTGGAGTAGGTCCAAGAAATTGACTCTCATACTCAGCTACAGTCATAGATGCCTGACGGAGGTCATGAAACTCATCTATCCACTGCTGAATAAACCTCCTGGGAAAATACCTACTCCTGAAACACTCCTCAAATAGCTCCCAGGTAACTGTCTCTGAGTCAACATGGAGCTTCTACTCCTCGGTCCTCCACCAGACTCCTACTCCATCCCTCAGAAGATGGATCGCAACATGAGCTTTCGTGTTGCTAGTACAAGGGCAGAGCTTGAAGCATCCACTCAAGCTCACCAACCAGGCCTCTACCTGAAAACCACCTGTATCTCCAGAATAGTGAGATGGTCATAGCTTCAGGATCTCCCTGATATGGTCTGCAGCTGACGTCTGATGACCCCTAGGTCTCTCTGCATGCTCCTCCCTCTGTCTAGGGCTCTGAGATCTGTCCCTATGTCCTGAAATCCTGTCTCCATGCCCTCTCTGTGGTGACTCTACCCTAGCCAACTCCACATGGAAGTTCTCTTCCCTATACTCCTCGTTGTGTCGAGGAGATGCATGGGCCTCCACTGATGGCTCCATGTCATGTCTAGCAAGTCGTCCTCCTAAGGACCCTCCGCGTATAGTGGCATTGACGTCCTGAAGCGTCTGTAAAATCTGAGGTAGAATGGCCACTACCACCTGCTCTGGAGGTGGTATATCTAGGTCTATGTGAAAGGACCCCTCATCTGATCCTGTGCCTCCTGCACAGACCAAGGTGAGAGTTAGTTCATCATTTTAGGTCTTGTTTCAGTTTTCTATGTTTTCTAAATTATACAATTATCAGATAGTGTGGTTTTCTAGGTTTAAAAGAAAACAATTTTGCACTAGGTTAAAAGTTCATGTCTCGTGTTTTCTAGTGTGCCCAAGGGTCCAAGCTTTGAACCCATGGCTCTGATACCAAATGTAACGCCCACAAAAATGACGTTCTAGGAACACGCTAAAACCTAACACTTATCCCGAAAATTGTGACTAATTTTTATTTTTTTGTTTAAGTTAAAAAGGTTACAAGGGTGTTAACCCCTAGGGTACATTAAATTAACTTACACCACTAATCTCAACTTTACGAATAGGGAACTAAGTCTAGTTAAAAGATTAATATATTCTTAATTTATCTCTAGGGTCAATTAATTAAAAGTCACTAGGAAGGTGCCATAATTTAATTTACTTGGTTAAATGTTTTCTCCTCTTTAGTTAATGTTCAATCCTAATATGGTTAACCTCATGCTTAATTAATTTAGTTTCATTATCCTAATAGCTTAAAGTCCTTTTTATTAAATTCCTAAAACATACTAAGAACTAATAAAGACTTTACACCCTAAGGCAATTAAATGGCCCCATTCACCCATCTACACATACCCTTAAAGATTTATTTAAAACATTAATAAAAATATATTCCTACCAAACAAAAGTAGGTTGATCCTCCACCCTAAAATAAAATCAATTATGACCACTAGATCCTATGGTTCCAAACTAACCCTAAAAATCCTTAAGCATTCTTATTAAAACCTCTTTTTACCCTATTCTCCTCATTTGGTCTATTTTCTTTTGTTAAAATTGCAGGTTGGAGAGAAGGAAGCCATGGGAGCAAGAGAGGAAGAACTATGGAGGAGTCTACAAGGAGATCAAGCTTAGATTAGTTTAGATTGTAGTTTTATTATTGTAATTTCTCACATTCAAGGATTGAAGGGATTTCCTTTACCAATCTGGTTTTATTTCAAAGCTATTTGTATTTGGGGTTCTCTATTTGGGGCAAACCCTACCCCCATTAATATAAATGAGAAGAGTGTTTTTAATTTACCATTTGTAGGTTTAATTTCTTTATACAATAAGATTTGAGCATTATTTGATTGCTGGTAGTTTCTTAGTAAATTTACAACTTAAAATTTAGTATATACCAAGTTAAAATTTGCACAGGTGCGGATCTGGAGAATTTTATCACCGTAAGTGACAGAACCGCCACCCAGAGAAGGCGGTGGTCCTGGGACCACCTGCCCTACCTGGGTGACAAACCATGAACCGCCACCTTATGGAGTGGTGGTTCTGAGACCGCCACCTTTCCTGAGCGGTGGTTACGAGACCGCCGCTCTGCACAGGGCGGCGGTCCTGTTTCTTAGAAACAGAACCTAAAATATGAGATTTTCTCAAAAACAAAAGTTACTATAATGTTCTAAAATACATTCTGAACTTGATTTTTATGCACCTAAGGTTTTAATTTTTGGGATTTCTTTCCATTTGTTCATTTCTTAGTTAAAATTACTCATTTTAAAGCATTTCTATTCCAATAAAAGCAACAACAACTACAAGATCATTTCATTTTATTATCAACAAATTTTCTTTCAACAATGCAAATTCCCTATCTCAAAAGGATCTAAATTTATTTTCTACAACTCATATATTCAAACTTAACTACAACCACTTTATTTCTTTATACATTCAAGTTTACTAACATACATTTTTAACATCTTGTTAACTTCTATATTTCTTCTTTCTCTTTTACAATAATACAATTTCAAAATCTAAAATAAACTTTTTTCTTACATTCAAGTATTACTCATTTACTTTTAAAACAAAACTTCTTTTCTTCACAAACAAACTAAAACTTCAAATAAAGACAATTCTTTCTTTTCTATTTCACAAACTAACTTTACAACACAAAAAGTAAACTTTCTTTCTCACAATACAACTTTCAACTAAATTTGTTACAAGATTTCCAACATACAATACAACTTTCCATATCTACAAATATTTGAATGATAACTTTCCTTCACAAGATCATTACAATTCTTCCACTTAAAGTGGGAAATAATACAAGAATGTTCCTTTAAAAAAAATACAATATTACAAGTTCCTCCACTCTAAGTGGGAATAAAACTAAGGAAGTTTTCTCACAAGTAGGATTTTCTTAAGGACTCCAACAAAAGCTCCAAGCTTCACAACACCAACAAGAGAGCTCCTTCATGATTTTCTTGATCCACAAAAAAATGGGGGGAGAGGCAACACTCTCCACCCAACCAAAATATCCAATGAGGAGGAGAAGCCATCCTCCTCATTGGCCCCCGAGCCCCAACCACATTACAATGAGAGGTGAATCCAACACATGGCAACAACAAGCTTCCACAACACAAACCAAGTATTTCACAACCATTCCAAAACACATTCAACTCAAACTAAAAATAGAAGAAGGAATAACAACATAATAACAAGGCTTAAAAATGAAAGCCAAAGGAGCAAGAACCTATGGGGAGGCCACTTATGCCTCCCAATGGGAAATGGGTGCCCACCTTAAAACCTCCAATACATATCTCAAATCCCTACATACTCTTATGCCTCCCTCAAGTACCTCTTATGCCTCCCACATACTCTTATGCCTCCCTCATTCTCTTATGCCTCCCTCATAAAAGAACAAGTAAGAAATGCAAGCATTCCTTGTCCAAGGTGGGGCACCCAACCCAAACTCCCTCCAAAACATGAAATAACTCTTATGCCTCCCTACATGAATTCTCCCCATAGTCCCCTCCTACACCACACTTAGGAAATCTACCCAAGCACCCAACAAGCATTCCAAACACTCAAAAAAAAACAAGCACATAAACACAAAATAAAGGAATAACATAAGCAAGAGTAAAGCTCCTACCTTTCCATAGTAGAGCTTGTTCCAAGAGTCAATCTCCAAGCTCCTTCAAACCCAAGAAATCACCAACAAGCTCCAACAAAGACCACAAGCACTCCAAAATCCTCTAACTCCCAAAAATGCAAGAGCACAAAATAATGAAGTAACCCCCAAACAAGCAAAAGAACTTCAATAAATAGAAAAGGGAGAGAGGAGGGTGAGGTGGCTCCATGTAGGATGCCACATCACTCATCCTCAACTCCACCTCACAAGTCAAACCTCAACCCCAATGCACAATAAATTGGTGGGTGAGAGGAATGACACATTACTTACACACACAATCCAAGCCCACACCCCCTAAGGACAAACTTAAAGACCCATGTAAGAAAAGTGCAATAAATGTCACTTTTTGACTTACAAAACACTTAATGGGGTCTATTATTTACCCCCAAATCCATAGGTAGGGTTGGCATAGTCAATTTAAGAGGTGTGGGACAAGTTTAACTTGTCCCACAAGCCTTCAAAATTGGCCCCTAAAGCCAAATTCGAATTTCCATGAAGGGGTAGAGTGTACAACACTCAAGATCCCAAGCACTCAACAAACAACACAAATTCAAAGAACCATCTAGTCTAATAAATGAATTCTTTTGGTCACATCTATAATTAGTTTAGGACAAGATTAATTAACTTTAATTAAGACACTTAAACCCATTAAGATAAAGGGGAAAATACACACAAAATCTAAAAATAATTAATACAATAAATTACATCACTAAAAATCACATACTAACATTAAATAAAGGAAACTAAATAAAAGACAACACATAACCCCTTGGTCACAATTTCCCCCTAACAATAATTCAAACACACACACAAATACATGTTGCCATGGTGACCCTTGTTGAATTCACCTAGCATTCCAATGTGGTTGGTCTCCAATCCCCCCGATGTTTGTTGTGAATATATTTACCTGCAAAACACATAATACCTCCTTCGGCCTCGTGGCCGCATCAAAACATCCAAGATAAAATATGTAATATAAATCCACAATCATCTATATATGAATCAAATCATCATCTAGGCAATTACGATATCATTTACAATTTCTAACAACATCTCTATTCTACATTTCATCCATGTCAAAATGATCACAACATTAGTTCAATTATCAAGGCCTACTCAATGTGAATAAAATATCGCATGTCATAAATATATATAACCATGTCAACAACATATCAACATCAATATAAAATGTCTCTAATGATCCAAACGCATCATATATGAATCGAAATCAACAACAGTCCAGTATCTCTAACATCTAATATCATGCTAAATCAAAAAGCTACAATAATATCCATAAGTGTAGTCGACAGTATTGAAATCAATAACAAAAAGGTGTAAGCAACTATGAGTAAGGGGGAATTCACGCTATCAAAATCACCTAGGGTACAATTCTGGCCTCAATCATTTGACTCCTCCGTGTCAGGTGTCTCTATGCCTTACACTCAGCAAGAATTTATACCTAGTGGGCTCATTGAAATCCATACATCACACCAATAGACAAAACACCATTCGACCTAAAAATGAAATTTGATGAAATGTTAGTTTGAAAAGTTTTTAGTACAAATCGATGTGTGACATTTTGTCTACAAATTTTCATGTAATTTTAAAATTGATTTTTCAAAACATAATTAAAATCAATTTATCTATATGGTAGTGCATATTAACAAAATTATAAACAAATATCATTTACTACAGTTAATATTGTAAATAACTTTAATTTTATTTAATTAAAAAATAATCATAATTATAAATAGAATCATAAATAAATTATATTAAAAGAATAATTGTTAGTTTGATGTCCATCAATTTGAATTGTTTCATGGGTTAGCATTTGAAAGGTCAATTGATTTTAAATTGTATTTTTTTAAGGTGATTCCATTATTTCCATGAAGTGGCTCAAAACATATTTTTTAGTTATTTGGGAATTTTTAATATTTGATTAAAGGTGGTAATGTAACTAATTCATCACTATGTGAATTATCCAAATCATGTGATAAAATTTAATGTAATTATGTTGAAGTTGTTCCCCCTATGGAAAATGCCCTTCCGGTTGTTTCGGATACTATGTTATATTTGACGGCCATTTAGATGTTGTAGACAGTCGATTAAATTTTACGGTCGTTTTCCTATTTTTCTATTTTTAGTTATTAGTTGTTAACGGTTGTGCCGAATTGACAAAGCAAAAAGGCACGCTCACCATGGAAGAATCAAGTTGGTTTTCTTTTTTTTCTTTTTTCTAGCAATCATCGTCGTCTTTTTTCTATAACTTCTTCATAAAAGCAATTTTTATTGGAAACGAAAACACTTTGACATTGTAATGTATTTTGTTGTTGCCAAAATATGTTGGTCCCTATTTACGTTTTTATCATTTCTTGCAAAATACATTGGTCCATAATTGTGTCATTTTGTATTTCATGTCAGAGTTGCCTTTAAAATCCTAGAACAATTTTAAGGTTTAGTTAAAAAAAATTTGAGATGTTTTTCTATATACGCGATAGGATTTGGGATTCATATACTTCATGCTTGGTAAATTATTTTATTATTTTCCATTTCTGATATAATATTTAGATTATTGGATAATGGGATGGAGTAATATAGATGATGATATTCTTATTATTATTGGTAAAAGTAATCCCAACAAATAGTTTTGAGTTTGTCCTATGCAACCACCAAATAATTGATGTTTTATACTCCTAATATTTGTGTGATATAAAGGTATTCTAATTCTTTTGAGCTTGATTTCTAATTAATATTTATTTATTATTTCTTGTATGTTGTTGGAAGAAAAAATAAACTTTGAGGGAATAATTTTAATGCCCAATTCAGATTTTTCAAGCAGAAGAGACCAATAAGAGAACAACATATAGTACATCAATTCCAGCAGTAGCTAAAGCTAAGGAAGACTAGAGAAAAGCGCAGTAGTAGATGGAGAAGAAAGGGGTGATTGTTGTTTACCCAAAGTTTTTGTACAAGTAAGAGGTACTATAGATATTGGGAATTCTTGCCATTCTTGTTGAATATGCAAATTATATAGTACAATTCACTCTTAAGGTTTGTATACCCAAGTTTAACATTTTATTCATACAGTTTCCAACTAATATTCATTTGAAATAACTTTATTCCAGGTGAGAAGGGCACCGTGAATAAGCTCAACTTTTATTTTTATATTTAATCTGATACAAAATAAATTCATTACCATTTCTCACCTCTATCATACTTTCTGGATCCCTACTCATGAAACATGAAGTTTGTTCTTACCTTATAGTGGGAAAGGTTAATAATATATCTTTAGTTGATTTAACATGGTCATCGTATCTTGTACATAATTGTCATTTATGGTCAATTTCTATGTCTCATATTGTGTGATGGCCTATTTGTCTTATTACCTATGTATCAATGTATTCTTATAAAATGTTAGTATTTGTGTGGTCTTGCCAAACATAAATTACATTAGTTGGGGATTGATAGACAAGAAAAAGGATTTTATGAGGTTATGACATGTATTTGCATTTTAGACCATGTGAAATATTAAGAAAGGATTAATTGCTCAAAAAATGACAGTTGTTTAATAGGTTAAGCAACCACGTGACAATTAACTGTTCAATAATTTTAGTGAATGATTTTTCAAAATTTTGAGTCAACAAGGCTTAAGGTATACAATCCACATTTGGAATACATGGATCAAGGGACTAATAAAATTAATTCCAGGAATAATACTCTTTAGCGCAGTAAATAGAAGAATCCCAATAGTCAAAATCAAAAAACTTATACCATTCAACGTTCACATTGTATTGTATAGATACGATTGTTAGTTTCTAATTTATGAGCATATGTTTTATACATTATACAAATAAAAATTATGGACAAGGTGGGGTGAAGATTTTGCGGATACTAAGAAAGTGTGAGATTAAAGAGGGTAAGGTAGTCATGTAGATTGGAGGTTATAGGAAAACATATTTTATCATGATATTTACCAAATTGTGAATAATTTAAAATTATTAATAATAGTTTGTGTAAGTTATAATTTATGAGTGAGGTGGATTTAGAGTTGAGATAGTAATTGCGGAAATGGTGAATAGTAACAAATGAAGGAAAGTATATATGTTGGTATGAATATTATTTATTTTATAGTTTTGTTTGTGTATTTTTAAATAATTTATACAAACTTTTATATTTAATTTAATGAAGAGGTTGGAGATAAAAATATTCATATTCTATCATTTCCATCTCTCATCTTAATATTTTGACATCATTTTAATTTCCCTTCTACATGAATGCATTCATACGCTTTACCACAACCCACCTCTTCTACTCATCTCTCATCATTTCCATCTTCCTTTCACTACTAATTTTATTTATAATTTCCATCCACTTAAATTCCCCCTAATAAAACCTTCCTCTTCACAATAAATCATATTGAGTTCACTTTTGTCCCTTTATTTGTACTTCTATTTCAATTATTAATACATTCTTACATATGATTTTTTATTTAACCAACTCTAACATCCTTGGTGCCTCAACTCCCCACCTCCCCTTCCATCCCTCCATTCTAACCTTCACACTACCACCTCTCATACATTTAAAACTACCCACCATTACTACTCATTATTCTAATCATTTTCATCTCCCTTCCAAATTCATCCTTACCCAAGTAAAACATCCAATTACCCACCGACGTCTTCATGCCTCCATTTGAACATGCACAATAATTCACTCATACCTTTCCCATAAACCATCTCTAGTAATCTTGTGTCATAATTTCCATCTGCCTTCCATACTACAAAATTCAAACTTCTACCACCACCCACATCTATACTCCTCTCAGACCATTTTCATCTCTCTTTTACTTATGTAGATTTATCCTAATTCCTCTACTACTCATATCCTACTATTTACATCTCCAATATTCCAATTCTATATTTACCCAGATCTAACATCCACACCTCCACTACCCACCTCCCCTTACACCTCTCCATTGCAACCTTAAAACTACCACTATCCATACCCTTACAACCACCTACCTATACCACTCCTTTTTCTAATCATTCTCATATCCCTTGTTCTTCCATCTTCAAAAATTGTTAATTAATTTAATGATTTGCAATAAATATGAAACCCTAAATGCTAATGGGTTGCAATAAATAACATGAACAATGATAGGCCAATATCATAAGATTTAAACCACATCCTAAACACACTTCAAACACCATAAATAATAATGGGATTATTTGAATAAGATGGAAACTAAGATGTCATCATGAAATTTTAACCCTGGAAACAAAACATAGAAACCACATAAACACCATATTGTAAATTGTAAACACTAGACATTTCTTAGACCCTTGACATTGAATGGTTCATACAATCCTTCAAAGCTAAATAACATGATGACTATACCATAAACAATAATGCAACACCTCAATCACTAATATGACGTATTTAACTATAAATGTTGAATGTAGAACATGAAGTCATTTACCATGAATTTACCAAATGTGTAACCCTAAACATAAATGTTGAGTGTACACACTAAACCCTGTTTAACCTAAACACTAGTGGATAATTGTGTGTATAGATTAACCTTAAAGTACATTTTTAACTAATGGATGATTGGGAGCTTGTATTTAAGGTTTAGATCTTAGTGTATAATGTAAATATATAGCAATTAGACTTTATGTTTATGTTAATAATTTAAATTCTAGGGTATGTGGCTTAGCACAAGTGTTTCTTATTTAGGATGTAGTTTCACCCTATATAATTTGGTCAAAACAATGTATATGATGAGGTGACACGTTTAATTCTCATTTGACATCCTAAATTCCCATCAAACACCCTAAATGATAATATGAACAATGAAAAATATGAACAATATGATACAATATCACGAGATTCAAGCCACGTCATAAATACACTTCAAACACCCTTAATGATAATGGGATTCATTGAATTACATAAACACTCAATTGATATGCCATCCTGGTTTGCTATCCCTAGACACAAAACATTTGTAGTCTTTTGTTTACCCTCTTAATAGCTATGCATGTTGGCACCTCATCCAGACAAGTCTAGATGCTCACCCGAAGTGTGTGCAACCACCAAGTCCCTCTTTTATTATTCCTATCATAAGGTTATCATGCATGTTTACCATGTTTATAATCAATATATCCATTACACACAGAGTAGTAACATAACAATAACAATTTAGAAACACGTATAATAAGTAAACACGTCATTCAAGAAGAAGAAGAATATTGATATTCCTAATCACCATCATGAGAATTATTGTATTATATAACAAGAAACTGATTACATCATAATTTATTCAGTACATAGTTACATAGGACCTGTTTCCTATCATAGATGCTCCAAAACCTTGATAAAAGATCCATAGAGCTCATATACTCAATGCATCAAACTCCTAAAGACCTAGAACACACCTATATACATTGAGGTACTACACACACATATGCATATGCACGCATGCACACACGCGCAGCGCGCGCGCACACACACACAGAGATAGGGTGGGTAGTTTCCCTTCACTTCACTTCTTGCAATTTCCTAATAGTAGGTGTGCATAAAAAAATAGCTTGCATACTTTTACAATTCCTGATAATAATAGATCAACTTAAATATATGATTTTATTTGATTCTATTATTAGCTCGATCTGTGCATGATATTTTTATTTCTCTGCATGTGATTTTTCTAAATATAAATTCCTTTGAGTGTGTCTCAAGCCATCCTAGTTTTGTCTCATTTTAAACCTTGCATGGATGCCACTCCAACTCTCTTTTTTCTATTTTTAGCTCATGTCTTGGAAAATTGGCTAAGTCCCAAACTATGTCTGCTCATGTGTGAACCTTCACACACTAATTCCTCTTGTACATGTGTACCCTTTCATGCACCCCTTGTGTGTGGTTCCAATCCTCCATGTGTGGCTAGTACTTATCCATTTTTCTCGCTAAACATTACCCCACATTAAATTCATTATGTGTCCTCAACAATGTGTCACCAAACGTATCTCTCTAATGAATGAATCAATCAAAAAATGTTCAAAGAATAAAGAATAAGGCCAAAAATACCATGAACCAAAGAATAAGGAATTATAATCTTGTGCAAAAACTACATCAAGATAAAGGATGTTGGAGGAGCTCTATGAACTCCACATTTAATGCATTTTCTAGCTTCTTCCATTTCATGAGCTCCTCTGTGGTCTTTCCTAGCTCTTCCTCTACAATACCTAGAATTTGGTCAGGTGTCTCTTCATCCACTCTTCCCTTGAGTTCCTTGATGACCACCACAATTCAACTTCCATGTAGTTACCCCCTGATATCATATCCATTCATGTTGTAAAACAAAAGAGCTGATAATTTTATGGAATTCTACTTTATCCTTCATGGCCTTTATGAGTTCCTTTTTTGTTGACATCTCTTTGATGACCTTTGTATGCTTAAGATTATTAGTTGGAGTCTTTTCTTGTATTTCCTTAGGTTATGTCTTATGTAACACTTACACTTTTCTCTTCAAAATTATTGTTTGCCTATTTTATTGGCCTCACTAACCTATGTGAGTATAGCCTTAAGATTAGCTATCTTGGCTTCTACAACCACTTTATTATTTTCCTTGGCCAATTCTTCTACTGATGGCCCCACTCTACTCTTGATAT
The DNA here is from genome assembly GCA_019776745.2 of Taxus chinensis. Lineage (NCBI taxonomy): Eukaryota > Viridiplantae > Streptophyta > Pinopsida > Cupressales > Taxaceae > Taxus > Taxus chinensis. Next base: position 358,747 of record JAHRHJ020003388.1, read on the forward strand.
TGATAAGTAACATTCTGACCAAGTCCTTGAGATACTCCATCTCATCATGGTAATTGGTTCAAGCTTGGCTTACCAGGGCGAGGCATACGCCTATTATCTATTTTACCAGCACTCCTACTATGTCATAGGCTTCCTTTGTGTGCTTCTTTTCCCCCTTGATATCATCCTTAAAGCTCTTAATTTTATGCTTCCTATTTTTTATTTTATTCTACCATTATCCTCATGGTAGCCCTCTTGTCCAAATTTTGCATGTAACCTCCAGCTATTATTTTATTTAATGCATTACATTCCTGTTCATTAGTAGTCTTCATGGGGTCAATAATCTTGTATTCCTTCCCCAGTTTCTTCTTCAACTCCAATGTGGGGTAGGACTTGTTGCTAATATCAAACTCTAGCTCTTTCACATGTGTAAGCATATTCCATGACAACATCTTCATTGTAAGCAACAGCCATCCTCTTTCATTCAACAGGTCCCAGCCAAAACAAATTTTTGTCTAGACCATGCTTTGAAATCTCACCCTCAACACCTTTGTAGGATCATCAACAAAATTCATATGTGGTGATTGGGGAGGTCTTTTTTTCCTTACAGCTTTATCCTTGTTCCGATCTTCCTTGGTGTGAATGGCCATGTACTAGTCTCTCCTTTGTCACCCTTATCCTCCCTGATAACATATGTGTCATTTCTTCCTTATCTTCCTCATATCCTCCTGGGTGTTATACATCTCCTCTTCACACTCTAGTGCTTTCTTTCTGCATGGGATTTTATGTTGTTCACCCTTTTCTCCTTTCTTTGGGCTAGGCTTCACATCTATCAGTGGTTCTCTCTCTACAGGCTTGCTGCGTGGACTTATCACATCACAACTCTTTTTCCACCTTATCCTCTAGGTCTTATTTATCTTAATAAATAACTTAGGCCCCTACGCACCCCTTTCTTAGTCCTTAATGGGCTTACCTTGGTTGGATGAGAGGATCCTGCACCTTCACTATGCTTCCTTCTCTTGTATTACATCTTTTTCTCCGTCCCTGATCTAGCGCAACATTTTCTTCTTATTCTTCTTATTAGGGATCCTCTCAAACTCCTCTTTGAAATATCTTACCGTAATCTTATTTGGTTGAGGCATATGAGTGTCACATACCTCAATCTCTTCCCCATCCTTTTTCTTTGGGTGTAAAACAACAAAAACCCTACATATCATTCCTCTGATTGTAACATTCATTATGGGATTCAAATCCAAGGTGTCTGGCTCTAATGTCTCCAAGTAGGTTGGCCTAGTATCATATCCAAAGGTGGTGTGTAAAGTATGCCAGTCTGAGTCCACCATTTCTGCATCAAATTTCAAATTTTGTGCATCCTGAAGTTTATTGATTGTCCATTTGAAATATTTTATTGTGAATGCAAATGAAAATTTTCACCATGGCCCCACCTCTCCATTAGCCATCATGAAACATGCAAGGCTAAAATTTTGCATCACTATAAACTTTTCCTGGTCTCCAACCTCTCCAGGAAGCTCCCATGGTATGCACCATTTGTTCTCAAAAGTTATGTACATCATGTTGTACCATTTATCCAATTCGTGCCTTATACTAATTGTTGAATTCCCCCTCACATGTAAAGTCTACAAATTGAACCTTGTGGGGGACTGGTTCTCTACAAGGTGGATCCACATATCATCTTTAGTCCATTTAGGACACCAACTTCCCATAATACAATCAATAAGAGGATTGAGCCCCATGTGATCTTAGCTCCTTCCTCAATTTGTTCCTTTTCTTCCCCAATAATACCATCGACAATGAACTATGTAATATTATATTGTGTTTTATGCACCATCTTATGTGTAATGTAGAGGAATTTCTAATTGACTTCTCCCCATCTCTATGAAGCACCAAGTGTGTAGTTGACCATCCAGATCACTACCCTAGTTACAGGGTTTGCAATCGTCTCTATGTTCATGGACCGACCCCCTCTGTCATATTGCAATTGGGTTGCTAACTCATCAATCTTTGTTTTGTCTCACAGATCCAAATCTAGGTCTTCACAAGTCTCTTGAAGCCATGTCACTTACCCAATCAGATGGGATGTAATCTCATTCTTTACCCGTAAAGTAGAATTAATCCTCATGTACCCTCAACATCAACCACTTGAAGATGTGTGTCAGCCTCCTAAAATATGGCAACTCAAATAATTATAGAACCCCTACCTTCTCGAGACTCTTTCTTACCAATTCTTCCATTAGTAATTGACCTTCTAATATCCTTATGGGTAGTTCTCACAACATATCCCTATGAAAAGTGGATTCATTCCCTTACATTCTATGATCATACTCGCTGATTTTGCATTTTGTAAGCTACGAGGTTCACTATTGTGTTATAATCACCTCTAGTGGGTATTTCATTTCTGAGAATAGTTCCTCAAGTTGTTGTTCTTCCTCTAGTTTCCTACCCTTACCCTCACCTTTACCTTCTCCATTAGGTAATGTTGAGGTAACCTTCTTGGGTTCCATTGATTGTTCTCATGTTTTCACTGCAAAATGTGCCCTAGGTATTCTTTTCCTCAAACCCCCATGTGTACACTTAGCCTGTCCTTGCGTAACCTTACCTTGCATGCCCTTACTTCATAGTACCTAAGCCTTGTGAACCCTAACCATTCATTATGTAACTTATGAAAACCCTACCTTACTCGTTCCCTTGCCTTTCATTCAAACTTTTGCCTTTCCCAACAAATGACCTCCATACTAAAATCCTCTACACACTACTCAATTTTTCTCATTGTTTGATTTTCCTCATCGCACTTCATTTCTCGGCTATTCATTCACTTAAATATCTTGAATGAAAAGTAGAAAATAACTTGATTTACCCCTTTTATATCTTTCTTGTACTTAAAAACTCCACTGACTTACTTTTTTACTTTAACACACTTTTTCCCACTTTTATGTTTTAAAGTAATTTTGTCATTTTAAAATGCCTTTTTCCTATAAAATAATTTTTTATTTCTTCCATTCATTTATTTTACACATGGAATTCATATCCTTTTAGCACGCTTAATAATTTTCACGCTTGTAAACATCCATGTGAGCACTCTGTTACACCACAAACCATCTTCCTTTGCACCAAATTCCAAGTAGTACATCTTACTAATGCCTCCCTCATGTTACATTGTGTGGCCTCTTACTCACATGGATTCACAATATTTTCCCTATTTAAAAACCATCATACCTAGCCCCATGAAGCACCTTCCTTTTCCTTTTGTGCATTCTCAATCCATATTCACCCAACACCTATTATTTTACCAATGTTGTACGTACCTCTATACCAACTACAAGGCATGTACCATCATCCAATATTTCCTATTCAATAGTCACAAATGTGTCTACCTCACACTAAAAGTATGTGCGGTCCTATATGCATCAACTCAGTAGATAATAATCAACTCCTGCATGCGAACTTGCTTATTACAACAAAACAAGAAAAGAAAAAACAAAACATGAAAGGAAATATAATCTAAGTGGAAATACTACTTTATTACAAACACAAAGAAGTTTATTTATAGTAGGGCTTAAGCCTACTCCCATTGAAGTAACTAGGAAACAAGGTTCTATATAGGGATTGAAATTGACATGCACCTGATTCAAGTATCTTGGTTACTACAAAGGGTCCCAACTAGTGGATTGTCAACTTCCCTAGGTGGCACACAAACTTGGAGTCATACAGAAGTACCATATTTCCAACCGCAAAATACTTGTTCTTAATGTGTTTATCATGCCAATCCTTCTATCATACCTTTTTTGTATTCTGGATCTAAATCGCAATGGATTCCACTCATTCATTTACATCAATTTCTCAATGCATTCTTCTACAACCTTTTCATCAACCAATCCTCCTGTGCACACTATACACAAGGATGGTAATATAAACTCCACAGGTAGTACAACCTTTATGCCAAACACTAACTGAAAGGGTGTGGCCTTTTTCAACCATTTATAGGTTGTTCTATATTCCCAAAGAATAGTTGATACCTTGTCATCCCAATCCTTTCTTCCAACATCACATATCTTCATTAATGTTTGTCCCAAGATCTTGTTGAAATCTTCAACAATGTCATTTTCTTGAGGGTGATAAGGAGTAGTCTTATGGTGTGCCACCATAAACTTTGTCGATAAAATTCTAATTGTCTCATTCAAGAAATGAGTTCCTCTATCACTTGTCAAGCTCAAAGGGCATCTATACTTGCTAATAATATTCTCCCAAAGGAACCTTTTTGTTGTTGTATTGTGCAATATTTTATAGGTGCATCCTCAGCCCACCTTGTCAAGTAATCAATACATGTGATGATATAGCATGCCGCATTCTTACAGTTGGGTGGTGTGATAGGTACTAAAAAATCAACAACCCATTTCTCAAAAGGTTCCATGCTCACTATACGTTGCAATGACATTTCATCTCTACTTCTAGGATTTCCAAGTCATTAATAGTAATCGCATGTTTTAACATAAGCCTTGGTATCCTTGTATAATGTCTCCCACCATAAGGCAGCTAGAAGGATCTTATGCATAGTCACATATCCTGCATAATTTCCTCCTAAAATACCTTAATGATCTTCCTCCATAATAGCTTTGCGCTCATGCTCTATAACACACCTCTACAAGACCTACTCCTTACCCATTTTGTGCAAACTGCCTCTAATAAGCTAGTATGGATCTTCTCATATAGAAAGATTCTTCTTCTCTAATGTTTTCATCCCCTCTGGTACATACCTAGTGTGAAAAAATACTACAATTTCTTCCAAATCTGTTGGTACATGATTCAATCTGAATAACTGTGTATCAGGAGTGTCTTCAATACTCTATGCATCCTCTCCATAATTAATACTTGATAAGTGATCAGGTTCCAGGTTTCTCTTTCCTAGATTTACTACAACTATAAAATCTAATTCCTAAAAAAGGAGTACCCACTGGAAGATGTGCCCTTTCAAAATAGGTTTCCTGACTAAGTACCTTAATGCCATATGATTTTTATAAAAAGTAAATGATGAGGCCATTGTCAAAATTTATGAAGCACATAGATCATAGACAATTCCTCACACTCTGTTATAGTATAATTATGCTCTTCTGGTTTCAATGTTTTATTTACAAATCATATAGGATGATCTACATTACCCTCTCATGGTTTCACAAATAGTATGCCAATAGCCATGCCAGAAGGATCTTCATGTACATGGAAAGGTTAGTTCCATGAAGGGAAGTGCAGGATTGGTGTCATGGTAAACTTCTCATTCAATGTTTCAAATGCCTTATGTTGCACCTTACCTCAATAAACTTTCCTTTGGCCTTGATAAATTCCTCTAGGGGCATGGCATAGTTTTTATATCCCTTGATATACTTCATGTGATAACCGGTATACTCTAGAAAATTATACACTTCACTTTTATTGGTAGGCTCTTCTGATCCCAAAATTAGTGCAATCTTAGCTAGATCCCTGATAATCCATCCTTACAAATAATTTTCCCAGGTAAAGTTCTAAAGGTTGTATCAAATATACATTTATTAATGTTGAGAGAGATGCTTAGCTTCATGCTTCGTTAAAACATGACCCTCCACTTATCACAGTGATCTTTCACTAACCCATAAACAATCCAATCATCTAGATAAACTTGTAAAAACTTATGGATGAATTCATGAAGTTCCTGATAAAATATGCATGAGAACACTGTTGGCACATTATTCAATCCAAAAGGCATCACAGTATATGAAAAAGCTTCCTCATTCCAGTGGTGAAGGTATGGTTTTTTCCTGATCTTCACATGCAATGCGCACCTGATGATATCATAAGAACCCATCAGTGAAAGAGTATATTTTATTTCACTCGCTCAAGCCTCTGCAACTCCCTCAAGTATTTCCTCTGTGAATGGCATAGAGAAAAGGATATATGACACATGAGGCATTAAGTTCCTATAATATACATATATCCTAATTTGGTCCATCCTTCTTTATGCTTATCACCATGGAGGATAGCCCACATCAAATTATCCGTCATCAGTTAAATGATCCCAAACTTAAGCATTTTGTCAATTTATTCTTTCACATTTACATATGCAGGTTCGAGGTTCATCCTGTAAGGCCTCTTCTAAACCAGACATGCCCGTTATTTCTTTCAGCTTAATATTCATCTCTCCCAATGATGGGTGCACACTTTTCTACTTTTTATCATGCAAATATGCAACAAGGAAATTGACAATTTCCAAGCATGATAACTATACCCCCATGTGTGAAAAATTAAAAGTTTTACCCTCCCAAGGAACTTTGGATCAACTCAGGTCTACCCAATCACCTCCAAGATTATGTTAACTTAGTACCCTAGGTGATTTAGGAATGTCAACTTAACCCCCCTTAGGTGATTTTAGGAGTTCATTGAAAAATGCAAACTTCTGGGAAGCTCATGGGAAGGGCTATCATTGACATTACTAGAACTAGAGTAACCCCATGGAGTAGAACTGAGGAGAATCCATAATGGAAATAGAAGTGAATAAAAGGACTTAGAAACATAATGGAAGTAATTTTTGAAGATATTGAGGAAAGGTTTGGAGGAGTTTGAGTAGTTTCATCAAAAGCATAGGGTTTTCAGGCCTAGTCAGTACACAAGGTCAAAATAGTTGTTGAGCTTCGAGAAGTGATTCATGGGAGATTTGGATGCAGTTAGGAACCAAACAATGACATCATAAAAAAGGGAATTAAAATACACTACAAGATGGTGAAATCAAAATTTTCACAACACCTTGGTGCAATAGGTCTGCAATCAACGTTTTCTAAGAAGCCCAAGAAATGCACAAGGGCCAAAAAGAACCTGAACTTCAAGAAGTGATTCTAAGATCTCTAGATGGAATTATGAGCTAAAAAACATCATCAGAAAGGGAATTAAGATCCCTACAACATGGTGTAATAATATTTTTCATAGCACCTTTTGTAATAGGTCTGCAAAGATTTTTTTCACAGTCCTAGGCAATACACAAGGGCCAAAAAGAAACTAAACTTCGAGAAATGATTCTAAGAGCTCTAGATTGAGCTAGAAGATAAAAAATATCATCAAAAAGGGAATTAAAATACCAATAAAATGGTGAAATAACATTTTTACAACACCTTGTTCTAATAGGTTTATAAGATGGTTTTATCTCATGCATAGGTAAGGGACTAAGATCAAAAATCCAATTTTTTAGGGCCTAAATGGAGGAATAAAGAGATACAATACCCAAACAAATTGGATTCAGAAGGACATTTTCAGTCAATTTCATATGTAAATTTCACCAAAACTTCCATCAAGAACTCAAGATATTTCCATTGCAAGTTCCCTCTCAAGGTCTCGATACTTAGCCAAATTTTGGAAAGAGGACACGTGTCAGCTCCAGGAGCCTGGCACAATTTTGTGTCCCTTTCATCCCTCAATCTAAGGGATAAATGAGGGAAATAAAATTTTCCCATCCCCTATAAGTCCTCTTGGATCACACATATGACCTCCCATTGGATAGCCAGTTCAGCCCCTGAGGTGCTTAGTCAGGAGCTCATTCCCTCAATCACTACAGATCATGATAAGTGACGGGCATGGAGGTATGCAATGTGAAAATTTATGTCCCTTTATCCTTTTTTCCAAAGGGACATGAGGGACATAAAAATGTACCCCAGCCCCTTGAATGCCTCAGGTCATTCATGTGACCCTCTCCAGTGCAAATTTCCTAGTGCTTCCAAGGAGCTAGTGGAGCCAAACACTTCACCGTTGGATCTTCGCCAAGTGTCGTCGATGAGGCACCGACATGAAAATTGATGTCCCTAATTAAATACCTTATTGCCAAAAGGGACACTAAGGGACACAAAATTTCATGCCCACCCTCTTATAACCTTTCTTAAATTTTGAAAAATGTTCTAAATCCTGACACTTAGTGCATTTTTTCCTACTTCTTCTCCTCACGGAATTCACCCTCCATATTTACAGGAAACACTGCCAGTTTTTCTCACCTTAGGGATCTACAAAGAAATGTTTTTTGAACCATCTCAATAAACTCCATAAACACTTAAATCATCTAAAACATAAGTATCAAAAGACAATAATGGTCAGAAAAGATGGAAGAAATGAATAGACGGAAAGAGAAAACGAAGATTTTTCACCCATGAAAACTCTCATTGTCTCTGAATCAGAAAATCTTCATATCTTTGAAAAATAAAAGTCACGATTAGAGATTCCATATTTTTCAAACTATCCTTCATTTTTCAAGACAGCCATCAAGATATCAATAAGTCAAGAGGTCAAATTGTTCCCTAAATACATTTTTTCACAACAAAAATCCCCATTTCGTGCCCTAGCTCATGTTCATTGGATTTCTGATCAAAATCTGACAGTTGGATTCAAAGATAAAAAATACTGGTATGACAACTCAAAATGAAAAACCCAAATCACAATGGATTTTTTTCATCATAATCAAAGATAAAAACTAGACCTGGAAAACTTTCAAGCTCCATTAATGGCCGCCATGGCAGCTCCATGCCCGAAGCAATCTGTAGGTGAAAATTTTAAACTTTAAATTCCAAGCATTCTAATCGGGTGAAATCAAGTGAAATTTCAGAGGACGTGACCATGATGAAGAAGCTGAGTCCAAAAAAATATTTCTATGTTACAAAACCAAGCAGTGGAAGTCCACTTTCTAAAAATACTATAGTCTTTCTATATGGGAGACTTTTTATGTTTGGGAAGTCACCATCAAGCAATGGCTATGGCAAACGCAGTGTGCACTGAAGATCATTGCGGGGAGGAATCATCAGAATGATTTTGTCGGTCCAAAATTTAAACTTACTAAAAATAGGTTAAAATGACCACTTACTAAAAATAGTAAGACTAGTCCAAATATATGGGTGCTTAGAGGAAAAATAATAATTCACCCCAAGAATTGGTCGATGTCCGAAGGCAGTGTGTGTAAGAGTGAAAGAGGAAGTTCATCACTTATCAGGATGGTCAAGAAGAGGATTTCAAAAATCACCTCTCACTGGAGAAAAATAGTAAGTCTTCCATTTGGGAACTTACTATCAAGTATTTAATTTACACTTAAAGGGAATTTTTGGCTAAAGAATGGGACATATAAAGGATAATAATTTAGACGGTGACATCATCTCTTCTAAGATCATCTATGAAATATTTCTCATCATTGGAATTTGAGGTCCATTCCTATGAGGAACTTGACATGTGTCTTTCCACAGTGTCACTTCAATGACTCATATCAGTGCTTCAGGTATGGTCAGGTGTAATGTGGAAGTTCATAGTCAACATCGATCAGACTATTCATAATGTCATTTAATCAGGATCGTGTCTTAGATCAACTAAGCAATGTGACAAAGTGTATACAAGGAGTCATCTAAAGGATTTTTTCTCAAAGCTTCAACCTCTTCAGAGAGGATCTTCATGAGTGATGCTCATGGTCACCAATGGAATCATTTGACATTGAGTCATTTAAACACTTATTTCACGGTGTGCATGCATCATCCGGAGGCAGAACAGTCTCTCAGGATCTAGATTTCACTACATTGGAGCATTGCATCAGATCGATCAAGTAGAACATTGGATCAGTGAGTATTTTTATTCATAGACATTGTTCTCCCTCTCTCTCTCTCTCTCTTTCTCCCCCTCTCATCCCCAACTGGATTCTATCTCTCCTCAATATTCTAATTTTGTGTTGGGGTTGTACTTTTTTGCATATCCCAAAATGTTTTCTAATGTAATAAGTCACCCTTCATCTTATAAAAAGGGACTTAATGTTTTCCTAGGAATGTGCAAAGTGTCTTAAGGAATCATGAGGTCAGTGGGGGGTATATGAAGAATCACCAGGAGTATATGAAGAGTCATTTCTCTATCCTATAAATTTTAATGAGCCATTCCTCATTTCAAGGGGTAATTCTGAGTCTTTGATTTCTTTGTATTCTTGAAAGTTCATGAGAGAGTATTTTTATCTTTGAAGAGATCTAAGGAGATAGAGAAATTATTCCACTTTTCCCCCACTCATCAAATTTCTTCTCTATTCTCATTCTATGTACAATTTTGTGGTTGAGCAATCAATACAATAAGAAGGAATTTCCTAGCCTCTTTTGACTAAGGAGTTTAGTGATACTTTGTGTTAGTTCATTAAATTCTATTTGGTCTTGTTGCTATTTGCATATTTAGTTTCTTCCTAAATGTAAATACATGTGATGAAATTTATTCTAATTAGTGTGTGTAGGAATATAATTTTCTACTTGCAAAATTAGTTATCCCTATCTCATATTCTCACTCCCTTTCCCATTTCTACTAGACAAATTCTTCTCTAGCAAGAGATTGGTAGATTTTTTGTAGGGTCAGTAGAGTGCCACTGTTAGATCTCGGGTCGAAAGGCCACCATAGAAATCTACCTTTTTACTCTTGCATGCATATACAACAGCTACACCAGTTAAGTAGAGGGACTTAGATTCCTAGAGCATTGGAAATAAAGCCACCAATTTGCCTAAGAAAAAATTTCTTGTCAACATTTTTTTAGCACCCACCATGGGACAAATTTAGTAGCATCTGCACCCAAAATATGACCGCAGGTCCACAAGGTCAAAAAAATAAAATCATGAAAAAATAAAAAAAAAGATTTATGAAAGATACACTATTAAAAATACACTGGATCAATGTGTCTACATTTGACCTTTCATATTCCATAAAATCCTTTTGTATTAGATCCACTACAATAATTTCCAAAATTTATGCTCCAAAAGGAGATACACCATAGTTAAATAGATCGAGAGGAATCCATTGATCCCACTTTCGAGGATTTACAAAATTAGCAAGAATGATTAAGAGAAAATCCCTACTACTTTTTCAAGCCTCATTTCCATCCATGGTCATTCAAGTAGTTTTGGCAATCCCATCCAAACTCCTATTGATAGTCCCCCTTCAAATTCGGTCTCATTTTTCAAACACTGTTGAGAATTGAGTTTACAGGAAGAAGAATTTTAAGAAGAATTTGAAGAAGTAATAGTACCTGAAATAGAAATTAAAAATGGAAGATGAAGAATCAAAGACTTCAACCCATTGTTCCATGGGGAATAAATATATGCCACTCTACTCTTGAAACCACCTCTTCATGATCTACCAATAGGAATCCGACAAAAAACTTTCCAAATTTCAAAGGTGATGGACACACGTATATCTGATGAAGATAACATCATTGCCACTTTCACCAAAATCATGAGTAGAATTCTTGGAGTTGATACATGAAGACATTTTCGTAAGATTGTTTGTGGAATATCTCTAAGAAAAATCTAGAAGAATGGTTCTACCTCCTACCTATCCTGATCCATCACTTGTTGGAACGACATGCAAAATAATATTCCTTCAAGGAAAGATTTAAATTAATTGAATACTTAGGTCAAGACATCCTTGGTCCCATTGGCTCAAATGAAGAAAGGAGAAAGTGAAACTATGAGAGAATTCATGGCTGCGTTTCAATTAGGTTACTTTGCAGGATACCGGAATAAGATTTTCCATCCAAAAATAACATGTAAAGAGATTCTTCATACAATCTTTTCAATCATCCACATGGAGGTAGGATTCTTCCTATGAATAGTTCAACTCAAAAGGAATATTGCAGAAGCATAAAATATTGGATATTGAAATTGATGATAAATCTCATCCTCTCGGGGAAAATATCACTGAATCCCTCAAGGGGTAAGGCTCAACATCCTAGAGATGAGAGAACTAATCCATTTCTGCTATAAAAATGGAAAATAAAATGATCATCGTTGAGGAGGGAATTATTTGAAATGAGTATCTTCTTGAAAAGAAGAAATACCCAAATGAAATTACAGGACCACCCCTAAGGTTTGCCTTGGATTCCTCACCTATCAATGCAAGTTGTAAGAGTGAAGATAATGAAGAAGAGATCCTGAATAAAGAAATTGATGAAAGTGATGAATGAGAGATACAAATCATATTCCATGAGTATTCTAGAGGTGATGAAGATGACAAAGAAGATGCACCTAGTTTCTCATGTGAAGGTGTTCACTTGTTATCAGTTTGAGAAGGGAGCTTCTTCCTCCACTACTTCTAAAAAAAGAAGACTGGAAAATCATCCTGTGGCGACTTTGAACAAAAAAAATAATCAGTTGAGGATCTCCACTTCCACCCTACATGGAGTCTCACCATTTGAGAAACCAGATCCTATAGTGAGTAAGAAGGATCCCACGATTCCACGTAAGTATTCCCATGCCTCTTATAATTCCAAGTCTTAATTTTCTCTTGTACAATCTAGTACTTTGAAAGTTCCTAGTGTACCTTTCAAAATTCACTCTATTCCTCAAATATATACTCTTGCTTCAAAACTTGTCCTGAATCCAAAAGAATTCCCTTCATCACCCTTTCCCAAGTCAGCTCCTTTTGATTTCATAGAATATGTGAAATGAGCCAAAGTGCAGATTAGTGAAACTGAATATTTGCGGACTCACCTTGAACAATTTGAGAGGTTTGTACAATATATCATGAATGGTAGTTTGACACCAAATGTCATAACACCTAGTTATAAAGGATTACTACCAAACCCACTTGTGCCTCCCTCACAAAACATGCTAGCCATGAGTGCATCAAAGATAGACAAGGTCGATCCTTTTTATGTCTCCCTTCTGGTCAGGGAATATGTGTTGAACAATTACATAATAGATTCAGGTGCCTCAGATAATGTCATGCCCGTGAAGGTTTCCAAATAATCTTAAAATCCCCATGACTCCACCTCGACTTGGCTCTTATTACTCCATGGAATCAAAGGAAGTCCCACTTGTGGGAAAGATTAAATATGCACATGTGGCTCTTAACCGAATTTCCAGATAAAAGGATATCAATGATTATTTTTGTAGTAGACATCCCAAAAAACCTTTGGAATGTTGTTAGGTTGAAGCTTGTGCCAAGACTTGGTAGGGAAAAATTAGATGAATTGGTCTTTTGCAACCATACTAGTGAAGGGAGATATGGAGAAATTGTTTCCAAAGAAGAAGATGAGCTACACAGTGTGAAAGTTTGGAAGTCTAGGAACCAACATCTTGTATCAAGATAGTAGAAAGATGAATCACTTTGTGACAAATGAGGAGGAAGATGATATTCCCATCTTGATAGGGCCATACATTCCTTCCCAGAGGATTATGGGCCTTGAAGAATCATTAAGGATATTTGAGTTATCGAAGAGGGAAACCCTGAATTTGTTGATAATGATGCAAACCAAGAAGAAGAGGAAATGGTTCTTGATGAATTTTAAATAGAGAAATCAGCTTATATGCTTATCCATGAAGAGGAGATGTTAGTCATTCCCATTTGGAGATGAAGATGATCTTAAGGATCATGCCATCCATGGGAGGACAAGACGAAGGTACTTTGTGATGAGCCCACAAAAGGTTTGAAAGAATAATCTATGCAAGATATCTTAAGAGCCATTAAAGACAAAATAATATTCTAAGCTAAGTTTTGAACTCCTCATGTAAGCCATGAATCTACATGACAAGCGTGAATTCTGATTTGGAATCCTCAATTAGTGTGACTTTAGCCATGTTGAAAGAAAGCAAGAGGAGAAATCCATGATTCTAATTCTTCTGACTTTCCTATCAATTAGTTGATGGAATACAATGAAAAAAAGTAAGTTTTTATTTCTCATTACGAAGAAGAAATATCTTCTATAGTGGGATGAAAAAATTGGGACTCAATGGATGTTTAAGTTATTGACCAATTTAATATACCCTTTAAAAAGAAGTACATTCAAAATTCTATTAGTTTAAGGGATATGAATGAATGAAATCTAGATAGGTTTCCTTCAAATTCTGAAGGTAAAGATTCTTCAGATAGCCACTTGTCAAAGAATACATTTCCATAGGAACTATTTGAAGAAAGATAACTTTGTACTAAGTTTAGTATTCTTGGATGTCTTTGAAAAGACATAGGAAGATCCTGAGATAATTCTATTATTCTCTTGGCTCATGCTCATGGCTATAAAAAATGGATATGAGGCTATCTTCTGATCCTTCCATTCAATGTTTCCAAGACTCCTCACTTTTGATATGAGTCATAAAATTATGAATTTGAGGTTCCTACATGGAATATGAGGTGAATGATTCGTAGAGCCATTGGGGAATAAAAGAAACTCAAAATATTTAGTCAACTTGCATAAAAATCAGTCTTGGGGAAACAATGAGATGCTCAATGAAAATCATTCTATGTGGATGAACTTCCCATGAAAGTTTTATGTACTATGAATACCAATTGCAAATAGAATGAAGGCAATGTGGAATTTCTAAGAAAAGACTTGAGCATCAAGAAGCTCATGTAGGATCACTCCTACAAAAAATACATAGGACAATAATGAAAGCACCTATCTTTCATCAGACAACTTAATGAGAGGAAGCTACTTTTCTAGAACACATAGTCAATGTCTTTGTAGAACAACATTGACTCAGTGTTTCCCACTTAGAGGGTAATTTCTTGAGGAATTAGAGTCTAAAGTGCTTTAATCAAAAGCGGGTTAAAAATCTCCCAACCTTATACCATATGTGATTTTTAGGTTTGTTTCCTATTATCTCAAACCATGTGCATCAATTTCCTTTCAAACTATGTGTGTTGCGCGTTTCCTTTTTTCATTTTGATTTAGATGTGTGTGTTTCCTTCTTCATCATCCCCCCCTATCTCTCTATTGTAAATTTGTACATGAATCTGCATGCACCCAATGGATAAGACACTAGTCAAAGATTTGTATTTTGTAAATGTCCATATTATAGGAGTTCTCATGCCAAGTATTCATTATTTCAATCCAAGTCATGTCCCCAAGCTTGAGCCAACTGTTGTCATGCAAATGTGCAACATGAGAAATTGACAATTTCCAAGCATGACAACAATACCCCTATGTCAAATTTTTCATGTTTTATCCTTCCAAGGACACTCCAGGTCTTTCCCAGTCAGTCAGTCCAATGATTAACCTCCTAATATGATGTTAAATCAGTTCCCTAGGTGATTTAGGAAAGTCAATTCAAAACCCCTAGGTGATTTTAGGAGTTCTTGAAAAATGCAAATTTTGGGCAGTGTGTGGGAAGGGCTATCACTGGCCTTCCCAGGATTGGAGCAACCTCTTGGAGCGGCATGAAGGATCCAAATTCAATATGGAGGTGAATTAAAGGCCTTAGAAACATCATGGAAGTAATTTTAGAAGATTAAAGAAAGGTTTGGAGGAGTTGGAGCAGTTTCATAAAAAATAGGGTTCTCATGCCTAGTCAACACATAGGGTTAGAAGAGCCGTGGAGCTTCAAGAAGTGATTCTGGGAGATATGGAGGAATTAGGGAGAAAAAATAAAATCATTCAGAAATGGAATTAGGAATCCATACAATATGGTGAAATTATTTTTTTCACAACACTTTGGCGCAATGGTTTTGTGAGCAATTTTTCTCATGTATAGGTGGAGTACCAGATCCAAAATCCGATTTTAAAGGGATAAAATGGATTAATAAATACCTTATATTCCCACCATTGTATTCATAAGTCCATTTACAGTCAATATCATATAAAATTTCATCAAAAAATTCCATCGGGAGCTCACGATATTGTCATTGCAAGTTTTCCTCAAGGTTCGAGAGTTAGTCAAATTTTCAGCTCCAGGAGCCTGGTGGGATTTTGTGTCCCTCACAGCCCTCAAGGTCAGGGATATAAAGGTTTTGAAAATTATCTCAGACCCACATGATTAGCCCTATAAGGCCATTTTCACTAAATTTCATATAAAATTTCTCCAGGAACATTCCAATCGGGAGCCCCTAGGTGCTTGCCGTTGCAAGTTCTCTCTCAAGTCTTCATACGTTAGCCATATTTTGAAGTTGATATGTGTCATCACCTGGAGCATTGTGCGCAATTTTGATGTCCCTTTCATCCCTTTGAGGTGAGGGGACATAAAACATGGATAAAAAAATGTTACCAGCCCCTAAAGATATTCCTGATTCACTCATAGTGACTTCTTCAGGATTGCCATTTCTAGCCCCCATGGGCTTGTCAGGAGCTTCATTCCCTGTCAATCGCTAAGATCGTCCCCCACATGTTGTCACCTTACTCACCATGGAATTTGATGTCCCTCATGTCCCTTTGAGCTTGCTTTGTAAATTTATATGAAAATTCTCACCACCACTCCACCATTTCCAAATCTCAAACCAAATTCTCCACATAAAATAAATCCTTCACTCCATGACAATATGCAAGTCCCAAAAGAAAGATTCATCAAATGAAGAATGAAGAAGCCAGAAGTTTGAAATTCTTCATTGCCATGCAACTGAAAATTTAAGAGATCTTAAAAAATGGTGCACGGATTGACAAACCATCTGTTGCTGAGTTTTTTATCTCTTCAATTACAATAAAAAATAATATTCAAACCTCTCATTTGTAGCAAGGAATGCTCATAGAAAATCCGCCATTGATGCACTGAACGAGCTCTACCATGAAGAATTAAAAACTCAATTTCTCGTGAAAAAGAGTAACCAGGTTTCAGATGAGAAATTGATCGGAACCTGTGAAGACACGAGAATACGAAAAACCTATCATAATGGAGATTTATTTCATCACAAACAGAGACAATTGCCGTAGAACCAGTAACATATTTATATCTCTACATGACACAGTAGTAGAATTGAAATGCAACGTCTTTTGGAGACTTTCTCCACTTCTCAAGATGTTCTAGATGCACGAAATCATGCAAAAATTGGAGGTCAAATGATGCCTTGAAAAATCTAGATTCCAACATGAAGCCTATTTTTTGCCCTAGCTCATGAAGTCGTCGGATTTCCCATCAATCTAGGGATATGGAGGACTAAGCTAAAAAATTCATCAGATGAACTCTAAATGAAAAACATGTTGCAATAAAGTTAATTTCATTTTGATCGGAGACAAATTCAGCAAAGCTGAAACATTTTCAAGCTTCATTAAGGGTTCCAATAGATGACAGCTCCATGCCCGAAGCCACTATTGGAGGGCATGATGGTTGAAATTTTATTTCCAAGCATTCTCATGAGAGAAATCAAGTGAAATTCATGCCATTATGTCGACTATTTTTAAGAGATGAGTCCGGAGGGCTATATTTTTTTTCAAACCAAGCAGTGGAAATCCACTTTCAATGAAAATAGTCAGTTTTTCTATACAAACTTGTTCATGTTTGAAGGAAGTTACCATCAAAATTTAGAGCATGGAACCTCAAAATAAAACCAATAATTTCAAGATCTATTTTGTTGCAATCTGACATCCACGGTGCACTTACTAAAAATAACATGCCTACCTACATAGGGGTCTGTTACTTCAGGTAAGCCACCATTTGAAGAGGTTACAAAGAAGGCAGTGAACGCAAAGGGAGTATCGCAGGGAAAGTCATCAAAAAGGTCATCTCATCTCACAACTCACACATACTAAAAATAGTAAGTGGTTCCACAAGCCCCTGATTTAAATAGTCAGTTGGTTTAAAAGACAAGAGGAGCACAGTAAGAAGAAATAATTCAAGCTACCATAGCTATTTGAGGTTGGGAAAAGTTAACTATGACACTTACTAAAAATATTAAGTTACACTCAAAGAGCAATTTATGCACAGTGGGACGTATAAGGATAATCATTCAGGGGACATAATTATTCAGGATCATCATAGGCATTTTTCACATGGAATTCGAGATCCATCTTAGTTCATTCAGCTTAGCAAGCATTCATGAGCTAATTTGAAAGAGTTTTTCAAGGTAAAAAGGAATCAGAGATTCAGAGTTCATCACATTAGATCATTTCATTGAGTCATCTGGAAATATCAATGGGATTTATTGAAGGTAGAATCTTTTTTTGTCAACATCGTTCTTACTAATTTTCCTCTCTCTCTCTCTCTCACTTCTCTATGTTCTAATTTTGCATTGGTGTTGCATGTTTTCGTATGTCTTAATGTTTCTAATGTAATAAGCCACCTTTATGTTATAAAAATGGACTTAATGTTTTCCTAGGAAAGCAAAGAGTCTTAAGTCATGTTAAGACATACGAAGAGTCATTATGGAGTATGTGAAGAGTCACTTCTCTTCCTATAAATAATAAATCCATTCCCATTTCAAAGGGTTGGTTTTTGATTTTGTAAACTCAAGAGTGCATTATACTTAGAGAGAACAAAGTAGATAGCCATTTTATTCCATTCCCCCCCACTCTCAAATTCCTTCCATCTCCATGCTATGTACAATTTTTTCTCGAGTATCAATACAATACGGAGTTTCATGCCTTTTTTGATTAGGAGATTTTAGAAACTTTAAGTTCTCAATCTTAACTCGTCTTGTTGTCATTTGCAGGGTTGTTTCTTCTTAACTTTAATAACGTGTGTGAAATTTCTGGTTAATGGTTGTGGGACTATGATTTTCTACCCATAACATTAATCCCCTCTTCTCATTTATTACTCCCCTTTCTTGCTTTACAGACAAAGTCCTCTCTAGCAAGAAATTTTCTAGTTTTTCACAGGATCAGTAGTAGAGTGCCATTGTTGGATTCCTGACCGCAAGGCCACTAGTAAAATCCACCTTTTTACTCATGTATATGCATATATGGAAGCTCCACCAGTTAAGTAGAGGGACTTAGACTCCCAGAGTGCTGGCAATAAATCCACCAATTTGTCCCCGAAAAATTTTCTCACCAACACTAATCATGGCAACCTCTTGGAAATAGATCTTGGAATTCACACAATATTTCAATGATCTTTTCTATCTCTTGTTTGAATAGTAGTCTCCAATGATATCCTCAGTTGCATCCTTCAAGTCAACGTTAACCTTTTTGGTCTTCATGGGAGCATGGTATGCATATGATTTTTCATCTACAGAGTCAATTACCTCACATGCACTGTTTGTATGGCTTGTATCCAAATTCTCAAATTTTTCATCATCAATGAGGTATACCATCATCCCTTTTTCTTTTTTTTTTCATGCATGCCCCAACAATGTCTGATTTTTTTCTAATGTATATTCATGCTCCTCTTAATCAAGATCCCTAAGTAACTAAAGCAAGATATTTTCTACTTTTGCATTATCCCACAACATTAATGTATATTGATGCACTTCATGATCTACAAATCCTCATGTACTGGTACTTTATTATAAAAATAATCTAATAATTCAGCCATACCTTAAGTTATATCTCACTAACTTGCAGTCTCTTGTTTGATCTTATCATGCACATACCACACAACATCGACACATAGTAGAGTAGAACTTAAGCACCCAAAGAGATGGTGGTAAAGCCTCCTAGACTTGTTCCCGTTGTCTTTCATAGTTATGAATGTGTACTAAAGAAGGAGTCTTCCCATCATACTCATTTATAATTTATGCACTTCTTAGCTCAGCTAATCCACCTTCACCTGCATATCATAGTCATATATCAAGTTCTAGGCTTCTTAGAAAATATTACCTAATACCATTCTTTTTATGTGTGCACCTATCTCTTCCATTACCAGCATTTAAGATAGATTTCCTATAATGTAAGTAGTGACTAACACTTAAGTGATGTCCTTGACTACTCGTAGTGTTCCCATTCACTATTTCTCAAGTGCTCCAATTTTTCTACCTCAACACTTGAATCCTAAATTCATCCAAACTCTTTCTCCTTATTTACTCGTACCCATAACCCTTTTTTATCTAATATACCAATTGATCTAGCTCAACTTGACCCATCTATTGACCATCAGTCCTTCTAAATCCAATTCCAAGACTTCATATAGTATGCATGGTGAGTGTTTTGTCATATAGCCTTCAATAAAATGGTTTCAAGAATGATATGAATTTTATTAGGCATCCAACAAGGCCCTAGATCCATACTCCATTCAATACGACCTTGAGAATTTATCCTTCACTTACTCTTGTAATTTATCCCATTATCTACAATGCTTGCAAGGGTAAGAACTTATATAAGCTGATATTACTAGAATCTTGAGGGAAATAAGAGAGAGTATACTTGATACCAATTAAATGAGTGTCAATTGGCCTTCAATGCACATCTAATTCACTCTCTATATCCATAATTACCAAATCACCAACCATTGATGGAAATACTGCCATATTTTTTCTCCTACACACCTAGACACCCAACAATAACCTTATTTTTGCCTAACACTTACTTTTACACTTGCATACATGAAATTTACATCTTAAATCCAAATTTTAAAGCCTTATGATAACTCCCAATACATTTTCAATGCCTTTCATAGGCTTATGCAAACTTTAATTCCCTTTTAATGCTTCCATGATGATTCTCCTACATCAACAATTATAGGCACATTATTATTGGTAAACCTTACTAAAAAGGTGTTCTCACTTTTCTCCAACCTAACAGGTTATCTTTTTGTGTTTCCCACCATCATGCTCCTAATCCACCCAAAATACATACCAAAATATTCCTTTTATCCCCTTTTTTTTTCCACTTCTATTCCATGGCACGTAAGAAAGATTCAGACTTCTCCTCTCTAATATACTTAGGCAACTGAGTTTTCCCCAAATGCATCATCATGTGTAGCCTGATCATCCAAGTAACTCTTCCCTTAACCTCACACTCAAAAATTTCATATGTGTCATGGGCCTAATTATAACAGGAAATAATAGTAGTGTTGTTGACAGACTGCGCAACTTCCTATTCAAGTATTCCTTCCTTTTATGGTTCCACATTCTCAGGTCGCACAGTGTGTGTGCATAAATCCTATTAAGATCTTCTTCATGTACAAGTTCAATTTAAGACACAACCTTTACCTCGTCTAAGGGTATGACCATGTACTCCTCCTTATTCTCAAAATTGATATATATCTTTTTGAATCACAAGTCTACATTGATTGCATAACACCAATGACGTGCAAGTAATGTTGGGAAGTTGTTTTCCTCAAACCAGCTCCAATTCTTCAAAATCCTATGTAAAATTAGCTCTTTTAATTCTAATTGAATCATATTTCAACACCCCAATAGGCATATCCCATGCCTTATTCACAAAGTACATCAAATTAGAATATGGCTGCAACATTAGTCTCCCCATCTAGTTCCATGCACCTAAAGTCATAACATTCACCTCTGCGCCTATATCAATTAGGATGTTACTCACTAGAAAGTTGTTAATCACTATGTCCATTGTTATTTACTTTTCATACTTATGGATTTGTGGTGGAAAATGTTCACGGAGGATCTTTCACTCATGCTCAATTCCAACACACAATATCTTCTCGTGCATCCATTTCCTTAACAGTGGGATGAATTATTTTTCCTCAACATCCTATATATCTCCTTCAGATCATTTACATCTTTATGTGGGAGCTAAATATTCTTCACACGTTCCCTTTCATGTGTGTGTTCCTTTAACACTGAATTTCACCCTATAGATCTCTTATCACCCCCATTGTTTCTAGATATACATACTTCTAATGAGCATTATCTGGATAATTGACATGCATAATTTCCTCTCTCCTAATGAGTGATTTTTATTTGAGGTGCTCATGTGCACATGCTTCCTATAGATGTGAGTAACCAACATAGGTTATAATTATAGATCACACATATTCTTAGGTGTCTATTGTTCAATCTTTATGCATTGTACCTTAATCATCCTGCACCTTTGTCCTTATTTTTATGTTTTACACATATTCTCATAAAGATCAGGGCATTCGTTAACCTTATGTTTCTTTCCAAAATACCCACATACTTGATTCTAAGGAAAATCGTGCTGGTAATGATCTTGAGAACCAAAAGTATAGTAAGTCCTGCACGTGAATCTTCCTTTACCACCACAACCTCTACTCATATATCCACTTTGGAATCCACCATCTCCACTATTATGCCCTTTATTAGGCTAGGATTCCTCTTTAAGAGAGCTACTAGCCATCATGGTCTATTGTAATCCAGTATCGAATTCCAAATGAATTTGATCCATCAACCAGAAATATTTCGTACCATGGGTGTACACGTAAAAAATCTTGCAATGCATGGAGAAATTTTTCATCATTATGCACTGCAAGAGAGGGAAATTCTAGACATTACGATTATTTTGGTAAATCTTACAAGTTTTTAACAATGCACACATCATCCTATGAGGAAAATTGTCTTGCATATGCCCCTTAACATCACAATTAATGCAACATAACCCAATGTGTGTCTCATGTGCGAAATTGGAAGAAATATTATCCAATTGTTTAGCCATGGATGTTATATGTTCCTCAAGGAAAGGGTTTACTCTAGAAATGTGCAACAGGGAAATTGATAATTTCTGAGCACGACAACTATACCCCAGTGTCAAATTTTTCAAGTCCTATCATTTCAAGACACCTCAGGTCTATCCAATCAGTCCAAATGACCTCCTAAATAATGTTAAATCATCCCCTAGGTGATTTAGGTAAGTCTATTCATTCTCCCTAGGTGATTTTAGGGAGTTCTAAAAAGATACTATCTTCTGGCAGTATTGGGAAGGGCTATCATTGGCCTTCCCAGGACTGGATTCAACCCCCTGGAGCGGAAAAAAAGGGCCAAATTCAACATGGAGGTGAATGGAAGACCTTATAACATCATGGAAATGATCTTGGAAGGTTTGGGGAAGTTTTGCAAGACTTGGAGCAGTCTGAGTAAAAAACAGGGTTCACAAGCCTAGGCGGTACACAGGCCTAAAACAACTGTTGGGCTTCAGAAGAAGATTCTGGGAGCTCCGGATGGAGTTAGAAGAAAAACAAAATATATCAAGAAATATGATTACAAGACCTACGTGATGGTGAAATAATGTTTTTCAAAACACTTTGGCACATTAGGTCTGTAGGCAGTTTTTCTTAGGCATAGGTGGAGTAAAAATCAAAAAAATCAATTTTTCAGGGATAAAATGGAATAATCAAGACATGATACCCCCACCATTGGATTCATAAGGCCATTTCCAGTTAGGATCATATAATTTTTTTCAAAAAATTCCATCGGGAGCTCAAGTTATCACTGTTACAAGTTCAGGACTTAACCAAATTTTTGGGAGGACACGTGTCAGCACCAGGAGCCTGGCAGGATTTTGTGTCCCTCACATCCCCCAAGGTCAGGGACACCAAGGTTGGAAAAGTGCACCTAGCCCCCTTGAAGCCCTCTCAGCCCTCATATGACCTCTTGGACCCTCATGTGACCTCCAGACTTGACAGTTCAGCCCCCAGGTGCATTTTTGGAGCATCCATTCCTTGCCGTTGGATCAGGCGCCACGTGTCAGCTCCAGGACCACCATGGAATTTGATGTCCCTTATGCACCTGAGGTGGGGGACATCATACCTTGAAAAATGTTCCCACACCCCATAGGTATTCTTGTGGACACCCACGTGACCGAATTCAGCCCCCAGGTGCTTGTTTGAACATTCATTCCCTGTCATTGGATTGCCACGTGTCAGCTCCAGGACCACCGTGGAAGTGTCCCTTTAAAGGTGGGGGACTTTGATAAATTACCCAACCCCCATAGGGAGTCATTTCATGTGACCAATTTCAAGACCCAAGTGCTTTAAAGTCAGCTTTTTTCCACCTTCATTCCCGTCGTCGGATCACTGCCACGTGTCGTCCTCTTGAACACCATGGAATTTGATGTCCCTCACATCCTGAGGTTAGGGACATCAAGTCATGAAAAATTCACCCAAGCTTCTCCTTCCATGATTTCAAAAAATTCAAAAAATCTAACTGCCTCAGTGCTTCTAGTGCTTCCAGCTGCTTCCACTCCTGTGCACAGACAATCTTCATCCTTCCCCTGCAACATTCTACCATCACTCTACCATTGCAAATGCTCAGACAAGTTCTCAACCCAAGAACTGAAACACATTCCCCATAACGATGTGTAGGTCTCAGAAGGATTTTTCATCAAAAAGAGAAGGAGAAACGAAGAACAAGAGGAAGAAAACAATGAAAATCTCCATAGCCTAAAAATGAAGATTTGAAGAAATATTGCAAGCTGATGCATGAAACAAAAAATTGTTTGTTGCTGTTCATTCCTTTTCCCAAGACCATAAAAAATACACCTTCAAACTCCCCCCTCGTATAATAGAGCATCCACAACGAAGAAATCTCCTTTCCGGCTCAACGAAGAAAGAAGTGGGATTTCCCGTCAAACCGATTGCCGGATTGAAGTAAGATCACACGTGAAGCACTAGAAGAAAAAACCCACATCAAAAATATAATTTTCTTCACAAACGGAGGAGAAAACCAGACCTACAATTTTGAGGTCCATTAATGGCTACCGTACCCAGAAGCACTGCCAGGTCTGAAAATTAAAACTTTAAAATCTCCTGGATTATTAAGTGGGCGGGCCCAAAATTTCAAAGGGATGATATTGGGAAAAAACCCATATCAAAAAACTTTGTTCCATGTCAATCCAACTCCCAGAGGCCAACTTTCTAAAAATAGCAGGTCTACTACATAGGAACTGCTATTTCAGGAAAGTCATCAACAGAAGAACCTACGAAGGAGATGAAGACATTGGAGGTGCACTATAGCTGAGAATTCACCAGAACATGGAAATTTTTGGCACTTACTAAAAATAGTAAGTGGGCCCTCGAGCACCTGCTAAAAATAGAAATTTGATCCAAAGGAGTGAGGAACACAGGGAGAAAGGGGAATCAAGGTCACAACACTCAGCAAAGGATCGAGGGAGTTGTTTTTTTCACACTTACTAAAAATAGTAAGTTACACTCAAAGAGAAGTTTTGGCACAATGGGATGTACAAGGATAATCATTCAGGGGGACATCATTGTTTGGGAGCATCCTAGTCATTTTTCACAGGGCATTCAAGATCCACCTTAGTTCATTCAACTTGGTGAGCGTTCGTGAGCTAATTTGGAGGAGTTTCATAGTGTGCAAGGAGTTTGAAGATTCATAGTTTCACTACATTTGGAGCTTTCCATCAACGAGGATCAACAGACTTCATCGGGTGACATCTCCTCTTCTTCTTCTCTCTCTCTTTCTCTCTCCTCTTCCCCCCAACTTTCTCTCACTTTCAAATGTTCTAATTCTTCGTTGGGTTTTGCACTTTTTGATATGCCTTTAAGTCACTTAAAAGTGACTTTAGAAACATAATGTAAATTAAGTCACCTTGCTATTATAAAAGGGACTTAAATATTTAAAGTGGAATATGAATAGTCTTAAGTCATATTAAGGCATATGGAGGGTCATGAGGAAGACGATAAGTCACCTCTCATTCTATAAATTGTAATGCCATTCCCATTGCAAAGGGTTGGTGATTGATCTTGTAAACTCAAGAGTATATTGCACCTTGAGAGAACAAAGGAGATAGCCATTTTCTTCTATCCCCTCCCCTTCTCAATTTCTTCCATTCCCACACTATGTACAAATTCTGCTTGAGCTTCAATAAAGGAAGAAGGAATTTTAGCCTCTTTGATTGAGGAGTTTATTGGTACTTTGTGTTCATTAAGCTCTATTTAGTCTTGTTGCTGTTTTGCAGATTTGTTTTCTTCTAAAATTCAAGTGCATGTGATGAAACTTCTGACTGGTGTGTGCAAGTCTCTGATTTTCTACTTGCAACATTGGTTCTCCTACCTCAATTCTCACTCCCTTTCCCACTTTAGACAAATTCTTCCCTAGCAAGAGATTGTTAGCTTTGCCGCAGGGTCAGTGGAGTGCCCCTGTTGGATCCTCAGTCGAAAGGCCACCACAGAAATCCACCTTTTCATGTGCATGCATATATGGCAGCTGCACCGGTTAAGTAGAGGGACTTAGATTCCCAGAGCGTTGGCAAGAAATCCACAAGTTTAAATCTCTCCATATCAATTCACACTTTTGCATGTGCTCAATACAATTCTCCACATCCCTATACTTTGTAAAGTGAAAAGACATCTCAAAGGCGATAACAATGATGATGAAAATGTTGACAACAATGATGAAAATGATGATGATGGTGACGATGATGACCACAACCATGACAACCATAATTATCACAATTATTATTATTATAGTTATTCATATTATTATTATTATATTTATCATCACTATAATTTAATAATTATTCATATTCATATTATTATTATTACAATCATCATCAATATAGTAATCATCAAGCACAGGGAGCTGGTGAAGATCTCACCCGTTTTGGAAGAATGAGGTACATGTGCTTGATATCCTGAAGGCCATCATTGAAAGAGCCAAATAAAGATTTTGATTTGCAATTATGGGCAGATTCGTAGCGTGACGACCGAATATTGAAGTAGTAAGAGAATGGAGTAGGAGAAAATTGTGTTACAAAGTTAACATCTAACCAGAAAAAAATAACCTTCATTTTTAATTGATCTCCAAATGTAGCTGTGGCTAACTAAATTTAGTTACAAAACCCCTGAAAACTCGAGGAGATTTGCACATGCACGAAGAACAAAACAAAACTGAAAAACTTTCCAAGAACAACTTGTTAAGAACGTTAGCAATAAATTTCCAGAAATATAATGATCAAAAAACTTGCACGAGGAGTAAAAAATAACGAAACCAAGAGTAATCGCAACTTAGATGATGAATGCACGTTTACCCCGATCTCAGCTCCGATACCATGAAAGAGTTGGCGAGAATCATACTACGAAAACTGTGCATCATCATATTTGTTGCACTCTAGGATATGCATAAACATTCAAGTTAGCTCCAACAGTAATCACAAGGTGGAATCGATCAATCAATGGAAGAGCATGTTGGTGAATGGGAGACAAAGCTATTGCACATAGAGAAAAGACAGCGGAGTGTCTTGGCATACTTGCAATAAATGTCAGAATGGATAGGGATATGATATGAGAGAGTGAAATGGTAACCTACTGAACTACTAGTGACACATTCAAGAAACATCTGGGAACCTATGATGAATGTGAGATGACCCTCCATATGGGTGTGGAGGACAGGATAAGAGGATCCCAGAAGGGGACCAAAATTAATCTATGAATGGGCGAGTCATCCTTATTTCAAAAAACAAGATCTGCTTGATTACAGTACACTAGAAAGGATTTTTGCATTCTCAGGTATGCGCACATAGAGGATTCCTTCATCTTCAGTGATGTTTTCATCTTATGAGATGTACCTTGAGGTACTATCAAACTAGATGCTAGTGGAGATGATTTAGTATTGACAGGTGGTGTCAGTGGTACAAGTTCTGAGCCTATTGGACCAGTCTCCTGGGCGAAGAAGGGTTGGACACCTAACAGGTCAAAGAGGTCAGAGTGCATAGATTAATGAGACGGTAGTGAATGCAGTGCTCCAAGGTTTACTCTCCCTTGAGCCCACCATTATGATTTGTTCATGTCTCTACGGTTTACAATAAGACAAGTGTAAGGGTTGAGGTCTGTGTTGTTTATGGAAGCTTGACCATGTGTCATTACTTGGCTACTAGCAACCTACACTCGTGTATGGTTCTCAAACGAGCGTTGGTATTGATAGTCCACTGACAGGAACATAATGTATTTTCTCTGCTTGGACAAGGTCTTGTAAAGTGTGTGAAGGTATGGTGAAGTCTATGTTCATGATTAAATTGATCTCGGGCATATGGCCTTCCATCTATCTGGATGTTTAGGTTCCAAAGTGTGAAGACTGTTGACAATCCTTAAGCCCAGGGGTCATAGGACTGGTTGTTTTTGAGTCTTAAGAAGGACTTAATGTCTGCTATCAACAACAAGAGGAGCAAGATTCCCGATCCCTTCTATAATACATGGTGTATGTGTTTGAGGGCCATGAAGTCATTATTATTGCTTTCTAGATGAAGATTTGATATTGATATGTTGTAAACAATCTTCTAACTGTGTTGAAATATTATTATAACAAGAAATTGGCGCTCAAGGTATGGCTAAGCTCTAAGTAATAGTGGGAGTACATGTTTGTCCTTTCATGGGAGTGAGAAGTTGATCTCTAGACCATTTAAGGTGAAAAAGTGGTAATTTCTCCTTGTAGTTGTTTGCACGGGTATGCTTTGGCTTATCTCAGTTGTATATGATTCTCGAAGACTGAAATGTTGATAACCATGATGATAACGATGAAATTGTATATGATGTTATTACTATATTACTATTAATAAAATTCATTAATAATATTAACATTAATAATATTTTAAATACTAATAATATTATTATTATTATCACTATTTTAATTTTTTATAAATTATAATATTAATATTAATAATAAGATTAATATTGATGATGATGATGATGATAATGACGATGATGACAATAACAATGGCAATGAGGAAAATGAAAATGATAATAATAATAATTACGGTGATAATGATGATGATGACTGCAACGACCACAACCATGACAAACATAATTATCATCATTAATATAATTATAATTATTTGTATTCATATTATTATTATTATTATTATTATACTCATCATCACTATAATTTAATAATTATTCAAATTATTATTATTATGAATGTTAAATACAATATTTACATTGATAGGCATTCTACAGTGGTAGGTAAGGTTGTAATGCAATGTATTGTTCACTTTTATCCTCAACATTAAATTTGATGTTCATTTGACTATCATGTGATAGTTCATTCATAAATTTTACTTCTATTGGACTATCACTTAAATAATTTTGTTTCTTTTTCTCAGAGAGAATTTAATAAAAAAAGTAATATTTTGGTCATGTAGTAATGTTTGAGTCTTTTTTTCTTGAATTGATATTTTTAATACTCACACAATTGTGTAGCTAAAGCATTCCATTTGCCACAAATCAATGGAAATTTGATAGAGAATTTAATGAAGTTGTTGATTAAAGAGATATTTAAAAAATCAAACCTAAGAACCTTGAAATTGATATCTATTGATGTATTTTATATATACATTTATTATGTTATATTTGTTTTTAATTGTTAATTTTTTGGTATACTTATACTAAACTTGCATAATTAGATAGGTTCCTCGTAATTGATATCTCTCGATGTATTTTAGAAAGATGTATTTCAAATATCTATACTAGTTTCCCAAGGACTATGGGAAGCATGACTCTATGCAGAGTGACGGTTACAGAAACATCTCCCTACAGGGCAGCGGCCCTATAATTACCCCGCCCAAACAAGGTGGTGGTCCTAAAACCGCTAGTCTTCTCAATGCGGCAGTCCTGACACTTTCGAACAGAAAAGAGAAATGGAGCATGAATGAACGCAAATTTGAAGTGCCCGACTGTATCTCTTCCCTCCCTAACATTTCCCATTCTCTAGTGCATGGGAGGGCATGGGAGAAGGCTTTAAATATAAGGAGGAGCAAGAGAATTGAGCATTAAGAGATCCAAAGAGATCAAAGAGCTAAGTTTTAAGTTAATGAGAGCAAGTGAGCAATATCTTCAGTGCTGGAGTGGAATTTTAGGAGTAAGGTGTAGAAACAGAGAAAACAAGTATATGAAGGGAGAGGTTTACATTGTTGTCTCCATTTTCTACTTCTTGTAATCTGTAATTGTCTATAATTGGCCAATAAAAGTGGGAAGAAAGATCGTTTTTCCCTTCCTGACTGGTTTTCCTCCATTGATGCAAAACCACATTAATGACAAATTGGATGATGGATTAGGGTCATTTGATTCTTTCCTATTATGTAGGTAATGTTGATTCATATAGCATGTAGTTCATGACGATATAAGCTGAGATCTTCAATGAGGAATGTCATTTACTCTTGAAAGTAGAACCCATTGTAGGTGGCGTAGATGATGTTGCATGTATGATATAACGGATCTTCTTGGTTGCTTGAGAATCATGTTGAACATGATGGATAGCAAGTTTGGAGAGTGATTTAGAGCACTCACAACAGTTGCATAGATGTGCAGGTACAGGTGTTTCAGCTATGTTATAGTGCTTATTTGGAACAGGTATGATTAGCCAGGAGGTGTGAGATTGATTGAACCTTTGAGCTGTATGAGCTCATGTTTCTGCTTGCTATCAGGTATATCATGTATATCAGGTATGTTTGGTCATTTTCAGAGGTTTTATGATAATTTATATCATTCTTTCAGTTGACCCTAGCTTCTACATTGTGAAACCTTAAGGAGTTGCATATGTAAGTCTTAGTGTCTGGAGAGTTTGAGGTATGTTAATTGAAATTATGATGATTTTATATGTTATTTAGGGATGTGTCATGGTGCTTTGGGAATTTTTTTTTTAGGTGCCTCATGATGTGTATTTTGCAAGATATGTTAGATTTCTGTGAGACACGGTCAAGAACAAGTGCAAAATCTAGCTCGAAGTTGAACTTCTGATGCTCACCCTGAATTGTGTGATTTTAATGGGACCTTTTGGATTTCAGGTATGTTTATATGGTGAGTATATAAGATTTAAAAATAATAATGAGATCATTTAATCATCAAGTTTTTATGAATGAATGTTAAGAAGATACAGTGGTCTAAAAACCTAGTTAAACCCTAGCTACGAGTAGTTTGCGGAAGAAGAGGCATAGTGAGCCATTTTTGATTGATTCAGTAAAAATTGATGATTTATGTTGTATATTACTCTCTTATATTTCAATAAATGTATGGTTGAGGTCATGGTGATGAGTGGGCCCCACTCAAAATAGAACAGTTTATTGAAGAAGAAGGTTTTGGGACAAGGTTGTCCAAAAGAGTAGCATGCTAAATTGATGTTGCATGTAATGTATGTGAGTTGATCTTGATGTCCAATTGATTTTTAGGACATGATCATGCAGGTACATGGTAAAATGAGGTCCAACAGGTTGACTGGTCAAAGGGTAGTTTTGAGGGTCTCAAATAACAGTGTTTAGTAAAATGGGCATAACTTGAGCTACAGAGTGGAATTTTGAGATGATTAAAAATTTTATGTTGGAAGATGATTCAAGATATATATTCCATAGATATGACATGAGGTTTTTATCATGATGAGGTAATTTTATGAGGTTTCTAGGTCATTCTTTGGACATAAATAATTTTGCCAGTACAGGACATGATGTGTTTTGATGTAAGTTTTGAGCTGATTGAAGCATGATATGGATCATGTGATACTTTATATCACATGTAATATCAATAAGTATTAATTTTTAATCCAATGAATCCATTTTTATGTCTTGAATGTTCATAGAAATATTTTTATGAGCTAACCTTTGGAAACAACATTTTTGGCAGGTTGATTTGGTGAAGACAAAAGTGGTTTGTGGTTTGAGAAGGAATGTTGATTCAAGGACTTATAAATTGATTATAAGTGTTCTAAAGGTTCTTGAATTTACATAAAGTTGTCACATGAACATTGTTTTGTTGAAATA
Source organism: Taxus chinensis (assembly GCA_019776745.2). Classification (NCBI taxonomy): domain Eukaryota; kingdom Viridiplantae; phylum Streptophyta; class Pinopsida; order Cupressales; family Taxaceae; genus Taxus; species Taxus chinensis. Next base: position 390,014 of record JAHRHJ020003388.1, read on the forward strand.
TAAGTGATTTGGTGATCATAATGAAGTTTCCAGGTGTGCTGAAGGGTGTAGGAAACAACAGTTTTGAGATGAACAAAGAGAATTGGGCCCATTAAATGAAATAATTTGAATTGGTTGATATAAAATTGTGACCATGTATGAATGTTTAAATGATATTTTAATCATTTTTTGTGAATTATGGGAGCATGACTAAGTATATTTTTGGCATGTTAGGGGATTTTTGGCATTTGTGCCCATGGGGTTTTGAGCCATTTTTGGCACATGAAATGATGGTTTTTAGCTAGGCCTGACCTACTTGGGTCACTTGTGACTATTTTAATTATTCAAATTTTAATGTTTTTTTATGTATGGGTTGAAATGAGGTATAAAACCGTTTTATATAATTTTAAATCAAGAGAAGCCTATAAAGCATGATGTTTTTGAGTTCATTTTTGAACTAGTGAGTGTGTGTGAGGTGCAAAAGTATGACCTAGGTGTAAGAGTGATGTGTAGGTGTTGAGCATGAATTGAGAGGCTGGATCAGGTGATCATGACAGGTTGAGGAATGATTGAATACATGAGTGCAATGATGTTTGAATCCATTGAAAGTTGAAGAAAGAGCTAGATAGAGAAAGTTTGAAGACCTAGGGTTTCAGCTAGGGTTGAAGAAGTGTGAGTTGAATAATTGATCTCCATCAGTTGTGGCAGAAAAAAATAGAGATCAATCATACTCATGTGGCTAAGTTGGTTCTTGGTCATCTTAGGGGTTGTATCCTCCTTGTGTAATGGGTGCTTCACAAAATTAGGGGTTGGTGCTCCTTGTAGGGTTGGTGCTCTACTAAACTAGGGCATTGGTGCTCCTTGTGAAGTTGGTGTTTCACTAAATTAATATTTGTTTTGATTAATTTCAGTGGTTTTTCTTCCCCTTGAGGGTTTCCCACTTATATCTTGTGTTCTTGTGTGACTATCTTACTCTTGGTTTTTGTATCATGGTGTTATTCAATGCTTAAGTGTGCACACATAATGGTTGGTTATATGGTTTAAATTGTTATTTCATTGGTAATGAATGATGAATGGAAATGAATTTAAATTTTTAATAGGACTGATTCACCCCCCTCTCCTAGTTAATTGTCTTGTGTTTATAACAATTAGTATCATAGACATCCTTGTTAAGCAAGTTTAGCAACTTAAAGGAGATCCTTTTAATTACAAGCATAGAAGTAAGTCTTCATATGTTTTAGGTAGCTTTAAGGATGAAGAATGAATTACTTGATTTTAGGATTAATGCCAATCAATATCAAGGGTTTCAAGGAACATGGATAGTACTGGGTCATGATCAACCAATCAAGTATTTGAAATCTCAAGATGATAAAGGTTTGGCTAACTGTCCCTAAAGGACTTTCTGCAGACTTTTAGGGAAATTTCCTATGTTTTGAGATGAATTTAATGGCTTAGTTATATTTTTTTCGTTGATTTCTTGGACATGAGATTCTTTGTATTGGAGTTAATAACTATTTAACTCTTTGGGTCAAATAATTCCTCTTTTAGTCTCGCTTTTTTTTCTATCATGATGTAATATTTTTGGTACACGATTTTTGGGAAGCCTGGTCCCTGCTTTTTACCCTATGTAATAAAAAATCCCTAAAAGAGAAAGAATACTCTTATTTCAAGTATGAAGAAAATTTGAAGGCCCTATAATCAAATTTGGAGAAATCATCTAGTAGGTTAAGTATCTATGAGATAAATTGAGAAGAGCTCTAAAGCTCTTAATGGAGTTCTAGAACGTCAAAAGGCCACAGGTGATAAAACAGGCCTAGGGTTTGAAGGAGATCAGTATGATGATGAATTTGGTCTAAGAGCTAAATCAGTTCAAAAGCTATGACTAAGAAGGATGATCTTCAAGAATGATGAAACTAAATTATAAAACCTAATTCTGGATGAGGTATGGCTCATCATTTAATGGTTGTTGCTATGTTTGTCATGATTTTGGTGATAGAGCTAGAGATTGCAAGAGGAGATCTTCTAGGAATAGTGTAGTTCTCTTCAAATGTGAATGTTTTTCATGTTATGAGTATGGTCATAGGGCCAAATATTTTGGATGTATTCTTAGGTGTGTTTGAGCCTAGAAGAAAGAGAGCTATTATTTGCTTCACTTGTCAACAATTAGGACATATTGCAAGATTTTTCCAAGACCAAGAGGATCTCACCCCATTGTAAGGTCTGATCCTATGGTCAAGAAGGATGTTAAATCAGAATCAAAGGGAAAGGAGATAGAATGTTTTTCATGCTAATTAATAAGGTCAAGAGTTATTTTGATTCTCAGTCTAGCGTAATATGCATATCATCTGGACAATGAAACTAATCAAGCCAAAAATCCTAGTGACAAATCAAGTCCTTGGAAACATGGTCAACAAGCTCAAGTTGGGTCAAGGGAGTATGTTTGCACTTATTGAAGAAGATTCATATGTGCAATTTTGAATTCCCTTTAATTCTCCTGTGCAATAAAAGTTGAAGAAACTGAGTCTTTGGAAATACCTCTAGTGTGATAAGGTATGGAAAGTGACTCTTCCCATGCATCTTTGAGTTCTTGCACTTTTTAGGATTGTCTAAGTTTGTGTGTGTATATTTGGGTGTTTCTCCAAGGTTTCTTTTCAAGTTCATTTATTCTCATTAGATCTGAGAACATGAGCAATTCAAATCAAAGAAGGTTCGTAAATGGTATTGTCCTTGTAGACCTATTGTGTCAAAATGAGGTCTGATATTAAGTTAATGTATTCAAGGTTTATGTCAAGATGACTAAGGCATCAAGGTATGATCATGAAGTCTATTAAATTTTTTGAAGCTTGGTAATCTTGGAAATCCATTCTTAAGTATGTACATGTTTCTAATCAATCTATGTGTTATGAGTCTGTGTTTTACGATGCTTTAATAACTTCAATTTTCAAACCCTCAAAGTCTGGCAGTTATACCTATGACTGAGTTTTAGTTGCTATTCAAGGACACCAAATGAGTTATTGGATCTGAGTATGACTATGTCATAAGTTGTGCTATAAATGGTTATGTCTGAATGGTCAACATCATGGTATTTGTCAATGATTGCCTTCTAAAGGTTAAATATCATATGTTCCATTTTCATGAGCTATATTTTGATGACCTTGTATGAATAGATCTGGTATATCAATGATTATGGTTAGTGTCAACTGCTATGATGACTGAATTAACTTCAGGGAGTTGTGTTTGGATCAAATGTTCATGATAACATAAGTATAATTCCTTGATGGCTAAGAATATGAAAGTAGTAATTCTTGACTGAGTTGTACTAATTCGTGATTTGATAAGGTATTGATGGTACTGTAAGTGCTTGCATAAAGAAGGTAATATCTTTTCCATAGTCCTAGAGTCTTGAAAAGTTTAAAGTTTGTAGCATGACATCAATTGTGGTCCATCATTCAGAAATGTTCCTCTTAATAGGTTTTTACATCATTTACAAAAAGAAATTATGGGTTGTAAGTGAGTATATGGTTCTTTCTGGTTATAATGTATCGATATGTATGTTTATCACGAAGGAAGGGTTTGAACTTATAAGTATGAATTGTGTGGATTCTCCAATATTGTTAATGAAGGCTTTTTCTAAGTGTTATGTGGTCTGAGATTGATTATGTATGATGTGTCATGCTCTGGAATTGAGTATGTGTGTTGACTCAAGGATTTTGATGTCTCTCAAGGTTGATACTATTGATTCCATTCCCTGAATTATTTAATTCATGTCAGTGTGTGATTTGTCAAGTTACACTTCAAAATGTCAAAAATAATTGTAAAACATTGATAAATGCAAGATATCCAAGTATTCAAGGTTGGTTACACCTTATAAGGATGCATGAAGAGGATATCAGGTATGTTATAGAGTTGATGCAATGTTACAAGGTTCTCAGATGAATAAAACATATTTACAAAGTGCTACAAAGAGTTTATATTTTTCTCAGGGTTTATATGGTCTTCTCAATCAAGTGCACAAATCAAAATATGCTAGTCCCAAGTGATAACATTGATTTAAGGACTATGATCACTTGTCTCAGTCATGAAACCTTATCTCAAGATAAGTTACAAGATTTACGCACAAGTTTTTTCATCAAGAATTAAAATTCTCTAGACTATTATGTACATGGATCTGCATCATGTTGTGAAGATAGAATAGGAGTTTATAGTGAGCATAGATGATCATTGACCGGTAGATGCAATTCTTGAAGGATCCCACTTGCAAGATCAAGAGGATTGCATGTGCTTAAATATTTGAATATTCATGATGATAGATGTACCAATCCAAATGGCATTCATACACCATGAAATATGTATTCAGGTTTTACAAATTGAGGTATGACAATCCCATTTGAGCACAAAAATGGCTTTCTTGGAACTTGCCTAGGTCTGTCAATTTGAACAATGTTGACAAATGGTTCAATATGTTCTTAACATGCTCAATGCAAGAATCCTATATCCAAGCCAAAGCACTAAATGGGACTCTAAGGTGGATCTATAAGCAGTTAAAATTCATAATTTCATGCATACAGGATTTCAAATAATAGAGAAGTGTAAATAAGCTCTTAGAACCCTAATTGAAGGATCTAATGCTTGCAACTGAAGGTGAGAAATAGGAACACCTACATGCTATCCTTGTATTATTGACAAGTTTGATAGTGATTTTAAAGACTATAATGTTCACTCTCTACATGGGTATAATCCTTTTTTGCAAGAAGTTTCCTTAGTCTAAGAAGTGGTTTCAGTGCATTCAAGTTAAGGATTCTCCTCAAAAGTCTTAGTATGAAGAAAATCTTAGTAAGTTGTGTGAAGTATTGTAAGACAAGGTATAGTTTTGATGCCATTTCGTTGAGTGTAATAGTAAAATATAAGAGGTGTTACAATCTATATCACCATTCTATGAAAGGTGTCCACAAGACAAATTAATTTTGACATAAGGACTATTGTAATGCATTCTCTGATATGATAGGTTCAAAGGAGAGCCAAATGTCGAAGTATAGACGTCATTAACAGAACATTGAAATCCCAAAATCCTAAGGATGATAATATTGCCTTGTAAGTGCAAGTACTTCAAAAATCTTTTGTGTTCATCAGTAAGTTGAATGTGATTGATCCACAGTACTAGAAATTCTAAAATTGGATTGATCCTAAGACATCAAATAAGTGACAATAGTCATTTACGAGGAAAAAATTAAAGTACAAGTCTGTGTGTGGGCATGACAGTCTTGAGGGATGTCAAGAACACTTTCCTTCCCTGTGAAGAATGCACATTTCTTGCACTTCTTGATCCATGAGTAGTAATCCCTAAACACCGTATGCCAATAATAGTCCAGCCTTCATAATCCTGAGAGCTCTCACTTGTGGAGAAAAGTGGCCTCCTGCTTCTCCGTAATGGAACTCATGTAATACCTTCTTAACTTGGACTATCCCAATGCACCTTAATAGGACACCGTTGATGTCCTTCTTGAACAAAACACCATCAACAAGCACATACGAGATGGTTTGTAATCTAAAGTACCTTCTTTCTGGTTTTCTCATTTCTGGAGGGTAAGAACCTATTTGGAGATAATGCACCAAGTATCGAGTCCAACATGGAATGGGAGCATCATTAGCTGGTTGTTCTTGATCATTATGTAGTATTAAGACAACTTCTTCCTCATCCATTGACTCAGTTTGTTATTTGGAAGTGAGCTACTCGCACAGACCTTTGCCACAAACCAACTTGGTAACTTTGATCTCAATATCATACTCCATGACATGGGTGATCGAACCTACTCTCTTCTCATTCAAATCCTTGTTTAGACAAGATTCCTTGACACTAGCATGAGACACTAGCAATTAAATCTTGTTTTTCGACACCAAGTGTCTAAACTTCTTCAAAATCCTAATGACAGTAAGAACATGTTTCTCAATAAAAGAGTACCTTACTTTATAATCCTCTAGGCTTTGGCTGAAGAACTGCTATGGGTTGCTTCTGAACCTTCCTCTATTAGGCTGTACCAAGATAGCTGAAATTATGTCTAACCATCTGAAAGCATACAACATGAAGTCCTCTGAAAAGTTTTGGGTTAATAAGAGTTGGGGCCTGTGATATTGCATGTTTGATAGTCTCAAAACTCCCTTTATCTTCTGATTTCCATTTGATTCCAAGGACTCTTCTTCAACATTATTGTCAAATGCTTCAAAAGAGTGGGCAAATTTAGGCATGAATCTACAAACAATTTTTTTATCCTCCCCAAGAAGATCTTAGAGATATTTCTTGTGATGTGGAAGTGGAAGTGTTCTAATGGCTTCAACTCTTTCAGGGTCAATTTTTAACCCTTATTTTGAGACAATGTGGCCTAACAACTTTCCCTCATGCACCAAAAATATACATTTCTTTGGATTCAATGACACTTCGAACCTTATACACCTTTGAAACACTTGTCTGAGGTGAAAGAGCTGGTCTATGCTTCATTCTGTGATAAAATAGTCATATCATCTAGATATACCAACACCATCTTCTTGATTAATCCTTTGAACGCCATATCCATAGCTCGTTGAAATATTGCTCCAGCGTTGGATAGTTCAAATGGCATCTTCTTGTGTGGATATGTGCCCCGTTTTGTGGTGAAGGTTGTCTTGTACTAATCTTCCTCTTTCACCATTATCTAGTTATAGCATGAGTATCCATCTATCAATGAAAACCTTTTGGAACCAACTACAACTTGGAAGATCTATTCCATTGATGGAAGTGGATAATGATCCTTGAGTGATGCTTTGTTCAGATCACAGAAGTCTACACACAATCTGATTTCTCTCTTTATTTTCTTTACTGGCACAAATTATACAACCCAACATGAATATTTGATAGGGAATATGATGCTAGCTTCAATAAGATTTGTTGAACTCTTTCTTCGTGAGAGGTTCGGTGTGGGGATTTACCACTCTTTGCTTCTGTTTGATAGGTTTAGATCCTAGATCCATTTCGATAGTGTACTGTGCCAACTTCGGGTTGAGACCTCTTAAATTCTTGTAGGTCCTAGAAAAGACATCTAGGAATTCTTGAAAAAGTTGAAGGAATTCAAATTTTTCTTGTGGGGTACTTACCTTGCCAATCTGAAATGTCTTGCCTTCATATATTGAAATGGGTTTTGAATCTTCACCCTTCACCTACATGTTTGACTTCTCCTTCCGAAATTGATCATTTGGGTTGAATATTGACTCCAAAGCTACAAGACCTTTGGGTCGTTTATTGGTTTTCAGTTGCACCACTTTGTCACCATACCGTTGTTCCAACTTGTCTTGGTTTCTAGTAGAGAACTCAGATTATTCTTGTAGGAAGTTGACAATTTGCTGATCATTCTCAAAGACTTGCCAAATGGTATTGTTATTTGAAACATCCTGTCTTACAACTGAATTTAATATGGGGATGAGATTTCTCACTCTTGATACTCTCTACAACATCAAATGCTGCCCCGATTGTTGTCAGTCTGTTTGCTGCTTCATTCTTCTTCCTTGGGATGGAATTTATGCTAAAAGCTTCAAAGTTTTCAATGAGATCCCATACCCGATTCTTGTAGTTTTTTAACAGATCATTCTTGATAGAATTTTGTCCTCTGACTTGGTTCACAACTAGCTCATTGTCTCCAAAGACTTGTAATTTTTTACTGCCTCTCCTTCTTTCCCAATGCAATCCATGAATCAAGGCTTCATACTCAGATGTATTGTTTGAGCAAACAAACTAGAAGCAAAAAGTTGAGTAATATTGTGTACCCCGAGGTGAAACAAGCATAGCTCCTCCCCTGGTGCCTTGTCTAATTCTTGAGCCATCAGAGAATAACCACCATACCTCGTTATCATCTTTATCATCTGGCTTGGTGATGTTAGGGAGAGGATGATTCTCTTCATGCAAACAATAGAATCCTAGCTCATATTTTTCCATTTCTTAGTAAGGGTCAAAAGTATGCCTCTTGTTTGCCCATTTATCAAGAGTCAAATCTGGGATGTATCCGACCTTGGTGTTTGCTTCATGAGTGCTTGATAGATCTTCTTGATCAAAATATAAACAATTTGAATTGATTGGGCTGGGTACATGAGGCTCAATATGGAAATTTGTAATAAGCTCAGATCTGATTGTAGCCTGCTCCATACCTCATTCTAAAAATCATGTGTAACCAATCATCAGATAAATAGCCTCCAATTTTAGCAATGAAGTCTCTTGACAAGTACAATGTAAAGAGAGGTGGAAAGTCTATGATTGATACATCTTGCAAGATGGTTACATTAGGACATACATGCAATGTCAGGCTCAAGTCTCTGATTACTCCAACCGTTGTTACCGCTGTCCCATCCAATTACACCACGCCTTTGGAGATGACCTCATATTGAAGGCCTAGTTGATCAAATATTTGCTTTGGCATGACTGAGCTACTTACCCCCAAATAAATCATGTAATTATGCACCAATTTATCTCTGATGACCAATTAAATGTAGAATGGTGGGGGCTTCAAATTCTTAGCTTGGTGGCTTCCACAATTTCCCTCTTGCTGAGCCGTATTTGTGAGAACTTTTTATTTTTTATTATGTGGCTGATTTGATGCTGACCAATTTTCCGTAGCAGCTTACAATAGGTATCTCTGTCCTGGGATAGCTAATGAATCCCACATCGAGATGTTTAGAATTTTTTCTTCATCTGCTCAATTATGTTGAAATTAGATGAACTATCTCTCTACTTCCCTTTGCCCTGCACATTCTTCTCTTGCACATGGGTCATTACAACCGGTACTTGAGATGGTCTAGAAGGTTTTTTGGGCTGGCTATACATATTAGGGGACTGCACTCTTCATTGCTAGCACCTTGTGGAGTAATATATGGTTGTGGACCGTTTGAATTGGATGAATTTCCTTCTCCAATATTCCTCTCCTTAGACCACGTATCAGCTGCTACATTTTTAGGAGGTGCTTGATTCACACCACAAAAATCTTCAGCTTGCCAATTGACAAGCGTGGTCTCATTCGGAGGTGCCTCCTGTTGAGATGTTTATCCTACTGTTGATTTCCTTCTTGGTTTATCTCTTGTTCCACACCAATTGCTGTCACCATGAGAGCTTGGTTCAAAGAGCCATTGAAACATATTGATTGGTTATGGTGTTGATTACATGGGAAGCACCAATCATATTCCTGAGCCATGCTATTTTGTACTGGTACCAAGGCTCTAGATTTAGATGCAACATTAGGACTGTAAGGCTAGAATGGCCTATTACCAAAAGGTTTAGATTGATTATGATTTGTAGTTTGGATGGGTGGCCTATAAGGCTGATATGGAGGCCTGTTGGGTTGAGCTTGAGGCTGGTACAATCTGAAATTTTGAGCTTTTTGCCTCTTAAGTATCACCAACTCATTACCCAAGTTTTGTAGTTGCTTCATGCCTTCTTGGAGCTCATTTGAGGAGCTATAAGATGAGGTGGAATCTTTAGTTGAATTCTGATTCCTTGGGGTAGGAATGGGAGCTAACATGGGTGTTTGACTAGTGCTTAGCGCTCCTGGTTCTAGATATAAAGGCATAGGTGGCCTAGGTGTGAGTTTACCAGCCTGAATTAAGCAATTTTTGGCTCTAATAGAAATGTTATAGGATGCGGGTAAAGTTATACCTCCCATGGATTGAATCATCATGGAAATATCAGAATTTAAAGATTTAAGGAAGTATAGAAAAAAACCAGTTGTTGGTCTCATAGCCACCAGAATCCTATCCCATGTACCCTGGAATCTGAAGTCAAAATCAGTCAACTGCTTATTAGGAGCCCTCCTAATTGTTGTCAGTTGTTCCAACAGGGAAAAATTATCCCCCTTCTCTCCAAACTGATTGTGAAGAGCCATGAAAAAATGGTCCCAATTATGGATAGACCCTGCTATTAGGCTTCTGAACCACTGTAAGGATTTACCTTTGAAGGAGGATGCCAACAACTTGACAACTATGTCCATTTGAGCAATCTCATCAATTACACAAACAAATTGGAGTCATCTAGTTCTCTCCAGTAAAATATGAAATGCTCTTTAGTGCTACAGGTGGAACTGGATTTTGTGCGTTGAGATCCAGCGAGATGCTTCCAGTGAAGTTGACATAGGGGTGTGCCATCTTGATTAGTCGAAGGACTCTAGTCGATTGAACGAAGGGTTTTAGGTTAATTTATGCATTATATTACCTTAAATATTTAATTATTTAATAAGGTAATTAGTTTATATATTGTTATAAAACTTTATAACAATATTTGTCATATTATTGCATAGGTTATATTGTTACGTAGTTGTAACAATTATTATTTGTTTGTATTTAATTATTGTTGCTTCCCGGATGTATTTTGGAAGTTGTGATTTTGGTTGTACCTGTGCAACCCATTTATTTGTTTGTATATTGTTGTCCAATATGTATAAATATTGCAGCACTCCATTGTAATGGTTGATTAATTTCACATTAATAAAATATACAGGCTTCCGTCCCTGTTTGTGAAATTACATTTGGTGTCAGAGCAGGTTGAAGGATATTGGAGGATTGCAGCAGAGTTTGAGGAGCATTGGAGAAGCTTGTGCAAGAAAAGGAGAGCCAGAGTTGCCTCTGTAACTTCCCAGCCCCATCCCATGCAATACCATCATCAAATTCCTCAAAACCGCCATCAAATTCATCAAAACCACCTTTATTCATTGCAATTAAGGTTGAGGAGGATTGAATACACCAAGGAAGAGATTACAAGCTCAAAGGAAGGAAGAAAATTGATCTAAGGTGCCATACACACTCAAAACCACCTTCATTCTTGCCAAAACTACCTGTCATTTTTTCTCTTTGCTAGAATTTTTTCTCAAAACCACCTTTCCCAAACCGTGGTTTTTTAAAGAGGTATGGTTTTACAGTTTGGAAGTGTTTAATTACAATTTTCTCTTTATACATACTTGTTTAGCTTAGCTGCCCAAGTGGCTAGCATAACTTTTGTAAGACACTTCCCATCAAGAGAGGTCAAGGGGTCAAATCCCCCTCCCTCACCCACTACCAAATTTGGCAGGAAATTTAGTGGAACCACTAACTTTAGTGGTAAATTCAAATTTAGTTATAACTAACTAAATTTAGCGAGAAAAACCCTATTTTAGGGAAAAACTTTTTTTCCTCCACTCTGCATATTTTTGCATTCTGAGCACTTTTTGCCAAAGGAGGGCTACCTAAAAACTTCATTTTGAGCTAGTTTTTTATGGTTTTTTTCTCAGCAAGCCATATTGGGCTCCAGAGGCCACCAGTGCCCGCAAAACAAATTTTTTTGCCTGCCATTCAATTTTTTCTAAATTTTTTGAATGTAATTACATGCTTTAGTATATTGTAATAATTTGTATGTTTCCATAGTCAACCACAAATATTGTAACTTCTCAGAAAATGGCAGAGAATTTTAATCAAAAATAGTAAAAATTGGTTCTAAAACACTCACGAGATCCTAGATCTCATTCACAGTGTTCGGTATATACAGTGCCTCTGGGAAGTGCTTACGGGTAAATTCATCGTGACTACTACTACACTTAATGCCTAATATAGCTGCAACAATGTCGTCTGGGCATCGACCCTTTAAATCGATGGGGAGTAATAAGGTCACAGTGCACACACTATGAGCCATCCCATCCGTCTGTGAATGATTACATGACATAAATCTAGACTGAGAAATTATCCAAGTATATAGCGAAGTTATGTGTGCGTATGAGGATATTTCTTTGAGCCGGTGTCAATAATCACACAGACCCCTTTCAGTACTATCTTGGTACCACATATTGAATTCTTTCATGTACGTTAATGCCTCTTTCATGTACCATCAGGTATATAGAAAGGGTGAGCTTCTTCCACGTACCGTTGGGTATATTGGAAGGGCGCATATATAGAAAGGTTTGGTATATCAGACTGACAGTATATAGATTGGGAGACCTTATACCTGGAGTGATAAGAGCCAAACCCTGTCAGTGATTTCTACAAAATGGGCACCAATGCCCCCAAATTTTTTCTTCCAAGATTCACAACTACTCAGAGGAAACAACTATGCTGCATGGAAGACTAAAATCAAGACACAACTTGAGTTTGAAGAGATCTGGACTGTTGTGAATGGTACTCTAACCAGATCAACTACTGATACAACACAACAATGATAGTTTGATAAAGCAGATCAGAAGGCCAAACTCATCATCTTGTTTGGAGTGTCTGATGATGTGCAACCCCACATTTGAGATGCCAAAACAACCAAAGAAGTGTGGGATAAATTATGCACAGTATATGAGGCCAAAAACAAGAATGTCATACTAAATTTGTAGAGTCAGTTACATACACTGAAGTTCAAGCAGAATGAGAAAATTGAAGCTTTCTTAAGAAGAGTTACAGAGTTGAGGGCTTCACTTCTAGCCCTAGGAGAAGTGGTCACAGATGATGCTCTTGTTCCCATTGTTCTGAGAGCACTCCCTTCTTCTTACCACATTTTTGTCACAACACTAAATGTGTCAGATACGACAGTTAGTTTTGACAAGCTGGTAAACCTACTGCAACAAGAGGAAGCCATGCATAATAAGGATGATGAAGAGGAGTAGGCACTTTCTTCACATCAAAAATGGAAAGGAAAAGGTAAAGGAAAACCTAATTCCTATCAAAATTCCCAACATCAGAATCAATATCATCAAGGGGACAAACAACAGAAGAAGCAATGTCCAATTTGTAAAAGAGGACATGACTTAAAAGATTGTTGGTATAATACTTACAAGAAAGGTTCATCAAGAAACTCTGGACCTCCACAACAACAATCTCACAAGGGACATTCTCAAACTACAATCAAGGGCAGAAAAAGGGGAACTGGAAAAGAAGACCCCATCAGCAAGGAAATATTGTTGAGCAAGAAGAACATTCAGATAATGAAGACTTCTTGTACACTGCTCGATCAAGTGAACCATCCATGTCATCTAGTGATGTCTGGTATGTTGATTCGGGAGCCACTCGACACATGACCAGCCACAGAGACTGGTTTACTTCAATGAGGGACACACCTTCGAAAAACCATGTTTTGTTGGGAGATGATTCTTCATATACAGTTCAGGGGATTGGGAACATTTCTCTACCCCTTGGTTCATGCAACTGTAGACTATCAGATGTCTTATATGTCCCTGGGTTGACAAAGAATCTACTTTCAGTCAGTCAACTCCTAGATCACAACCTAAAAATTGACTTTGATACTCATTTGGCAAGAAAACATGTTTGATTCAAGATAAATCACGAGGCTCAAAAATAGTTGCAAAAGCCTCCAATGTGGGATGCATGTTCCAGCTTGATTTTGTCCACAGAGATGATCAGGAACTTGTGGCTAAGAACTCTACCTCAGCACAGTTGTGGCATCAGAGACTTGGTCATGTTAGTTTCAAGTATCTCGAGACACTTGCCGACGCAATATGGTACATGGGCTACCATCTCTTCAGAAGGATACAGACAAGTGTCCTCACTACCTAGTAGGAAAACAACACAGAGCTTCATTCCAGAAGAGTACATATCAAGCTCATGGTAAGCTTGATCTGGTTCATACTGATCTTTGTGGTCTGATGCAACCAAGTCATTCTGGATTTCAGTACTTCATGCTATGTGTTGATGACTATTCAAGAAAAATGTGGATTTTTTGTCTTCGCAAGAAAAGTGAAGCTTTTGAAACTTTCAAGAAGTTCAAAGTAGCAGTTGAGAATGAAACTGGTTGTCACATCAGAACTCTCTGCTCAGATCGAGGGGGGGAATTCACCAGTAATGAGTTCAAAGACTACCTACAAACTCATGGGATTCATCGACAAATTCCTCCTCCACACACACCACAACAGAATGGTGTTGTTGAGAGAAGAAATCATACTATCATGGAAATGGTGTGATGCATGATCGATGACTCTGGACTTGCAAAGACATTCTGGGTAGAAGCAACAAAGACAACAGTGTATTTTTTGAATAGAGTGCCCACAGTTGCTCTTGAAGGAGTAACACCACAAGAAGCATGGTCAAAGCGGAAACCATCTATTGCACACCTTAGAGTATTTGGGTGCAAAGCAAGTATGCACATACCCAAGAAAAATAGAAAGAAATTGGACATGAAGTCACATAAACTCATCTTCATTGGGTACAGTGAAGAGACTCTTGGGTACAGATTGATGGATCCAAAGACCAGAAAAGTCTACATCAACAGAGATGTTGAGTTTTTTGAGAAGAAGGAAGCAGAGTCTCCTCCTCTAGACTCACCTGATGTAGATTCTTCACCAGTTGTAAAAATTGAAGCTGATGTTCCCACAGATGATGAAAGTGATGATGGGGATGATGGTGTTGATCTGATAGAACCATGACCCATCGGAATAGTTCGTATGCCCAAGTGGTGTACTAGCACATTACAAGATGCAAGAATAGATGCTCCACCTGATACATCCACCCCTGGACCACAAACTCACAGTAAAGCAAGAGAAGAAGTTAACTTTTCTTTGATGAGTAGAGTTATTGAGTCTGATGAGCCCTCTATAGTCCAGGAAGCCCTATAGTCAAAATCTTGGAAAGATGCCATGGACTCTGAATATCAGTCAGTAATGAAAAATAACACTTGGCAGCTTGTCGATCTTCCACCAGGGAAGAAACCCATTGGATGCAGATGGATATTCAAAACAAAGTACAAAGCAGATGGGACAGTGGACAAGTATAAAGCAAGACTTGTAGCAAAGGGGTATGCACAAAAAGAAGGCATTGACTATGAGGAGACATTTTCTCCCACAACTAAGATCAAGATGATCAGGATGATCTTTTCTCTAGCTGCACAGTTTGGTTGGAAAGTCCATCAGATGGACGTAAAAAGTGCCTTCCTAAATGGAGATTTACAAGAAGAAGTCTACATGACTCAACCTGAGGGATATGTAGTACCTGGTCAAGAAGAAAAGGTATGCAGACTCAGGAAATCTTTGTATGGCCTCAAACAGGCACCCCGGGCATGGTACATCAAAATTGATGAGCATCTCATACAACATGGATTTGTTAGAAATCCATACGATCCCAATCTTTACCTCAAAAAGAAAGGGGGGAGATTGTGATTGTCATTGTCTATGTCGATGATCTAGTCATCACTGGAAGTTCAGTGAGGATGATTGATGCAATGAAGAAAGATCTTAATCGATCATTTGACATGACAGATCTCGGGCTGATGCATTATTGTCTTGGATTGGAAGTATGGCAGAAAGAGAATCACATATTTGTTTCTCAGATGAAATATACCAAGACAACGCTCAAGAAATTTAGGATGATGGATTGCACACCAATTGCTACACCTATGGAGAACAGATTGCAGTTATCTCATTCAGATCCATCTCCTGAGGTAAATGCCACTCTCTATCGGTAGTTGATTGGGAGTCTCATTTACCTGACCTACACTAGACCAGATATCAGCTTTGCAGTAAGCTATCTATCCAGGTTCATGTAGGAACCCAAAGTTTGTCATTGGAAAGTAGCAAGGTGCATCTTGAGATATCTCAAAGGATCAATGGATCTTGGTCTAGAATACAAGAAGAATGAAAACTTCTTCTTGTCAGGATATTCGGATTCAGATCATGCAGGCAATATTGATGATAGAAAATCCACTTCAGGATTTGTGTTCTTTATGGGATCTGGACCAATATCATGGGGAAGCAAGAAACAACACTTTGTTTCTCATTCTTCCACAGAAGCTGAGTATCGTTCTGCAGGAGAAGCTGTCTGTGAAGCGATTTGGCTACGTCACATACTCGAAGGACTTGGAATACCACAGGAAAAATTGACCACCATGTATGTTGACAATGAAGGTGTTCTCAAACTTGTTTGCAATCCAGTTTTTCATGAAAGAACAAAACACATTGAAGTACAGGTTCATTTCATACGTGAACATGTGTTGAAGCACAATATACAGCTTCAATTTTGTCCAACAGCTGAACAAAAAGTAGATATTTTCATGAAGTCACTTGCACGTGACAAGTTTGAGTTGTTCAGAGAGTTCCTCTCCTCATCCCTTGAGGCAATGCAAAATTAAGGGGGGAATGTTAGGTTAATTTATGCATTATATTACCTTAAATATTTAATTATTTAATAAGCCTACATGATTATGCCTTCTTAAATTTGATTCAACTCTTGTAGCTTCAACAAAGTCATGGTACTTTAATTCATGTTGTCATTGTAACTTTAAAAATGTGGCTTGGTTTCACTTTGCATGAGATGTAGTTCTATATTATTTGATAATCGGGGCACTTGCCTTATTTGATAGAGGACTTCTTTACTGTCTGATCAAGTACCCTACAATGATACTGTAGCTTCACATCATAGAAATGAGTTAATATTTTCTAGAAAGGAATTGATGTCATGCTCAGTTATATTCCATTGATACTTGTAAATTCACTAAAAACAATTGAATAACGCCTCTTGCATGGATGCATTATGTACTTGTAAATTTGGACTTTACAGTCTGTGAAATAAAAAAGTAATAATCCATGTTGTTCTTTGTCTCCATTTTACCTTACTTTAACTATGCAAGTAATGGCTTTATCCAATTCTGTCAAATTTTTTCAAAGTTCTAATCAATCATTGATATTTCCAAGTAAACTTTTGTAATGATCACCTTATGATTTGAGCCTCTAGTGTAATGAACCTTTAGGGAAAGTGCTTCAGTTGGCAAAGGATCACCATCCAACCTTGTCTATAAAATGCAATGATTGCAATCTTATATGAGTTCATTTTGAAAGTTGTAATGTTCTTGTAAAATTCAACAGTTATTGCACCCTCCCTTTTCAATTGATAAATGTACCTGCATAAACTGATAATCAGAATAGTTATAAATATCATCTTTAGCCTCTAATTGTATAAATAATGACTTCCTTTTATTTCTTTTGTAGTTTTTGGATCATTGAAATTCCAAGAATAAATTAACTTTATGTCACCCTATATTCCACTAGCTCATGGTGCAACTTTTTTATCTGTCATCTATATCAGATACTTTGATGTAACCATTGTATTAATCTTAGGAGATTAACATTTTTGAAGCTAACAACTACTGAACATGTAGTTTAACCATATAGGTCAATTTTCAAATATTTCCAAGCTTAACTTCTAGATTCAGCATACACTATTGCAATGGACATGAATCCTGTAGATAATAACCAAACAGGAGATGAAGCTACTCCTTTAACAATCAATGCTTACCAAGAGGAAACCCCAAGGTAATGATGGGTTCCTTCTACATTCCCTTGATTTTAGCATAGCGTACACGATGTAGGGTCTTAATTAAGTAGTTATCTGGTTACATGGTCATGGACACTAGTTTTTGTGGGAAACATTGAATTTTTGACCATGAATAAATGATCCTCACCATTCACGTAATTGAGTTGTAGTGAACTTCCTTTTACTTTCAATTTTAGCTTGATATGAATCCCAATGTTGATTGTACAATAAAAAACAACCTCAATAACATACTTTTACACTTCTGGATCATAGGAAAATTGATCAAAATGAAAATACCTGTAATTTGATAATGAACTATCTACAACCTGCACTCAATAACTTTGTTTGCTGCATATGGAATGTTTAAATTTCACATATCCTATGATTTACCTTCATCAAGGTTTGCATTATTCCTTTGGGGCTTTGAATGTTTCCTTGCTAAAGAAATTGAAATGGAAGCATATGATGAGGTTTTACCATGTAACAATTTTGATTGTGTTTTTTGATTAATTAGTGTAACTGAAAACATTTGAAAACTCGTAGCTTGAATTTTCAGGATACTTAGGTCAAAGATCTGACAATTAAACAAGATTTTTATTCTTCATATGAAATGAAGTTTTTTTTCCCATTTCTTACAACTTTGCAAATATTGACTGTCAATATTTCTAGAAATCCCGCAGGGAAAGCTTCCTGTAAGCTTTAAGATTAGTTTCTTGCTCTTGTCCATTAGGCATGGAGTCAAAATCATAAAATAAATTCTACCCTTTCTAAAAAAATGACACATCTAAGGCCTCAAAAGATAGTTTGAATTCCAATGGGAGCAAATATTGGTAAAATCTCAAGATCATTCAAACATAATGTTCACTTATTGAATTTGAAAGTGAATTCAATGCGCATTTGTAACACACTTGTCAATAATAGGTGAAAGGAGAAAACCTACTCTACCCTACTCTAATTAATGCTGCTAATTTAAGCATCAAACAAGTCCTTAAATTGTATACTTAGGAAGTGAAAAGTACCTTCCATTTGATAAGTCCAAAACCTAAGTTTGTCAAAATGAATTACAACTGTTTTTACAAAAAGTAACATCGAAGAATCTTTAAGGTAAAGATAGTAGCATCCTGCTTTTTTGTTCACGAGATTAGTATGCTTAGAAAAACCAATATCTAATTTCAAGTAACAGTCTGAGGGGTTTTGACCACATCTAAACATGAAACTCAAGATCTTTGTGCATTTCATTGGCACAAACTCTGGTGTCTGTTGTAATTGGAAATTCTGCAATCACCATCTTGTAATAAATAGGACAAGGCCTCCTAGCATAGTTAGATGACCTTTCTGATCTGCAATATTTCATGATCTCATTTCCATTTCCTTGTTGCTCTTTTTCAATGTTTTGAATTTATGTTTCAGCCTCCAACTTCTTGTAAGATCATTGTTATATCAAAACTTTGGAATAAACATATGCCCCTTGCTAATCACAATTATGATCCAAACCATTCAGGGATTTTTTCTACAATTCATCACATTTTTCTGACATTAAGAATCTTATCTGGGCCTGTAGATGTTCTAATTTCTCCTCCAAAAATTAATTTTTTACTAAAATGGGGTGAAAGAAAGGGCTCTAATCCAATCTTTTCTTACTTCTTTTGTGAAATTCATTTGTTCTATTATACTTTTAGGAATTCTGAATGGTGAGATATGAAAACGTTTTTCTCATGGGTTGTTACTCACTAAAATAGTATTTCCTTGATCATTTGATTTGAATCAAAATTCTTAAGGATAAATTTGTCTTAATATGCACAAGATCATTTTATTTGTTATGACAATTCCTCCTCAAAAATCCTTACGAGGGGATACCAAAAATTTATCCAATCACTAAGATTTCTGTTGTTTTCAAGTAAGAGAAATTATTTAGAAGGTGGATGAATCAATGCAAAACATTGTGGAATATAGATTTTCATGCATAACTATTTTCATAAATAAGGATTGTTGTATTATCTTCCAGTTGGACCTCAAATTTTTATTTGCAAACTGCATCCAATGGATAAACTACAACTGCATTTGTATTGTGCAAACCACAATTAGATGTGCAAATTTTTGAATCTAGAATAATCTTGATCAAAATGAAGATTTTGAAACCCAACTTGAATGTAAAAAATTTACATTATGTAAGGAAACATCTTTCCTATTGTTTTCTTCATATTGGAATGTCCCTCCTTGATGATTTTCTGATTTTCTCCTTCATGAATTGGTAAGTACAGATTTGGAGGAAAAGGAGTGTAATTAAATTTCAAGCCTAGGAAGGTTTAGAAAATTTTGAACAAGATACTGGGGTACAAGGTTTCATATTAAGAACAACAATCTAGAATGCCAACTTGGAAATTAATATTTGATGTTCAGAGCATTAGATGTGGAATATAAAAGAGTAGAAATTACAACAATTGTAATAATTTGGAAACTGAGGAATAGGCTACTTTGGAAGCAAAGGAAGGTATGATGGGAACTGAATACTGAAAGGAAGGTAAGTGGGAACATCCCATTAATAGTGTTCCTCAACCTGATGCCTATCATTAAATGCTTTTGATTTTTCATATTGTTCCTTGATAGCTAAAAACGCTTGTCTTCTTAAGTCCATCCTAAACTCAATTCTAAGATATTCTCTTCTATTCACAATCAACATAACTATCTGCATAACCTTAATATTGATAGCATAAAGCATCATATTGATAATCATATTGATGGTGAACTCTCACTTTTGTAGATACAATGGAAACACCTCAGGTCTGTGGGTATACCTATTGTTGAGGTGAGTCTCCAGTATCAAGGCCGGTTCCTTATTGATGTATCCTAAACTAATTTTTTGGGGTTTTGAGGGTAAAAAGATGATTGTAACTGAAATTGAAAATGGGTGATACACCAAAATTATTGAGGGATTTGACTGAGTATATGCACAATAAAATTGAGAATGAATTTTAGATGCACAAACCAATGGTTTTCAGTAGAATATTAAGGCAAAACACTTATGTATTGAGGGATAAATCACAACAACACAACAAGCTAAACATGCACACTAAGACTATGTAGAAAATACCAAATTTACAGAAAGGTAAGATGATTAATCAAGGAATTAACATTCACAAGAATTAATTGAAAGATACACACCACTGAAAATAATTGGAAAGGAAAAAACTAGTTCTCATTCAAGGAAAAACTGGCAGAAATATGCTTCAACACTCCTATGTCCAAAAATTCCTCCATTTGTGTTTTGCTAGTGCACACAATATATAGCAAAAATAATTCACCCAACCCCTCCTAAAAATAGGCTAAAATTTGTACTCACCCATGCATGCTAATTTTACCCCTTTATCATGAATAAATAAAGGAATAAAAATAGACATGTTGATTACAATGAGGCATTAATAGCCTTAGTTACAAAAATACACTTTAGTCAAAGTGCAGTTGACTGATCTATTTTTAATACAATAATAAACTTGGGTGAATAATTTTAGCTAAAATTAGCTCTTGCTTGTTGTGCAAGTCTTCTCCAATGCATGCATATCTTTGTCTTCTTCTGCTTGTTGATGTGACACTTATCAATCTTGATCCACTTGCACCCAATGATATTTGGCATTCTACAATTTTTTCCCCTTGATGCACATGCAAAATACCTTTAACTCCTGTGCAAGAAAAATAATGCCTTTTCTTTCAATACTTGCAAAAATTCACCTTTATATGGGGACCACCTATGGCATGTGAGAAAACTATCCTACATGCAAAATGTAATGCCTTTCTTTTTAATTTGAAAAATAAGGTAATTTGGACTTGAAAATGGGGACCCCTTTTGTGCATGTACAATTATTTACCTCTTTATAATATTATGATATTTGACACTAAACATACTAATGTTTCACTTTCTTGACCACTTATCATTGTGACCTAATCTTCCTTGGCATATTATTGACAATCTCCATAATAATCATTACATTGATTTTTGAATGTATCATTTAATTTGGCATTGATTATATAGACTAATCATTAGACCTTCACATTGGTCAAAACTTTGAATTTTTGATTAATCATATGGGCCCCTCTGATGTTTGATGAAATGGCACATATATGCTTTGCCCCTTTTGATAATTTTATGGTAGTTATGAATATTGATCACCTTTTAACTTTTATAGAGAAAAATCATTTTGGGAACTATATGGTTTCTCATTGATCTCGACCCTTATGATCGGTTTTTGGCATTTGATTAAACCCTGGTTGATGGAGGTTAGGGTTTTCCATGAAGCTCTGAGACATTTGGTCATTTCACAACTCATCTGGTTGAGTTAATTACTACATGAATGAGTTAATGTGGAAATGGGTTCAAACCCCAAATATTTTTACCATTTCACTTTGAGCCATCGAGCTAAGGAAACCATTAAAAATTTATGAATTGGTGCTTCAATTTCCATTGATTTTGTCTCAAGCTGTATCTTCGTTTTTTGGAGATTCCTTCAATCTAAAATATCTAATATTTACTTGACCATGAGATTTTGGTTTACCATTGATTGATCTTAGCATTTCTTAAACTATTGGAATTGTGGCCATTTTGTATTACTTCCATTTGGATTTCTTCATTGTTTTGGTTGAGTCGGGCCATTATGGCTTTCTATTTAACTATCATTTGTCCATTATACTATTTTTCATAACCTTGTTATTTTCCTGTTAGCTCTATCAATTTGGAAAAATCTTTGGCATTTCGTAATGGCTCATTATTTTGCATTTTAACTTGTTATATTCTTCTTTATTTCTGCATTACTTTGAACTCATTTTCTTTGTAAATTATTTTACTTTTATTTTCAGAAAATTTGTAATTTTCATCTCTAATGAAGTCTCTTGTTAATCATTGATTTCTGACCACTTTTAAGCTGTTATTTATGTTTTCATTTTTTGAACTTTTCATCAATTTGAACGAGAGTGAGTTCTCATTTGAAATGATTACATCTTTAATTTTTTTCAAATAACATTTTTTTGTTCATGAGCTCATTTTCTTGTCTATGGCCATATTTTGGAAACTTTATTTTTTTTCATACAGTTTATTTTCTTTGAGGAAATCCTCTGCTTCAATATTTGAGCTTTTGATTTTATGTATGGTTTTGTTCTTTTGACTTTGAGCTTTTTTCATGTGATTTGGCTTTGATGCACAATTATTTTTCATTAATGGGCATTTTAGAATTTTATTGATTCTTGAAATTTGCAAAAGCTTCAAACATTCTATGAAGGCCTTTCTTGTGACTTCACTAAATTTTCTTACTATTTTTCTTGAACTTGAAAAGTGAACAAACTTTAAAATTTGATTTTTTCTATTCTTTCTTTAACTCTAGAAACTGATTCATATTTTTTCAACTATATTGTTGTATTGTATTTTATTCTAAATTTCACCTCTAATTTTTTATTTCTATTAATTCTTGATTGGCTTTTGTGAATTTCTTATTTTGAATCCATTTGATTTGATTATAAATTTGTTATTAGGCTTAGTTTATTTTTCTTTAGTGTTCTATTTAAACATTTTTGATTGGTATTAATTATGGTGTATTTGAAACCCAGCTTAAAAAATACTAATTTGATTCTTTAAAAATTGGTATTTATTCCCTCATGATTGTGATTTTGCTCAAATCCTACAATTTAATCTTTCTGTAACTGACAACTGTATGTCTTTAAATGAATTAGATGATTCTTTTTTTTTTCATTAAACTTCATCTTTTCCTGAAATATGCTTTAATAACCTTTGAAAATGCATTTGAAAACTCTGAAATGATGTCATCTTGAATCAATTTTAACTAAAATAGAGTATTCTCTATCCTTTTTCTGACTGATTTGTATCTATGATTGAATCATTTCATTTCTTGTAATATATTATTACTCTGGAATTTATGAGCATGATTCATAATTTTATATTTGACTCCTTGATGAAGTTCTTTTTCTTAATCAATTGTTTGATGAGGTGGAAAATTTGTTCTTCATTAAATTGCATTGATATAAATATGTATGGATATTAAATCTACTATTTCTTGTTAATATTACTTAGAGCTTCCATTTGATATAACTTTGTCATTTTCTTGAACTTAGACATTATGAATCACTTCAATTTTAGAAAATATTAATTTTCATCTTGACTCATTATTTCAAATGATAGCATGTATCTTGATGAAATTGTTTCTTTTTTGACTATATTGCAAATGAGATACTTGGAATTATTTAGATATGATAATTGGTAAACATGCACTGTAAGTTGTTCTTATTCCATTTATATTTTTTGAAACATATTTGATTTCATGAATGTATTAGAAACTCTGTTATTTATCCTTGAAATATGAAAAATCTATCATTTGCTAAATTTGATATTTGTAACTGTCTTTTGTATTTATACAAATGCATGGTTGCTTTGAAAAGTAAAATTGTTTTTAAATTCTATATTACATGCTATGTTCTGATTTGTTGCAAAAAAATATTTTGTATAACATGATACATTTGACAATACTTTCTATTTCTTACTTGCTATTTACCATGAAAATGTGATAAATCATTTTTATGCTTTTTGCAACTGAATGAAACCTTATTTTAACTCTGTGACTAGCATTTTTTTGAATATCCTTGTTTTTTGACCCAAAATATATAGTGATTACTTTGGAAAATTGTTTTATCCTTTTAATTCTTCTGGATGAACCTTTTTTTGGAAAATTGAAATTTATACTTTTGTACATTTGATACTTTCAATGAAATTTATTTCATCATATTATGATACTTTGGATGAATGTATCAAATTCTTGTATTGTATTCTTGTGAAATTATTCTTGATTTGAATAGCATTGATATGATGTAATTTTTACTTGATCATTTAAATTTGCATGGACTTTGATCTTTGGTTTGTATGTTCATATGAAATTAAAATACTTTTCTTGCATATCCATTATTCTTTTCCTTTGCAATCTTAAATTTTTTGACACAATTTAAATTTCTTATTTGCATAGATGTGTACTTTCATAGCTTAATGAAACTAGTTATTCAATAGGCCTTTTTGGCCTCTCTTTATTCCATAGTTTTTTATTTTTTTATTTTCTGACATATTTATGAATGATTTTGTGAATTCCATGTCAGCTTATTCAGATTGGCCTTTCATTTTTGATCATGTTACTTTGATGTATCTTCATGCTCCTTTTAAAAGATTCATTTATTTGAAACTGTAAACACATGGATATAGATTAAACCTGGAGCTCTAACAAATGTACATGTATTTTTTTTCTTTTTCAGGTAATTGGAGATGAGGAAGAAGATTGAAGATGGAAATAGACTAGAGAATGAATCAACGAGAGAACCAACCCAATTCAGGCAATGATGGGTTTCTTCTTTCTCCTTTTCTTATAGTTTATGTACATGTACCTTTATTTTAGTCAATATAAGTTACATCCCATGGCTTGTGTGGGAAACATTGAATTTCTTCATGAATAAATGACATTAATTTCTGTAACTGAGTTGTATTTTCTTTCTACATTCAAATTTTATGATATGTATTGATTGTATAATGAAATAAAGAATTCAATCACATAATTAATGTATTTAAACATCAAAGAAATAATGATTTTTGAATGTACCTGTAACTTAATAATGAACTCTTCTCAATTCCATGTAACTGTAACTCTGTTTGTTGCTCCTGAATATAAAATTTCACCTAAACTGTGATTCCCACCTTCATCAAGGCAATGCATTAGTCCTTCGGGGATTCTGTGTTTCCTTGCTAAAGATGAACATGGAATGGCAAGTCTATGTGAGGTGTTACATTCTGTAACAACACACATAGCTGTAGATTACATGTAGTTAATCAATTATTGCAACTGAAGACACAATAAAAATATACAATTTTTTCCCTAGTTAGGTTCATTCATCAATGCCTTCCATCGTAAACAAGTTTTTGAGTTGAACATTTTTACATGAGTGCAAAAAATGTCAACATTTCTGGCGATCCTGTGGGGAAAGCTACCTGCTAGCTTTAAGACCAGTGCCTTGCTCTTGTCCATTGGGCATGGAGTCAAAGCATATAACCAAAATCTGTCTTTTCTGAAAAACTGACCTTTCTGAAAAAAAACTAAAGATGGGAAAGGATCTGGTAAACCAGATCACGTGCATGAATGCACTTATTGAATTGAAAAACATTGCATTGTGCATGAACTGCACTTATTGAATGGAAATCCTAATCTACCCTACTCTAACCAACAGAAAATTGAAGCTAAATGAAACCAGAAACAAGAGGTGAAAAATAGCTTCCCTTTCTCCAAAACGAGGCCATGAATTCAACTCTTCAAACCGGAAAAGTGACAAAGTTGGAAACAAGATATGTACCTTTATTTTGTTCATCAGACCAGTCCAAGAACTGGGAAACACCTCTATCTAGTTTTTAAGTTGTTCTGGCATGATTTGAGGCTTGCTGCTGAGAACATGAAACTCACTTTTGTGCTCTAAGACAAGCATGAAATCTGACACTGTTGTAACTGGCTGAGAATCAGCAAATACTGAATAGGACAAGGCCTCCTAGCAGTGAATAAGCTGATTATTTTGATCTGATATGAATCATGAACATCATTTTCAACCATGAGCTCTTTCTGAAGTTGTTTTGAAAGTTGTTTTGTGTCTTCCAACTATTGTAACTCATCTTGAAACTACTTTGAGGGTTGTTTTTTCTCTACAAGTTGTTGTTCTATGACTGTTGTCAGTGATTTTTTAGTAGTATTGTCAAATTATTCTACATTACTCAGATCCTCCATGTAGTCTAAAAACTCAAGATCATCTCCTTATTCTTCATAAACTATCCAGATACATAGTGCATCTCTTCAAGATCATCTTCTTCTTCTTCATTGAAAGTTATGTAAAATTGTTGTTCTTTATCATCTTTTAGGATATTTTGAAGGTGATACTGAACATTTTTCAGCTCTTTCAAATTGTTTTACCACAAATATTTCCTCTTGATCATTATGATTCGACAAGCAATTTGTAAGATCAAATTTCTCTTGTTTTTCTACACAAGCTCTTATCTAGGAAACGTGTTGTTCTGACATATTCTCCTCCGAAAATGGTTCTTCAGAAGAGGGGATGAAAAATATCTGCATCTAATGGAAATTCTTACTCTTTTTCAAGTAAAAGAGAAACCTTAGCAAACCTGCAGAGGCTCTTTGAATGATGAAACTGCAAAACTAATGAGTTCTATAGGTTGTTCTTGAACCTATGCAATTTTCCAAATCTGACAAGAAATCAGCCTCTTCAAGTTGTAAATCTGCAACACACTTTCCTTGGATCTCAACCTCCTTTTTATTTGAAATTGATCCATCCTCTTTTGATCAGACTGTAAATTATGTGAGAATGGTGCCCTCATGAACACTACACTCATAATATAAAGATTATTGATCATCTTCCAACTGCTGTTGATTTGTAGGAAAAATAGACTGCACCTTTTGCATGGGTTCTTTATATAACTCTGGAAAGAAATCAAATTGAAACTTTGACACCAATTCATGTAAATTCAGTAAAAATTACCAGCCTGCTGTTTTCTTCTGTTGGCTTCCCCTCCTTGATGATATTCTTATTCTCTCTTTCCTGGATTGGAACTATGGGTAAAGGAGGAGGAGTGGGCTTGATTTCAGCCTTGAACTGGAAATTTTTGAACAAGAGGCTTGGGTACAAGGTCTTACATTTAGAACAACATAGAATGCCAGCTTGGACACTTAAATTTTGATTTCAGTACATGATTGTAGGAATAGAAAAAGAAAATTGTAACAGCCTGATAATTTGGAAAATGAGGAATAGGATGCATTAGCTCGCAAGGAGGATCTATGGGCACTAGATTTTGATATGGGAAGGTAAGTGGGAACAACCCGTTGAAAGGTTTCCTCAACCTGATGCCTATCATTCTTCACTATTTTATTTAGATTTCTCATAAGCCTTTGTTCCTTGACTAACTAAAAATTGATTGCTTAAGGTCATTAAATCAATACTTCAATGATCTACTCTATTTCATGAACCTTTCAAAATCAACATAACCCTCTGTATAACCTTGATCTTGAATAGCATAATGATCATCATATTGATAATCATATTGATTTCCAAGGTTTGGGTTAAGGATATTCATTCTGATAGGGGTTATAGAACTGATCTAAAGGGGAATATGGATAAAAAGGATATGCTGGTTTGGCTAATAATACTACTGAAAATGAGGGTTTATGGCTGCGGAACATCATAAATTATTGAAACTATGAAAATAGGTCTACTGCTCACAAAAACAACTAATAAAAGCAAAATAACAGATATGATTTTCTTGAAAAATACCTGAAAAACTAGAGGTGAAAAATTTAATGATGTTGAAAAGTGTTATACTAGTCTGAAATCATATTTACAGAGTCATCAGATGAGTTTCTGGTTTGATCTTCAATCTTCAGAATTCATCAATAGTAGTTCTTGTCCCTGGGCATCTGGTATGCATGATGGTTGATTTGTTTGAATGATGGAACACCTTAAAAGTGAAAAATTTTAATTCGGTGACTGGGGGAAAAAAATTTATCTCTATGAGTGGTCCCACCGGGTGTTCCACAAATTGTTATCTCTCGAAAGTGCACCCTAGTTGAGAGATGACAACAAGGGTTCTAAGCTTACATGATCTCTCAATTTTGTAGATACAATGGAAACACCTCAGGTTTGTGGGTATACCTATTGTTGAGGTGAGTCTCTGGTATCAAGGTTGGTTCCTTATTGATGTATCCTAAACTAATTTTTTGGGGTTTTGATTTTTAAGGGTAAAAAAATGATTGTAATTGAAATTGAAAAGTGGTGATACACCAAATTTTTTGAGGGCTTTGATTGAGTATATGCACAATAAAATTGAGAATGAATTTCAGATGCATGAACCAATGGTTTTCAGCTAGAATGTTAAGGCAAAACACTTATGTATTGAGGGATAAATCATAACAACATAACAAGATAAACATGCACACTAAGATTATACAAAAAATACCATATTTGTAGCAAGGTAAGATTATTAATCAAGGAATTAACATTTAAGAATTAATAGAAAGATACACATTCTTCTGCTTGATGTGACACTTATAACTTGATCCACTTGCAATGATAAATTTTTCTTTTCCTATGATTTGTCTTTTAGTGATTACTTGCAAAAATAAATTCCTTTGTAAGCTAAATAATACCTTTTTTTGTGAAAAATAAGGTAAGGCTCCATTATTTGATCTTTGATGTTTACCCTCTACATGCATTATCCTTTTTGTCTTGAGCTCATCATAGAAAATATGTTATGATTTACATATCATTGTGTATTGGAGATAATTGGACACCTTTTGACTTTAGTCTTTGGCATACATTATAGTCTTGACTAATAATGATGATTAATAGAGTCCTTTTTCAAGTATTTACCACCTTAACATCATAGTCTTTCAGGTCCTCCTTAATCATGTTCTTTTTATTTTTTAAGGCATGAACTTAAGGTTTGTCTCCTTTTGCACATTTGGTGGCATATACATAATAATTCAAACCTCTATCAAAGGTAAATGAAATGATTTTATAAATCATTCGTCCTATCCCCCTTCTTTGTGATGATTACTCAATGCTTATGCTTTTTTTCGGTGGGATGGACTAACCCTATTTGAGTTATGGTTTCTACAAGTACTTGACACGTCCAAATTTCAACTCCGGTGGTTGAGTAAACTAACTCAAAGTGAGTTAAGTAGGTAAAAAATGTGGAAACCCTAAATTTTTTAGCATTTTCAGTTGAGTCCTTTTAGATCTAAAAAATCCATCAAAAATTTATATGACTACCATTATTGATTGTTCGAGCTTGTATGAAGGATTTCTGTGAAGATCAAGCTCTCTATGTGGCAACCATTGTTGGATATTTTAAGCCATTTGATTCTTGTAGAAAATTCATATGTATTATTCTTGCTTCTTGGTATCATTCGAGGACCTGGGCTCATTGTAGAAGTTTCCTGTGCATTTAGACTTTGTTATTCTTTGATCATTTGTTGTATAATACTTTTTCAGTGCTGGTGACAAATTTTAATGGCCACCATTTAAATTTTAATGGCCACCATTTAAATTAGAAGGTGAGATCTATGAATTTTATCCATTGTTTATTTTCTCAATCTTTTGGTTGAGTTTTAAAACTTTATTTTTAATATATCTGACTGATGTTGAAAACCTTCTATTTTCATGGCCATTTTGATACTATCACATCTTTGTGAGATCATGTACATTTCTAGGTATGCTTGTTTAGCTTTGCATTCGATGTTCTCTGAGTATTTCCTGCATTTTGATTTTATTTAACTCTCTACCTTTAAAATGTAGATGCCATTATTGAGATCAATGTTGGGGTTTTGATATTGCATTTCATTTGATAGTAAGATTTGAGTATGGGGGCCATTATTGCAATGATTTTATCTCTGTTCTTCCTATTGGTAGCCATTTTCTCCACTGGATAAGTTGATCTCTACCTTCCATTGTTTGACATTGTATTTGTTGAAGCTTTTTAAAGGAAAACAAGATCTTGGTTTAATGCTAGAAAAGGTAACTCTATCTTCCTTAGAGAGATTCAAATATTTTCAATTTCAATTCAAACCTAGGTAAACCCTTGCTCTGTTTTGAGCTTCTATATGTCATTCTTAAGGAATTAAGACAATATTTGTTTTATATCCTCTAAGATTTTTGCATTTTTTTGATGGGAGATGATGAAAGTGAAAATAGATCTTGTTCTTTCACCATTTCACCCTCATTCTCTGTATTAATTTGTTGGGGAGTTTCCTTATCTATTGGTTTCACAACGGTTTCTTCATAACTATTCATTTGCAAATTTTACTAGTATGTGTTTATCCTTTATTATTTTCATGGCCATTTGATGTGAATAGAGTAAGAGTTTGTCCTGATCTTGTATTCTGTGTTAATTGATCATGAAAACTCACCTTTCTATTTTTCCCCAATCTAGGTTTTTCTGATTATTTATTACTTATGAGCTCTGTCTTACTGTAGATATTTGTGCACCCATTTTATTCTTGTTGACTCCATAACTTGGGTAGATTAATTTATGGGCAGTTCCCTTTGACCCGTATGTTTCTGGGTATGTTAAAATGAGAAGAAAATTGTGTCATTTCTCTTGAATCTTTGTATTGTTCATCATGGGATTATTTGATGCAATGTTATGATGATCATTAATGTTTACAAACCTTAAAATTTGTCTGAGCTCTTCTATATAATGAAACATAATAATCTAGATGTAGTTCTATAGCAATTGGTATTGACATTGCACTTGACTGCTATGGTATTGGCACATTCATATCATTTTATTTATTTGTAAAGATGAGGGTAAGTTGTTCCTAAAAACATCACTTCATTTGTACTTTATGATATGCATGATATTTTTTCCATCACTGTTGCACTTCAAACGTTGCACAAATCTAAGCATGCTTGTTTTCCTTAGTGTTGACACACTCTTCAAACTTTACTAGGATGACTAAAAATTATTATATAGAAACTGAATGATGTATATGCATCTTTATGTCCAGTACATATAAGTTACATCCCACAACTTGTGTGAGAAACACTGAATTTCTTAATCAACAAATAGCATTAGATTCTCTAACTGAGTTGTATACTTCTTTCTACATTTAACTTTATAATATGTATTTATAATTATAACAAAATAAACAACTCAATCACATAATTAAATGTATTTAAACATGCAGAAATAATGAATTTTGATGTACCTATAACTTAATAATTGAACTCTCTTTCATGTAAACTGTAACTATGTTTGTTTTTCCTTAATTAAGCATTTCACCTAAACTGTGATTCCCGCCTTCATCAAGGAAATGCATTAGTCCATCAGGAATTTTTGGTTCCCTTACTGAAGATGAACATTGAATGACAATCTATGTGAGGTGTTACAGTTTGTAACAACACACATAGCTGTAGATTACATGTAGTTAATCAATTGATAGAAATGACTACTTAAAACAAAATAAAACTATATGATTTTCCCCTAGTTAGTTCCATTTCATCAATGCCTTCCATCATGAACAAAGTTTTGAGTTTCCCATTTTTACACGAGTTCAAAAATTTTAACAATGACCTGAGCCAAGAAGTGAAAGTTGTGTATTACCTTAACCATACCTTGATTTCCTATGAAATAAATTATCCAAAAATTGAAAAAGATCATCTAGATCTCTTTTTTACCTTTAAAAAACTTGCCATTACCTATTGAATAATAAAACCAAGCTTTATTTCTAAAGTTGACCCAATTAAGTACCTATTTTCAAAGCCCGCCCTTATGGGTAGAATGGCTAATTGGATCATTCTACTTAGTAAATACCCTTACCTAGAGTAGAACCTATAAGTCTAGAGCTTTCAGACACATCACTGATATATATTGAGGAATCTGTCATGTGGCATGTCCTCTTTGACGGATCGTTCACTTTTCATGGGTCAGGGGTAGGTGTAGTAATAATCACTCCTTCAGAAGATCCCATCTTGGCTTTCCTTATAAAGAACATAGCAGAATAGGAAGAACTCATCACTAGGATGAAGCTGGCAATAAAATGGAATATCCACCATGTCAAGGTCGTTGGTGACTCACAATTGATTATCAAACAAGTCAACTATGATTAAAAGGTCAAGGATGAAAATATCATTCCATACAAGAAATTGGTGGAAACTCTGAAAGAATACTTTGTGCACATCACCAATGAAAAAAAATTTAGAACACAAAACAAAGTCATGGATGTAATGGTGATAGTAAGTTCTATGTTGCAGATCCCACCAGAAAGCAATGATATGCCATTCTTTTTTGAGAACCTATGATAGCTTACATATACATATCGAAATCATGTTTAGAATTTGAAGTTGTTGGTCCCTACTCCCTGTGGTATGCACCTATTTATGAATATCTTAAAAGTGATACCTTTCTTACTGAAATTTTCTGATTTGAAAAATAAATCCTTATCCGACATATAGCCTATTACACCATCTTGGGAAGTATGCTCTACTGTCAAGGCTATTATGGGAATATGTTGTGTTGTCTAGATGTAGTAGAGTCAGTCCAAGCAATCAAGGAGGTGCATGAAGGCATGTGTGGTGCCCATACAAACGGAATGGTCCTAGAAAATAAGTTTATATGGGTAGGATACTACTGACCTACTATGTAGACATATTGTTGCAACCATGTGAGGAAATGTGTTCTATGTCAAAAGTATGGAAATTTCATCCATGCATCATCACAACCTTTATAGCCAATAACAAAACCATGGTCATTTTCCAAATGGGAACTGGATTTAATAGGGAAGCTCACCCCTACCTAATTTGATGGTCATACCCCACATCATTATGGCCATAGAATATTTCACTAAGTGCGTGGAGGCCATTTCATTAACGTACGTTACAGGTGCTTAGATATCAAAGTTTATCATGAATCACCTCATTTGTCAGTATGACATCCCTGCTGCCATTATTACTGATAATGAAAAATCATTCAAGAACAAGATAGTGAAATATATTTGTCATCGATTTCAAATAATATTAAATTAGTCCATGTCATATTACCCTCAAGGTAATGGGAAATATGAAGCCACTAAAAAACATTGGTTTGGATCATGGAAAATATGGAGAGTAAGACAAGTCGTAACTAGCATTTGCAAATTATCCATGCCCTCTAGACTTATAAGACCTCCATTCACACTCCTATTGGTGTGATACCCTACTCCCTAGTGTTTGGAAAAAAATCTATCATCTCATTAGAAATAGAGCTTCCTTCCCTAAGGATATCTCTTAGGGATTACCTGGAAAAAGATGAGGATTACAGAGTTGTCAGGCTAGAATAATTGGAACTCCTAGATGAAAAGCACATCGACGCCCTTAACCATCTCAAGGTATATCAAAATAGAGTCTCTCAGAACTACAACAAAAGGACAATACCTGTGCACCCTAGTTGAGAGATGACAACAGGGATTCTAAGATTATTTGATCTCTCACTTTCATACATGTATACCTATTGTTGAGGTGAGTCTCTAGTATCAAGGTCGGTTCCTTATTGATGTATCCTAAACTAATTTTTTGGGGTTTTGAGGGTAAAAAGATGACTGTAACTGAAATTGAAATGGGTGATACACCAAACTTATTGAGGGATTTGACTGAGTATATGCACAATAAAATTGAGAATGAATTTTAGATGCATGAACCAATGGTTTTCAGCAGAATATTAAGGCAAAACACTTATGTATTGAGGGATAAATCACAACAACACAACAAGATAAACATGCACACTAAGACTATGCAGAAAATACCAGATTTGTAGCAAGGTAAGATGATTAATCAGGGAATTGACATTCACAAGAATTAATGGAAAGATACACACCACTGCAAATAATTGGAAAGGAAAAAACTAGTTCTCATTCAAGGAAAAACTAGCAGAAAAATATGCTTTAAGACTCCTATGTCCAAAATTCCTCCTTTGTGCTTTGCAAGTGCACACAATATATAGAAAAATTATTCACCCAACCCATCCTAAAAATAGGCTAAAATTTGTACTCGCCCATGCATGCTAATTTTACCCCTTTATCATGAATAAATAAAGGAATAAAAATAGACATGTTGATTACAATGAGGCATTAATAGCCTTAGTTACAAAAATAAACTCAAGTCAAAGTGTAGTTGACTGATCTATTTTTAATAAAACTTGGGTGAATAATTTAGCTAATAATAGCTCTTTCTTGTTGTGCAAGTCTTCTTCAATCTGCAAGTGCAATTTTGTCTTCTTCTGCATGATGTGACACTTAAATTTGATCCACTTGCAATGATAAATTTGGCACTTTTACAATTTTCCCCTTGGATGCACATGAAAAAATAATATCCCTGTGTAAGCAAAAAAATTTTATCTTCAATACTTACAAAAATATTCCTCCACTGTGGGGACCACCTGCATGCATGTGTTCAAATTTTTCTTTTTAACTATTTAATGGAACACATGATCTCAAAAGGTTTGAAAAATACCTTTAATTTGGGAATGTCTTTTCATGATGCAAAGACATTTTCAAGTTTTGATAATCATTCATATTCATTTGTACTTTGCATTCATATGAGGTAATAATACTCCTTAGTTAAAAAAATGAATTGAAATTTCACATAAGGTAAAATGATAATGATAACTTTTGCAAAATATTCATGTTTTTAATTCTTTGGCCCCTTTTTTAATCATCATGCACATAATACTATTTTGATATCCTTTTCAACATCAATAATTTGCTTTCCCTTTGATTTTGAATTTTAACATCATACATATATATATTTTTGACCCCTTCAAAGATAATTAATCATATTTTTACTTTTGATCCTTACATTGATTAAGTTTTTGATTTTTGATTAATCATGCTTTACAAGGTGGTTGGTCATTATTTGATTTTTTTGGCATAAAAGGTTTTGGACCTTAGTCAGGTCAATGCAAATGATTTAATTATTGGGGTTGGACCCCCTCCCCATGATGACTTGACCCTTCATTGATGGTTGGTGGATTCATTTAATTAAGTTGAGTTACCTGAACTGTGGTTTGTTAATTTCATTTGATGATTGACCTTTGATCTTTTGATGATTGACCGTAATTTTTGTACTTTTAGTTAGGGTTGATGATTTGTAATGAATTTTTTCATTGTGCTTTGTTAACCATTGATCTTTTGTACTTCTTGAATGTTGATTGTTGATCTCGAAGCTGTTAAATGGTATGAGTTTGCATAGGAATTTTGACTTTATGATCTTTTGATCGTTGATCTTTGTACTTTTAATCTTGAATGTTGATCTTGAACCATGGTGAAGAAGGGTTGCTTGGTTTCATTGGTTTTAGTTTTCAAATGTTGATCTTGTACTTTTAAATCATCTTGAACCATTGATCTTTAATTCTGAGTTTGGGTTGGTTGAAGTTTGGTTGAGTTTAGGGTTGGTAAAACAACTTCAAACCTAATCATCATCATTTCATTTGCATTTTCAGTTTCAATGGGTGAAGCCCTGGAAAATTTTTTTTGTGCTGCCACCATTGTTTTTTAAATTTCAAGCTCAAGCTTGATCTTTTAAACTCTGAAAATCTTGAGCTTCTCATTTATGATGTTTGTGAATATTTGCATATTTTTTTTCATTTTTTTTCTTTGGTTTCAAAAAAATTTGATAAGGCCATCATGGACCATTATTCATTTCAATTTTCATGATTCTTTATCCTTGGAAGATTTTTGATTTTTCATTTGATCTAGAATTTTTCCATTTGAATCTGAGATTTTTTTTTTTCATGAACTTTTGCTATTTCTTCACTTTCTCCTTGATTGAAAGATTTATGATCATTCTTTTTCACCATTTTTATAGGTTTTTTGATATCTGTGAGTTCTGAGCATTGTAATATCTTTGGTTTTTTTGATTCATTTTAATCTTTTTCTTGAATCATTTTTCTGGCTTGAATTCTTATATCTTTCTGAAACCATGAAATTTTTCTTTTGAGCAAACTCTTGCACTGATACTTTGAATGGCATTTATGAACTATAAACTTATTTTGAAGAAGATATTTCAAATTTTTTTTAATCATTTCAATTTTGATCTTCTTCTTTCATTTCATTTCTAAAAATCTAAATTTCAAATTTATTTTGTTTTTTTAGAATTTACTTCTAATTTTTAAAAATCTTAAGTTGAAAATTCATTTTCTTACTATCATTCTATTTATGTCTTTTGTTTTGCTAAACTGAATGAAATGGTATTGGTTTAGTAATTAGTTTGTATTTTTTTTCTTTTTTTGAGATTTTTTTGGTTTATGTATGAAATATGAGCATTTCTGAGTTTAACTATGAAAAGTATTTCATTTTCTGGGTTTGCTTATTTTTTGATTTTAAATTTTCGTCAAGTTTTGAAAATTTAAAATTGGATCTTGGATTTAAAATATGTTCTCTGGTTTATAACTTTTTTTGCTTATTTTTTTTTCTGACACCATTTTTATTTTCAAATTCTCTTTTTTGTTTTAATTTTCTATTTGATACTTGATTTTTTTCATGGGGATTTCTAGATTTATTTGACTTTTTTGATCTCATTTTCATTTTATATTTTAGAAATACTTTTTCTTTCTTCTTTTCTTTTGTAAAATTTCATAAATATCATTTTTATTTATTGCTTGTAATTTCCTTCATTTTGCAATATTGACCATGATTTACTTGTATTTTTGCTTTTTAAAATCATTGTACTATATCATCTTTTTAAGGTTTCTTCATAAATTTTTTTCATCATTTAATTTTAGATTATTTTACTATGACTTTTCATATTCCTTATATTTTAATAAACTTTCTTTTAAGATTTTATTAACTTTATTTTTTTTTTGATTTCTATCATTTTTTTTTACCAAAATGTTTTTGCATTTTCTCACCTTTTCTTGCAACTATACATGACTTTTATAATACATTTGATTTTCTTATTCTTTATTTTATCTTTTCATTTTTCCAACTGATTTATTTCTGATAAGAAATTTCTACAATAAAATTATTGTAATTTCATTCTTATCTAAATTTCTTGACTGTGATTTTTCATGAATGTTGTGTCCTTTATTTATAAAATTTTAATTGATCATTTTTCATCATTTTGAACTAACAATCTCTTGATTGAAGTTTTCAGTTCTTTCATTAGCTATTATGATCTCCATTTTATTTGAATTAACCTGAGAAATTTGAAAACTTTCCTTGATCTTTTTTTTAATCTTTGATTGTAATGATATTTAAGTTGCTTAATTTTTGAAGTTATAATTTCCACTTTGAAATTCATGCTTTGTTCAATATTATTGTTATTTTTTAAACATGTATTTGAGCTCTAAAAAATTGATACCTTTTTTTAGAAAGTGAACTTGTATACTCAAGTTTTTCTTTACAAATTTGCCTTTAAATTATTTTACTCATTCTTTTTTATACTATGATAACTTTCATTGTCTATTAAGGAAAGTTGTCTTCATTTATTTTTTTCTAAAAATTATCTTTAAATACTTTGCATTTTCGATATTCTAAATTGTGATACTGTTTATTGTTACTTTTCCATTTAAACTTGCTATTTTTTTGAAAGAAAGAAACCTGAAATTTGTAAATTATGAAATTTGTATGCTATAACTTAAAATGCTTAAAATTTTATCCACTATGAATTTTTTTTTTGCATTCATTGTCTATTTTTTGGAAAACTAGATGTTATGACCTTTGATTCAAAATTTTCTTTATCTCTAGCAACTTGTAATTAATATTGTACATGTGAAACTTCATTTGAATAGCAATTATTTGACTTACTTTTTAAATAGTTTTATACATGCAAAATATAGCTAGATCTTTTAAACTTTTTATGTATTTTTTAAATTTAATTTAAAATTTCATTATAGTTTCCTTTTTTGATTTAGCTTTTGAATTTTAATTCATTTACATGCATTTATTGATCTTTCATTAGATCTTTATATTTTGATAAATTTTACACTTAATTTATCTTGATCCTTAATTTGAATTCAATTTTTACTTTGAAAATTGTTTAACTTTTTATGCTTTTAGACTCAACTTCTTTTTGTTCCTTTTCTTATATTTTAAAATGAAAAACCTTTTTTTCCTTTATTTGTCTTTCATCCTTCTTGGAATTGATTAAACTTTACTTGATTTAACTAATACTAAGATATAATTAGCTTAATTTTGATCTTTGAAAATTGACCTTAATTTTTACTTTAACTATTGAAATTTATTGTTTCTTTATATGTTTGACTTGAAAATGATATTTTATATCTTTCAATATTTTCTTTGTTTCTATGAAAATATACATTACTTTATTGAAATTTTCTTCATAAATTTTAATAGATGTTCATAGATGTTCTCATTGTGAACTTGATATTCTTTTGATTAATTTTTTTACTCCTGATTCATGTTATGAAAACCTTTATCTTGCTTTAATTTTAATGTATATGTAAAACTCTTTTAATGATTATTGTTTTATTCTTGTCAATCATAATCTTCCATTTGATCTTCATTGATGGCATCTTTAATCTGATGAAAGTGATAAGTATGATATATTTCATTAACTTGAAATCATTGTACTGTTGATTCATTTTCTTGATTATTATTGAATTCCTTTTGTAATTCTTTTGATTGGATATCTCAAAATTTGAAATGCATGAGTGAGTCTTTTTTCTATTGTTCTCGAATATGCTTGGTCATTGAGTGCAATCTATACTTGATAGTACAAAATTTTAAAACATGTATTGATCTCTTCTACTACAACCTGTACCTGCACACTTAAGAAAATAGTTAGAAAATAATTAGGCTTTTTGGCCTCTCTTATGTTCCATAGTTTTTTATTTTCTCTTTCTTTTTTTGTCATGATTCTAGGAATCATATGTGCTACTGTAAGATACTACTTTCTCAATTCTGTATCTGTTACTTAGATGTACCTTATGCTTTTGATATTAGGAAATCCATTTGCATGCAGTTAGATAGTACATGAGTACAGATTAAACCCTGAGCTCTTGACTGATGTCGTTTTCTTTTATTTTTTAGGTACACTGTAGTTGTTGCAACACAGATGAAAGATGGAGCTGGAACTAGAAACAAAAAATACTAGGAGAAAACCCAATGCAATGATGGGTTTCCTTCTATACTCTTTTACTTTTAGCTTTATGCACATGTACTTCCTACTTCAGTAGTTATGAGTTACATCCCATGGCTTGTGTGGGAAACATTGAATTTCTTCATGAATAAATGACATTAATTTCTGTAACTGAGTTGTATACTTCTTTCTGCATTCATCTTTTATGATGGATATTGATTGTATAATGAAATAAACAACTCAATCACATAATTAATAGTATTTAAACATGAAGAAATAATGAGTTTTGATGTACCTATAACTTAATAATGAACTCTTCTCAATTCCATGTAACTACAACTCTGTTTGTTGCTCTTGAATATAACATTTCACCTAAACTGTGATTCCCACCTTCATCAAGGCAATGCATTAGTCCTTCGGGGATTTTGTGTTTCCTTACTGAAGATGAACATGGAATGACAGTCTATGTGAGGTGTTACATTTTGTAACAACACACATAGCTGCAGATTACATGTAGTTAATCAATTATTGCAACTAAAAAACACAATAAAACTGTATGAATCCCCCTAGTTAGGTCCATTTCATCAATGCCTTCCATCAAAAACAAAGTTTTGAGTTGCCCATTTTTGCACGAGTGTAAAAATTGTCAACATTTCTGGTGATCCTGTGGGGAAAGCTTCCTGCTAGCTTGTAGACCAGTGCCTTGCTCTTGTCCATTGGGCATGGAGTCAAAGCATATAACCAAAATCTACCTTTTCTAAAAAAACTGACCCTTCCGAAAAACAAACTAAAGCTGGGAAAGGATCTGGTAAACCAGATCATGTGCATGAGTGCACTTATTGAATTGAAAAACATTGCAATGTGCATGAACTGCACTTATTGAAAGGGAAATCCTACTCTAACCAAACACTGTAGGATTTTCAATAACAATGTTTAAGAAACATACCATTCACAGGAATGGGAAGTTCCTCTCCATTCAGCCTTGAAAGCTGAAATGCATTGTGTTCTTTGCAAGCTGAAATCATATAAGGACCACTCTAGATTGTATCAAACTTTGTGTGGTTTCCTGGCTTTGCATGATCAACATCCCATTTTAACACAATGTCTCCTTCATTGAAGACTCTGAACTTAGCCTTTTTATCAAATGTTTTCTTGATCTGTCTCTGATTCTTTTCCATATTCAGATGAGCTTGATCTCTTA
This sequence comes from Taxus chinensis, assembly GCA_019776745.2. Classification (NCBI taxonomy): domain Eukaryota; kingdom Viridiplantae; phylum Streptophyta; class Pinopsida; order Cupressales; family Taxaceae; genus Taxus; species Taxus chinensis. The sequence continues at coordinate 430,122 of JAHRHJ020003388.1, forward strand.
GCTCTTGCAGCTCCATTAATTCTACATAACGAACCTGCATTGGTTCATTCTCAAGTAGTTCCATCTGATGTAGTAAATCCAATGTGGGCAACTCAACTGAGATGGGAATTCTTTCCTCTCATCCATAAACAAGCTTGTATGGTGAATTGCCAACTGATCTTTTAGGAGTCACTCTGTCAGCCCAAAGTGTTGAATTTAACATCAGATACCAAGCTCTTTGGTTGTCCTTGAGTGTTCTTCTGATGATCCTTCAAAATATTTTTGTTAGTGCTTTCAGCTAACCCATTACCTTGTGGGTAATAATTAGATGAAGTACTTAAATAAATTCCATGCTTGACAGCCCAATCTGTTACCTTTGCACCAAGAAATGCTAAGGCATTATCTGAAATGATAGTTGTTGGAACACCAAATCTGTAAATTATACCTTCATAAAATGATAAGATTGAAGTCTCATTAGCTTCTTTCAAAGCTACTGCTTCAGTCCAACATGTAAAATAATCTGTAGTAGTCAAGATCCACTTGTGTCCTTGTGATGAAGGTGGATTTATCATGCCAATGAAGTCAAGACCCCACTGCATGAATGGTTGATCCACTGAAATAGGCTGCAGGGGAAGCGAAGCTAAACATTCTTTTCCAACAAAGAAAGCACACTTCTTACACTTTCTAATCCAATTGAAGCAGTCCTTGAATATGTTGGGCCAATAGTAACCAACTTTCATAATTTTTAAGGTTGTAGTATGTGCTGAAAAGTGACCTCCTACAGGTCCTTCATGAAACTCGGATAATAGTTGTTGAATTCTATCATAATCAATACATCGCAGAAAAATTCCATTTATATCCCTTTTAAACAACACACCATCAATGAAAACATAAGGTACAACTTGTAACCTGAAATATCTTCATTTATTCTTGTCCATACCTTCTGGATAAGTATTGTGTTGCAAGTATATAATCAAATCAATCATCCATATTTATTCTTGAACTTCTGGATTGAGTTTTGGTTGTTGATTTTAGGTTGTACTAAGATTTTTGACTGCTGATATGTGATTTCAGCATGTTGTTCTGAATTTTCTGATTCTACAGCCTGTTGTTTTTCCATATCAGCAATCAGATGTTCACACAATCCTTTTCCTTGAACTATTTTTGCAACATGGATGTCAACATCATACTCCATAACCTTTGTAATCCATCCTGCTCTCTTCTCATTCAGTTCTTTGTTCAACAAGAATGCTTTAACACTTGGATGAGAGACTAAGACATGTATCTTATTATTGGAAAGCATGTACTTGAAATTATTTAATCCTCTAACTATAGAAAGTACTTGTTTTTCAAGAAAAGTGTACCTTGTCTCGTAGTCATGTAAGCTTTTCCCAAAGAAAGCAATTGGCTGCTCAATATTTTCATCATTAACCTGAGTTAATATGGCTGAAATGGTTTCAGCTCCTGCAAGTGCATACATTGTAAAATCCTTATCAAAATTTGGATTTTCCAGGGTAGGAGCTTGTGAAATAGTTGTCTTGATAGCTTCAAATCCTTTTCTTCCTTCACTGGTCCAAGAGAAAGTTTTATCTTTCTTTAACATGGTTGTTAATGGCTTGACTAATGCTGCAAAATCTGGAACAAATCTTCTAACAAAGTTGATTTTTCCAAGAAAACTTTGTAGTGCTTTCTTATGATGAGGCAAGGATAGCTGTGAAATTGCTTCAATTCTGAAAGGATCAATAGCTAAACCTTGTCTAGAAACAATATGTCCAAGTAATTTACCTTGATGGACTGAAAATATAGACTTTTTGGGATTCAATGATATTCCAAACTGTCTGCAAAGCTGAAAAGTCTACCTTAAATGCATAAGATGATCATCAAAATTCTTTGAAAATATAGTAACATCATCTAAATAAACCAATATGCATTTATTTAATAGGCTGTGAAAATCCATGTCCATTGCACGTTGAAATGTTGCACCAACATTGGAAAGTCCAAAAGGCATTCTTTTGTAAGCATAAGTACCCCACTTTGTAGTGAAAGTTGTTTTGTATCTGTCTTCTTCATGCACAAGAATCTGATTGTATCCACTATAACCATCCAAAAGGGACAACCTGTCTGAACCTGAAACTGTTCTTAAAATCTGATCCATGTTGGGTAGTGGATAATGATCTTTTAATGAAGCTTTATTAAGATCTCTAAAATCCACACATAGCTAGATTTCTCCATTCTTTTTTCAAACAGGAACAAGATTAGCTACCCAACTTGAATGTTTGACTGGAAAGATAATACCTGATTCAATCAGCTTGGATAACTCTTTTCTCATCAATGGTTCAATCTTAGGATTTACAGGCCTTTTTTGCCTAACTGGCTTGGAATTTGGCTGTAACTCTATGGTATGCTGAGCTAAACTAGGATCAAAACCTCTCAGATCTTGGTATCTCCAAGAAAAAACATCTTTGAATTCTTTACATAACTTAATAAAAGACTATTTTTTAGCTGAGGAACATACCTTTCTGATAAATAATTTCTTTTCATCATCAACTAAGATCTCTTCGTAGTTATCTGCGTGAGTTGAGATCTTTCCTTTATCCTTTCTTAATTGATCATCAGAACTGAAAATATCTTCTAATGTGACCAGTCCTTGGGGAAGCTTGTTTGTCTTCAATTGAACAATCTGGTCACCATATAAATGTTGCAGTTTTTCTTGATTTACTGTAGAAAATTCAGCTTCTTGCTGCAGAAATCTACAAATTTTCTCATCATCTTTGAAAACTTGCCAATTTTCTTCATTATCAGGTACTGAAGGTCTGATAATCAATTTTATATGTGGTTGTACTTTGTTGTTTTTGATCTGTTCTAGCACCTCAAAGCTAGCACCAACTACTGCAAGTTTGTCTGCATGTTTGTTTTCAGCTCTTGGAACAGATTGCATATTAATAGCATCAAAATCTTCCATTAAGTCTGAAACTCTATGTTTGTAAGATTTCAATAATGAATTCTTACACACATTAAAGTTTTTTACTTGATTAATAACTAACTCTGAATCACCAAAAACTTGCAACATGCTGATACCTCTTTTTCTGGCCCATTGTAAGCCATGAATTAATGCTTCATATTCAGCTACGTTACAAGTACATGAAAATTACAGACTTAGAGCTGAAAAATACCTTTCATTTGTAGGGGAAGTGAGCATCAAACCTGCACCTTGTCCTTTTTTGTTCTTGGCTCCATCGAAATGAAGCTTCCATAGCCCTTCTGTTGTTTTTTCTATTTTGGACAACAAGGGGATTGGTGCATTTTCTTCATGCAAACAATAAATGCCAAATAAATCTTCTTCTGCTTCTTTGAAAGGATCATAAGCATGTTCTTCTTGAGTTTTTTCATCCATAAACAAGATTAGAAACACCATCTAATGTAGAAACATGTGTTGTAACATCAAAATCAGATTGATCTATGGCTGCATAATTTGCTGCAACATTTGAAGCATGAGGCTCAATATGAAATCTAGCCAGAGGCTCTGAATTTATAGTAACTTTAGTTCCATACCTTGTAGTAAAGAATAAAAATGACCAATCTGAAGAAAGATAACCTCCTATCTTTGTTGTAAAATCTCTTGATAAGCATAAGGCAAAGTAGGGAGGTAAATCTACAACAGTAAAATCTTGTAAGATAGAAACATTTGGGACAAGCATGTAAAGTTACCTCCAAATTTCTAATGATGCCAACTATGTTAGTTGTTGTTCCATCTAGCTGCAACACACTTTTCTCTGTAGGTTCATACTACAGGCCTAATTTTTCTACAATTTCTTTAGGCATTACTGTGTTGCTTGCACCACTGTCAACCATGCAGTTATGAACTAAATGATCTCCAATAATCAAAGATAGATAAAAGTGGTGGTTTTTTAATATCATGATCATTTAAAACCTTTTGTACCATCCACTTAACCTCCTTCATATGATCTTGCTCCATTGTACCAAGAACCATATCTACTTTCTGAGCTTCCTTTTCTGTTGGTTTTGAAGAAATCTGCAACTTAGCAAGCTCATGAGCAAGTAACTCTTGTTGTCCTAGAATACTTAGAGCATCCCATAATGAAATATTAATATTATGATTTTTCATTACCTCAACAATATTAAAAGAAGAAATGGTATTTGAAACAACTTCTAAAATTTTAGCATAAGCTTTAGAAAAAATTGACTATGCTTCAACAACTTTTGAAATCTGAGGTATGAATAATCTTCTAAGATCAGGGTGTAATTTTTTTTTGCTCTCTTTAGGAGTTGAATTGCTTGTTTTTTTTTAAGGAAACAATAGAGTTGTTTGCTATTTTTTGACCTGTACTTGTTGTTTTATCAGTGACTGTAGGAAAACAGGTCTATTTTGTTGTTTTTCTTTATCTTGAGCCTTTTCTTGAGACCTAGTTGTGACTGCAATAAAATATTCCTCTCCAAAGCTGACTAGATTTTGTTCAGGTGGTTTCTGACTATGAGCATCTTGCTTCCCACCCTCCATTTGAGGCATAAATAATGCTTCAGACTGAGGTTGTGCAACAAGGCTTATATTTAGGAATTAATTTGGACAATTAGCAGCTGAATGAGGTTGATTACAAGGTGGACACCATTCTTCTGAAACCATATTAACTGGAATAAGAGTGCTAGATGAACTAGGAGCCTTTGGATCAAATTTCCTTGGCTGATATGGTTGTCTATAGTTCTGATTTTGTTGGTAAGGCTGCCTATTTTGCTGATTTTTCTGATAAGAAGCTTGGTAAGGCCTGCTAGGCTGAGCTAGTTTGTTCTCAATTGATGTTAATTTATTTCCCATAGTCTGCAAAGCCTTAAATACATCATCTGATGGAGCTATAAAAATAGGCTATAAAATGGTAATAGGCTGTGGAACAAGTGCCAAATCTGCTATAAGAGGCATTGAAGGGCCTTGGGGCTAATTTTCCAGCTTGAATAAGGTTGTTTTCAGCCCTAATGGCAATATCATAAGCTGTTGGGAGAGTATCTCCTCCCATAGACTGAATCATGGCTGAAATATCACTATTTAAAGCTCTGAGATAATATAGAAATGCATGATCAACTTGAGGCTTAACACTGGCTGGAATTCTTTCCCAAGTTCTAGAAAATCTGATGTTAAAACTAGCCATAAATTCATGAGGAGCTCTTTTGATTGTAGAAATTTGTTCTATGAGAGATAAATGATCAGAATTGTCTTGAAATTTCTTAAGTAATTTCTCTCCTAACTCATCCCAAGTTGTTATACTCCCTATCGGTAAGGTTCTGTACCATTGCAAAGCTTGTCCTTTAAATGATGTAGCTAAAAGTCTTAAGGCTACATCTTCATGAGTTATATTATGAACTGCACAAAGGGTTGCAATATCTTTAATGTGCTCTGTAGGGGTAATATGATTTTCACCAGTAAATGAAGGTAAATTTTTAGGGCAGCAACAGGTATATCATGATAAACTTGAATTACTAAAGGGCTGCCATTAGTAAAGGTCACAAAATTTCTAGGTGGTTGTATAGCCATTGGAATAACATGGGATTTGAACAACAAGATTAATATGTGGTGAAGGAAGAGGAGGAGGGTTCCAAAACCAGGCCTATTATAAGGTAAGGTATTGCCAACTCTTCTTCTTCTTGCAGAATTCAAAGGTAAAGAAATAAAATCAACAGGAATTCATCTTACTGATGATCTTATAGTCAATTTATGCATGAAACATGCTACAAAACTGGTCTAAAATCAGCCTTACGGAGTCACCAAATAAATCTTTTGATTTTTAGAATAAATTGTTACAACTTTTCTTCTTCAAAACTGACTGTCTTTCACTGTAAATCTATTGTAAATTGTTGTAATATGCTGCAGTTCTAATCTGTGTCCCACCGGGCATGCCAAAAACTGTTATCTCTTGAAAGTGCACCCTGGTTGAGAGATGACAATAGGGGTTCTAATTTCTTGATCTCTCACTTTCGTAGATACAATGGAAACACCTCAGGTCTGTGGGTATACCTATTGTTGAGGTGAGTCTCTGGTATCAAGGCCGGTTCCTTATTGATGTATCCTAAACTAATTTTTTTGGGGTTTTGAGGGTAAAAAGATGACTGTAACTGAAATTGAAATGGGTGATACACCAAAATTATTGAGGGATTTGACTGAGTATATGCACAATAAAATTGAGAATGAATTTTAGATGCATGAACCAATGGTTTTCAGCAGAATATTAAGGAAAAACACTTATGTATTGAGGGATAAATCACAACAACACAACAAGATAAACATGCACACTAAGACTATGTAGAAAATACAAGATTTGCAGCAAGGTAAGATGATTAATCAGGGAATTAACATTCACAAGAATTAATGGAAAGATACACACCACTGCAAATAATTGGAAAGGCAAAAAATTTATTCTCATTCAAGGAAAAACTGGTAGAAATATGCTTCAGCACTCCTATGTCCAAAATTCCTCCTTTTGTGCTTTGCCAGTGCACACAATATATAGAAAAAATATTCACCCAACCCATCCTAAAAATAGGCTAAAATTTGTACTCGCCCATGCATGCTAATTTTACCCCTTTATCATGAATAAATAAAGGAATAAAAATAGACATGTTGATTACAATGAGGCATTAATAGCCTTAGTTACAAAAATAAACTCAAGTCAAAGTGCAGCTTGATTGGTCTATTTTTAATAAAAATTGGGTAAATAATTTTGGCTAATAATTAGCACTTGCTTGTTGTGCAAGTCTTCTCCAATGTGCAGTGCAACTTTTTATTCTTTTGCATGATGTGACACTTACAATTTGATCCACTTGCAGTGATAAAATTGGCACTTTTATAATTATGCCCTATTGGATGCACATGGAAAAATAATATCCCCTGTGTAAGAAAAATAATAATATCTTGATTTTTTCAAAATCATTAATCACCCTTATGGGGACCACAAAAATTATTTCTTCCATTTCTTGTGGGGACCACCTTGCATGTGCAAGAAAAAATGGGGACCACATTATTTTTGAAAAAAAATAATTAAGACACTTTCCTTTCATTTCATGACTACCTGATGACTTTATCACCCTGTGATTTGAGGTATATTTGTTTAAGGATAATGTGATTCTTATTTGAATTGGAAATTATGTAATAGTCTTATATTCTTTGTCCCCCTTGCAAAATTCATATGGCACATATACTTTGGATAAGACCTTAGTCAAGGTCAAACAATGATCAAGAATAATATTTATTTGAATAACCATTGGAATGACATATGATAATGACCACAATGATATACTAGATTAATGATTCATGGTCCACCTTTGCACTAATGATTGGCACCATATGATTTATCTTTCATTGCATTTTTTTATATCAAATATGGCTAATCATATTTGATTTATCCCCTTTGATTTTTAATGGCACCATATACATTCATTATTTTTTTTGAAAATCATTGCATTACCATCCTTTTGATTTTGATCACCTTATGCACATTAATTAGGTTTGGAATGTATTCCTTTTTATTTTTAGCATTTATGTTTTTAGACCTTAAATTAAAGGTAAAATTGATTATTTGAAAAAGGGGTTGGTCCCCCTTCCCCATGATGACTTGGACCCTTTGAATTACTTTTCATGGATTCATGGCATAAAAATGTTGGGTTTAGACCTTTTTGGTGTTGTTTAATTTTTTTGACTCCCCTTCATTATGTTTTTCCAAATGCATCATTGTTGATTTTAGGGTAACCAAATTAGGGTGATTTGATACTTAATGATGGTTGCAATGCATTAACTATTTAATTATTATTGATTGGAATGAATTCTTATGGTTTTCTTTTCCTTCTGTGCAAAGTTTTTATTTGAGATTTATGATTTCAATCTTTTTATTATCATTTTCATTGATCTTGATTTTCTATTGAAATTGTGCCATTGATTTGACTTCTCATGGAGTTAGTTGGTTATTCAACCGTTTGATCTTTGGCATTTTACCATTGATTTATGTTTTAAGATTCTAACTTTCGAGTTAGGATTTAAATGATGAGTTGTTTGAGTAAAAAAACAATGAAACCCTGATTTTTCATTTATTGCATTTTTTGTTTCTATTGAAGCCTCTGCAAGATAAAGATTTTATTCCTCATTAAATTTCATCGATATGGAGATTTCTTTGGTATTTTCTTGGCTAAGTTTCATTCAATAACTTGTTCTAGCAGTTTTTGTTTTAATTTTCTTTTGAGCTTTTGGTCTCATTAAATTTTTTTTAGAGCTCACTTTTCTTTGGTGAGATTTGAACATTTCTATCCATGAAATTTATCATGCTTTTAAAGATTATGAGTATATGCATTTTTTGAATTTTCTTTTTGTAAACTTTGCTAATTTAGCTTGACTTTTCTTTCATGGATTTTGACTTCTTAATCATTTCATCTTGAAAGCTCCTGTTCATGATTTCTTGCTCATTAAATCTTGCTCTCTTTTGTGAAAGTTTTACTTCTACATTATTATCTTGAGAAATAAGAAAGCTGATTCGTTTCTCTCATTTTAAACTTATCTCTTTCATATTTTGATTTTAAATTTTTCTATATTTAACTCTTTATTTGAAATAATTTACATTTTTTGATTTTTGGAAATTTTGTTTGAGTCTTTCTATTTTATTTGAAATATTCATTCTTAGGAAATCTTTTTTTTATTTCTAAACTTAAATAGAATTTTCTACATTTCTTTGAAACTTATTCATTTGTGATTTTATTTTCATTAAATTTGAATTTTAAATGAGATTGTATTATTTTCAAACTTGAGTGGGTTTTTTCAAATCCATTTGAATGTAACCACTTTGTTTGATTTAAAATTTTACTGATTTGATTTGTTTTTTTTCATAATTTGAAGCTTAAAACTATGTTTATTATTGTTGATTTAAATCAAAAATTTTGAATTAATATATGTCTTTTCATTGGCGAATCCTTGTTTAAACTTCAAAATCTGGGGTTTTGAATGTGTTTGTTTTGAATTTTGATGCTCTTTATTTTTTGATTTTTATTTTCCACTTTTTTTCTAAAAGGATTCATATTGCTTCATTTTAAATTTACTAGGTTTGTCTTGCTTAAATTTTTCTTTTAATTTATTTTGAGCATTCCTTAATTATAATTTTCTGTTTTTATTTCTTAAACTTTTCATTTTATATCTTATTTCTAATATTTCTTTTGTAAATCTATGTAATTTCTTTTGTTGGGACTTCTTAAATTGGGAAAACCATTTTGCTTTGTTTTTTATGATCTTTCATATTGAATATTGTATTCATTCTTGATCTTTTTATGTAACTTCAATTAAATTGTACTCTTATGAGTTGCTTTGAGCTTTTTCAATTTTTTTTTCTTGCCATTCTTTTGACCATTTTTATGATTTTATTTTGGCACTTACTGTGATATCTTGAATTTTTTTTCATTTTTCCTTTATACTATATTAAATTTCATTGAAGCTTTGGATTTTGAAAATGCAACTTTTTTTATAATTTTATGGTTTTGAAACTATCCTTGCTTATTTTAATCTTCAATGCTTTTTATCTTGAAATTTTCCTTTTTTTTGCATTTTGTACTTTGGCTTTCATTAGCATTTTTTTCATCTAAAATTATGAACTTTATCATTTTTATGAAAGCTCCTTAAAATGTTTCTGATTATTTCTGATAAAAATATTATTTGATTTTGATTTAGCTTGTTTATGCTACTTTTTAAGTGATCTTATTAGCAATTTGATTCATTCTTTAAAACTTGTAAACTTTGATACTTGCAACATCTTGATCCCTTTTAGACAAATTTATTTTGATGGTATATTTTAGTCTTGAAGTCTTCCTTGTTTATATCTTTATTCATATTGTTAAAATTTGATTTGCTTGTAAAACTATTTTTGTAGCATTAAGAATTTTGACTAGAATCTTTTCTTACTATTTTTTTCATTTGTATCCTTGATTTCAACTATGTTAAGAATTACTATTGCTACATCTTCTACAATTGATTTGAAAGGCATTCTAACTCTACTTGAAATAAGTACTTGCAAACTGTACTTTGATTGGAACTTTACATATGTTGCTAATTTTTAATCTTGGTTCTTAAAAATCTTTTTCATGATCCTTGAAAGCTTCCTATTTTGAATTCATTCTTGAATTACTATTATTGAAATTTTTTATTGTTTATAAATATTTGAATTTTTTCACTAACATAATTAAAAATTTATTCTTAAATCTTGATTCTGAAATTAAACACTTTCATACATTCATAATTTGAATCTTTAAAATAATGGAATAAGATTTCTTTTAAATGATGATGTACTTTGATCTATTAGTTGTATTTATGATGAAATGAAAAACAATCTTATGTACTCTTGCATCTTTTTTAAATCACTTCTGTTATATGAAATGATTTATTCTAATCTTTCTCATTATTATTGTTACTAAAGACTTTTTGATATATTGGATTTTTAAATCTTGCATGACTTAAAATATCCTTGTTGCTTCTATACACCTCTTAGGATTCTTAAAATTTTTTCAATTGTCTCATTTAAAATTACAAATTACATTCTGAAGTTAATTTGATTCTTTGTATCTTTTGTTATGGTTGTATCATAACTGTACTTCATTTGATAATTCATGGATTTGCTATATAGTGTGAAAAAATGTATGTAATTGATATGATAGCCTTTTGTATTATTATTTGAAATTGTGTTATTTTTTCATTTGTACTTTTTTTATTTATTCCTTAGACCTGTTCTTTCTGAATTGAAAGATTTAACATCATATCCCTTTTCAGAACTCTTGAATCTTTATGAAATCTTTAACTATGCAATCTTTAATAGTACAAAATTTTAAAATGATGATATTGATCTCTTTACTGCTTGCAACCTGTACCTGCACACTTAAGAAAATAGTTAGAAAATAATAGGCTTTTTGGCCTCTCTTATGTTCCATAGTGATTTCTTTTTCTTTTTTTTCTGTCATGATTCTGGAATCATATGTGCTCTGTAAGATAGTACTTTATCAATTTTGTATCATGTTTTGATGTACCTTATGCCTCTTGATTTTAGGAGATTTATTTTCATGAAAACTAGTAGCACAAGTATACAGATTAAACCCTGAGCTCAAAAACTGATGTCAATTTTCTCTTTTTTTTTAGGTACATGATGTTGCAATGGATGATGATGGAGAAGATGAAGATGAAGAAGAAGCTACAACTGAAGAATACCAACCAAGAAAACCCAAGGAAATGATGGGTTTTTCTATATTCCTTTTACTTTTAGCTTTATGCACATGTATCTTTTACTTCAGTAGTCATAAGTTACATCCCACGGCTTGTGTGGGAAACATTGAATTTCTTCATGAATAAATGACATTAATTTCTGTAACTGAGTTGTATACTTCTTTCTGCATTCATCTTTTATGATATGGATATTGATTGTATAATGAAATAAACAACTCAATCACATAATTAATGTATTTAAACATGAAGAAATAATGAGTTTTTGATGTACCTATAACTTAATAATGAAATCTTCTCAATTCCATGTAACTGTAACTCTGTTTGTTGCACTTGAATATAACATTTCACCTAAACTATGATTCTCACCTTCATCAAGGTAATGCATTAGTCCTTCGGGGATTTTGTGTTTCCTTGCTGAAGACGAACATGGAATGGTAGTCTATGTGAGGTGTTACATTTTGTAACAACACACATAGCTGTAGATTACATGTAGTTAATCAATTGCTGCAACTGAAAACACAATAAAACTATATGACTTCCCCTAGTTAGGTCCATTCTCATCCAAAAAAATTTAAATATGTTAAAAAAAAATAGTCGCAAAACACTTTAAAAACTGTAAAGAATAGAAAAACAGAAAACACATAAAAAATAGAAAAACACAAAACACAAAAACAATACAAAATTGTTTCACAGAATTCTCACAAATGTAAAATGCACTAAAAACAATCTTACAAAACCATAGATTTAGTTTACTTCTTTATCTTTTTTATTTCTTTGTTTTTTAGTTTCTGTACATTGATTGCTTGTATAGTTTCTGCTTGTTTGTACATTTGTATAGTTTTTCGCTTAAACATACTTTGTTAGATTCATCTTTTCTTACTTAGATTAGATTCATTCTTAGTTGTGCATATGAAGTTTTTTTTGCATACTTGTAAATAATTATACATAGTTGTGTTAATTCATGGTGTTTATCAATATATATTTGATAGGTTTGTTAACATTTTATTTTGTTTTCTTGACGCATGTACATAGTTTTGTTATCACATCATCATATCTCTATAATATCATCACATCTATACATCATATATAAATAATATGCTACATATACATCATACATGTATGTTAATCTAGTTGTCACATATCGTATCATCAAATAGGGCCAAAAGGGATCACAAATATCAAAATCTATCCCCCCCGCACCAATATCATCATATCATCTCGTCCACTAATCTATAACATCACATATACAATACAATTGATATTATCTATGGATCTATCATAAAAATAAAAACACATGGATACGTCATCAATATCCATCATGGTACATACATAAGAAATAAAATCAGACAACATCATGATCCAATCCTCATCCATAACCATAATAATCATCATGAATCATATAAATATGTGTCATGTCTAAATGCTAATTAATGTTAGTAAATATGAAATTTAAATGTGTAAAAAAGACCAAGAAGGGTTGGGGTACTCACGAATGGTCCATCGCCATTTTTCTGGATGTACTCTTGAATGGTATCAACGTGTCTATGGCGATTCTGCACCCTAGCCATCTTGCTCCTCGCTCGCAGTAAATCACAGTAAAAATTTGGTAGTGTTTGGTAGCAAATGTACTACTAATCACGATGATTTACACCCCTCGAGAGGGGTATATTTGGCTATTTTAACCCGTTGTGATCACTCTAACACTTCTTATATCCATAGTAATGATTGTTTTTATTAAATAATCATTTTAACTCCTTTTTGCCACGTCGAGGCGTGTTTTTACTACTTGGCACCTGTTTCTTCCCCCTAGAGAAATTTTCTTGCTTTCAGGTGATCTCCTATTTTCTCATTTCTTATAAAAAATCAAAATCCCCTAAACATTAGAAAAATTATTTTTTTTTTTCCAAAAAAAAAGAGAAAAATACACACACATACAATTTCAAATTTTCTCAAAAAATCTAAAAATTGTAAAATTTACGAAAATAGGTAAAAAAACTCATAGCTGCTGAAACTTGTGTCTTGCGCATAGTATTCATTTCATATCTTTCTAGAATTTTAACGTGTTCACAAATCAAATGAATCGTAGATTAGAATATTTATAACCATATACAAAGCTAGCCTACTTGCTTCATCGGTACTCTGGGAACATCTAGTTTCCTGATATTATTTCATTGAGGTCAACACTTTATCATTGGACCCGACATCCTTCATCATTTTCCCTTGCATGTATTCTTGCTAGGGGCATAATTTTTCACCCTTGTCATCAATCATGGACATTTAGGGATCTTCAGCATGATAAAAAAACATTTGTACAACCGTCTTGACCATTTTTGGTTTGAGTATGTGTGTTTTTACTTATTTCCCTATTACATGAGCTTGTTTCCTTATCATATTGCATTGTTTTTTGTATTTTTCATTGAGTTGGTGTTTTTAGCAATGGACAATTGTTCATAGTTTGGATTTTATGTCATTCTACTTTTATTGCGTTTGTATATCTTTAATAAGGACCGATGATGAAGATCATTGGCTATATGATGAAAAATAAAGTTGTTTAAAAAAGCAAGGAATGGATGTTAGCTCATTCGTCTCTTTGCTTCTTCATTCCTCTTCTAAATCATTCTCCTATCAATACTATTCTTCTTATTCAACTAGGGATTCCTTACCCTACCCATTCTTCTATCTATTTCTATCACCTTTTTCGATCGTCAATCACCTTCTTTCATCACCCCATCAACACTCGAAGGGGCATTTCTCACTTCTACTCTTTTTTTCTTCTATCCCTTCAAATTTTCTACTTGTTTATGCTTGTCTACTTTCTTTTAAGTGACATCGCTTACGCCACCTCAAAGAGAGGCAAATGTAGACACCTATAATTTATGCTTACACTTAGTAATTTCATCCAATCCAGTCGATTGACGACACTTGTGATAATCATACCCTTCTTCGCTCCAATTCTCGGATGACATATCATCAATATCGAGACCTTCTCGATCGTATATCCTCCTAAATTAATCAACATTACATTGGCTAATTATCTCTCTCTATTAGCTACAACGATTCCTCTTTTCAACCCTTCAATTAACCTCCCTAGTTCTCTCTAGACCACTTCTATTGGCTTTGATAGGCTATCTATTCAGTCACAATTGGTTATCCAGAGCCTTCCCAACTCTCAAAGTGTCTCTAATCATTTGCTAATCAAGTTTAACTAGCCTAAACCTCTAGTTAACTAGCCTAAACCAAGTATTCTTAACTAAGTCTAATTGTCTCATGTTTATCCTAATCAATAAATCCTAAAGTGTTTTTTGAGTTTTAATCCTCACATGCACCCAAATCATACCAAGTATTCCTCTCCAAAACTTCTAAAAGCTTGCACATCCTCCATTCCTCCATTCTACTTTCGTTAATTAATAAACTCCTTCTATCCCTTCATGAATTTTCTACTTGTTTATGACTTGTCTAAACTTTCTTTGAGGTTGACGTCGCTTACGCCACCTCTAAACCTTCCTTATCTATAATGTAGACACCAACATCTCTATGCTTATCACTTAGCATTTCAATCCAATGTAGTCGATTCTTTTATACACTTGGGTTATATAAAGAGCTCTCCTCCTTCGCTTTCTACTTACACCTAAATGAGCATTTACGACACCTTAAGTCGATCGTATTCCATCTTATAATCAACTTAGTTTGGCTAATATCTCTCATTAGAGTGGAGCATAAACATTCCTCATTTCAACCATTCAGAACCATCCAAGCTAGTTCTCTCTAGACCACTTCTATATGGCTTCGTAGACTATCTATCAAGAATCACAATTTCGTTATGACTAGATGAACCTCTCAGCTCTCCAAGAGTCTCTGGAATAAGCAACTTGCTATATCAACCCTTCAACTAGCCTAAAGGACCCTAGTTAACTAGGTCCTAAACCATTGATTTATCTTTCTAACGAGTAGAGCAATAAATGTTAGCATGTTTATCCTGAATCTTGTTCCTAAAGTGTTTTAATATAGAGCTTGATAGTTTATCCCACATGCACCCAAATCTATTAGTATTCTGGTCCATAGATGTTAGTTTAGCAAACTTTTTAAGCTACAAGGCTAAGCCTACCCATTCAATTTCACTAACTTTACAAAGTAATGGTTACACACAACTTTTCATGAGTTTTTTTAAGAGTTTCATGGAGATCATAGCCTAGGAGATGAAGCATTGTTATGGAGCTCATCATGGGCACCTGTAGATACCTTAAGCTAATATTCTTAGAGTTTTGATCTTGGGTCATCCATCATGTAAATTACATAGCTTCATCTTGCACTAGCATGTTATAATTAGTAATGGAATAGCTAAGCTTGGAAAATGTAGCCATTCAGTAAAAGGTTCATTCACCCTCATTTTCCTTCTCTCTTCTTCTAGAACTGTGGTGATTTTAGATCCTCTGAAGGGATTGCTCTTTGAATTTCAAGCTTACTCTACTCTCTTGAGAGGTTGGGAATTCTTGATTTTTGGACAACATTTCTTGTTTATTTCAAGCTTTGAATACATGCAAAGTAAGTTTCCTTGCTCACCTAAAATTTAGCTTATGATCCATTGAGGTATACATTATATGCACTTAAAGTATTTGGGGTTTTGCCCTCATATCTACCATTTTTTTCTTATGCAAAATGGTTTCATACCTGAACACTAACATTGGTTCCATCTTTACATGCAGTGCAATGTTTACAATTTCTATTATTATTGTATCATCTATGTAAGGAGTCCAATAACTTCATGTCAGTTTTAGGATTTGATCGTTACTTTGCTAGCTGTCAGATCCTGTAGAATCTATGTCTATCATTCGAACATTTTTACAACATGGGTTTAAGTTGGCCTTCAAAACACGTATCACAATTTACTATCCACCTATGGCAAAATTTGAGTCCAACTCAGCAATTTATCATTTAACGTTTGCACAGATTATGGGTAGATATGGTAAAAAAAACTTGAGTTATTTAGGTAGGATCCATAATTGCATTTATCGAGGTTTGTCTTAAGACTCCAGCTCTCAACTGGATTAGATATAATTCCCATGCTATTTGTTTGGGAGTCTCAGTTGATCAAGCATACTAAGTTGATTTTTCATAGATGTACACTTTAAGTGATACATAATCCTTCACATTTGAAATACATACTATGTAGCAGTGGCACACCTGAGCTTTTACGATTAAGTGGACATCAAAATGTTATGAAGGATAGTGCTCATGTGGTTGGCATGATTATGAGACACCTAACCATGATGGAAGTTTGAATGATAAACTTAAATATATCTTGAATAATTAATGTAATCTCTGAAACATATGATCAACATAAGATCGTATTGGAGCCTTGATGATTGTATGTGTAGATCTACCATTTTTAGTATGTTATAAGTTACATTGACAATTTTTAAGCATAAGAAACATATTGTTGCCAGTGCAATACATAAAAATAATTTATGAACATTATATGCTCTTCTGTGATAGACTAAGTTTATAAGATATATTAATGCTTGTAGCTATATGGTGATTAAACAGGCTCTAATTAACTGTAGTGAACACATAGTATGAACAGTAATGGATTAGATGTGGTGTAGTATTACCATCAAAAGGATTGATCTTCAGAAACTAGGTTTGGGCTTTATTTTAACATGGTTAAACATATCCCTATAGGCTTGTTGTAGCAAATAATTCTTTCTTGCAAACAAAACGATCACTCGATCACTAGAATCTCATGATGGATTGAATGGGAATGAATTCATGCTAGAAAATCACATTTTAATGCCAATCTCTCATCTTTATATGCTTCTATGTGCAAGAAGTGCAGTCATTTTAGTTCTTACATGAAGATGCTCATTTTTTTGAGTGGCTTTCATCAATGTCTCTCTTCCAGCAAATGGTTATCAACATATGAAATAAGGCTTTGATAACAATGGCCCATTGTAAAAGAGTATATTGAAAATTTAAGCATTTGTAAATTATGTTGATTTTATAGACATAATTACCATGCTTAATAAGGAGTTTAAATACATCAAGCAGGGAACCTTGTTAAGAAACAATGCATCTTGTAAGGTATTTTGAACTATTATGTTCTATGACTCAATCTATGATCCAATTAAAATCTTGCTAACCTTCCTAATGCTAAAAAGATTCACATAATTGTATATTGGATAGTTAAATTTATTTACAGTAGAATCAGAAATGGGCCTAACCTGAAGTTTGTTATTAATCTGGCAATTTAACGAGAATCATTGTTGCATAACAAGGATATTAATGAATATTATGTCTCCTAAATGTAGATTCTTAAGAGGTTTTTATTTGAGCACACAAACATGTCTACATATGTCTATGCCCTAAGATTGAAGCTGCTACATGATTTTTAACACATTGAACAATAGTATCCGCTCTACTACCTATGTTACACACAAAAAAAATCAAACTGAAGCCCAATTGGTTTATAAATATATGAAACAGTAGAATTTGAATTTGAAACAGGATTCATCACACACATTACAGTCATACCCACCCACACACATGTATTTGAAGCATTATATGCATAAGTGATTCATAATGATGAAAGCAGAAAACACATCATTGTAGAAATAAAGAATAATGAATTTTATATATCTTAAATGTTGCCATATTAAACTGTACACATTGTAACTAAAACAAAATTGTTAGAGATTAATAAAAAGTAGTTCCTCTCAAAAGTGCTTACAGGAAAATTCATCATGACTACTACTGTACTTAATGCCTAATATAGCTGCAACAACGTCATTTGGGCATCATCCCTAGAAATCGATGGGGGGAAATAAGGAATTAATGCACACACTTTGAGCCCTCCCATATGTATATGAATGATTGTATGACATAAATCCGAACACTGAAAGTATCGGTGCATATACCAAAGTTACGTGTGCGTATGAGGATATTTCATTGAACCGATGTAAATTATCACACAAAAACCTTTCAGTATTGTCTTGGTACCACGTATCGAGTTATTTCATGTATGATATCACCTATTTCATGTACCTTCAGGTATATTAAAAGGGTGAGCTTCTTCCACGTACCGATGGGTATATCAGAAGGGTGTATATAGAAAAAGGTTTGATATATCATACTGATGGTATATAGATTGGGAGACTTTAAACCTTAAGTGATAAGAGTCTTAACATTTTTCAGTTGATTCAGAATATGGGCACCGATGTCCCTAAGTTAATTATTTAAGAATCAAACCTCCTAAGAGGAGATAATTATGTTGCATGGAAGACTGAGATCAAAACACAATTCGAGTTTGAAGAGATTTGTCCTATTGTGAATGTTTTCAAAAATAGATCACTAGATGATGCATCCCAATAGATACATTTTGACAAGGCCAATAAGAAGGCCAAATTCATAATCTTGTTTGCAGTGTCTAATGAAATGCAACCCCGCATTCGAGATGCCAAAACATCCAAATAAGAATGGGATAAATTGAGCACTGTGTATGAGTCCAGAAAGAAGAACACAATATTCAATTTTGCAGAGGTAATTTGATACACTTTAATTCAATTCAAATGAGAAAGTGGAATATTTATTGCGGAGAATTGTAGAATGGAGGGATTCACTTCTAGCCCTAGGAGAGGAGGTTAAGATTTTCTCCATTGTCTAGAAAGAGCTTTTCATCTGCTTCCTTATCAATTTTGTTCCTGAATAATTTCTTCCCCTCCATGCTTATCCCGGTGGTAAATGAGATGAATTTTTTTTATTGAAAATGATATAATATGCTCATCCATGTGGCACACTTTTGCATAGATAAGTGACAAGATTTTTTATTGAAAAATATAGATTACATGTTGGAGTGATGATAATTGATTTACCTATTTATAAAAATATGAAATGTAGGATTTGAATTTTTAATGTTATCACACACACACAGTTATCACACACAAGTGTGGGACTGTGTGAAATCAAGCGTGTCCACTCTACAGAAGGTCAGATTCCTATCCTATCCTAGTGCCAACTACTCCAAAGTGCAGAGAGTTACATATCCAATCCTAATCTAATATTTCCAAGGAGACTAGAGATAGAGAAAATGCATGAAAATAAAACCTACTCTAAGGGAAGGTGATGCACCAAGAAGGATGTTGAACAACCTACACAATAAAGACTAGCACTACTAAAACCTTGTACAATGAAAACAAAAATAATACACAATAACCTTGCATGTAATGAAATATCATAAAGATGCAATATAACATTTTTTAAATAGGGTTGAAACATCCACAAATCTGATTTTATTTCTCTCAAATTTGATACAATACATCACATTTAGGGCCAAAGGCACAAATTTTGCATTACAATGTTCAATAGGGAGGTTTGAAATCTAAACAAATCTCTTATAGTAAAAGAAATGAAGGGAGGGGCATATACAAGTTTTCCAACCTTTTGAAATTAGCCCCTCCTTACAATATATAGGAAGAATGAGAGAAAGGGAGAGAGAAGGAATTCGAAAACCTGCTTCAACCACCCAAAAATGCATTAAAATCTCCTGCAACAATGATAGGTGCCCCTGCAAAACCCATACCTCCATGTACCTTTCCTTGTTGGGAAGAAAGGAAGCCCATAACTTCATCATTTTGGTAGGTGAGAAATCTGGAAACATTCCTCTAAAATGAAGACTATATTTCCTCATTTTGAAATACATAACCTCATTAAAATTAAGAAAAGCTAGTTTTTTGATTGTGTAGAGGACACTAAGAGATTTCCAAAAAATCCTATTTTGTGCAAATTCGATCTCCCAGTCAAAAGTTATGGCCATATGAAGATGAGGGTGCCATACTATGATAAATGCGAGTGGTTGATCTACCTGTTTCGGAGCTTTGACCCTGCATTGCATCCTTTAAAATCTGAAATTTCAAACTTTCAGGATTCAGAGCTTCGAGTTTTTATACTTCGGAGGTTATAGTTATTGTTCATCTAGAGAGTTGGCCAAGAGTTCTGAAATGTCAAACCTTCCGAAGTCCATGAAATTTGGACTTCAGAGTTCAGACTCTGAGCACTTTTTATGTGGCACTGTTCACTTGGTTGGCCCAAATATAATGTTTCAGAAATATTGAAACCCGAAAGTTCAAAAATTTAGAGTTTGGGTTTCAGGATCTTTGTGTTTTGTGGGGGTTTCAAGATTTCATGGGTTTTTTGGGAGTTCGATTTTTGGGGTTTTAGGGGTTCGGGTTTCGGGAATTCAGTTCATGGGGTTTTTGATCGTACTATATCATCAGACTAGGTTCATGAAACCCCAAACTTCTGAAATTCAGACAGTTTAGGTTTCAGGATTTTCTTCTCCTCCTTTCTTCGCGCTTCTTTACACTCGAATTCCCCGAATTTCACCCCAGAATACCTCCGAATAACCCTCACCTTCGAAGTTTCAGAATTTGCAGACTTCGGAGCTTCTTCATTCCCCCGAAAATCTCAAACTCCTGATCTCAATTAGTAATGTGCTTGGCTTCACTTAAATTTTCTCAGGCTCAAGCCCTGAAATGTGAGCTCCATGGCCGGATTCGATCCTCCTATTTTCTCTATGTGAGGTCATGTTTGTCCAATTTTCCCTGAGGGGAAAAATTGGATACCACAACATCAGCAAGGGGAAAAACAAAAGAAGAAATGTCCTATTTGCCAAAGAAGACATGACTTGAAATATTACTAGTTCCACACGTACAAGAAAGGTTCATCTAGTAGTTCTGGACCTCAAAATCAGCCATCTCATCAAGGACAATCATACTACGAACAAGGGAAGAAGAAGGGGAACTGGCAAAGGAAACCACATCAGAAAGGTAATGTAGCTGAGTAAGAAGATCACTCCAACAATGAATACTTATTGTACATTTCTCATTCTAGTGAACCATCCATGTCATGTAGTGTTTTTTCAGAAAGTTTATTCGGGAGCCACTCAACACATGACCGGGCACAGATACCGGTTTACTACTATGAGGGACACACCTTTGAAAAACCATGTTTCCTTAGGTGATTATTCTTCTTACATAATACAAGGTATTGGGAATATTTATCTACCTCTTAGTTAACAAAATTGTAGATTAACAGACGTATTATATGTCCCTAGATTAATAAATAATCTACTATCAGTTAGTTAGCTTCTAGATATTAATCTAAAGATTGACTTTGATAGTCATTCCGGTATTAAAGTGTGTTTGATTCAAGACAAATCTAGAGGCTCCAAAATTGTTGTAGAAGCCTCCAATGTGGGACGTATTTTCTAGCTTGACTTTATCCACATGGATGGTCAAGTACTTGTGGCTAATAATTATTCCTCTGCACAGTTGTGGCATCGAAGACTTAGTCACATTAGTTTCAAATATCTCAAAATACTTCACTGGTACAACATGGTGAGAGGCTTTCCATATCTCAAGAAGGATACTAATAAGTGTCCTAACTATCTAGCAGGTAAACAACATAGAGCTTCATTACAGAAAAGTACTTATCGAGCTCCAAGTAATCTTTATTTGGTTCATATCGATATTTGTGCTCTGATGTAACCTACTAATTATAGATTTCATTATTTCATGTTATGTGTTGACAATTATTCAAGAAAAATGTGGATATTTTGTCTTCATAAGAAAAGTGATTCTTTTGAGAACTTCAAAAAGTTCAAATTGGCTATAGAGAATGAGACTTGTCATCATATAAGATCTCTCCGCTTAGATTGAGTGTGGGATTTAAAAATTAATGAGTTCAAAGCCTACTTTCAAGCTCACAGAATTGGTCAACACATGCCTCCTACACACATGAAAACATTATGGTGTTGTTAAGAGAAGGAACCATACTATCATCTAGATGGTGTGTTACATGACTGATGTTTTTGGACTAGTGAGGAAATTCTGGGCAAAAGCAACAAAGACAACAATATATTTTCTTAACAAAGTGCCCACAATTGCTCTTGATGGAGTAACACCACATGAACCATAGTATAAAATGGGAAGTGATCCTTTGCACACTTTAGAGTATCCAGGTACAAATAACACACGTAGATACCCAAGAAGAATATAAATAAGTTGGATATGCAATCTCAAAAACATATCTTCATTGGATATAGTTAAGAGGCTCTTAGGTAGATATTAATAGATCTGAAGACTAGAAAATTCTACACTAGCAAAGATGTTGAGTTCTTTGAGAAGAAGGAAGATGAGACTCCACGTCCAGACTCACCTGATGTAGATATTTCACCTGTTGTGAAAATAGAAGCTGATGTTCCCACTAATGACAATGATGATAGGGATAATATTCAAAACATAGTACAAAGTAGATGGGACCATTGACATGTATAAAGCGATACTGATAGTAAAGGGGTATGGACAAAAGGAAGGCATAGATTATGAGGAGACATTTTCTCCCAAATATAACATCAAAATGATCAGGATGATCTTTTCTCTAGCTTCTCAATATGGTTGGAAAGTGCATTAGATGGACGTGAAAGTGCCCTTCTGAATGGAGATCTACAAGAGGAAGTTTATATGACTCAACCTAATGGATTTTTTGTACCTGGTAAAAAAAAAAGGTATGTAGACTCAAGAAAATCTCTGTATGACCTTAGACAAGCACTTCGGATTTTGTACATCAAATTTATGAACATTTTATTACAAATAGATTCATCATAAATCCATATGATCCCAATCTATACCCCAAGAGGCAAGGAGGAAAGATTGTGATAATTGTTGCATATGTCAATGATTTAGTCATGTACAAAGCAGTGAAGATGATCGTTGCAACGAATAAATATCTTTATCGATCATTTGAGATGATAGATCTCAGGGTCATGCACTACTATCTTGGATTAGAAGTATGGTAGAAGGATAACCATATATTTATTTCTCGGTTAAAGTGTACCAAGACAACACTCAAGAAGATTAGAATCATGGATTACACACCTATTGTTACACCCATGGAAACAAGATTGCAGTTATCTCATTCATATCCATCTCCTCTGGTAAATTCAACTCTGTATTGAAAGTTGATTGGGAGTCTCATTTACCTAACATATACTAGACCAGATATCATATTTTTAGTGAGTTATCTTCCTAGGTTCATGTAATAACCCAAAGTTTTTCATCGAAAGCAGCAAGGAGGATCTTGAGATGTCTTAAGGGTACAATGGATCCTGGTCTAGAATACAAGAATAATGATCAATTCTTCTTGACTGGATATTCAGATTCCGATCATGCAGGTAATATTGATAATAGGAAATCTTCTTATGGATTTCTATTCTTTATGGGATCTGGATCGATATCATGGGGAGGAAAAAAAAAAACTATGTTTCTCGTTCTTCTATAGAATCCAAATACTGTGTGTTGTATGTGGAGCTTCTGCGAAGCGATATGGCTATGTCGCATACTGGAAGGACTTGGGAGTACCATAGGAAAAACCTATCATGTTGTATGTAGACAATGAAGGTGTTCTCAAACTTGTTCGCAATCCAATGTTTCATGCGAGCATGAAGCACGTCGAGGTATAGGTTCATTTCATATGCGAGCATGTGCTAAAACACAATGTACAACTTCAGTTTTTCCCAGCGACTGAACAACAAGAAGATATCTTCACAAATTCACTTGCACATGAAAAATTCAAGATGTTCATAAAGTTCCTCTCCACCTCACTTTAGACAATGCAAAATTAAGGGGGGATTGTTAGGTAAAACTTAGTTTACCTTAGTAATTTAGAATTTATTGTTGTAACTAGTGGTTTCATATTATTGTTATATGGTTATGAGATTATAACCACATTTATTGTTTTATTATATTCATGTTGATTTTTTTTTTGCATTGTTGTAACAATCATATATTTTTTTAATTTCTATATGGTTTCTGGGTAAACCTTTGCAAGTTATTATTTCTTTGTACTCAGTTGTGCAATATCTATAAATATTGCAGCCATCACTATAATAGGTTGGTTGATTAAACATTAATATAATTGTGAGGATTTCCTCCCTCTTCTACAACTATATTGATATCCTTCATGATCACCCTATTATGAAATGACTGATTACATCTGTCTTCCTCCTTTTTTGAAAATGGCATTGATTTTTTCCTCATTGGTCTATTTTATAGCACAATGGGCTTAGATTTTCCTATTGTGCTACACTAGATATTTCCTTTTCATTACTTATTTCATTCTATATATTCATATTAGCTAACTTACATGTAAATTTCTTAATAGAAATGTGACAATAGTAAACAAATTTTAATACATACTTTCCCTAGATAGGGAAAATAACTTTTCCACCTTTACATATTGAATATTTATGATTTATCTTGTCATCGAA
Source organism: Taxus chinensis (assembly GCA_019776745.2). Lineage (NCBI taxonomy): Eukaryota > Viridiplantae > Streptophyta > Pinopsida > Cupressales > Taxaceae > Taxus > Taxus chinensis. Next base: position 454,664 of record JAHRHJ020003388.1, read on the forward strand.
CATACTAAAATTACATGATAATATATTTCTAATTACTACATGTCATATGGCATTTGTATATACTATGATTCTTTCCCTATGGGTTCATCTCCCTATTTATGATTCTTTCCAAATGCTCATCTAACTCATGAATTTTCTATAAACATGTATAACAGGATAATATATTTTTCCCTCAACCTCATGATATTACATTGATATTATACCTGGTGCAAGTTATTCCTTGAGAAAGATGTTATGGACATCCTAGACCTCTACAATTTTGTTTATTCACAATATTTTTATCTTTCACCTGCATGATTGGTTAATGCATGATTAAATACAAGTATTTTAGGAATATAAATATTCACAAATGGGAAACTAAGACATGAGCATCACTTACTTTGATTTCATGCGGAACTTTAGTTGATGTCAGCTTTCAATTGTATGGTTATTTACTTATCTAAGGGAGAGGAGCCAGTAGTAGTTGTGCACCCTAAGTTAAGGGGTGTACAAACACACATATAAATACATCGAATTTTGAAAAAAAAGCCTTTAATAGATATTTTATTTTTAATCTAAATAAAAAAAATTTGAACATTTTTATTTTATGGAAAGTTGTTTTTAAAGGGATTTAAATCAAGTAGTTTTCCATACAAAAGGAAAAAAAAGGGTGGACCATTAGTAGGGCATTATGACATGCATGTTTTTTTACCTATGTGGCATCATGTGATTGGGTGATTCTTTGATGTGATTTGATGTGACATATTTTATTAGCTACCTTTTTTTCAAATGTTGAATGACAAATGTACATGTACTAGTCACTCACTTTACAATACGCTCGCCATTATTGGTCCATGCTCCACTATTGGCTCCTCTCCCTTATATTCTACACACATTATTCTCACAGTATACATGAGTTTGATGGAAGACGTGATGTACATGAGACACTGACATACATATGTGATAAATGCAGCATGCACAAGGTAATACTTAATATACTGTAGGCATTTTCATATTGCGGGAATATTCTTTATAATATATCTTTATATATCTTAGTCCATTAATCATATTTAGATAAATAGATTGCTTATAAACCATGTTCTCTTATAAATATAAATAGATTGTTACCTTCAATAGATGTTTATAAATATAAATACATGATAAAATTCGTACTCGTTCTTGATGATTGTGGCACTGATATGTACATTTATTAATCATTACATGATTTATATATTGAAAATTATATGTTTTTGTGAGAACATTTATCATTTCATATACGCTTGTGTTTTGAATCGTGTATTAGTTATTAATAAGATTTTATTGTAAGATATTGTGTAAGTTGTGAGGTTACATATTACTTCCATGCTTATTGATCTATTTGTGTACATATAAATTTGTGAAGCACTATAGTTTATACATGTGCATATGTGTACAAATCGCATGGATAGAGATGTATATCTGAGCGTATGCCACATGCCCACTAAATTGTCAACACCGAACAGTCTTACTAATTGAAAGGTGACACAAATACTATATATATATATATATATATATATATATGACCTCATTATGTGGATAAATATTCAAAATATCTTAAATAAGAAGGGTAACTATAGAAATGGAAAATTCATTAATGGATTTTTTTTTGAGGTGTTTATCTTATCCATTAAAAGTATGAATCCCTCGTAAATTAAATTTTCATTATTATCTCATAACTTGTTCACATGCATTTTTTTATGCTTCCACATGTTTCATACATTTGTATAAGGGAACCTGTAACTACAACAAAAAAAAATTAGATTTTCATTATGTTATGATGTCTGTCTATGTGGTATTAAAAAGTTACCATTATGACACAAGCTATAAAGATTGTGTACAAACTTACAAGATTAATTTTATGTTGCTAATTACATTTTTTGGAAATATTTCCACAAGTATTTGCAAATCATTTCACCACTTACCTTTCATTCATTTTTCTAAAACTTTGCATGCATTTTTTATGTTACCACATTTTCCATACATATCTATGATGGAAATTTCAAGTACAACATCATAGTAGCCCCTTCTCCATGATGTCAATACCTTTTTTGAATACAAAAATTGATGGAACCTATTAAATTTTTCATATTTATGTTAATAATACAAAATATATTAAATTAAATACAAATAAAAAAATTAGGAAAAAATACACAAATATGTAAACCATAACAATATGGCATGTATTTGTAAAATAATGAAATTATTATAATTTTATTATTATTCTTAGAATGCTATTATTGCAAAAATGAATTGTCATATCACTTATATTGTGTGTAATTTTTTTGAAATGTATCTAATAAAATGAATTTTTAATATTAAGGGCATCCATTCTGAGTCTCCTTTACCACTTTTAGCTAATATTTCTAGTTTAACTCCTTTTACAGAAATGGTCAAACAACCTATATTCACCCAATCAATTCAAATTAATCCTAATGAAATCAAAAACAAGTTTACACAGTCATATCTTTCACCTTATCCAAAATTGAAATCATGTAAAAAAAAATTAATGACATCTCCTTAATAATTAAAATTAAATCAACCCATCATATAGTCTATATTTAAAGTATTTCTATATCCTATCTCATGCATTACTCCATCAAGCCATACACATACAACAAACATCTTGCAATGGCCCGTCCTATATGGTCTCCTATATTAATGCATTTTAAATTTTTTTTTTTGGAGATAATGCCATTTTCAACTATCATTTAGAAAATGTTCATGATACTCCACATTTATAAAACTTAGTCATAAAATATATCCCTTTCATATAATTTCAAAAAAAAAAAAAATAGTTCAATTTTATTTAATCTATAAAATAAGGACCTAGTATAGTTTAAACTCTTATTTTTCTCCTTTATATGTTATTTGTAACATTTTTTATAGATAAAATATCCTATTTTATTAGAAATGTGCTTCGTGATGTATATCAACATGATGAAGGGTACACAAGAAACTACATGATTTAAGATGTAGGATTTCCTTTTCACCTAGAGGACTTGCTAATAGGAGGGAATATTCTACACTATTAGGTTCTATTGTTTTATTTATTAAAAAATTCTTGTCACACATTAGTTATGTTTATATTATATATTGTGATGTATGTTATTGATCTAAATTATTGGAATTGATATAAAATCTTATGTGTGTTTTTAGTATATATAATTTCACATCCTAATTATGTGTACATATTATATTTTCTGATGTATTCTATTTATTCATATTTTTGGGACTAACACATGTAGAGGCTATGAGACATGTATATCATATGTTATTTGTGTAATGTTTTTTTTTTGTTTTTTTGTTAGGTATAATAAGGGAAGAAAGAAGTAAACTATCAAATTTTAAGGAACCTTCATTACAATCAAACATCCGACCCATGGTTTCATATTTATATTAATAATGCATGACATAGGTTAGATTTTCCAGTCTTTAAATTTCACTTTAATAGGATATATTTTCAAATTCCTAATGTTTTTTGTGGATGATATTTACTATTAAATGGTGTAAATTTTTTTGTAATATAATATGTAGGTAGGGGAAAATTGGAGATATTTGTGGTGGATGGGTTGTGTAATTGTTATTGAGAACTTTTTATATGGACAACTCCAAATTATATGGGTTTTGTAAATAACCAAAGGTTTTATAGTCTATTAAATAAAACCCATATATGAAGTATATTTCCTAGATACTAGGCGTTTACATTGCTTGTGTATCCATAGGTAATATAGCATTAATATTAGAAATATGATCATTTGTGTGATCACTAAATCTAAGATGTCATCCTGAAGGAGGATTAGTATAAGTCAAAGGTTTGGATTTTTTTTTCATCCCTAGTTAAATGCAAATAAATCTCAAGCATATGTAGATTTATACTAAGGTATTCTCTTATTCTAGCTTTGTATTTTTTTTAGAAAATAATTTGTATTTTTAATAACAATAATTAACATTGGTCTTATTGTTATACAATAATAGATATTTGCTCTCATACTTACATTCATATATGCATATATACATACACATATACATACATTTATAAATATATACATACATGTACACAGACACAAGCATGCACAAACACCCGGATCACATCATTTAAATTTTTAATTATGTAAATACTATGTTATATAGTTGTGTATCATAAGAAAAATAATTGACACCCTAATGGAGATGAGTATAATTAAATGATAAGAGGGGATGTAAAATGAAATCCTAATGTAAATACTAAACTATAAAAAGGGAATAATATGAAATCCTAATATAGAAGGAAAGATAAGGTTTTTCATATTCAAATCAATTTGAGGTTCAACAAAAATTTGTAGTTATTTTACTTATGTAGATATATAATGGCAGTAGAAATAGATCTTACTCTATGACTAATGAAAAGCTAATCATGTAGCTAAATGTTGATTTGAATAGAATTGTCACATAAATAGAAGAAATATGAATAATAAAAGAATAAAAAAATTGTTATTGATGAATCTACACTAAGCACATAGATGATAAAATCCTAAAATACATAGTTTTAATTTGAATCCATATGGATCTGAAAAGTTTCAACAATATTTGGAACTTATAAATATGTCATTAAGAGATAATGTGGAATAAAAAATTTAGAGAGAATATGTGGATGTTGCTAATAAATTTTTACCTATGTATTTGTTCCATTTTTCGAGGTATTCAATAAATGTTTGGGAGGGAGAAAAGTTATAAAAAAATGTTGAATACCTTCACATGCATTTGTACTTTGGATTTTAATATTTCTTATCTCCTCGATCCCTTGTAACTTTTTGTATAATTATATCTGTCATTTATCTAAACCATACTTTTTCAATGATTGATGACACGAGTCATTAAAATGGGTTATAATTTGGATTGGGATAACCTTAGCACACCCCCATGATGGTTGATAATTTCATATATTCCATCACTTTGATGAATCCTAAAACCATACATAGTTCTTTTATTTATGTGTTTATTCAAAATGATGTAAAATATAGATGCGATCCTTTTTTTAGACTTTGAATCTTTGAGTCATGTAATTTTTACCTATTTGTATTCATATTTGTCTTAGTAGACTATTCTAGGGTTACTTTTTAAATATTTTAGATATATCTATGCCTTTTGTAATATGCTATACAATGTATGTAAGATTTCCTTTGGTGGTATGAGTGCTCCAAAAGTCTAATAGATGAGGTATGACCCTAGGGGTAATTTGTATATATGTGTGACTCTTTACTATTTCTAGCCAAATTTGATGCATGAAATGTGTCTAGGATGAGATAATGGAGATTAAAATATTTGGAATGTAATTTTGGAGGCTCTTGGACATAATTGTCGAGTGTGACACTATCTACATATAATGTATTTTATGAGGTTTTATATTGTCCAAGATATGGAAAAAGGGATTTGATCACCGGAGAATGTTTGCATAGGAATCTTAAAGTGTTTCATAGACTAATTTTATTTTGAATAAATCTTAGCAACAGATGAAGGTGAATAATTTTGTGGAATAATAAAATGAGAAAAGGAAATTTATATCAATATTCATATGTATGTCAAGTGTGTATGCCAAAAATAATATTTACAAATTTCATAGACCAAATTGAGCTATGTACATAAAAATAACTATACTACATAAAGATTATTTATTATGTGAGTGCATAGATCATGTTATGTGAAACATGTGTAATAGTAAAATCTAAAAAAAATCAATTTCTCTTTACAATGGTAAGTTAATTCTTGATTGATTTAATGAGTCAATTTGTGTGAATCTTGTTATGATGTCCCAAAAATAAGTGTGGTCATGTTTAATTTTCTTTTTGGTTCACATATATTATAATATGGAAATGTTGGTGCCTTGTGAAAATAAGGTCAAATATGAAAATATTATAAGGAACTACTTTGAGCATGTCTAAGTTCACTTCATATTACTAATAATAATAGTATGAGATAGTGATATTATATTATTTTGTACTTCATTTTCTATATTATGGTCTATGATGGACACCATGTTACCTGAGAACACAACATATCATCAATTGATATAGGGAAAAATTAAAATGGGTAATTGTAGTGCCCACTTCCCTTTGACACCTTTTGATATTGATCATGAAACTATTGACTATACCATGAAAATTGTTATAGTTTGATTTAGTATGATGATTATATGTTAGAGCATGGATTATTTTTTACTCTGATTCATATATGATGCATGATGATTGTTATAGATGTTTTATATATTGATGTTGATATACTGTCTGACATGGTTACATTATAGATGTTTTTCGGGCATGTGATATTTGGATATTTTGAGTAGACCTAGAAAATGAAAATTGAATTAAAATTCATGATGATATAGTTGTTGATGAAATTTTAAGTGACACTGTTGATTGGCTTGATGATTGTTGTGATTCACATATATATTGATGACTTTAGAAGTATATTATATTTATATTCATTTGAATGTTTTGATATGGCCACGAGGCCGAAGGAGGTATTTATATTTTACAGGTTTAAAATATCACAACAAACATTGGGGGATTGGAGACAAATCACTTTAGAATTCTAGATGAATTCAACAAGGTCACCATGGAAACTGTATTTGTTTGTGTGTGTGTGATTGTGTTACGGATTCCAATGGGGGGGATCACCTTTAAATGTGACCAAGGGATTTCATGTATTTTATTTTATTTGGTCCCTTTGTTAATGGTTGCATGTGTTTATTTTGTGGTGCACTGACACATTTATTTATTTATTAAATGGTGTGTTAATATTGTGGGTAATCATGTTGTTAAGTTAATTAATTAAAAATATGTCATAACAAAGTAATTAAAAGAATTGTTGGCCTTGAATTAAGGTGTTGTAAGAAATGTGTAAGTAATATGTAAGTTGATTTTGGAGTAAGAAACATTTCATCTTCTTTGAAATTAGAATTTGTCCTTGGAGGCTGATTTTGGAGGCTTGTGGGACAAGTTAAACTTGTCCCATACCTCTTAAATTTATATACCAACCTTACCTATGGTTGGAGAGTTAAATTTATCCCTTTTTTGTGCATTTTTGTAATTCAAGTTGAATGTTTTTATTGCACTTTTCTTACATGTTTTAATTTCATTCCTTATGGGGTGTGAGCTTGTTTGAGTGTGTAAGTAAAACTATCATATTATTCACCCACCTATTGATTATGCATTGGAGAATGAAGTTGAATTTTATGTTGGGGTTGAGGATGTGTGATGTGGTATCCTACATGGATCCACCTTATCCTCTTCTCCTCCCTCTTCTTTTTATTGGAATTCCTTACTTGTTTTGGGTTGCTTCCCCTTTATCACTTCATTTTTGGGAGACTTATTTTGGGGTTTGGATAGCTCTTACTTTTGGATAAGATTGGAGATTTTTGCATGCTTGTAGATTGTTGATCTCTTGGGCTATTTTGTATTGGAAGGCTTGTTGTTTTTAACTTTGAGCAAACTCCATCATGGAGAGGTAAGAGCTTGGATCTTGGAAATTCTATTCTTTCCCTTTTATGAATATGTAAATACTTGTATGTTTGTTATTGTTTGTGTGATGTTGGGTAGATGGCCTAGGAATGGTGTAGGAGAAGACTATGGGGTACTCTTAAGGGGGGCATAAGTTTTTTGGGGAGGTATAAGTGTGGAGGGAGTTGGGATTTGGGTTCCACCTTGTAAAAAGAAATAGCTTGCATTTAATTACTCATGATGGGGTGCCATAAGAGGTTGGGGAGGCATAAGGAAATGTGACGAATAAGGGGGTACTTGGGGGAGGAATAAGGGTATGTCAGGGATTTGAAATTATATGTAGTTTGGTGGTTTGTTCTCATGTGGTGATACCCATTTCCCCTTTTGGGAGGCATAAGATATCATCCCCCATAGTTTCTTGCTCCTTTGGCTTGCATGAAAAAGCATGATTTTTGTCTGTTGTCTTTCATGTGGTTGTAAAAATATTATTTTATTTTGGACTGTGTTTTAAAATGAAATGTGCATGTTGAAAGATTGCCTTTGTGATGTGGAAGCCTTTTTTTTCCATGAGTTGAGTCACATTTCTCATTACATTGTGGTTAAGGCTCGGGGGAAAATGAAGAAGGATGGATTCTCCTTTTCATTGGATGTCTTGGCTAGGTGGAGAGCATTTCCTTTCCCTTGCTCTTGTGGTGATCAAATTAGAAGAATGAGAAATCTGCATGTTACTATTCTAGAGCTGAGAAAAAGACAGTGTTGACAGTCCCTTATGAAATGAAAATTTTATCGTAGACCTTTCCCACTTGAAGTGGATGATCTTTGTATTAATTATCATGGAAAGATATTATGTATTGGCAATGAAAGTGGAAATTAGAAATGTAAAAAGAGTAATACTTTGTATGCTGTGTTGGAAAGAATGAGAAAGAAAGATACGTGTTTGTATGTTGCATTTTGAAACCAAAACTAAAGGAAGTTGTAAGAGTCATTTAAATTAATGGAAGTGGTGTTGTCTTGTCCATATGTTGTTATTCCATTGGAAATTAGTGTTTAGCATTCACTATGAAATCCCTGTTGGAAAAGTGGTAAAGTGAATCACGTGAGAAGAAAATCATTATTATTTTTTTCTGTATATGATATATGTTTTGGAAGGAACAAAAGAAGAAAGGTTGTAATGTTGCATTTTGGAATCAATAAAAGGATTACATTACCTTTTTCATCTTTATTTTTGTATTGAAATTGATCATCTATTGTGTTTTAAAAATCTTGTTGAAAAGAAAAAAAAGTGTGTGAGGAAAAATATGATGCTCTGTTCTCCTTGAAAAATGTCAAGACTCGAAATCAGAATTGTAATTTTTGCTTCTGAATGGTTTGATTAAGTCAAATAATGTGTTAGATTGGAATTGGAACGTATTCTAAATACTGGGCAGAAGAAGAAAGTAATTAAATAGATCCTTTAAAATTTTTCCCTCTGTTTTATTCTTTCAAACTTACAATCATCTAAACAATAAATGCACAGTTCGAACCTGCAATAAAGAAATAACAATGAAACTAAAATAGACCTGCCAGGGTATAAATGAGTTCAATTAGACAAAGACACTTAGAGGAAATATTTCAAAACTTGGCAAAATTGGGCTCAAACCATTTGCAGTCTTTTGCTGTTAGGAAATGAAAATGTTCAAATTGCAAATCTATTAAAAAATGAATCTTGAATCCTTCCATTAAATCCATCTAAGAACATGTTCCCATGTTTATTTGACATGTGTTGAGAGATGGAAGGATGGATCAAGATATTCAATCAATAAATTTCACAAGTTAAAACCTTTACCAGTTTGCACTGTAAAATCCTGCACGACATTTTCTTAAAAATCGACCATGTTTTAATCTATATCAAAATAAAAAGTTTATGATCCTTGAGTGAATAGGATGTCAATAGCTTTCCATAAAGTCCTCATTTTCCCAAAATCGAGCTCTCTATAAAAAGTTATGGCCCTCTGAAGTTTTTCTTCCTTAGCGTCTAAAAAATGGAAAAAATTTCCTTCGCGGGCCTGCGACAGAATTTTTCACACTTAGGCTCTTAGGAAAATTTTTAGGAAATTTTTTCCAAATTTTCCCCGCCGCTCTACCATCCGTAGCCAATCAGAGACTGCCACGTGGCACCACGGGTGTTGCGGAGGGGCGGACCCCTTTTTAAAAACTTAGCACTCTCAAAAAAAATTTGGAAAAATTTTCCCAAGTTTCTTTTGCCGACCCGCAACCAATCAGAGAGAGGCTTCACATGGCACAACGAGATTTGCAAAGGAGCAGGTGTTATTCCCTTTTACCTTTGGGCTTTGGAAATTTTTGGGAAAATTTTCCAAACGACTCGTTTTCGCATTCCGAATTTGGGATGAGAGACTGCCACGTAACAAATAGGAGGCGCTCAAGAATGTCAGCGAAGGCGCGGGTGAATTTATCCCCTTTTGCCTTCGGTCCATGCAAAAAATTCTTTCCCCACCACCCCACTTTCCCTGCGTTGGCTTATGTGATGCCACGTGTCCCTTAGCAGCTTGCGAGACTTTGGGCGCAATGTTGGATTTTCGCCCCCTTTGTCCCATTCGAGTTCCAAATTTCCCACACATGCTCCCGCCGACCCGTTCTCCCCGAACTGACTTGAGAAGCGTTCACGTGTCCCTTGTGGACTTGCGGACCCATGGGTGTGTGTGACATGCAAAGTTAGTTTTTCACCCTGCACTTTTTTATTGGGGAATGTTCCAAGGTAAATTTTCACCCCTGCGTCCGCAGGCCTGCTCTTGGGGAAAATTTTCACCTAAGGCCCGTCGGCCCATAACTTAGAAAACTTGAGTTTAGGAATTCTAATATCACTTAGTGAAAATATCTTTATATCATATGGAAAGGTGAGGAAATTTCCTTTCTATCTAATGGAAATGTTAGGAAATTTTTAAAAATGTGTTCAATTAACAAATGGGTTCAAGTTGAACCTTTAAGCTTTAGTGAAACTTTAGAGAGTGGGTATGGTGAGGAATTACCCTGAACCTTTTCAAACCTTCTAACCCTAAAAATTGGACTTTGACCTCTAATAATTGTTAATAAAGGAAAGTTACCCTCTTAGTTTCAGCAAATTAGAAAAATTATTTTGGACTTGTTTAGTGACAGTTATTGCCTTTGTAACATAGTTGTAGCCTCTTTTCAAAACAAAAAAATTATTCCATAATTTTTTTTAACAAATCCTAGGTTGTTCTTGGGTCTCAAGTGGATTGATTTTAGCGGGCGTTACACTTGGTATCAGAGCAGTGTTCAAAATATTGGGGTCTCAAAAAAAATTGTTAAAACTGATCAATCTAAGACACTTTTAAATCTTGAGAAAACAACTTGGTTTTAACATATTTTAGTAACATGACAACTCTGAGTTGGTAAAATTACCGAAATATTAAACTAAACTCTTTGGTAGAAAAACAATGGTTTGTCAGGAATTAGAACTGACAATTTTAGGTAAACTTGGTTTGATGTAAAAATGAAATCAACTTAGAAAGGTGAACTAACTCTCGCCTGGTTTGTGCAGGAGGCACAGACAAGACGAGGTGTTTTTCACACTAGATGTAGACCCTTACCACCACCAAATAATGTTGTAGAAGCCAACAAGGGTAAATGGTATACCCCAGACCTTTTGCAGACTCTTTAGGATGTTAATCACTCTACGCGGAGGATCAAGTAGGAGGGCGTGAGGAAAGACATGATAGAGTCCCTTCCACTGAGGGTTATGTATCACCTCAACCTAGTGAGGAAGCATGGAGGAGAGAACTCCCATGCATTAGACCAAAGATGCTTCAATTCCATGGAATCTTGAATCTAACCATAGGGAGCAGGTGACTGAGTTTTTTAGAGAAGAGAGAGGTCTCGGAGCCCCAGGATTAGGGAGCTTGCCGGAGACCTTCCAGGTCATCAGACCATGGCTTCAGAAAACATCAGGGAATCATGAAAGCTTGCCATTCATCACATTATTTATAGTGAAATAGGAAGTTTCAGGTAGATTCTTAGTTAGTGTTGCTGAAATTGAGCGGGATTGTTTCAAGCTCTTTCCTTGTTCTAGTAACATGAAAGCTCAGATTGTTGTCCGAATCCATCTACTATGGGATGGAGCTGGTGTCTGAGTCTATATTGGACATCTGGAGTTAGAAGCCTGTGTTGATGGAATTAGAATTTACTTGGGAGATCTTTACTTGTGTTTCTATGACTAGATATTTGTCACGGAGGTTGACCCTTCAGCAAAAGATGAGTATTTCAGAATAATGATTTATTGATGCCCTCTGCTAGAAAATCTCTCACAGTGGCTGAGTATGAGATTAAGAGATTGATCTACTTACATAGTATGTTTTTATATGCAGAATGAAAAAGTTGGTCCCACTTTCACATGTTCATCTAGGGTCTGAATCAAGACATTATAGGTGAGCTGTTTCAGTCTGGATCCATTGTCCATAAACATTTCGCTGAGGCCTTTGAGAAGGCCTATATAGTATATCAAGCTTCCTCAGACCGTGCTGGGCGCAATAAGAAATGTAGGACAATAGATGTAGAGACCGACTTGAGGGTCTTCTGCATATCCGCGGATGTTCAGGAAAAACCTTCGAGGGGGTCCTCTTCAAGATTTCTGACTTCCTCATGGTGACAAGGTTCAACCTCCACAAACCATCTTTTAGACCACACCACAGCTTATTTGATTGTAGAGCAGTAGGCATACCCACCATAGACCTTGAGTTTAGTTTAAAATAATGCACAGAGAGGTTGGAGTACGGGGCCTCCTCTTAGGGGTCCTGTAAGGACAAAAGGTTCCTAGACAGCTCACTCAGTAGGATCTCACCAGTAGAGATCTCAACAGACCATAACAAGATCTCAGGATCCGCACACCACGACCTCCAGAGTATGGTTGGACCGCTACACATGGAGAGAGGATCAGGCACCGGTTGTTTATGTTGTGGTGCTAGTCTACATGTTTCTGGAGATTTGATGCCCATTGGAACCCTAATATTGCAAGGGTACACACAGATCTCAGACAGAACCTATTTTTTGGTTATAGGGGGCGTAGTTTTTATTAGGATATAGACATCTTGGTCAAAGCAACCATTTTTTTAGAGCATCAAAGTATAGTTAGTCATACAGGTTAAGGCTATGGGAAGCATTAATAATTGACATTAGAGTCAGCATTTAGCTACCTTCCTCCATTTTTTTAGAAACTTTAGGATGATTATGCCCCCCATCTTTATGCAAGGTGGCCGTTAGGCAGGGTTCATAGATGGGATGTTGAGAATCTGGAGCCAAAATCTCTATAGACTCCTTAGTTAAGGAGTGTGTGGTGGATTTTGGAGGACTTTTCCCACTACCTCGGAGGTTTCTCTTGTATCCTTCCTTTGGCTCTCATATGGAGTCATCTTGGGTATGGATTGGTTTTCTGCACACAGGGCTAGAGTGGATTGTTACCACAAGATTATATCTTACGCAGATTGATTTGTAGTTGATTGGTGTGATTTCAAGGGTCAAGAGACCGTTTCTATTCACACTTTATGGCATTATCAAAATCTTAATTTCAATGTGTCACCTAAATGGTTAGATCCATTTGCTATTACAATCTGACAATCAGAGGATGGGTCTTGGATAGACCAATATAAACTAGATGGACACCATTATTGAGAGAAGTTTACAGATGCTCTTACTGGGGAGCTACCGGGGTTAACCCAAACTTGAGATTTTGCATACATACAGATCTTTTAGTTGACATGTTCCTGGAGTGGAGCCTATCTCACGAGCACCTTATCGGATGTAGACACTAAAATTAGGTCACACTCCCCTTTGGTCCCTCGACAAATAAGCACCCTTCATCACATTCACCTAGCCATGGCCCCCTTCACCCCACTAATATTAATTTAATTAATTAATTAAATTAATTCATTATCCTCACCATATTTATTATTTAAATATCTTAATTTAAATAATATCCACACATACACTTCACTTAGACACCTCATCAAGCCAACTCACCCTAAGACCTATTCTTAGTAAGTTGCCATAACTAACTAAGACTTACCCAAACCCTAAAAATCAATGCCTACATTCCCTCTAACCACATTCCCGCATGCTTACAAGAAGCTCCCAGTCTAATCCATGGGTTAATGACATGAGATCTGAGAAAATCAAGAGGATCTCCCTAGTTTAGTAAACCTAGGAAATCCCACCTTGACCGATGCCGGTTACCCCTAACCATCGCCGGTTAAGCTGGAACCGCCGTCGGTTACCCTTTTAACCCCAAAACAACCTTATTCTCAAGGTTGGCAAAAGATTGAAAAAGTTGGAAAACATTAGAACATTCCAGAGAGATATCACATCTTCTGAGAGTGAATTCCAGTGAGAACATGCATGCAAGGAAGGAGATCAAGCATCTTTTCCTGCACAAGCCATCCCAAGCAATGATCTGATCTAACCAAGCAAAGAGGAATGTACATGCAGCCCATGCAGAAGCTTTCCTTAGATTGGTGATCACCTGCAGCCTTCAAAACCTCTCATCAGCACCTCCATCCCTCACTCACAGGCATCCAGGACCAGAATCCAAGTAAGTAAATGTTATACTTCTCTGGTTTATTTCATTTCATCATTATATTATCACCTATTGTTTACCTAGCCACCCATTGACCTCCTTCAACACTCACCCCTCCATATACCCATTAAAACCTCACCAAATCCTACCCAAATCACCCAATACCTCATCCTGACCAACCAAAGTCCTTTGTGCAATCACAAAGGAGACCTAAATCTCATTCTGTGGCATTCCCAGTTTTCCACAGTAACCGGCACCAGTTACACCCAACCGCCGTCGGTCACCCTTAACCAACATCGGTCTCTGTATTTTCCCATACAACCCAGAACAGTGACCTACCCACCTAATTCCACCTCACCCTCATTCACCTGTGATCTACCTGAGACCTCTGTCAGACCTGCAAAGACCCAGAACCAGTTACTTGACCTTGGGATCCTATTCTGACCTAACTTGTTAGATTAGATCTTTCTTATTGTGTTTTAAGTGAGATACCTAAATCATTTCGAATTACAATAGGATTTACCTTTTACCACATTAAATTGTTTAAAACCATGGACTGACAGCCATCTAGGAAGTATCACACTTCCCAGATCTAGCACACGCTAGGCAGTTCACTGCACATATTGTTTAACTTTTTCTGGTGGTCTTGCTTTTCATTACAGGTAGTTCCTCCTAGCCAAAAGGAAGCTCTCACAATCAGTTGTGGATTCAGAAGTCATACGTGCGCAACAACCCATCAACCAACATTTGAACAGGTATTCCTCCTACGCCCGTTACCCTATTTGTTTCGTCAATACTTCAAAGAAATGATCTAAGAATCAGGTGAAACATTTTGGCATGCCCGGTGGGACCCATCTGGGGTTCCTTGCATTTCATTCATTCCTAGGAAAATTTGTGTGTTTGTTTCCCTTCTGAAAAGCATACACATTAATTTTCTTCCTTGGTAACCCACCTTTTCTTTCTATTTTCTCTAAAGGAAACCTTTCTTTTGGTGTAATTAAAAAGAACCATTTCTTCATGTTTTCTGCATTGTAGTGAAAGAGCATCCCTCTTCCTCTTCATCTTTTTGTGTCATCCAACTTCACACTTTGATTTGGGCTTAAAAATAAGTGCATTGCATTCTGATTTATCGCATTAGCTCACATTAATTGAGGGCAACCTATACGCTGGAAGTCATGACCAGCTGATGGTTGACAAATGAACCGTAGAAAGCACATCTCTCTCTCTCTCTGAGTCTTACCAAATTACACAAATTCAAAACAAACACATATTCTTAAACAACATCTTTCCTAGGAAGCCTGTCAATGATCACACTGATCATGAGGATTGGCAGGTACTCCCCAGCTTGCTGCTCTGTCGAGTCATACTTCAGAGTGAAGCCCGCCCCCACCATAACATACCTGAAACCTCACCTTTTAGATCTCCTTCTTCGTAGGAAGCCATCCTCACCAAAAAACTCTATTTCACAGTTCATGTGTCAGTCCTTAAATAGCATAAGCTAAACAAACATAATAGAAAAGGCACTCCTAGGATCACATTTTTCTTAGTGTTTCTGCTTGGCTTGCATTTTGAGGTGAGAGATCACGTTCTTCATTTTTCTTGTTCATCCTTGCATGCTCCTCATCATAGCTGGTGTATTCTGGCTTCACCTGAGTGTGCCTGGGCCATATCATCATCATTCTCAGAATTCTGGGTCTGATTCTACATCATATTTTAATTCACAACCACTATTCTTTCATCACTGTTTCAATTTCATAGTGACCGGTGTCGGTCCAGTGACCATCATCGGTTACCCTCTGACCATCATCGGTTATACCCAACCGACGTCGGTTCCAGGTCCTTTTGTTAACCTACCCAAAAGGACATTTTATTCATTTTCTTCCACTTTTCACAGTCCCTGTCACTGCCATCATTCCCATTGACATTGTAAAACACCATCAGATTTGGTATACCTGTCAGATTTGACCTTCTACCTTGGTTTTTCACTCACTGACCATTTTCTACAGTGACCGGCAGCGGTTACCCCTGACCGGCGTCGGTTTTCCCTAACTGGCATCGGTTAGCCTGTTTCACTTTCCAACCACCATTTGGTACCTAATCCACTTTTTACCACCAGATTCACCTGTTCCTGCTATTTTTCTGTGTCATTTACAGAGAAGCAGCCCTACCTGATCAGTACTGGTTCACATGGTGCTGACCCGAAGACAAGCAAGTGCACTTGTATTTCATGCCAGTTGTCAACCACTCCCACCTAGTCCTTCACCACCTTCCATTTTATCACCAGCCATGGATCCCATCCAACCTATCACTATCGCTACTAGAGATGAGGAGTTCACATGACTCCTTGACCAAAACCCTACCGCCTTGTAGTTTTACCTTTCCCACTCATCCACTCGAGATGCCTCGGGTCAGTTGATATACGACATGCCCATATCTATCCCCCTGACTCTCGCTCCCACTCCTGCATCGGCCCCATCTAGCTCTATGCTACCCACATCTACTTTACCCCCAGTCATTTTGTAGCTAGGTCCTATACCCGCTATGACTGCCATGTCTGCCACCTCCGTGGCACCCTGCCACATCCACCATACCCTCGACAACTACCCAAAATGCAACCTCATCCACCCCTAATGTCTCACACATACCTGTAGCTACACTACCACCTCTGGTGTTGGTGACCCCTACCCCTTTTCAGAATGTGGTCCTTTCCATTCCACAATCATTAGCCCCCATTGCCACTAGGGTTACCATGACCCTTCCACCTCCATATACATACTATCAGCAGCCTCCCGTTTCATCCATTATTCACTCAGGGTACGTACCCCCTATTTCACTACCTTCTTCCCAATCAACCTACATGGCAGCACCATACACTGGAGTGCCACCCCCATTATATGCCCAAAACCAACCCTCTCATGCTACAGGAGGCACCCAATCATCACAACCTACCAATGACCTAATCAAATTGATGTTGGACAAGATGCAGACATTAGAGGCATCGGTTTCTGGCTCCTGCAACACTCTCACCTATGATGAGATTTGCAACGAGCCCATCCACCCATCCATTCCTATCCACCCATACCCCGTGCATTGGGAAATGCCTAAATTCAATCATTTCAATAGCAAAGAAGACTCGCAGCAACATTTGCGGTCATTCAAACATGGGTGTTATCTGATTGCTCACGATGATGCCTTGCTCTTGAGAACCTTTCCCATGTCTCTGACTGGACCTGCATTATATTGGTATAGTGGGTTACATAGACACTCTATATTCTCATTCAATCAGGTAGCCCAAGCCTTCTTGGATCATTTCTCTATCAATATCGTCAAGAAGGTTACCATGACTGACCTATACTCCACGCGTCAGTATGAGGATGAATCTATCACAGATTTTGTCACTCGCTGGCGTAGCTTGATCAACCAACTCACCTTCCAACTGCCACAAACAGAACTCATCGAGCTCTTCACATGGGCTTGTGCTAGACATATCTCACCGACCTTGTAGGTCCAAACCTTCTGAACATTCGATGAAGCATTCACTATGGCACGAAAGTTAGAGATTTGGGCCATCGAAGAGAAGAAAATCCAATTACGCAATAAGAATTTGGCATTCAAGTTGAATGATACCTCTTCTTCTTCCAAACCACAAAACAATTATTCAAAAGCTAAGGGCACGCTAACGCAGTGGTACTCAAGGCTGGCCCAGCTCATCCGTCAAATCAGGCTACCCCCTCATCTAATCTCTCACCCATCCAAACTTTTCAATTCAGATGAGAGCAATGGAAATACACCCCAATTGGGGAACCTTACTCTTCTGTCTTAGAAAATCTTATCAAAGCCGGAGCCATCACCCTTCCACCCATAAAACCACACACTGGTTTTGACCCTGCTCGCCCCATGCCCGCATGGTATAAAGAACATGACTTCTGTAACTATCATCGAGTAAAGGGTCATAGTGATGGCAATTGCATCACTTTCAAAAATATTGTCCAAGAAATGCTCGAGAAAGGTGAGTTAACCATGGATAATCCTAATGCACCTACCAACCAAAACCTACACATCTTCAAGAAACCATTTCCCAACCATGCCCCTTCATCTGATCAAACCGGTGAGACCTCAACTCATGATACCCATACCCGCGAGGTCCATGCTATCTTTAATGACATACCTGTCACCTCCCAATTACCTCACATTCCTTCCATAGAGGAAATCCTAGCCCAAAATCCTCCTTCCACATCAGAACCAACCTCCCCTATTCCTTCACCCATAGAGGAACACCTTTCATCTCCTTCATCACCTATGGAGGAGTCTTCCACTAACATCGAGACCATTTCACCTTTGGCTTCTCCACTTAGAGAACCTTTACCCACAGTACCTCCTCCACCCATAGAGGAGCACCCATCACCGCCTCCTTCCATAGAGGAGCACCTATCATTCCTCCACCTATAGAGGAGCTCCCCATCATCTCCTCCCCCTATCATAGACCCAGTTGAGATACCTTTGCCTCTTGGTGAGCATTCTCCATCAGCTACCCAAAATCCTGCAGACCTACTTTCGGCTCTCTTACCCACGGAAGCTGAAGCTAGCCAATTTCCCATCTCTAAGACACATTTTACAGGAATTTCCATTAGGTCCTCATCAACTCCACCTACAGATGTGTCATTCTCATGTTTGGCTGATCACTTAGATTATGTGGATAGAGCCTTACTATGGGGACACCTTTTGCTTCCTGTCTCAATGCAGATGCAGAGGTCACTTGCTGATACCTCCACTATCTACCCAAAAATATTTTGACCAATCGAACCAAACACAACCACCTCTATCACAACTCCTTCCATGACACCTATCATAGCTCAAACCACACCCTTACCCATAACCCAATCTATATCTAAACCCAAACCCACACCTATGACATCATCCTCGACTAAACCTATTACCACTTTAGGGGTCACCCCGAATACCAGCCTTACTCATCCACCTATCAAACTAGATTTAGCTACATCCTCCAAAGACAACACCACACCTACTCTGACACCCAAACAGAAGCACCAAACCCATAGAACTCATACCCCAGCTATGCCAATCACACCTGCACCTGTCCCATCCTTCTTAGGATCTCAGCTTCCCCACATGGTCAAGAAACCTCTACCCATCAATAAACCAAAAACACAAAATCCCATTCCTTCCTCATAAACCTCTAACCTACCCAGATGCCCAACATGACTTACACCCACACCTACAACATCTTTACCACCCATACCTCCAATACCCTCAGTTATTGCTTCACTACCCACTACACTTCAGTCACTTGTCTCTCACACCCCAAGCATGACCTGCATCATCTACCTTCACAGCACCTCCATTATCCCCATGGGTAACTCATCCTCTTCCCCCATCTACTTTTCCTTCTAGACCTCGTACACCCATATCACCTTTACCCAAGAAGGTGCAACCCAAAAACAAAACTCCACTACCCCACAATAAGGTAGTCAAAACAACCACACACCCTCCTACTCGTTCACCTACTATACCCCTACCTAAACAAACACGACCGACACCCAAAACCATGCCAGCACCCAAACCCATAGCTCGACCCACTCCTCCTCTTCCAAAGACCATTCCTCAACAATCAACTACACCTACACCCAAACCCATGTTCACTTCCCATTGCGATCCACTAGTAGGGTCCTATGCCAAAATTTTAACCAACCTCCTTGAGACTTCTGTCATCACATTACCGCCACTCAGACCTTATGACCCCCTCAAACCCAAGCCAAAAGGGTTTGATGATACTAAAATTTGTGCCTACCATCGTGTGCTAGGGCATGATGTGGAAAACTACAAGGCCTTGAAAACCATCCTTATCCAGTTGTGTCCTCCAGAAGCCAACTTTGATGATGATGACCTTCTCGACGAGGATCCTGCTTCACCAACACCCATTCCCACACTGCCCACTCAACAACCACAACCTCCACCCTCACAGCTCCTAGAGCCACCCCCAAGATTTGAAATTAACATGGTTCGCATCAGAGAACTTGCCATGCCACCACCCAAATGTCGTTGCGCCCAACTCACCTCACAAGGTTTTTCTCCTCCGGTAGGTTTTTTCCCGTCATGTCATTATACCACTCACCCTACACCTTCTCCATTTGCCAACTCCCCTCAGATCAACATGATACACGTCACTACACATGCTCAGAAGGATAAGGGTAAAGAAAAGGCAACTGACCCACCAACCAATCCTATACCCAACATACCATCTGCACCCATACCTAAAATCACTATTTGCGGCCCCACGTACCCCATTTCTAATGGGTGTCACACATCGCACCATGCTCAAACAATTACACCAGTCTCCCCTCAAAATGTCCCTATATGACCTCATCCAAACCTCAGAATCCCATCATCAAGCTCTCATGGAGGTTCTTCAATCTATTGAGGTTTTACCCAATGACCCTACACCCGTAGCCTCCATTATCACACCCCATCATGTAGCCTCTCTCACCAAATTACCACCTTCATCTTCACCCCACCCTATTCACCAAGTGGCCTCCCTTAGCTTCTCAGAGGAAGAGATCGCACCACACCAAAATGATGACCCAGACCCAGCCCTCTTCATCTCTGTCCACATCGATGACATACGGGTACGCCGTGTGATGATTGATGGGGGCACTAGCATTAACATCATTTCATCCCATGCATTCACTCAAATGCGCATACCTGACAATTGCATGCATAAACATCTGGTCATGTTGCATTCATTCAATGATGCTATCACCTCTACACTAGGCACCATCATCCTCCACATTCGCGTGGGCCCCTGCACTATTCCAGAATTATTTTATGTTTTGGAAGGGGAATTCCAATATAACCTGTTGCTTGGCAGACCCTGGATTCGTGTCATGGGTTGCGTTCCTTCCACTTTGCATCGTTGTGTAAAGTTTGAACATGAAGGACACACCTATACCATTCCAGCTGACCCATCACCTTTTAAAACATGCAACATGCTTTACCAACCCAATGATGTGCTCATACCTATTAAGCTGACTACCTCCGCAATCGTTACTTCTTCACCTACACCTCCACTTACCAGTACAGCCGCTGCTTCTACCGCACATACCTCCTCCATTCCTACCACTGCCATAACCTCCATGGCTGACCCATCAGCTTCCCAATCCATTAACTCCACCTCTACATCAACCTCTGACACATCATCCATTCCAGCTACCTACATACCAACCACTGATCCCTTGGAAGGTGTTTTTCAATGCCTCACTCTAGGGGAGTACCGCCTATATAGTGTCAACACATTCCTTACTCCACAAGAGTATGGAAGCCTTCACCAACACCCTCGCTATGATCACCACATAGGAGAACACCTCCTTTATGGTCCTCCTCATCTTCATACCAATCTCACCTATGGGGGACTTGATACTACCACTTACACACCCAAACCACCGCCACAAACTCACCCCTTTTCCGTTGACTTCCAATCACTTACCAATCACCGTTTCACCCACACCTTCCTACACTGATGTGCATGGAAGGGTTTTGGTTTTGGATTTTATGAGAAAGTCTGCCATACCATTATTCCATGTACCACCCGCAAACATAATGACCATAGTGGTATCGAATTTCCTGAACCACCTACCAAACAAGCCCGCATTGAACTCATTAAGGACACTAGCCCTTCTCCACCTTCTTCACCCACTCCACCTTCATCACCACCCTCACCGATGGAGTCGATGGATCCTGAATCTATCCCTCCTAACTTTTTTTTTCATAAACACCATTTCCTTGGGGCCTCTGACTTATCAACATGAGGGCGAGGCCCCTTCCACTCTTCCCTTCCTGTATCCTGAAATGATCGATGACGATACACCTTCAATTAATGTCGTTCAATGTCAGGATGATGAATCTATACTCACCTACCTTGGTACAAAAGAATCATATATTCATTGGCCATTACCTTCTGAGATAAAAACCATGTTGAATGAATCGACTGTCAAGATCAACATTCATACTCAGGATGACCCGCACATCCTAAAGATTAGACAATCTTTAGATGTTGTTGAACAGGAAGCCATCACTTCTTTTCTCATGAGATCATAACCACACTTTTGCTTGGTCTTACGCAGACATGCCCGGTATTGACCCCACCATAGTGGTCCACAATATCGTAACCATTCCCGATGCCAAACCTATTAAACAAAAGCTGAGGAAAATGCACCCTCGCATTTCCCTTCTTGTCAAAGAGGAACTTCAGCACCTTCTTTCCATTTCCTTCATCTTACCCATTGATTATCCTCAGTTGGATTTCTAACATTGTCCCCATTAGTAAGGTGACAGGGGGACTCCACATTTGCACAGACTTCCATGACCTCAACCTAGCATGTCCAAAAGATGACTTTCCATTACCTGGTATTGACCAACTTGTTGACCTTACCATTGGACATGAGATGTTATCACTTATGGATGGCTTCTCAGGTTATAACCAAATCCTTCTTGCCCCAGAAGATTAACACAAGACCTCTTTCATCACCCCTTGGGGGACCTTTTTCTATCGATTCATGTCTTTCGGCCTTAAAAACACTGGTGCCACATATCAGTGGGCTATGACTTATATCTTCCATGACATCATGCATCGCATATTAGAAGATTACATGGATGATCTCTTGGCCAAATCTAAATGCCGCTCCGAGCACCTAACCATCCTCAAAACCATATTTGACCATCTCATTAAATATTACGTCCGGCATTTAGCCAAAGAAGTGCATCTTCGTGCATTTCTCTCAGGCAAGCTCTTGGGATATATCGTTTCCCTCCATGGTATAGAAGTTTACCTTGCTAAAGTCAAGGCCATTGTTGAAATGCCTCTGCCCACTAACCTTAAACAAATCCGTAGCCTGCAAGCTAAGTTGTAGTCTATTCACCATTTCATTTCACAAATTATTGGATCGGTGCCAACTGTTTTCATCATCTGATCAAGAAGGATGTCTCCTTTAAATGGGATGATGACTGCCACAAAGATTTTAAGACCCTAAAACAATACCTTCTCCAAGCACCCGTACTCATCCCACCTTAAAGACGATCAACCTTTTTACCTATACATATCCGCTACCAATCACTCCTTAGGAGCCATGCTCTCTCATCGCGATGAATAACACAGGGAGAAGGTAGTTTATTACATAAGCCGTACTCTTTTGGACTGTGAAACCCGATACACCCATCCTAAAAAACATTTGCTTAGGCTTATTTTTTGTTGCCACCAAACTCTGTCATTACGTACTCATCCACAAAACCTATGTTGTGACCTACACCGATCGCTTTACACTTCATGTATGCCAAACCTTATCAAAATCAGCGTGCCGCATGATGGCTTATGCTTTTAGCTGATCTTGACCTCGAATTCATTCATCAAAATTCCATCAAGGGCCAAGAATATCACTGACCAATTGGCCGATGCACCTATTCCCAGGGATCAACCCTCTAATTTTGACTTTCCAGATGAGTCGATTGCTACCCTTTCCCTGGACGAACCCCCTTACCAAATGACACTCTTCCTTGATGGTTCCAAGTGTCAGCGTGGGGGTGGGGATGGTATTATTCTCATTCCCCTTGATGGTGAACCCATGCCTTTGTCTTTTAAATTAGATTTTGAATGTACTAACAATATTGCCGAATATGAAGCACTCGTACTCAGGTCTTCGATGCTGCCTACTGACCTAGATGTCAAATCAATCAACATCTTTGGTGATTCTCAATTAGTCATAAACCAAGTCAATGGTATGTACCAATGTCGTAACGAGATACTTCAAAAGTATAAACATCATGTTTACCACCTTTGAGTGTTACACCCTTTAAACCATCCCACATTCAACTAACAAGTTTACAAATACCATGGCCTACTTAGCATCCCAAATACCCGCTTTACCTGCCGATTCTACAATATTTGTCACTGTACAATGCCTCCAATCACCTTCTTATTTACCTCACGATGTTTACTCGATTGGAACCACTATCCCTGACTTAAGTGACCTTTGGTATAAAAAATACTCGAACTACCTTTCTCTCTCCATCTTACCTCCTGATCTCACCTTTAATGGACAACGAGCCTTCCTTAAAAAGGTCTCTCATTATGTAATTCTGGGGGGCCTCCTCTATAAGCATGGCTTTGATGGTATTATCTTATGATGCCTCACAAGTTCTGAAATTCCTTATACCATTACGGAAGTTCATTATGGCATATGTGGAGGTCACTTCAGTGGACTTGTTGTTACTAAGCATATTATTCACCTGGGCTATTATTGGCTGACCCTTAACCATGATTGTTATGACTATGTCAAATGTTGTGTAAAATGCCAACAAAATTCCAATCTTCATCATACACCCAGTCATGCTTTATAGGTCACCCAAGACCTTTGGCCCTTCTCTCAATGGGGTTTGGATCTTGTCAGAGAAATTAATCCTCATTCTTCCCAACACCATCAATGGATCATTACCACTACTGAATACTATACAAAATGGGTGGAAGCCATACCACTCATCTCCATGAAAGCTAAGAAAATGTGTGAGTTCATTAATCACCACATCATTTTTCTCTTTGGTGTTCCTCATCGAATCATCACTGACGATGGAAAATAGTTCAAAAACAAGACATTGTAAAGACTTTATGATGCCTTCAGCATTCAACTTAGTTTATCATCACCTTATTACCCAAAAACCAATAGCCAAGCTGAATCCACTAATAAAACCTTAAACAAAATTCTTATGAAAGTGGTTGATGATACTGGGAAGGATTGGCATATGCACATTCATTTTGCTATATTCACACTTCCACTGTGACCACACCTTTTTCTCTGGTCTACGGTATAGAGGCATTCCTGCCTCTTGAAGTCCAGATCCCCTCACTCTGAATTTCTCTCCATGACATGCTCAATGATGATGACTTTCATCAGGACCATTTAACACAACTAGAGTTATTAGATGAATGTCGTCTTAACTCTCTAGATCACTTTCAAGTTTACCATAAACATATCATATGTGCCTATGAAAAATGTGTCCATGCATGAACCTTCTAATTCAGTGACCTTGTCCTGAAAGAAAATCAACATGTGACTAAAGTAGATAAAAGTAAACAGGGAAAATTTTCTCCTAATTGGCTTGGACCATACATCCTGACTCATACCTATGGATAAGGTGCTTATCATTTATCCTCACTCGATGGTAAACCTGAACCTGAGCCCCTTAACGCCTTGCATCTTTGACCATTATATTGTTGACTTGTAGTCCTACCTCACTTTTGTCTCTTTCCATGCTCATCCCTTGAGTGCTATTCACTTCATACACCTCATTAACGATTAAACAAGAATCATGTGAGTACCCATCACTTGTTATCTTCTCTTGAATATGTGTAGCACAACACTACATATAGCACAATTCTCATGGATACTTTTTGTCTACCTTTAGATGAGATCCCATGGTTGTTTCACCTTTCCTTTTGAACAAGATTCTTATTCTCCACCTTGGTCTTGTCCATGACTTCAAATACCTCACATGGGACCACACTCCTTGAGTCAAACTTATAATAAAAAGATGACTCCCTCAAAAGGACATCTTCCTCTCGAAAACTACTATTATAAATAGACTGCTCCCTCGAAGGATAGTTATGTAAAGCTAAAAAAATATATAAAAAAAACAAAAAAAAATGAGAGTAACTGAAGCTTCCCGCATTGATCAGCTTCACGAAGACCTCAAGGAGTTCAATTTTCTTCATCCCATATAGATTTCCTGCATTGATTAGTCTATTTCAACTATAATTAAAAACAACAACCTTTTGTCATGGACTTGCCCATTGTGACCTAGGTTCTCTTGCCCAAAGCACATGCTACCTCTACCATATAAAAATTACCTACCTTTCACCCTTTTAAACATTCCCACTGCCATTTCCTATTGCCTCAAGGGACTTCTCTAAACATCGACATTTGGTGATCATGTGACTACTTCTCACCGTAGAATAGTCCATCATGCAATGTCTTTAGGGTCTTACGTTCATCACCTCCACCAAGGTATGGTTTGCTTGGTATGATCCTAACCAACTAGGTGGCTTTATTGCCCCCTCTTATCTTTTGAACTATTTTTGTTTACGTTTTGATTACCTTATATAGGACATGGTCCTCAATGCTTACTTTTGGGGTAATCTCCTTCTTTCACCACAATCGCCCTCACCTACATCATTTTACCTATAATCTACCCACACCTAACAAACCTAAACCCACAACATTCCTAAAAACCTACCAGCTCATTTTCATACCTCCTCATATTCTTCCCTAGCTTATGGGAGAACTACATCGGCCTGAGGTCCCTTTTTGGTGGGACTATGTAGGAAGCACTTCAAGGGCATGGGGCCCTTGGAGGTTAGCTTGGACATCCTCTACCATAAATAATTCCTCTTCCATGTGCCTCACATTACATCGCACCTCACTTTGTTTCCCTTTTATACCCAAAATTAGAAATTAAACCACATACATAACGAATTGTTTCATATTTTAAACATTATCATAGCATACATTTATTACATCTATCATTTCTCTATCATCAATATGCATAGATTATACCACATCTCACATATGACCCATAGTGTCATTCATTGCATAAAATAATGAATCAAAAATTCACCTACTTTTGAATCAACCATGTCTATAACCTTACTCGATCCATGGCTAAACTAACCTGACACGATCCATGCCTACAACCTAAATCAACCATGCCTAAACAAACCTAACTCAACCATGCCTATAACCTGACTCGATCCATGCCTAAACCAACTTGACTTAATCATGCCTATAACCTGACTCAACCATGCCTATAACCTGACTCGATCCATGCCTAAACCAGCCTAACTTGATCCATGCCTACAACCTGACTCAACCATGCCTAACCAACCTGAATCGATCCATGCCTAAATTGACTTGACTTGATCCATGCCTATACCAACCTAACTCCATCATGCCTAACTCACCTAATTTCCATCCATATCAACACAACAAATTCATATCTCATAAACACATCAAAAAATAAAAAAATACCATGTATCTTATCATATAAATAAATCAATGTGTATCTCAAATATACATGGCTATTTCATCATGTCCATTATATCAAAATCATTGACACACAAGCCCATATACAATACAAAATGTCATCGGCACACAAGCCGGTATATGCTTGGAATATACAAAATCACTCATACATCCTTACTGTCTTCGGCACGTAGGCCAATATGGTGATTAACACTATAAATATCTCTTGGCATGCAGGCCGGTATATATCACAAAATAACTATCATTCATCAAAAAACAGGTGACCGCATATCAGGCACCCTAGTAGATGTCCTCCATCTCTGTGTCACCTGTACCCTCGGCCTCCTGGGCCCCTACTGGCACCTCAATTGGAGCTGCTCTCTGTGCGCTAGTAGCCTCTGCTTGATTGGGCCCCAGAGCTTGCTGACCCCCTGTGCTATCCACACTATGAGTCAGGATTTCATCCTCTCACTGGATGCCTACTATGCCCAGTACTCGGCATAGGATATGAAATCTATCCCAGTCACCATCAGCTGGTCCTGATAGTACCTAGCCTCACCTAGGGCATCCCGTAGCTTGGACACAAGAATGGTCTATGGTGGTCTCATAGGTCTCAGCCCATATGCCTGCCCTATGGGACCCTACCCCGTGCTTGCTTTTCATGGTGGTTCCCCCTACCCCTGTGCCTTTATCTAGTCCTGTAAAACCCCAATTTTTTCCTGGGATGTGGGAAACTATCCCTGTAAACCTACCACCTATGTCTGTAAGGCTTCCACCTAACCATCCCCCTCCTCTCCATCTCTATCTCTTCCACTAGCCATTTGGGCCTGCAGACTTGCCACCTATATGCGTAGCTCTGCTACCTCTGCCTCTGAGCCCTCTAGGTATATCTGAAATATACCCAACTAGGTAATGTGCATAGCTACCTTTCCTTGTAGGGAATCTCTCTATGCTATAATAGTATCTAGATCCAAGTACCCTGATCTAGGTGGTATGGCTCGTAACTGAGCCACCCACCACTGCATGTACCATATCTATACATCCACAATCATCTATCCGCTGGTCCAATGGCTACTCCTCCTACCCTATGGGCACTGTAGGCTGTGGTAGAGGTAAGGGCCTCTCCACGTCATCTCTCTGATACTGTGGGAAGGGTGGAGGTATGTCCTGTACTAGCTCAAACTACCATCGAACTCTGTCTACTAGGATCATCTCATCCTCCCTAACACAATGACCCTTATATCAATCTCCCTAGCTAGAGCTCAGCTAACTCCTCATGCATATGCCTATATGAGGGGAATCCCAGATATGGCCTCCATAAAATGTCCACTCCAAAATACCCCTCCAGTAATGCCAGAAATGGGCCATATCATGTTGTCGGCCTATCAGATCTCTACTCTCCCCTCCTATCACTGACACCCATCTCCTATATCCCAACTACACAAATCAAACAGGGAATGCATCTGCTTAGGGCATCCCCTATAGGATGCACAAAAAATATGTGCTTGTATGCCCAGTAGTGAAGTATAAAAGTACAGCACAGGCTAAACCTACGTAGCCACCCATATGCCCATGACACCCTATATAATTGTACCAAGTTTGCTAGTGCCCAGGAAAAGTGGGTCTCATGCACCATCATGTCATGGAGTACCCTGATCAATGATTGAGGAAAGATTCCACCCTCTGCATTGGGTAGTGCGTAGCATCACATTGCCTCCATCAATAGAACCACTATTCTTGTCTCCTTCAGATGGGCTAGGTACATCTGTCCATAGCTCAAGCTGGTGCTATGGAATCTCAGATCGGCCATCCCCTCTCCAAAAATAGTCATAATCAGCTCCTCTAAGGCCTCAGAGGAGATAGAATAAACCTGGACACCCGATATGGGTAGCCTAAGAATCTAGAACACGTCCTCCAGGGTGATAGTCATCTCACCCATCGGTAGGTGGAACGTGTTGGTCACGGAGTCCCATCTATCGATGAGCACAACCATCAAGCTAGGCTGCCAAAAAACATGTCTATAATGAAAAACTCCACTTAACCCAACTGCCTCTACATGTTGCAGCTCCTCCGGGTTTGCTGTACTGTGCACTATCACTAGTAGAGGCGAAACCTTATCTCGCATATGTAGCTGCGCTTTCCCCTACATCCAATATAAGAACATCATTAATTTACATATATCAATACATAGTCAACCATTATCATTTCCCTATACCTTATTTTCACCCTACCCATAACACTTTTGGACATTTTTACCCCCTAATCTGACAGGTACCAATTCAGCCTAACCGACCCCGGTCACCCTTTAACTGGCACTAGTCACCTATTTGGTGACCGATACCAGTTCACCCTTACTGACCCCGGTTACCCCTTAAGTGGCATTGGTCACCTATTTTGTGAGCACTACCAGCTTCACTCTTACCGATGTCAGCCAAACTTAACTGACGCTAGTCACTGTAGCGAAAAAACCTGCGATTTTTCAAAACCCCCCTTTCTAAAAAACCTTCCCTCTACCCCTTTTACCCACCTACAATGACCTAAACTACATTTGGACCTCCACCTACCACCCCTATCACATTTATTACCTTCCCCATCCCTCGTTTTACTCAATATACCCCCAATTCCCAAATTTAATTTGTGCCCACCCATAAAAATGAAAAACCAACACAACCTACAAACAAAAATAAAAAACTCCTCTAATCTCTCAAATCCAGAACATAGAGTAAAGTGCTTACCTTATCGCACTATTGCCATCTTGGTGGCACGTCTAGCCACTGTACCGTTGGTCTGCCTGATCCCTCTCTGATCTCCACCATTACCAAATACCTACTCACAACCTCTCACCAATTGAATCCCTCACAATGATCCTATGGACCCGCTGCTCACCAATCAATCACTCGTTAATCACACTGCCAGCTAACTGTTCCATTTCATCCAGACACTTTTCCCTCTTTTCTCTCTTTTTCATCATTTTCTCACTTTGAACAATAACAAATTAATAACAAAAAACACATTTTTTTTTTTTATAACAACCCGACGTAACCGATGTCGATTACCATTCACCGACATCGGTCACATGCCCTACCTAACCATCGTCAGTTTCCTTCTACCGACATTAGTTATCCATGACCAGAATCGGGCACCCACAACTACACATTTCCCTACATTTTAACCTTTCCCTACCCCTACCTCCCTTTTTTTTCCCCACCCAATGTTCACCTTGATCATTTAACCCACCCCACCTTTACCCTACCCATTTACCTCACCTTTCCTAACCAAATCAGTTACTACCTCCCATTTTCCTCCTCTGAGGACTTGTTATTTTACCCCTACCTTAGCCTTACCCGTGTCGTGACCTAGATATTTGAAACTGGACCATCGTTAGTGACCTTTGACCTCATGTGTTTACTATACCTTACGGCACTATTACCTATGTTGTTGACCTAATGACCTTACCTAGCTTCTTTCCATGACCGTTTATCCTGACCCTACCTTTGGTGTACTAGAACATACCAAAACGTTCCTGCACCTGACCTACATCATGTTTCCTGACCATATCCTATACCTTGGATACCAGAATCACTTTAACCTTGTTTAGATAAGCCTATCAAACTTAGACGATGTAGAGTTTTGCCTGCTCTTCAACCTGGTAGCGTGCTACAATTTATACGTGTGCATGTGTTTGACTGTTGCTACCTTTGACACTAACCAATTACCTAAATTACCCAAGTAGACCTTTCAACATTTTCCCTCTATTCCCCACCTTCCCCTTCCTCACATTCACCTTTTATCAAACCACTCATTGATTCTACCTTTGGCCTTGTCAATTCTTGGAATGAGGGGGATCACCTTTACCCACACATGGGGCAACAACATCTTATTTTTGTTACCATCGCTTACCAATACAAGCTACACAACAAAATGGGGAAAAATTTAGACATTAAATTAGGTCAAACTCCCCTTTGGTCCCTTGAAAAATAATCACCCTTCATCACATTCACCTAGCCATCACCACCTTCACCCCACTAATATTAATATTTTAATTAAATTAATTCATTATCCTCACCATATTTATTATTTAAATATCTTAATTTAAATAATATCCACACA
Organism: Taxus chinensis; assembly: GCA_019776745.2. NCBI lineage: Eukaryota > Viridiplantae > Streptophyta > Pinopsida > Cupressales > Taxaceae > Taxus > Taxus chinensis. The sequence continues at coordinate 485,932 of JAHRHJ020003388.1, forward strand.
TACACCTCACTTAGACACCTCATCAAGCCAACTCAACCTAAGACCTATTCTTAGTAAGTTTCCATAACTAACTAAGACTCACCCAAACCCTAAAAATCAATGCCTACATTCCCTCTAACCATATTCCTGCATGCTTACAAGAAGCTCCCAGTCTAATCTGAGGTTAAGGGCATGAGATCTGAGGAAATCAAGAGGATCTCCCTAGTTTAGTAAACCTAAGAAATCCTACCTTGACCGACGCTAGTTACCCCTAACCATCACCGATTAAGCTAGAACCGCCATTGGTTACTATTTTAACCCCAAAACAACCTTATTCTCAAGGTTGGAATAAGGTTGGAGAAGATTTAAAAAGTTGGCAAATATTAGCACGTTCCAGCAAGAGCACACATGCAAGGAAGGAGATCAAGCATCTTTTCTTGCACAAGCTATCCCAATAATGATCTAATCTAACCAAGTAAAGATGAATGTACATGTAGCCCATGCAGAAGCTTTCCCTCAATTGGTGATCACTTACAGCCTTCAAAACCTCTCATTAGCACCTCCATCCCTCACTCACAGGCATCCAAGACTAGAATCCAAGTAAGTAGATGTTATACTTCTCTGGTTTATTCCATTTCATCATTATATTATCATAGTTTGTTTACCTAGCCACCCATTGACCTCCCCCAACACTCAACCCTCTATATACCCATTAAAACCCCAACAAATCTCTCCCAAATCACTCAATACCTCATTCTGACCAACCAAATTATGTTGTGTAATCGTAAAGGAGACCCAAAATTTCATTCTGTGGCATTCCCAGAACTCCACAGTAACCGGCACCAGTTACACCCAACCACCGCCGGTCACCCTTAACCAACATCGGTCTCTATATTTTCCCATACAACCCAGAATAGTGACCTATCCACCTAACTCCCTTTCACCCTCATTCACCTGTGATCTAACTGAGACCTTAGTCAGACCTGTAGAGACCCAGAACCAGTTACTTGACCTTCAGATCCTATTCTATCCTAGCCTGTTAGATTAGATCTATTTCTTATTGTGTTTTAAGTGAGATACCTAAATTATTTCAAATTACAATAGGATTTACCTTATTTACCGCATTAAATTGTTTAAAACAATTGACTGACATCCATCAAGGAACTATCACAATTCCTAGATCTACCATATGCTAGGTAGTTCACTACATATATTGTTTAACTTTTTCTGGCGGTCCTTTATATTACAGGTAGTTCCTCCTAGCTAAAAGGAAGCTCTCACAATCAGATGTGGATTCAGAAGTCATACACACGCAACAACCCATCAACTATCGTTAAAAAAAGTATTCCTCCTACGCCGGTTACCCTATCTATTTCATCAGTACTTCAAAGAAATGATCTAGGATCAGGTGAAACACTCATAACTAGTTTACTTTCTTAACATTCGTTCATAAAAACATGACAATGAAATGACCTCATTATTTTTGTCAAACATTCTAGACTCAATTTAGAAACATCCCTAAAAGTCACTAGGTCCCATGTAAAGAACATAATTCAGGGTGAGCATCAAAATTTCAATTTTGAGATGGAAATGGACTAGTTCTTTATGTTTTTCTCACCATAACTAACATATCTTGTAAAGTTCACATCCTAGAAACCTGAAATTTTTCTTGAATCACCATGAAATATCACACTAACATCTCTAATAATCATAATGTCATAACCATACCTCAAAATTTCCATACATTGAGACTTACATAGCTACCCCTTAGGGTTTCACATTATAGAAGGTAGGGTCAACTAAAAGAATTTTATAACTCATCGTGAAATCACTCAAAGTGACTGAAACATACCTTGTATACCATAATACATGCATCCTTGAGCTCAAATATCTCCAAATCTCATCTTCATACCCCCTAGCATGCATACCTACTCCAAATGAGCACCTGTAACATGGAAAAAACACCTATATTTACACCCCGCTACATATGTGAGTTCCAAAAACTCTCCAAACCCACTCTCCATCATTCTAACATGTTTATCAATCATCTAATAATATCATACCCTCATGTAGAATATCCTAAGCACCTGAATGAGATTGCAAGAGAAATCAATCCTTGTTCAATCTCATTATATCATTATGAACTCACCTAAAGCAGCATGACAACACCATCCACAACATCACCTGACCCTACTCCATCATTCACTTTGTAATTAATGTGGTTTTTCATTAATGAAAACACTTAAAGGACCACATGCCAATAATAATGATTAAAATTTTCTTAAACTAGCAAACGAAAGCCTTTATATAATCCATCCTTCATTTACCCTCTTGAAACATAGTTAAGTCACCCTAAACACTAACCCAAGTCAATCCAACCCAATGAAACCATATATTCAGGTTTTACTCTTAAAAAATATAGGAAGAAGGGACATGGTTACACCAATGAATAAAAATGAGCCATGGGTATGAGGATCATAAATAAGAGGCCAATTATGACATCACCTATGAAGTTGACAACACTTGCCTAATAGCCAAGTTGTGAACTTTTAGTGACGTAAGTTGTATTTCTCATGTGGTGTCACACTTTTGTGTCCCCCATGTACCTTTTTACTTATTCAAAGGGTAAAAAGAGACATCAATATCCCCAAGATGCACTCCTTCCATTTTTAGAACTTGCTCTCACCATTGTACTGCTAAGAATAGCATGCCAAAGTGCCCTTTTTCCTTGAGATCATCCCTTGGTTTTTTCTAGGATAAAATTATGTCATTTTGAGTTGAAATCACCAAATTAATCCAATTCCATATTTTTCAAGACTTAATTCTTCCTTTTCAATGAATTTTAGCCCCTTTTTCAATTCTAATCACGGGCGATTTCAAGAAGGTCAAAATGCCACTAAATAAAAATCTACATTTTTATAAATATCAACCTATGGAACATGTCAAGGTTCCTATTTGATCCAATTTTTCATTCGAATCATCTTATAACTCTCCTTGGAACTCCTATAATCCTTAATTAAATCTTCACTAGGATTAAAGGTCTTTATTTGCACTTTCAAACCACAAATCTGATCCTCAGAATCCTTTAAAAAAAAAAATCACAATGAATAATACACTCTTATATTTCCAATTCATATATTCTAATCTTATAATATTTTCAGAGATTTCTTAACCATCTGAAACCTGAAAATATGTTTTTAAGGAAAAAACAATCCCCATCACATGCTAAAAATAGCTCTTTTTGGAGAATATTTTCTTGAGGTTCCAAATATTTCTTAAACATTCCTAAATCACTTCACTACATATTTTAGCTCCTCTATACAAATCCCATGTGGTTTGTGTGTCAATAACCAACTTTTGAGCGCATCCACTAATGTGAAAAATCCTAAAAATAGGCCTCCGAGAGATATTCCTTCTAAATGGTTCTAGATGAATACATGAAACACCTCCCTACACATAAAAAACACTCTTCTTGGACATTATTAGGGTAACACATTGAATGAGTTGGCTGGAGGAAAGTTGTACATGGATCGGGAGAGGCATTTTCTAATGTGGGTTAGGTTTTTATAACATTTTTTAAAATTTTTCTTGCTAAAAATTTAGCATGACAACAACTGAATATTTCTTGAAGATGCTTTCTGGACCAAATACAATGACGATAGGAAAATCAAGGACTCTAAAATATCAAAAAACTACGTGGACCAGTTCCTTATCCATTGGGATAATATAGAGTCAAAATAGAGACATACAACGAAGCTTCCTTTATTAAATAAACACGCATAATAAGAAAAGGGAAACAAAACAAACAAAAATAAACAAACACAACATGAATGGGAAACACTTGACCTAAAATCACCTATGGTATATGTGGAGGAAAATCCAATTTCTCTAAATAATTTTTCATCTTTTTGAACATGTTACCTATGCAAAAAATGCAGTTGTTCAATGAACCCTTTCGCCCATTACACAAAGTATGAACCCTTTCATAGTTTTTTTTGGAAAATTCAAGGGTGCAAGAGAATACAAAATATCATATGAATATAAGGTGACATATATCATCTTAAAGAGGCCAAAATTACCATACATGTAGTCAAAGACCAAACTGAAGAGTTTTTTTTTTTCCTCGCTAAAACGAGACTCTGTTTCAAATGGTCAATCCATGTCTTCACTCATTTGTGTAGGTGTTCTTTTAGTTGGTATCTCATGACTAATTTCTAATCATGTTGATATCATCATATTCTTCATTAGGCCCATCAATGATCATGTTAACTTCACTTATTATGTTCTTCATGATTATTGCTTCCATGGGATGATCCTTGATAAGTATTACATCAACACCATTAATGAATTCCAACTGATTTACTCCACTTGATTGGTCCAAATGTTTTTCTTCCATTACATGAATTAAATTACTAGGACATTCGATTTGTAAAAATATCTGTGATGGAGACATGGAGCTTATATATCATACTATCTATATGAGGTTCCCACAACTCATTTTTATTCTTTTGATGCATTTTGGATACAATCTTTACGGATAGACAGGAAAGATAAAATATCATGCTCACATCCATTAACCATTGTATTAAGAGATATATCATATTTTTCACCTCTATTTATTTCAACAAGTTAAATTTTTTAATCAACTAAGAAGCTAGAACTAGATACATACCTATCATGCATTTTCATGGCTTACATTAAGAGTTCAAGACTGAGTTGGGGATATTATGTTTGTTCTGAAACCCTTAGCATTTATTTTACAAATTCCTCTTTCAAATATTCCAAAGGATCATCAATATTTATCCCCTCTTCTTCATGAATGACATCCTTAATGAGAGGCTCAAAATCTATTTTATCAATACAAAAATCATCAAGAGAATCTTCTTCTTCAAATGGAAATAAGAACGCCACTTCTTCACGAAAAAACACATTGGCTGATTTTTAGTTTGGAACTCATCAATAATCACTTCACCTTTCTCATGTCTTACATCATTTTGTGATTCTAGGTTGTTATCTTACAATTCACGATATTTCCACTCTTCATCATTACTAATACCCAACTAGAAAGGAATGGTTGGTCTTCTCAAGATAGGAATTTCATCCCCATCTTTAGATGTTATGAAATTATTTCCATTCATGTTATCTTAGTAAAAAATATTATTTATTGGATCTTTTGACTCTTATACCATGTATTTCATATTTCTTACTGAAAGTAACTTCTTCATTTTTCCCTTAACCAAAATAGTTGTAGAAGACCAATTGATTTAGATTTCACCTCCCAAGTCTTGACATAAAATTCTACTTAGAAACATTTTGTAAGATGTCGAAATATCTACTACCAAATAAGTAAACAGTACTTTCTTATCATGAAAGTCATCGAGAGTCACTTGTGCATCCTTGATCTACCCCAAAAGTTGGAATTCCTTAAACTCCATGGAGTAACTATGGCTATTGTCCCATCTCAAGGTAATTCTGATAGAATTTACAACTTTAACATGCATTATATTATCAAAATCATGTGAGTATATTAGATAGGATCAATATTATTTGTGTTTGATGCTCTCATAACAAGCATATTTTGTGATGGAGTAGTTGGAGTTAGTAGTAGTCAATTAGAACTATGAACCAATTTATTAAGCTTTAAACTATTACCTTTGATATAATAGATGTTGGGATGATGAAATACAACCTAAGTATGAAAAGTGTAGAAGGATTGGGCACGTGACCATAGGGTGTGTAGGTGCACGTGAAAATATATCAGAACAGGGTGTGCCTAAGAAGGAATGAAATCAGGACTTATCCATTTTTCAGTTTGAGGCTAATTATAGACATGGAGTAGAGAGAAAATTTTGTATGGAGACTTGAAGAGCACACAAAGGCCATTCTGGAAGAGTGGAATATTAATTGACATGCATATTTTTGGAGCTAATAATATGATTAGACTATAATTGTATTATTAGATAATCAATTGTTAGTGATCTTACATGCTTTTGTATTTATCATATAAAGGCACATGAATATTACTAGCATGTAGTCTATTTTGAAGGTGTTTAGGTGGTGAAGGGTAGGTCCCCACCCCTATAAATATGTATTTATTTGCATGGTTTAGTAATACTAGTTTTGTAACAAAGTTATGTTACTGATTTATGGGCGCACATGATTTATGGTGACAGTATTATGTATGTATGAAGCTTTTGTGTTTTGTAAAAATTAATATAATTTATATTTGTGGATGGATATTTATTATTGACACATCTGTTACTATTTCATGCATGGTAAAATTAAACTTGATTCTAGTTTGAGTTAATCTTGTTTATGATTGAGATTTGGATATGTTTTATGTAATGCAATATACTTAATTATCTGTTATGGATTTGGAATACTTATATGATCATGTTAACTTCTTGAGCAAGCTGCCATAAAGAGGGACATGATATCTTTGTATGATTTGGGTGAGTTCTTAGTTCAGGTTGAGTGATTTTACAACACACCTTGGGATATTGTGAGACATAGTGGATGCAGCTGAGCACATGCATATGTGTGAGATAATATGGTGTGTGAAGGGGATTATAGTTCCAAAGCACAAGGAAAGTCAGTTTATGGATACTTTGCAAGGGTGTGCACATAGTTGGTAAATGAAATATGATCTGAACCATATTTTTGTATACTATACCATGTAGTGTGATGCTTTCTTATCAAAGTTCTATATACCTGAGTTTAAGTAGAAGAGTATCAACCCATTGAACAATATAAAGAAGGGCATGCGGTCGACCTTTACGGGGTTAATTACAAAATTATATCAAGAGAACCCTATAAATATAAAGTTATGAGACCATAATAAGGGACTTAGCATCATTTCCTACTATCAATCCATCTAGAGTTGCATCCGTCTATTGTATTGGAGATAACTTGCATCCATATAGCTTCATCATCAAGGCATAAGTCTAGGACATCTGCATCACACTTCATAGGGGGAGTGATTCTATTCTATAACATGCACACATTCTATTACATTTTCTACACAGTTATTGCTCATTACTTCAAAAAGTACAACTAGTAAAAGAGAAACCTAGTGCATGTTAACACACACCTCCACATAGAACTACATACTAAGGATAGTTTTCCGTGTAAGAATTGTGTGTGTAATACTTAGTATAGTAAGTCCACCATTTTGGTAGCTTAGAATCATGATGCTCATAATTTCCCCTTCTTACAGCATGTAATGATGATTATTTTCTACGGTTTTGAACTGCCATGTTTGTGATGGGTCTTGCATACCCATGATACAAATGAATCTCCATAAGTTGATTGACCAGATTCATGAGGCATGCGAGACTAGGATTAGGATCAGACCAGTTGATGTGACACAGTAGTTCCCAGGTTCTAGGTCATCTTGCAACTCTGATGAAGGAGGTAACAATAGATATTTTTCATAAACCATGAGGTGGACCTAGGAGATTGTAGAGGACGCAGATGGTAGAGGAACAAGTTCCCTAGTCCTTCTCTAGGAAATTCCAATCCTTCTCGGATCCTCCATAGATCCATCCTTTTCAACACCAATGCAACAATCATGTACTACTCCTGAAACAAGTTTCTAGTTCGTCATCTATGGACACAGTCCAGCCACTTAATTGAATTAGCTAAGTTATTTCCTCTTTCCTCTTTGCATATTATGTGTAAAAAAAATTTTCACAAAGTTTGCGGGATGATCAAGGTACAATGCATGAATAATGAACAATATACTATCTTAGTAAGATGGTTGATCTACTACGTTTAGCATGTCCTCCTAGATCATATTAACTCATGCAGATTCAGCTACATATGTGTGTGTGATCCATCTTTTAGAAAAATATCTCAATAGACATATTGTTTTTACAATAGATTATTCATGTTAATTATCCTAATGCTTCTCATCACGAAGGAAGGCATATAGCTAGAAAACCATGGGGGTAATTCATCCAGAATTGGACTAACGGGGTTTGAGATTTAGTTCTTGAAGTAGATAGGTGCAGCTAAAGAGGGAATGGCGCAAAGAGACATTGAGCTACCAGGTCATGTCAATATGTCGATGAATTGAAGGAAGTATGCATTGGATGTTGAGGTATGTGGTGAGCTAGGCAGTCCCATTACTGAGGAGATCTTGGTTGCATAGGATTGAGGTAGATTAGAAAGGCAGGAGTTGAATGAGAGCGTCGGAGATCCTGAATCCCAATTTGGCAAACCGCATTGGATAGGGACCTTTGAGTATTGAATGGATAACTCAGTGTTGATATCGAAGATGCTCATAATGTAGGAGTTGGTGAGTCAATATGGTGGGTTAACACAATGAACAGAGTTCAAGGAGGAACACAGTGTAATAGGGATGGTTGGGGGTTGGTGGAGTAAATGGGAAGGCCACAACTTGCAATCATGGGTTCTAATGTGTTGTAGCTTGGTTTGTTAGAGGTGGATGAACAAGGTCCATGAAGTGAAGAGGTAGATCTAGGTAGGTGATGAGAGAAGGATGCTTCAAGTGACTAACTCACTGGGATGGGCCAATGGTAGTTCGTGATGTAAGAGTTTGAAGTAGCTTAGGGAGTGATTCTATAAAATATCCAAGCATATCTCTCCTACAATGATATAAAATGGAATACACTTATATTAATCAATTCTTGACTCTGGTGTTTATGATTATGAAAGGTAAATGAGCACTCAAGATATGGAACATATCTTGACACCTTCTCATAGTCCCAAAGTATATCTCCTCTAGGAGTGAATAGATGAAATAGACTATCCTACTCCCTTGTCGCAATCATGCTCTCCTTCCATTTGCAAAAGTGCCTTGGGCCTATACCTGGACTGCATGCTTACACCTAGGTAGTAGCAAGGGAGCCTGCGTCACTCCTGAGACCTCTTCCTAGGCGATGGACCTTTGCTTTAGTTGAATGCTCAGAATATGATCTTTATAGTGTCATTAGGGTTTCACTCGGAAATGCTTCGTTCCTTTTAGAAACAGATAAGGTTAGGGTTAGGAGGAATACCTGTAGAATGTCGAGATGATGTGCGCGTACCGTAGAGAAAGATCAGGTTGACTGCGGAGAACTCCTTTTTGTCTGGGAAGGACTACCTGCAAATAAGAACACAAGACCACAAGATTTGATTAAACAATAAATGAGGAAACTGCCTTGGGCCCAGGAAATATAAAACTTCCTTTCGAAGGTGGTCAGTTTCCCTGCTAACGTGAATTAACACAAAAGACAGTAAAATATCAATTAAATTGTTTCGTTGAACTGGGTAGGGGAAAGGCTGTTTTTCCTGGTTTTGATCAAAGGAACCGATGGCGGTTACCTATAACCGATGCCGGTTACTGATAACCGATACCGGTGGGTGATAGGATCTTCTGGGCTGGTTGTGGTGTTTGTAATGGCTGGTTTTTGGATAGTATTAGGAAATGGGATGGTTAGAAGCAAAAGAATGACAGTTAGAGGCAATGGTACGTTGGATAATGGATTCAGAAATGGATTTAGGAGGACTGAGATTCAAGAAACACAAGAAATGTTATACCGAAGGACATGCAAGATGTGACTTACTGATTTTGACGAAGATGCAAGTTGATCTCCTTGGTTGTAAACACTTCTGGTATTTCCACTCGTCTCTGCTCTGTCAAATGAAGATCTGGACTCTGTTCCTCAGTCTCGCAATGCTCTGTGTTGATCCAGAAATCCTTCGACTGATCTCCAAAATGAAATTCCGATCCGTTGTTTTGGTTTGGGGAGCCCATTTACAGGGAACCGATGGCGGTTGCGTAACCGACGGCGGTCGAGTAGGAACCGGCATCGGTAAGGAAAAAGTAGGCTATTTTTACTAAAATAGCCCACCTTCCCTGCTTTTCTCCCGAGAGATCAGTTGCGGGCTTGGTCAAGTGGCTAGAAGGTCGGCTTTTGGTGCGAGTAAGGAGGCATTAGTTATGGATGTGAGTCTAGACCAAGTCATGGGTCTTAATTAGGTTAGTTTAGGGTTAGGGCTAGGTCATGATGAGGTGGCAAAGTGAGGTGGCGGGTAAGGTGATGTGGATTTATCAATTACAAGGTAATTAATAAATAATTGTGCAAGGTTTAGGTGATGGGGTTAGGTTGCGAAATGAGATGTGGGTCACAAGGGGTCGTAAGACACAAATTTGGTGTCTACATTAGCCCCTTATTGTCGTGTAGCTTGTTTTGTAAAGCTGCGCAGACAATAATATGAAGTGGTTTCTCCTGTTAAGGATATAGGTAATCCCCCTCAAATCTATCACAGATTGAGTGAACGGGAAATCAGGGATAGGGTTGATAAAGGGTAAATGGTGTAGAGATGATGGTGAGATGGTGGGGTAGGTCCAAGGAAGCAGACGCACGTTGAAATGTAATAGTACGACTAGGGTACATGATTTGACTAGCAAACCAGCAATGTATAGGCAAAGGTCGATAGTTTATCCAAACAAGGGTGATATAATCCTGGTATCCAAGGCATAGGAAGTAGCTCCAGGGTATATAACAGGTAAGGTACAGGAACGTTTAGGCATGTTCGGCTAGTACCAAATGGTTGGTTTGGTTGAGATAAACGTCACGGTCTAGGTCTAGGCAAAGTTGGTTGACAGATCAAGTCAAGGACCCTAATCATGCTAAAACACGAACAGGTGAGCTCGATTGAACAAAAGGTACATGATGGATGGATAAAATAAAACGTTGATTGTGGGTATGGTATTGAAGTGATACGGCTCGTGGGTCGGGCCTAGTTGGTTGGGTTACGGCCTTGGGTCGGGCCGGATGGTTAGGGTGAGGCCTTGGGTCGGGCCAAATGGTAGGATTGAGGCCTTGGGTCGGGCCAAATAGGTAGGTTAATTGGGTCGGGCCAAATAGGTAGGTTGAGGCCTTGGGTCGGGCCAAATTGGTAGGTTGAGGCCTTGGGTCGGGCCAAATAGGTAGGTTGAGGCCTTGGGTCGGGCCGAAATAAGGCCTTGGGTCGGGCTGAATAGGTAGGTAGGCCTTTGAGGCCTTAGGTTGAGGCCTTGGGTCGGGCCAAATAGGTAGGTTGAGGCCTTGGGTCGGGCCGAATAGGTAGGTTGAGGCCTTGGGTCGGGCCGAAGAGGTAGGTTGAGGCCTTGGGTCGGGCCAAATTGGTAGGTTGAGGCCTTGGGTCGGGCCGAATAGGTAGGTTAAGGCCTTAGGTCAGGGTCGGGCCAAATAGGTAAACAAATGGTGTGCAGCAAAGGTGGATATAGGCGATATGTGGTTGAAAAAGGGGCAAATGGTAAATAGGGGCAAAAAAAAAAAAATTGGGGGAAAGTTGGGATCAAACCGATGTCGATTCTACATGACCGATATCGGTTAAGGGACCGATACCGGTTCCTTAGGGCAAAATGAAACCGACATCGGTTAAGGTCGAAAAACCTATAAAAAGAAAAATACGGCCTGTCATTGTCACTTTTGTTATTTGCAAACCAAATTGACTTGTCTGACGTGGAGAGTTGATTTGGAGGGTTATTGAGTGAGGTGGAGCTATTTGATTGGCGGAGAGAGTTGATAGTGGGCCCGATTGAGGAGGAGGCAGCAGGTGATTGGCCAGGGACCCAGTAGATCAGGATTGGAGCCATGGCACAGGCAGGAGGAGCTGGAGGGGCTGGACCAGCTGGACCGCCACCACCCATCCCACCACGACGACGTGTCGTCGTACCGGTAGGTTCTAAACTCTTTATTTTATGCATTTGGTTGTGTTAAGTGAGATTGGGGGTTTGGGTAGGAATTTAGTTGTTTTAGGAAATGAGGAGTAAATAGACGTAATTTGAAAAAGAGAGAGGGTAGATAGGTAAGATAGGGTAAGGCGGCTAGGTGTGTAAAATTTGGGAGTGTTTGGGTGGGTAGAGGGGTAAAAATAGGTGAAAAATGGTCTTTGGGGGCCGCGTGGGGGTTCGGCTCGGGCAGGAGACAGGGACCGATGTCGGTCACTAGGCGACCGGTATCGGTCGCAAAAGCATAGGGTGAGGTTGAAACGGGGGGGACCGGCATCGGTCGCGTATCGGCCGGTATCGGTGGGGAAGGGATGGGTTGAGGGTGGAGTTGGGATGGGATGTAGGGGTTATGGTTTAGGTTGGAAGGTGGGTTGGGTGGCTTGTTGGGGTGTGGTTGGAGTGGGGTTGGGTGTTTGGGTTTGGGATGGGGTTTAGGGTTTAGGGTTTAGGTTTGAAGGTGGGTTGGGTGGCTTGTTGGGGTGTGGTTGGGGGTTGGGTGGATTGTTTTTGGGTTGTGGGTGGGAGTGGGAGTGGGAGTGATTGAAGGTGGGTTGGGTGGCTTGTTGGGGTGTGGTTGGGGGTTGGGTTAAGGGTGGGTGGGTTTTTGGGTAAGGGTGGGGTTAGGTTTAGGGGTGGAAAAGGGTTAGGTGTGGGGTTAGGTTTTGGGTGTTACAAAAGGTACAAAAGGGGGTTTAGATGGTAAAGTAGATGTTATAATAAAGAGTAGGTCTAAGAATGTGGGTTGATTTTGCAGGCACGTCAGCAGTTGACGATGCGTGATAGGATGCCTCCACTATTGAGTCGGATGAGGCCACACATATCTGCGGCGCATTGGGCCATCATGCGCGAGGTGGGACTCGGCGGAGTCCAGAGGTACAGAGCGATAGAGAGAGATCACAGTTTGATGGTCGCCCTCATCGAGAGATGGGATCCGGCGACCAATGTGTTCCATCTCCCGACTGGGGAGATGACCGTCACATTAGAGGATGTGTATCGCATCCTGCGGCTACCGATCGAGGGAGAGGTAGTTTTCCAGGTAGATTCAGAGACTGCCATGGATAGCATACTGCAGGTTTTTGGGGATGCAGCCGCGCTTCTTACGTATCATAGCGCGAGCATTGGATATGGTGATATGTACCGCGCACACAGACATGAGACACGGCTTGCCGTGTTGATGATGATAGGGATCACCTGCTTCGCCCTCCCGGATTCAGAGGGAGGCCGCTTCCCACGGGCATTGATGGGGGTGCTGCTGGAGATGGTGGAGGAGCACACCTGTTTCGCATGGGCACCAGTGTATCTGGTGCAATTATACAGGGAGTTATGGGGCTATCGCCGGAGGAGGCGATTTGGTATTTGTTCTACATTTTTGTTGCACTGTTGGGCATACGAGCACATCGTATGCATCAGGCTAGTAGGGCTACCCCAGCAGCCAGGGCCACAGGTCGTATACCGATATGGCTTTCAGAGGTGGTTGGGGGTCGTGGGCCAGCCACGAGCAGTTGTTGCAGGTCGGGATGTGGCCTATTATAGACACTTGCTAGAGGGCCTTACAGCAGTAGACATTGTATGGAGACCGTACAGGGGTCATCAGCCTGGCAGAGGAGCCCGCGTACAGCTGCGCCTGATCCAGTATACATTCTGGATAGCAGGACGGAGGCCGGGAGAGTACGAGCGGATACCCCTAGAGAGGGTACGCAGGCAGATGGGGTTACGACAGGACGAGCCACCTCCCTTCCCTCAGTACCGGAGGGATGATGTAGAGGCCCCACTGCCAGTGCCACAGCCTTTGGATCCAGACTGGGTAGCGGAGAGACCAGCAGGTGAGGGTGTGGATGATGCCGGGTGCACGGGAGCATACAGGGTGTGGTGGGCTGGGCAGAGAGCAGCGAGGATAGTACCACCTGCGCAGCCAGACTTGGCTGCAGTTACGGCAGAGAGAGATCAGCTCCGGGGGCAGGTGCAGCTATTACAGGGACAGTTGGCTGCTGCACAGGCACAGATAGGTGTCCTACAGGGGCAGTTAGCCCAGGCTCAGGTACAGGCACAGGCAGCACCACCACTAGCAGCACAGCCACAGGCACAGGTATAGGCCACAGGCACGTAGGTGTCCGTACCAGCAGCAGTACAGCCACAGCCCCAGATACCACCATGGCCACAGGTGCAGGTACAGGCACAGGTCGCACCACCACTAGCACCACAGCCACAGGTGCAGGTACAGGCTCAGGGGGTATTGGTGTTAGGTGCCAGGGGACCAGCCCCAGTTCCTTCAGTGGCGCGAGATCGTTATATGGAGGTTAGAGCAGAGGCCCGTTATTATCAAGATATTCTTGATAGTACCGGAGTCGAGTATCAGGCGTATGCAGCACATAGGGCAGAGACCTCGCACAGCCAGAGATCTCAGGGAGGGGCAGCCACAGCTGGCGTGTCTGTGACGGGCAGGAGGTGAGAGGCACCACAGGGACCAGCGGGGAGAGGTGCCGAGGGCGGTGGGGAGAGCTGATAGATCCCCGACATGGTTTTGTATAGGGACATGGGCACCGGTCTGCGAACCGGTTGTATTGATAGAGGCCTGCGTGCCGACACTTATTCATTGCATTGATTCATTTATTTATTATATACCGGCCTGCGAGCCGAGTACAGGTTGTACATTTGATACCGGCCTGCGAGCCGAGTATATTTTTGATATGAGAGACCGGCCTGCGAGCCGAGTCGAGATTTTTGGTAGGTATTGCGGCCTGCGTGCCGGCTTTGGTATATTATGAGATCACAGAGGCCCCGATGTAGGACACATTGTATTTTTGAAAATTTGTATATATATAGAGACGATGTTTTGATCCATATGCAGTGTTCAAAATGTGTTTAAATATTTGGTTAATGGCTGGTAATATATAGAATGTGTGATGAGTTTAATTGACATGTTGATAGATGGATGATGCTGATGTTTTTCTTTTTTGTGTACGTATATATGAATGTCATGTTATGTGATGAATTGGTGGTTTTGTGACATTGTGATATATGTAACTGATGAGTTGGATCCAAATGATGTATAGATTGATAGTTTCTTGATATCCGTAGTTGATGGTTTGTGTATTTGTATAAAATAAATGATGTTAATGAAATTGTAATGTTATGTGTGGTGGATGAACAAATGTGGTAAATGGTGTGGTTATGCAGGAAAAGAGGCGGGCGCGACAAAAATTTAGATGAGAAATGAAGAAAAGAACCCTGTTTCAAAAAGGAAGGTGTGTAACCGGTATCGGTTAGGTAACCGATGTCGGTAGCTGTATGACCGATATCGGTTACACGACCGATACCGGTTATTTAGGTATGAGTTTTTCTAAAAATAGAAAAGCTAGGGTGGCAACTTGAGTTGTAATTTTAGAGCCATGCAAGAGGTTAAATATGCGAACGCGACGCTTTTTGACGACTGAGACAGGTATTTGCATGAGAGATTTGGGTGAGAAGGAGAAAAGAGACAAGGAAAGTGAATGTGATCCGAGGTTCAGAAGGCAGAAAGACAAAGTTGAAAAGGGTGGTGATCATGGCCGAACGAGGAGAAGCATCCAGCAGGCAAGGACAAGAGGGAAGACAGGGGCCACCTCAAGCTACTGCAACCCAAGAGGTAAACGGTGTGGTTGTGATTTGATTTCTGCATGTTTTGTGAATGAGCTAGAGGAGAATAGGTAAGTAGATATGAGAAAGACAACATGATAGCCAGGGGTATAGATGAGGTGCGTGTTATGGGGTAGGTAATTCGGGGTTTTGGGTATGTCTGTGTATATAGAAAGAAATAAACGATCAATTTATTGTCGTAGGTGGTTGTTTCAGGCAAGATGTATGTAATTGATAGTGACCGGTAGCGGTTAGGGAGAACCGGTATCGGTTACTGAACCGATACCGGTTATGTATAACCGATACCGGTTACTGGAGGAATTTCCAGAATGTTTGAAAAAAAAAACCCTAATGGATTGAATGTTTGTTTGTTGTTTTGGTGTATGCAGGCAGAGGCAGGGTTGAGGATGAATGATAGTGTGCCAGCGCTGTTGTCACGAATCCGAGCGGATGTAACACCAGCGGAATGGATGTTGATAAACCGTTTGGGGTTAAGTGGGATCCGATATTATTCACGAATCGCACGTAACCATGGTATGCTACAGGCGTTGATTGAGAGATGGAATCCCGAGACAAATTACCTTCTATCTGCCAACAGGTGAAATGACAGTAACATTGGAAGATGTGTTTCGTATTTTGAGACTCCCTATTACAAGAGAGCCTCCAGTATATCAGGCACTACCTAGCGCGGGGCGGGCAGCGATAACAGAAGTGTTTGGTCCATATGCACGGGACTTAACACAGCGAGGGAATTTGTCATTCACATATGGGGTAATGTATGCAACACACCCTGAGGAGACAAGGTTAGCAATGATTTTATTGATAGCGGTAGGGTATTATGCGTTACCGAGGGCAGACTTCACCAGATTTCCCAAGGCATTGATGGGTGTATGACATGGGAGATCATAGAAAGGAACATGACTTTTTGCATGGGCACCTGCATAGTTTTCAAAACACTAACTTGAGCTACTACAGGGCAACTTTTTATGGGTTTTTAGGCAAGAAATCAAAGAACAACGTTGGATAAACTTCTTACCTTATTACACTGTTGGGCCTATGAGCACATTCCTTCCAGTTGATGCGACCAATAGGCCGATCTCCATCCCAACCAAGGTACAGAACTGGGATTCCTACGTCTTGGGTCCAGACAGAACAAGAGGCAAGATCTCAGGACCTGTGCCGGGTGACATGAATATTACAGGAATCAGGTATGGGAGAGTACTTGACGGTTGCTAATATCTGATTTGGACTATTACGGGAACTATATGGTAACCGATAACATAGGATGAGGAGTTGAAACACTGTAGAGTTACATTGAAGGTGGATCGCGGGGCACAGGCTTTCATAGGTGAATATGAGAGGATTAATAGACATCGCGTTAATGCGGTGACAATTTGGATCCTTGTGATTAAGGACATACCAAAGGCTTATAGAAATCAATCTGAGGAATAATTTAGATTAGCATTCCTCCCTAGTGTAAATCATGCTAACACCTTTAAAAGGCTTCGAGGAGATAGCTCATGAACCAATACAAGAACAATCACTTGAAAGCAAAGAATGACATGATCCCCTAACCCCATTATAGTAAGCAAGATAAAAGAAACTGGAGGTCCTAAGTGATTGCCCTTAACCCTATGAGTTCAAGAGAGGAATCGGCTTAGGATTGGTAACTCAAGCTAACTATGTTCCCAAATGAATGGGATGTAGAAATTATTCTTATCCTAGATTGTTGCTATTATAACGAGCACCTATACCTTCTATTGACATTTTTTAGAAGTCCTCAGAAATGCATAGAGCCTATAAGCTATGTTTTACATGTTATAGATTTGGCAAATACAGTGGATGCGGTATCATTTGGTGCGGTACCTTTTCATCCAAGAGGCCTGGCGAGAGGGGGTCGACAATGGACGATTCATCAAATGGTCTTGACTGAGGCATGGATTCTAAAAACTCCATCTTTCCTAAACAATAAGGATTCAAATAAAGTAACCCTTTCTTGGTTGAAGGATCTAAATCAGGTTCATTTGTTTAGCATTAAATTAAACAAGATACACATGTTAGATTATGCGTTATAATATGCTAAGAACTGTTGAATTTTGACATTTCATATGTCTAATGAAAAATGTTAATAGAGCATTGATTTAAATATAAATATGACAAAAATATCTATCCATTTCCAGTATAGCAGGTTAGGGTGAGAAGGGATGACCTAGCTAGCTTGGGAGAACCCATGTCTTAAGTCTGCCTACATAGCCTAGATGCATTGTTAAGCTAAGGATATATGCCATCTAGTATCACATCTTAAGATCGGTTTCACTATGGGAAATACCCCCAATACTTTCAACTTATAGAAACAGTCCATGAAAGTGACCTAACTAGGGTTAGACAGAAGGAATACCTGTGAGAACACTCCCTTAAGGAAATGTCATCCACGATACCACCATCAAATACTATTTCAACCCATGGTTTCTCATGATCCCCCATAACTAGGAACATCGTGTCAAACATTGATCTTATTTGGTGAAGACAGACATTGGCATGAGAGTTGAGTCATTTGGAGAAAGACAAGACCACCATTTTTCAATTAGAACAATATTAAGTATATACTCACCCTGCTTATTGACTGGTTTCCTTTTTCAATGAACTCCAACCAGATTTGACCATCTTTTGCAGAGAGGAAGTACCATTCTCATATCACTAAAAATGACCTAATGGATGACCCTGTACAAAAATAGATCTTGGAGAAAGGTTTTCCTGATGAACTTTAATCGAGCTCTTCTCACACACTCTCATCTAAATCCTCCAACTAGCAAATGATGTTAACACAAAATACGAAATATAAAATATTTGAATTAAACCATACTGTAATAAAAAAATATACACGAATTGGTTAGCAAGAAAACAGCTCTGGAAAAGAAAGGACTCCTTGCTGGCTTTCCTGATTCACGTTTTCTTCTTTACTTTACAGTAACATCCTACACCTTTGCCAATAATTGAATACCTCTTTCCAATGCAAAGATACCGTGTCAGTTACCATACAGAAAGATTCTTAGGAATACTGCGAAGAACCGGCCTTTTGGGCACTCTTGAACCTAATTGACTTCTTCTTCTGAGACTCAAGACCACCAGATTTTATTAGATAATAAAGTTAAGGGATCTGCCTAATAGGTTGAAATACCAAACAACTTTCAATCTTCCTTTCGAAGGTCCTCAAACATGGAATCCTATATATATGTTTCACCGGAAATGCTTCAATTATAGAAACAGATAAGGTTAGGGGTAAGCTATTGCAAGGAATACCTGTAAATGTCGAGATATGTGCGCAAAGTACCGTAGAGAAACTATCAGGCTGAATGCGAAGAACTCCTTTTTGTCTTGGAAGGACTTGGTACGTTGCAAATAAGAACACAAGACCATTCTGGATTTTGATTAGGTGGCAATAAATGAGGAAACTGCCTTTGCCCAGGAAGTATGAAACTTCCTTTCGAAGGTGGTCAGTAACCGACCGTGCTAATATGAATTAAACATAATGACTGTGCAAGATGTACAATTAATTGTTTCGTTGAAACGGGTAGGCTGCAAGGCTGATTTTGCCTTGGTTTTGATCAACAGGAACCGATGTCGGTTATCTGATAACCGATGGCTGGTTCACTGATAACCGATACCGGTTGGCTATAGGATCTTCTAGGCTAGTCAAGGTTATGGGGTGGTGTTTGTGCAATGGCTGGTATTTGATGGTATTAGGAAATGGGATGGTTATGATTAGTCATTAAGAAATAGGTTAGACTGATAATGAAACGTTGAAACATAATGGGATCCAAAGAATGGATTTAGGTTTTAGGACTGTGATTCCATTAAGAGCATAATTGGAAGTATTTATAATGGAGGACATGCAAGATGTAACTTACTGGTTTTTTTGTATGAAGATGCAAGTTGATCTCCTTTGCTGAATAAACTCTTCTGGTTTCTTCACTTGTCTCTGCTTGGTCAAGTGAAATCTGGACTCTGTTAATCGCTCCCAAATGGACTCTCCTTTGATTCAAAAATCCTTCGACTGATCTCAAAAATGCAAAATTCCGATCCTTTGTTTTTGGTTTGGGGAGCCCATTTACAGGGAACCGATGGCGGTTGCGTAACCGACGGCGGTCGAGTAGGAACCGGCATCGGTAAGGAAAAAGTAGGCTATTTTTAGTAAAATAGCCCACCTTCCCTGCTTTTCTCCCGAGAGATCAGTTGCGGGCTTGGTCAAGTGGCTAGAAGGTCGGTTTTGGGTGCGAGTAAGGAGGCATTAGTTATGGATGTGAGTCTAGACCAAGTCATGGGTCTTAATTAGGTTAGTTTAGGGTTAGGGCTAGGTCATGATGAGGTGGCAAAGTGAGGTGGCAGGTAAGGTGATGTGGATTTATCAATTACAAGGTAATTAATAAATAATTGTGTAAGGTTTAGGTGATGAGGTTAAGTTGCGAAATGAGATGCGGGTCACAAGGGGTCGTAAGACACAAATTTGGAATGTCTACAATCATTCTCAACTCTTCCTACAACAAGAATTCATAATTTCTTCAGGAGGACTTGGTTTGAAAACTATCGCACCCAATAAGTTTTCATTATCTTGCATTTTCTCAGGTCTCTATGAGAACAACCTGCTTCCACATTAGTCCATCCCATCTTTTCTTTGCAAAATTGTC
This sequence comes from Taxus chinensis, assembly GCA_019776745.2. Taxonomy (NCBI): domain Eukaryota; kingdom Viridiplantae; phylum Streptophyta; class Pinopsida; order Cupressales; family Taxaceae; genus Taxus; species Taxus chinensis. The sequence goes on from JAHRHJ020003388.1 coordinate 505,957, forward strand.
ATGCATTCATCACTATTACTAGTTATGATAATGTCTTTAGTATATCAAATGCAATTTGTTTACCTTTTGCCTTGCTCATGGTTTCTTGATTCATATTTACCTTTAGAATGACCTCAACCTTCTTCTTCCAATAGATCCTTGGAACAATAACTGGTAAAATGTATCTCTTTGGACTACATCTTGTTTAGGTATTGTCTTCATTGAGCCACTTGGGCATTATGTATCCATATGTAGGGTCCTCAAATTCTTTGCTCTTCCTTCCTATTTATGTTGCATACCTTCATGCCTGATGTAGACACTAAAATTAGGTCACACTCTCCTTGGTCCCTCGTCAAATAAATACCTTAAACACATCCACCTAGCCATGCCCCCCTTCACCCACTATAATATTAATTTATTATTTAAATTAATTAATTCATTATCCTCACAATATTTATTATTTAAATATCCTAATTGGGATAATGCCCACATATCCACCTCACCTAGACACCTCATCTAGCCACCTCATCCTAAGACCTATTCTTAGTAAGTTTCCATAACTAACTAAGACCTACCCAAACCCTAAAAATCAATGCCTACATTCCCTCTAACCACATTCCCACATGTTAGAAGGAAGTTTCCATGCTAATCCGTGGGGTAAACAAAATGAGATCCCAGAAAATCAAGGGGATCTACCTAGTTTAGTAAACCTAGGAAATCTCACCCTAACTGATCGGTTACCCTTAACCACCACCGGTTAAGCCAAAACCATCATCGGTTACCATTTAACTCCCAAAACAACCTTATTTCATGGGGTTTGCACATTATTTTAGAGATTTGGCACATTTCTTGAGAGAGAGAGACATCTTTTGAGAACAAGTGATGAAACCTAGAGCTGTATGCAAGCAAAACCAGCATCCTGTACAAGCATTAGAACACCCATAGCTTAGTACCAGAAGAAATCAACACAGCCACCTACCTTCACAGGAGCATCTGGGGAAGTGCTAGCATTTACACCAAGTTCATTTGATCACCCACCATTACCAACCAGACATCAAGCTCGTACAAACAATAAGTTTGTTAACCTGCATTGGTTCCTTGTCATTTGAGTAGATCCTTTTACATTTGTGATTAGTTTCTACTTTCATTTCCATTCCCCACCATTTTAACTCCATGCAAACTTGACCATCCTTTTTCCCACACCATTAAACTCCATATCCGTACTTTCATCATTCCTGTACATATCCAAGATCTATTCAAATCTCACCATTGCCCTTCCACCTTTATCTAATCCCGGATCTATCACCCAGCCAATTTTTATTGAGTTTCTTATACCTTGACCATACCGACGCCGGTCACCAATAACCATCACCGGTTAACCTAAACTGACATGTTGGTCTCTTTGTATTTTTACATTAGAAACCCAGATCAAGAGCTTTAAAACCACCACCAAATACCCTAAACTGATCCCAGAACCTGACCTTGACTAATAAAAATATCTTGACAGTGACCTTGACCTTCAAATTCAATCATAGCTTATCCTGTTGTGAATGAATTTTCTTATTGTAGATGAATGAGATACCTAAATCATTTGAAGTACAATATCATTTACTTTATTACCAGCCATTAAGTTGTTTTAAATAATGGATTGACAGATCCATCTAGGAAGTATCACACTTCCTGGATCTAGCACACACTAGGTAGTCCATTGCATATATTGTTTAACTTTTATTTGGTGGTCTTGTGTTCCATTTTAGGTAGTTCCTCCAAGAAAAAAGGAAGCTCTCATGATCAGCTGTGGATTTAGAATTCATACGCATACAACAAACTATCAACCAACATTTCAACATATATTCCTCCTAGCCCATTACCCTTATTTTTTTCATCTCATTTTCTAAGAAATGCTCTAGAATCAGGTGAAACATTTTGGCATGCCCAAGTGGGACCCATTTAGGGTTCCTGGCATTCATTAATTTCTAGGTAAAAAAATTACATGTTTGTTTCCTTTCCAAAAGGTTCTTACATTTAAATTTCTCCCCTGGAATCATCTCTTCTTCTATTGTCTAAAAGTAATCATACTTTGGTACTTTTAAATGAACACTTCTTCCCTTTCATTAGTATCGCATTAGTGAAAGATCATCCCTTCTCCTGTTCATCTATTCATGGCATCAAATTCTACATTTTGATTTGGGTTTTAAAAATAATTGCATTTCATTTTTCTTTTCTGCATTAGCTCACATTAATTGAGGGAAACCTATACGTTGGAAGTCATGCCTAGCTGATGGTTGATAAACGAATCATAGAAAAAAACTTCCTTTCTCTTTCTCTCTCTCTGAGTCTTATCCAAACATCACAAATTTAAAATACACACATTCTTAAACAACATCTTTCCTGGAAGAATTTGTAGGTGATCACACGATCACGGTATAGTGGGCACCCAACTCGCTACTCTGTCAAGTCATACTTCAGAGCAAAGCCCACCCCCGCCATAACATACTTGAAACCTCTCCTTGTAGATCTCCTTCTTCGTAGGAAGCCACCCTCACCAAAAAAATCTATTTTATAGTTCATGAGTCGGTCCTTAAAATAACATAAGCTAAACAAACATAATAGAAAGGAACTCTTAGGATCATGTTTTCTAAGTGTTTCTTCTTGGCTTACGTTTTGAAGTGAGAGGTTTCATTCTTCATTTTCTTATTTCCCTTGCACGCTCTCATCACAGTTGGTGTATTCTAGCTTCATTTGAGTGTTCCTGGACCATATTCTCATCATTCCCAAAATTCTAGGTTTGATTCCACATCAAATTTTAACTCACAACCACATTTTCTTCATCACTATTTGAATTTCACAGTGATCGGTGTCGGTCCAAAGATCGTCATCGGTTATCCTTTGACCGTCATTGGTTATACCCAACCGGCATCCAGTTCACTGTTCTTTTGGTTGACCTACCCCAAAAGGACACATATTCACCTTCTTCGACTATTTAGAGTCCCTGTAAATCTTATCATATCCATTGACCTGGTAAATCTCATCAGTATTTGGCATACCTAGAAATTTAGCCTTATACCTTGTTTCTGACAAACTATCCACTTTCCACAGTAACCGAGCAGATAGGTTACCTGTGACCAGTGTTAGTTTAACCTAACTGGCATCAGTCAGTCTGTGTCATTTTCCAGTCTGAAATTTGATTCCTAATCCACCTACTACCACCTATCTCTCCTATTTTCTGTTGTATTTTTGTGTCATTTACAGAAAATAGTCAACCTGATCAGTACCTGTTCACATGGTGTTGACCCAAAGCCAAGAAAATTCCCTCATATTCCACACTAGTTGTCAACCACTCCCACCTATTCCTTCACCACCTTCTATTTTATCACCCATGGATCCTACCCAACCTATCACTGTCGCCACAAGGGACGAGGAGTTCGCATGAATCCTTGACCAAAATCTTATCGACCTTGCAGTTTTAACTTTCCCACTCATCCACTCGAGATGCCCTCAGGTCAGTTGATATATACGGATGCCCATATCTATCCCCCCGACTCTCATCCCTACTCCTACATCAGCCCCGTTTGGCTCTGTGCTGCCTGCATCTACCTTACCCCCAGTTGATTCATAGCTAGGCCCTATACCCGCTATGACTATGCACGTCTACTACATCCATTGTACCTACCACATCCACTATACCTTCGCCAACTGCAACCAAGAATACAACCTCATCCATGCCTATTATCTCTCATATACCGCGTAGCTACATAACCACCCCTAGTGTCGGTGACCCCTACCCCTTTTCAAAATGTCGTCCTTTCTATTCCGCAATCTTTAGCCCCCATTGCTGCTAGGGTCACCACATGACCCTTCCACCTTCATATACGTACTATCAACAACCTCCTATTTCATCTATTATTCACTCTGGGTATGTACCCCCTGTTTCACTACCTTCTTCCCAATCCACCTATGCGACAACACCATATACTATAATTCCACCCTTATTGCAAGCCCAACACTAACCCTCTTACACTACAGGAGGTACCCATCCATCACAACCTACCAATGACCTAATCAAGTTAATGATGGACAAGATGCATACATTGGAAGCATCAGTTTCTAGCACACGCAACTCTCTCACCTACGATGAGATTTGTAATGAGCCTATCCACCCATCCATTCCTATTCGTCCATACCCCATGCATTGGGAAATTCCTAAATTCAACCATTTTAATAGCAAGGAAGACCCACAACAGAATTTTTCAGTCTTTCAAACACAAGTGCTACCTAATCACCCATGATGATGCTTTGCTCTTAAGGACCTTTCCCATGTCTATGACTGGGCTTGCGTTAGATTGGTATAGTGGGTTACCTAGACATTCTGATATTTTCATTTAATTAGGTAGCCCAAGCCTTCTAAGATCACTTCTCCATTAACATTGTTTAAGAAGGTTACCATGACTGACCTATACTCCACACGTCAGTATGACAGACGAATTTATCACAGATTTTGTTGCTTGTTGGTGTAGCCTGATCAATCAAACTCACATTCCAACTACCACAAACCGAACTCATCGAGATCTTCACATGGGATTGTGCTAGGCATATCTCACCGAAACCTATAGGTACAAACCTTCCAAACCTTCGATGAAGCATTCACCATGGCACTAAATCTTGAGATTCGGGCCATCGAATGAGAAGAAAATCCAACTACATAATAAGAATTGGGCATTCAATTTAAGTCGAATGATACCTCTTCTTCTTCCAAACCACAAAACAATTATTCAAAGGCCAAGGGGACTGCTAACATTGTGGTACACAAAGTTGGCCTAACTAATCCATCAAATCAGGCTAGCCCCACATCTAATCTTTCACCTGTTCAAACTTTTCAATTCAGACGGGAACAATGGAAATATACCCAAAATTAGGGAACCTTATTTTTCTGTCTTAGAAAATCTCAATCAAAGCTTGGAGCCATCACCCTCCCTTCTATAAAACCACACACTGGTTCTGACCCTGCTCACCCCACTCCCGCATGGTATAAAGAACATGAATTCTGTAACTATCATCAAGTAAAGGTTTCATAGTCACAGCAATTGAATCACTTTCAAAAAAATTGTCCAAGAAATGCTCGAGAAAGGTGAGTTAACCGTGGATAATCCTAATGTACCTGCCAATCAAAACCTACACATATTCAAGACACCATTTCCCAATCATGCCCCTTCGTCTAATCAAACTGGAGAAACCTCAACTCATGATAACCATACCCGCATGAGGTCCACGCTATTTTCAACGATGCACCTGTTGCTTCCCAATTACCTCAAATTCCTTCCATAGAGGAAATTCTAGCCCGAAGTCCTCCTTCTACATTGGAACCCATCTCACCTATTCCTCCACCCACAGAGGAACACCCTTCACCTCCTTTCTTACCTATGGAGGATCCTTCCACTAATATCGAGGTTGTTTCACCTTTGGCTTCTCCACCTATGGAACCGTCACCCACAATACTTCTTCAGTCCATAGAGGATACTTGTTTACCTCATTCACCCATAGAGGAGCACCCATCATCTCCACCACCTATAGAGGAGCACCTATTTTCTCATCAAGCTATTAAAGATCTAGTAGAGATACTGTTTCCTCTTGGTGACCATTCTCCATCATCTACCCAAGATCCTGCAGACCTTCTTTTGACTCTCTTACCCACAGAAGCTGAGGCTAGAAAATTCACCATCTCTAGGACACATTTTACAGGAATTTCCATTAGGTCTTCAAATTCTTCCATGTCATTGCTTAGATTATGTGGACAGAGCCTTACTGTGGGAAGTCTTTTGCTTCCTGTCTCAACATAGAGGTAGATATAACTTTTTGACACTTCCACTATCTACCCAAAGATATTTCGACCAATCAAACTGAGAACAACCACCTCTATCACAACTTCTTACACGCCACCCAACATAGCTCAACATACACCCTCATCCATAACCCAACATACATCTAAATCCAAACCTGCACCTACATCATCTTCCTCGACTAACCCTATTACTACCTTAGGGGTCACCCCATCCACCAACCTTCCTCATTCACCTATCAAACTAGATTTAGCTACATCCTTCATGGTCAATACCCAACCTACTCTGGCACCCAAACAGAAGAACCAAACCCATAGAACTCACACCCTGGCTTTTCCAATCATACCTTCATCACCAACCCTCTTTTCATCCATCTTAAGACCTCAATCTCCCAACATAGTCAAGAAACCTCCACCGTCAATAAACCAGAAAACAAAACATCCCATTCCTTCCTTGCAAACCTCTAACATACCCAGGCACCCGACACGACTTACACCCACACCTGAAGCATATTTACCACCCATACCTCCAATACCCTCAACAACATCTTCACTACCCACTACACTTCAGTCTCTGTCCCTCACAACCCTTGCATGATCCACATCATATACCTTCACAAAACCTCTGTTATTGCCCTGGGTAGCTTTCCCTCTTCCCCCATCCACTTTTTCCTCTAGATCTTACACACCCATATCACCTTTACCCAAGAATATGCAAATCAAAGAAAAAAATCCACTACCCTCCAATAATGTAGTCAAAACAACCATACACCCTCCTTCCCATTCATCTACCATGCCCCTACCCAAGAAAACACAACCAACACCCAAAACCATATCTCGACCCACTCCCCCTCCTTTAAATACCGTTACTCAACAATCATCTGTACCTACGCCCAAACCCGCTTTCACTTCCCATTGTGACCCACTAGTAGGGTCCTATGCCAAAATCTTAACCAACCTCCTTGAGACTTTTGTTATTACATTACCACCACTCAGACATTATGACCCCCTCAAACCCCAGCCAAAAGGGTTTGATGACACTAAAATTTTTGCCTGCCATTGTGTGCCAGGGCATGATATGCAAAACTGCAAGGCTTTGAAAACCATCTTTATCCAGTTATGTCCTCTTGAAGCAAAATTTGACGATGATGAACTTCTTGATGAGGGCCCCATTTCACCAACACCCATTGCCACAGTCCTTCCCTCACTACCTACTCAAAAATCATGACCTCCACCCCCTAAACTCTTAAATCCACCCCCAAGATTTGAAATTAACATGGTTCATGTCAGAGAACTTACCACATCATCACCTAAATTTTGTTGCACCTAACTCACTTCACAAGGCTTCTCTCCCTCGGTAGGTTTTTTCCCATCATGTTGTTATACCACTCATCCTAGAACTTCTCCGTTTACCAACTCCCCTCAAATCAACATGATCCACGTTAGTACCCATGCTTAGAAGGACAAAAGCAAGGAAAAGGAAACTAACTCGCCAACCAATCCTATACCCAACATACCATCTATACCCACACCTAAAATTACTATCTATGGCCCCACATAGCCTATTTCTAATGAGGTCACACATCATGCCATGATCAAATAACTACACCAATCCCCCCTCAAAATGTCCTTATATGACCTCATCTAAACCTCGAAATCCCATTGTAAAGCTCTCATGGAGGTCCTAGAATCTATTGAGGTTTTACCCAATGACCCTACACCCATAGCCTCCATTATCACACCCCATCATGTAGCCTCTCTCACCAAATTGCAACCTTTATCCACACCTCACCCTACTCACCAAGTAGCCTCCCTTTGCTTCTCAGAGGAAGAGATTGCACCACACCAAACCAATGACCCTGACCCAACTATCTTCATCTCATTCCACATCAATGATATACATTTACAATGTGTAATGATCGATGGGGGCGCTAGCATTAACATCATTTCATCCCATGCATTCACTCCAATGTGCATACCTGACAATTACATGCATAAAAATCCTCTCATGTTGTGTTCATTCAATCACACTATCACCTCTACACTAGGCACCGTCATCCTCCACATTCACGTGGGATCCCACACTATTCGAGAGTTATTTTACATCTTGGAGGGGGAATTTCAATATAACATGTTGTTTGGTATACCCTGGATTCATGTCATGGGTTGTGTTCCATCCACTTTGCATCGTTGTGTAAAGTTTGAGCATGAAGGACACACCTATACTATTCCAGCTGATCCATCACCTTTTAAAACATGCAGCATGCTTTATCAACCCAATGAAATTCTTATACCCATTAAGGTCTCTACCTCCATGACCACTACCACTTCATCTACACCTCCACTTACCAGTACAATCACTACCTCAACCACATGTACCTCCTCCATTCCTACCACTGTCATGACCTCCACGGCCGACCCATCAGCCTCCCAATCCGTTAGCTCCACCTCTATATCAACATCTGACACATCATCTATTCCAGCTACCCACATACCGACCACCGATCCCTTGGAAGGCATTTTTCAACTCCTCACTCTGGGGGAGTATCGCCTATATAGTGTTAACACATTACTTACTCCACAAGATTATGGAAGTCTTCACCAACATCCTCGTTATGATCACCACATAGGAGAATGACTCCTTTATGGTCCTCCTCACCTCCGTACCAATCTCACCTATGGGGGACTTGATACTACCACTTACACACCCAAACCACGGTCATAAACCCGTCCATTTTCTGTTGACTTCCAGTCACTCACTAATCTTCGTTTCGCCCACACCTTCTTGAACCAATGTCCATGGAAGGGTTTTGGTTTTGGATTTTATAAGCAAGGCTGCCATACTGTTATTCCATTTACTACCCATAAACATAACTACCGTAGTGATATCAGCTTTTCTGAGCCACCTACCAAGTAGGTCTGCATTGAACTCATCAAGGACATCAGCCCTTCTGTACACTCTTCACCCGCTCTGCCTTCATCACCGCTATTGCCGATGGAGTTGATGGATCTAGAATCCATCACTCCTAATTTTTTTTTTCATAAACACCATTTCCTTGGGGCCTCTAACTTATCAATGCAAGGGCGAGGCTCCTTCCTCTCATCCCTTACTATTTCCTAAAATGATCGATGATGATATACGTTCAATTAACGTCATTCAATGTCAGGATGATGAATATATACTCACTTTCCTTGGCGTAGAAGACTCATATATTCATCAGGTGTTACCCTCTGAGACACAAACCATGTTGAATGAATTGACTATCGAGATCAACATTCATACTCAGGATGACCCACACATCCTAAAAATCGGTCAATCTTTAGATGCTGCTGAACAGGAAGCCATCACTTCTTTTATCAAAGATCATAACCAAGCTTTTGTTTTGTCTTACGCAGACATGCCCGGTATTGACCCCACCATAGTGGTCCATAATATTGTAACCGTTCTCAATGTCAAACTTGTCAAAAAAAACTTAGGAAAATGCACCCTCACATTTCCCTTCTCGTCAAAGAATAACTTCAACGCCTTCTTTCTGTTTCCTTCATATTACCCATTGATTATCCTTGTTGGATTTATAACATTTTCCCTATCACTAAGGCAATAGGGGGACTCCACATTTACACATATTTCCATAACCTCAACTTAGCCTACCCAAAAGATGACTTCTCTCTACCTGGTATTGACTAACTGGTTGACCTTACCTCTGGTCACAAGATGCTATCACTTATGGATGGCTTCTCGGGTTATAACCAAATTTTGCTTACCCTAGAGGATCAACACAAAACCACATTCATCACCCCTTGGGGGACCTTCTACTACCGAGTCATGCCATTTGGCCTTAAAAATGTTAGTGCGACATATTAGCAGGCTATGACTTAAATCTTCCATGACATCATGCAAAGTATATTAGAAGATTACGTGGATGATCTCCTGGCCAAATCTAAACACCGCTCCAAGCACCTCGCCATCCTCAAAACCATTTTTGAATGCCTCATTAAATATTATGTTCACTTTCATCCCAACAAGTGTGTCTTCGCGGTTCTCTCAGGAAATCTCCTAGGCTTTATTGTTTCCCTCCATGGTATAGAAGTTGACCTTGATAAAGTCAAGGACATTCTAGAAATTCCTCTTCCCACTAACCTTAGACATCTCCGTATCCTGCAAGGTAAGTTGTTGTCTAGTTTTTGTTTCATTTCACAATTTTATGATCGGTGTCAACCATTTCATCATCCTTCTTAAGAAGGATGTCTCCTTTAAACGGGATGATGACTAAGAAAAATATTTTGAGGCCTTAAAAAAATACCTTCTCCAACCACCCGTACTTATCCCACCTAAAGATGATCAACCCTTCTACCTATACATCTCAGCTACCGATCACTCCTTGGGGGCCATGCTCGCTCATCATCGATGAACAACATCAGGGAGCAGGCGGTTTATTACATAAGTCATACTCTTTTGGACTACGAAACCTGATACACCCATCCTAAAAAACTTTGCTTAGCCTTAGTTTTTGTTGCCACAAAACTCCACCATTACCTACTCAACCACAAAACCTATGTTGTGACCAACACCAACCCCTTACACTTCATGTATGCTAAACCTTATCAAAATCAGCGTGCCGCATGTTGGCTTATGCTTTTAGCTGACCTCAACCTTGAATTCATTCATCAAAATTCCATCAAGGGCCAAGCTATCACCGACCAATTGGCTGATGCACCTATTTCTGGGGATCAACCCTCTAATTTTTACTTTCCAGATGAGTCAATTGCTACCCTTTCCCTGGATGAACCCACTTACCAAATGACACTCTTCTTCGATGGTTCTAAGTGTCAGCGTGGGGGTGGGGCTGGTGTTATCCTCATTCCACTTGATGGTGAACCCATGCCTTTTTCTTTCAAACTTGATTTTGATTGTACAAACAATATTACCAAATACGAAGCACTCATATTAGGTCTCCAAGCCACCTACACCCTAGATGTCAAATCAATCAACATCTTTGGTGATTCTCAATTGGTTATAAACCAAGTCAATGGTATATACCAATGTCGTAATGAGATACTTCAAAAGTATAAACATCATGTAGACATACTTTTGACCACCTTTGACCGTTACGCCCTTCAAACTATCCCCCATTCAACCAACAAATTTGTAGATACCATGCCTTGCTTGGCTTCTCAAATACCCGCTTCACCTGCTGATTCTAAAATATTTGTCACCATACAATGACTCCAATCACCCTCTTATTTACCTCATGACATTTACTCCATCAGAACCATCACCTCGGACCCGAGTGACCTTTGGTATAAACAATACTCCGACTATCTTTCTCTCTCCATCTTACCTCCTGATCTCACCCGTAATGGACAAATGCACCTTCCTTAAAAAGGTCTCTCATTACGTCATCATGGGGGGGCCTCCTCTATAAGCATGGCTTTGATGGTATTCTCTTACGATGCCTCACGAGTTCTGAAATTCCTTATACCATTAAGGAAGTTCATGATGGCATATGTGGAGGTCACTTCAGTGGCCTTGTTGTTGCTAAGTGTATTCTTCACCTAGGCTATTACTGGCCGACCCTTAACCATGATTGTTGTGACTATGTCAAACGTTGTGTAAAATTCCAACAACATGCCAACCTTCATCATACACCCAGTCATGCCTTACAGGTCACCCGTGACCTTTGGCCCTTCTCTCAATGGGGTTTGGATCTTGTCGGAGAGATCAACCCCCATTCTTCCCAATGCCATCAATGGATCATCACCGCTACCGAATACTACACAAAATGGGTTGAAGCCATACCACTCATCTCCATGAAAGCTGAGAAAATATGTGAGTTCATCAATCATCACATTATTTGTCACTTTGGTGTTCGTCATTGTCTCATCACTGACAATGGAAAACAATCTAGAAACAAAACATTGCGAAAACTTTGTGACACTTTCGACATTCAGCTCAGTTTCTCATCACCTTATTACCCATAGACCAATGGCCAAGCTGAATCCACTAACAAAACCTTAAACAAAATTCTCATGAAAGTGGTTAATGATACTGGGAAGGACTGGCATACGCACATTCCTTTTTCCCTGTGGGCATACCGCACTAGTATTAGCACTTCCACTGCTACTACACATTTTTCTCTGGTCTACGGTACAGAGGTTGTTCTACCTCTCGAAGTCTAGATTCCCTCACTCCTGCATTTCTCTCCATGACATGCTCAATGATGATGAATTTCATCAAGACCATTTAGCACAACTTGAGTTATTAGACAAATGTCCATCTTAACACTCTTGACCACCTTCAAGTTTACCAAAAATGTATCAAATGTGCCTATGAAAAATGTGTCCATGAACGAACCTTCCAAGTTGGTGACCTTGTCCTGAAAGAAAATCAACATGTAACCAAAGTAGAAAAAAGTAAACGGGGAAAATTTTCTCCTAATTGGCTTGGACCATACATTGTGACCCATACTTATGGATCAGGTGCTTATCATTTATCTTCACTCGATGGTAAACCAAAACCTGGGCCCCTTAATGCCATGCATCTTTGACCATTCTACTATTGATTTTAGTCCTACCTCACTTTTTTCCTTTTTCCATGCTCATCCCTTGAGAGCTATCCACTTCTTACACCTCACCAATGATTAAACAAGAATCATGTGCGTACTCGTCACTTGTTATCTTCTCTTGAATATGTGTACCACGGTGCTGCACATAGCATGATTCTCATGGATACTTTTTGTCTACCTTTAGATGAGATCCCATGGTCATTTCACCCTACTTTCTGAACAAGAATCCTATTCTTCACCTTGGTCTTGTCCATGACTTCAAAGCCCTCACATGGGATCCAACTCCTTGAGTCAAACTTCTAATAAAAAGATGACTCCCTCAAAAGGACATCTTCCTCTCTACAATCGCTGCTATAAATAGACTGCTCCCTCGAAGGACAGCTATGTAAAGCTCTTTCAAAAAAAAATTAAAAAAAAAAAAAGAGAGAGAATCTGAAGCTTCCCGCATCGATCAGCTTCACGAAGACCTCAAGGAGTTAATTTCCTCATCCCATATAGACTTCCCACATCGATCAGTCTATCTCAAATATCAGTCAAAACAGAAAGCCTTTTAGTCATGGACTTGCCCATTGTGACCTTGGATCTCTTGCCCAAAGAGCATGCTACCTTCATACCATATTAAAATTAGCCACCTTTCACCCCTGTCACAATTCACACTCCTATTTTTCTACCACCTCAAGGGACCTCTTGGAAACTAGGACATTTGGTGATCATGTGACTACTTTTCACCCTTAGAACAATCAATCATGCAATGTCTTTAGGGTCTCACGTTCATCACCTCCTCCAAGGTATGACCTACTTGGTATGATCCTAACCAATCAGGTGGCTTTCTTACCCCCTCTTATCTTTTAACCTTCTTTATTACGTATTGATTACCTTATACAGGACTTGGTCCTCGACGCTTACCTTTGGGGTAATCTTCTTCTTCTACCACAATAAAATCACCTATACCAAGTTTCCCACAACTCACCCAAACCTAACAGACCTAAACCCAAATCATGCCTAAAACCTACCAACCCATTTTCATACCTACTCATATTCTTCCCCAGCTTATGAGAGAACTACATCGGCCTGAGGTCCCTTCTCTGGGACTATGTAGGCAGCACTCTGAGGGCATGGGGCCCTTGGAGGTTAGCTCGGCCACTCTCTACCCTAACCAATTCATCTTTCATCTTCCTAAATTACATTCTACCCCACTTAGTTTCCTTTTTATGTCAAAAATTGGAAATTAAACCAAACAAACAACAAGTTGCTTAACATTTTTATCATCATCACAACATACATTTATTATGACTACCATTCCTCTACCATCATCATGCATGTATTATAAAGCATCTTAAACATGACCCATCTCATCATTCATTGCACAAATTAATGAATCACAACTTCAACCAATTTAAACTCAACCATGCCTATGACCTAACTCAACCATGCCTATGACCTAACTCAACCATGCCTATTACCTAACTTGATCCATGCCTAAGACCTAACTCAACCATCCTACCAACCTAACTCGATCCATGCCTATGACCTGACTCAATCCATGCCTAAACCAACCTGACTCATCCATGCCTAAACCAACCTGACTCCATCACCTCACTCACCTAGTTTCCATGCCTAAGACTGAAAAAATAAAATTCTCATAAAACACCTGAAAATCATCTAGAACCTCACTCCATCTCATATATAAACAAATATGTGTGTCTCTATACAATATACCTGGATATCCAATCATGTACATCTCTCAAAATTTGCATTGATCTCTAAGATTTACAATGTCAAAATGGATCATTACTCAGGGATTGATTAGGCTGGTATATGTCAATAAAAAATATCATACATGCCTAAAATCTCTTCGGCGGTATCCTGTAGGCATTGGTATAACTCAATAATAAAAAGTATGTCTCATAAATCCTTCTGGATATCCATATAACATTATCAGCAGTATCTATCTCCTATCTGTATCGCCTGTACCCTCAAGGACTGACATAGTCATAAGACATCTCTACATAACATAGGAATGGGGTGAAGGACGTATTCCATCAAATTGACGAGTATGTCGAAAGGAGCCATACTAGCCACATGGACATCCTCCAGTATGTTTCAAATCTTTGGCCAAAGTATCGCAAGCCCTGACTTCATTGATAATCCTAATTCACCTATCTAAGGGATGAGCTGTCCGATGAGCCTGGTAAAGTTATCCTCAGTTAGATTCCTTGGATAGAGCATTCTTATCCCAGATTAGGGAAGAGAACTGCATGAGCCTGTTGTGTTAAATTAGTAGACCACTATCTCTTATTTACGCATGAATGATCGGTACCCTGTACCGAGTCATGGAATGTAAATAGATCGGTAAGGTACCTCCGAAGTCATTACAGCTGCATATGGTTGTCTGTAAAAATAAATGGTTATGTTGAATTGTGAGTTCTAAATTATGCCCTAGAACCAGTATGCAATTATCATGATTAAAGCCATCGAAATTTACTCCATCTATTGTCTAGGAAATAATCTCCTGTTACATGATCCTTGTATGGCTGTGAACCACCTTCAGGAACGGCCATTTTCTGTCCTAAGATGTAACCAATCCATTAAGGAGGCCAGTTCCTTATTCTCTTTTTCCTCGTGCAACTAAATCCTTTATGATATATAATGGTAATCATTATTACCCACTCTTTTCCTGTAGTCCATCTTCACTGATGGTCAGCTAAATCTAAGGCCGATTTCATTTAGCCAATTCACATCTAAATAAATGTCCCAGCCACAACCATGTATCTTGGATCTAATAAGTAACAATACAAATCATCAGTCTTTTCATCCACCTACATAATCACCTTCACATGTGTTTCGAAGCATGGTACTAGATGTCCTCTCCAGTTTCTTACCATCTCTATTGGCATATATCAAGGGTGATTGGTTTCGCACACTGTGACTAGTCCATGGGCACCAGATCTATACCCTACAAACTAGATCATCTTCATGCTCCCCATTTCGGAAACCCTTTTTTCCTATTCTTATATTCAGACCATCTAACTCATCATGCATCTATGGTATTAGAGCAATATCCTCCATATTTGTTCACTCTTTCCCCTCTTCAAAACGGCCCCTATTGGGATCATGCTCATTCTCCCCACTCCATCATAGGTGCCTCTTGGGTCCCTCTGGTACCATCAATTGGAACTGGCCTCCAGGAACTAGTGGCCTCACCCTGACCATGTCTTGGCTAAGCTTGACTGGCCCCATGTGTTCTCCACACTATGGGTGTGTGATCTGGTCCTCTCGCTAGAGGCTTTTTGTGCCCTGTACTTGAAATATGATATTCAATCTATCCCTATTGCCTCCATCAACTAGTCCTTGATAGTACCATGACATTCTCTAGGAGTTCCTCCCGCAACCTAAGATATGGGCAATGTGGAATATTACATAAGTACTCCTATGGATCTATCCTTGTTGGTCCATGTACCACCCCTTCCAATGCAGGGACCCTATCCCAGTTAACCTGTGGTGGTGCCATCATCCCCTGCCCCTGTGCCTATATCTAGGCTTATAAAGCCCCAATATATGTGTGTGCCATGGCCAACTGGCCCTGCAACCCTGTCACCTATGCTTGTAGGGTAAATCCATATGACCATCATCCCCATCTCCATCTCCATCCCCACCCTGGGCCATCTGGGCCTGAAGACTGTGCCATGGTTGTACATGTAACTTGGCCACCTCCACCTCTGAACTAGCTATATTATCCCTGCACCATACCCAACTGAAAGGTAATCAAGGGTCACCACCTGCCTTGTAGGGCATCCCTCTGCACTGTGATGGTGGCTAAATCCTAGCTTCCCTGAAATTTTGGGTGGCCTTGCTCGTAAATGAGCCACCCACCACTGTCTGTATCTATCTATAACCCAGAACATCATCAATAATAGTCTACCACCTGCTCCTATCTTCCCTGTGGGCACTATGTCAGCTATGGTAGAGGCAATGGCCTCTCCACGTCATCTCTCCTATACTGCAGGAAGGGTGGAGGTATGTCCTATGGCAGTCCAAACTGCCGTCTAACCCTATCCACTGGGATCATCTTGTGCTCCCAGCAATGGCGCCCCACTATCCATCTCATAACTAGAAGACCATCTAACTCATCATGCATCCACCGGTATGAGGGATAGAACCCACATTTGGTCTCCATATGATGTCCACTCCAGACAACCCCTCTAATAATTAGCTTGTAATAGGCTACATCATGTGTATCCCAATCTGATTTCCACTCTCCAATCAGATTTGTACCCATTGCCTATACCCCACCCACACCAATCTCGGTGGAAATGCATCTTCTCGGGGCATCCCTACTGGCCACACATCAAACTATGTGCTCATAGGCCCAATAGTGTAGTAAAAATGTGCAACATAGAATCCAAACCTAATTTAGAGAACCCATACGCCCACAACTCTCTATATAGATCTGCACCAGGAATGTTGGCACCCAGGAAAAGTGGGTCTGATCCATCACCATGTCATGTAGTACCCCCATTAATGAGTGGGGAAATCTCCCTCCCTCTACATGTTCTGGTAGTGCAAAACAACACACTGCCTCCATCAATAAAACAACATAGAGCCTCGTCTCCTCTAGACGGGCTAGTGTACATCCCTCCTGTAACTCAGACTAAGCACTATGGAATGTCATGTCTTCAGTCCCTCTCCAAACATTTATCAGCATCAACTCCTCTGAGGCCTTAGAGGAGATTGAGTACACCTGCGTCCCCAGTATCGGTAGCGCATAGGATCCTAAACACGTCCTCTAGGGTGACTGTCATCTCACCCATCGTTATAGGTGGAATGTGTTGGTCACTGAATCCCATCTATTCGATGAGAGTGACCATCAGACTTAACAAAAATACATGCCAATAGTGCATGGACCCCATTCAGGCCCACCTCCTCCACATGCTACCACTCCTCAGCTGTCACCATGCCTAGGAACACTCTCAAGAGCAGGGGTGACACCCTATCTCTCATCCATGGAGCTGATCTCTCCCCTGCATCCAATACAAACATCAAATTAATCCACCTTCATCATACCCATACTCACCCACTATCATTTACCCATACCCATTTTCCCCTCACCTACACTAGGTATTTTCACCCACCACCCTATTTTACCCTTCCCTATCTCACCCACTCAACCTAGGGCCCTTTTGGCCCCTTTTTCTCTAAAAAACCTGACTAGACCAGTTATCTCTAACCTGACCCCAGTCACCCCTAAACTAGGCATCAGTCACCTGTTTCGTGACCAATACTAGTTTGACCCTACCAACTATCGGCTAAACCAACCGATGCCGGTCACTGTTGTGGTGAATACTGTGACCCCAAACCTCTCCCCTCTCAAAATCCTTCCATCTTTCACCTCTTCTACCCACCCATTCTCACCTACACTTCCCCTCAACCCCATCCCACCCCCTATTCACCCACTTACCTCTCTCCCTCATTCCTATTCTACCCAATTTACCCTCCCACATTTCAAATTTCATTTTCCCCCCACCCAAAACCCAAAAAACCCAATTTTTCACATTCCCCACATGACTTATCACCTAATCTATCTCCACAAAACACAAAGGGTTGATTCTTACCTCATCATGCTATCGTCACCGTGGTGGCATGTCTGGCCATGCACCGGTGGCCCGCCTGATCCCTCTCTAGCCTCTGCCATCACCAATCGCTAACCTCACCTCCAACCAATCAAATCACACCAATCTGATCCCATGGACCCACCTCTCAACTACCAATCACCCATCATTCAGCTCACCAACTCAACTCTCCATTCCATCTGGACACTTTCCCCCTTTCTCTCTCTCTCTTGTGTCATTTTCCCAATTCACAAGAAGACAAATGATTTCAAAAAATGTGGATTTTTCATTTTTATAACATCCCTGACCTAACCGATGCCAGTTTTACCTTCACCAACATTGGTCATGTGCCCTACCTTACCGTGGTCGGTTACCCTATACCGGCATCGGTTACCCTTGACTGGCATCGGTCACCCTCTCTTCCACATTGCCCCCAATTTCACCTATTACCCTACCAGTCACTCTTTTTTCCCTCACCCAATATTCACCTCACCCTCCTGACCTCATCATTTACTACCTACCCTCATCCTCTTTTGGGGACTCATTATTTTACCCATACCTCAGCCCTACTCATGTCATGACCTAGATTCTTGGACCTGGAACATTGATCTAGTGACCTTTGACCTCATGTGTTTTCTATACCTTGTGGCACTGTTACCTATGTTGATTGACCTAATGACCTTACCTTGCCTCTTGCCATGACCATTTATCCTGACCCTACCTTTGGTGTACCAGAACACACCTAAATGTTCCTACACCTGACCTGCGTCATGTTTCCTGACCATATCCTATACCTTGGATACCAGAATCACTTCAACCTTGTTTGGATAAACCTATCGACCTTAGACAATGTAGAGTTTACCTGCTCTTCAACCTAGTACCATGCTATAGTTTATACGTGTGCATGCGTTTGACTGTTACTACCTTTGACCCTGACCCATTACCTAGATTACCCGAGTGGACCTTTTTCCCTTTTTCCCCCGTTACCCACCTTCCTCTTCATCACATTCACCTTTTATCAAACCACTCACTGATTCTTCCTTCTACCTCATCAGTTCCTAGTTTGAGGGGGATCACCTTCACCCACACATGGGGCAACCACATCTTATTTTTGTCAGCGTTGCTTACCAATACAAGCTACACAACAAAAAGGGGAAAAATGTAGACACTAAAATTAGGTCACACTCCCCTTGGTCCCTCATCAAATAAATACCTTGAACACATTCACCTAGCCATGGCCCCCTTCACCCCACTATAATATTAATTTAATTATTTAATTAAATTAATTCATTATCCTCACAATATTTATTATTTAAATATCCTAATTGGGATAATGCCCACATATCCACCTCACCTAGACACCTCATCTAGCCACCTCACCCTAAGACCTATTCTTAGTAAGTTGCCATAACTAACTAAGACCTACCCAAACCCTAAAAATCAATGCCTACATTCCCTCTAACCACATTCCCATGTTAGAAGGAAGCTTCCATCTAATCCATGGAGTAAATGAAATGAGATCCCAGAAAATCAAGGGGATCTGCCTAGTTTAGTAAACCTAGGAAATCCCACCCTAACCGATGCCGGTTACCCTTAACCACCTGCTGGTTAAGCCAGAACTTTCTGTTGGTTACCATTTAACTCCCAAAACAACCTTATTTCAAGGTTTGGACACATTTTTGAGACAGAGAGACATCTTCTGAGAACAAGTGACAAAACCAGAGCTACATGCAAGCAGAACCAACATCTAGTACACAGCATCAGAACACCCATAGCCAGTACTGAAGCAATCACACAACCATTTTGCTTTCACACGAGCATCTGGGGAAGTGCCAACACCACCAAGTTCCATTTGATCACCCACCATTACCAACCAGACATCAAGCTCATACAAATAGTAAGTTTGTTAACCTGCATTGGTTCCTTATCATTTTAAGTAGATCCTTTTACATTTGTTATTAGTTTCTATTTCATTTCCATTCCCCACCATTTTATCTCCATGCAAACTTGACCATCCTTTTTCCACACCCTTGAACTGTCCATATCCAGACTTTCATCATTCCTGTGCATATCCAGGATCCATACGAACCTTTCCATTGCCCTTCCACCTTCATCTAAGCCTCAGATCTATCACCTTGCCAAGTTTTATTGAGTTTCCTGTACCCCAACCATACAAACGCTGGTTACCCATAACTACCACTGGTTAACTTAAACCGACATAGTCGGTCTCTATGCTAGTCTTTGTGTTTTTACCAAAACCCAGAATCAGAGCCTAAAACCTCCACCAAATACCCTAAACTAACCAGAACTTGACCCTGACCAGTAACAGTATCCTGACAAGACCTTGACCTTCAGATTTATCATAGCTTAGCCTGTTGTGAATGAATTTGCTTATTGTAGATGAATGAGATACCTAAATCATTTTAACTACAGTAGGATTTACTTTATTACCAGCATTAAGTTGTTTTAAATAGTGGATTGACAACCATCTAGGAAGTATCACACTTCCCAGATCTAGCACATGCTAGGCAGTCCACTGCATATATTGTTTAACTTTTATTTGGTGGTCTTGTTTTTCCATTTCAGGTAGTTCCTCCTAAGAAAAAATGAATCTCTCATGATCAGATGTGGATTCAGAAGTCATAAGCATGCAACAACCTATCAACCAACATCTCAATAGGTATTCCTCCTAGCCCATTACCCTTATCAGTTTTGTCATCATTTTCAAAGAAATGCATCTAGAATTAGGTGAAACAGTACGAGATAGGTGGCTAGATGGAAATGGTTGTTGATCAGATGGATGGATTTTGATGTAGTGATGGTACTTCCTTGGATGCTTCTGTGAATACAAGTGGCTCTATGATCGCTTCTGATGATGGCTGTGAATGCTATTATGTGTGTACAAATGCTACTTCTTCTTTTATGTAGCTATGGTTTTGTCTCGTACTCTCATAAAATGTGTCAAACGCAAAATAAGGTTATTTTGGGGAATAAATGGTAACCGACGGCGGTTCTATAATGACCAGTGGTAGTTTAAGGTGACTGATGTCACTTAGGGTGAGATTTCCTAGCTTTACTAAAAATGGGCAGATCCCCTTGATTTTCTAGGATCTCGTTCACTTTACTTCATGGATTAGAATGGAATATTCCTTTTTAATTGGTGGGAATGTGGTTAGAGGGAATGTATGCTTTGATCCCTTTAGCACTACATTTAGGTAGGTCATTAATAGTTATGGAAACATACTAAGAATAGGAAACAGACTTAGGGTGATGTGGTGGCTAGATGAGGTGTATAGGTCAAGTGGTGGTGTGGGCATTATATCAATTATGATATTTAAATAAGAGATATTATGAGATCATAAATTAATTTGATTAAATTAATAATAGATTGGGGTGAAAGGGGCCATGGTTAGGTGAGTGTGTTCGAGTTGGTTATTTGTCGAGGGACCAAGGGGAGTGTGACCCAATTTTGGTGTCTACACTAGTAACCTTTGTGTCTTATGTCTACTCCCCATCCTACTTCCCAACTTATATGTCCAATAGATTCATAGGTATATATTGCAAGCATGCTTCAAATAATGACTTCATAGTGTATGTGTGTACTTCTTGGTTATAGGAATGTTGATTGTAGGCTAAGGACTCATCCCAAGTTCTTGGGTATTTTTTGTTATACCCTCTAATCAATTTTACCATAGTCTTGTTCACCACCTCTGTCCATCCAGGTAATTTCCTATCTGTGGATGGAAATTTGTGCTTCTCTATAACCTGGTATCCATCTTGTCCCATAAGGTATTCCAAAACTTCTGCAAGGACCTGGAATCCCTATGAAAAAAACAATAGAATTTGGCAAACCAAAATTAACCCATACATTAGCAAAGAAAATATTTGCTGCCTCATGTGCTTTTACTATCTTTTTACATTCCATAAGAATACACATCAATTAACTAAATATATCAACAACAACATAGAGATAGTTATGGCCATGTTTAGACATAGGTAATCCTCCTACAAAATCCATAGAAATGTCCTCCCACAGATGAGTAGGCACTAGCAAAGGAATATATAAACCATCCTTCCTAGTCTTAGGCTTGCTGGTATAATAAAGCTTCCATCCACATATAAATATTTATACTTCTTCTTACATATTGGGCCAATACATGTAACTTTGGAAGTGGGATAGGGTCTTACCAAACTGAAATATATAGGGCATATCCTGCTACTTTCGAGGTATGTGCTTCCCTCATCAATAGAAGTCTTTCTTCTTTAGGCACACAAATCTTTCCCCATCGGTAGAGCATCATGTCCTTGAGATAACAATCTTAAATCCATGTCCTTTCAGTCCCAAATGGGACTGAAACTTCTGAAATGTCACCCCAAAGTCTCTTTCCTGGGCATATTCATCTCCATAAGCTTCCTTCATGAAGGGATCGGTTTAAGGGATAGTGGCCAAATAGGAAAAATGTCCTATGTGGGTGGCCTAGACAACATGTCTGCCACCAAATTTTACAACGGCCTTCTTGTATTTGATCACTAGATGGAACTGTAGAAGGAACCCCATCTATTTGTAGTGCCTTTTCTGCTATAATTTAGACTATGCTTGCAAATACTAGAAGGTTTGTGGTCTGTGTGCACAATAGTTTCTTTATCCAACAAATGACAATGCCTTCCAAATAGCTTAATTTTCTGAATTAGTGCATACATTTCCTCAACGAAATCGTACAAAATTGAATATCCTTTAACTGCCGAAGTGAAAGTTTTAGAAAGATGCACAGCAATATGGGTTTACCTCCTTGAAGCAGAACACTGCGCACTTAGCATAATCACAGACATCTGCCTCTACTTCTAAAGGTTCTGCAAACTAGGAAGAGTAAGTAATGGAGCATGAATTCTTTCATGCTGTCAATAACTCAAAGGATTTGTCTTGTTCCTTACCCCAGTCAAAACCCTTACTCTTTGTGGCCACTATGTGTAGAGGTGTTGAAATTGTGGAGAAGCTTGGAATGAACTTCCGCATGTATTGTACTGCTCCTTCATTTTCCCTCCTAGTATTTGTGGATCCTATTGATTTTGGAAAATTAGTGATGCCTTCCACCTTCTTTGGATCCACTCATAGCTCTCAAAATTGCTTATCCAAGCCATATGCCCAAGCCCTAGACAAGTGACTGTTTGCATGATGATCCAGGCCCTTATCATATTACAAAGTAGATTGTTTCTGCATGATCATGCAAGATTTGTTGTCAATGAGTTGATGTTCTTCCCATGTGACACTAAAAATCAAGATATAATCTAGATATACAATTGACACATAAATCTATGAAATCCTGCAATAATTCATTCATTTATCTCATAAATGTAGTTGGTTCATTGCATAACCCAAAATTAAGTACAAACAACCATGTTTTATCTTAAAGGTGGTCTGTCCATATATCCTCCTCCTTCAATCTAACTTTGATAACCTAACTTTAGGTCTAACTTTGTGAAGAATTTGGCATGCTGAAGCTGGTCCAAGAGATCATCTATGTGTAGGAAGTGGGTACCTGTTCTTTATGGTGATCTTGTTCAAAGCGCCGTAGTCGATGCAAATTATCCATGAGCCATCCTCCTTTGGCACCATTACAATAGGTGAACCATATGGTGAGGTGCTCAGATGTATCACCTCTTGGTCTAGTAGTTCCCGGAGTTGTTTCTTTAATTCAGGGGATACTCTCAAGAAGGGATTTCCTATACAACCCGATGTTTGGTAGAGGGGACTCTGGAAATAGCTGAATCTCATGATCTACTTCTCATTTTGGTGGTAACTCACTAAGAGCCTAAAATACTTCCTGAAAAGAATGAATAATATTATCCAAATCATGGTTTCCATGGTTAGAAATATCTGAAAATTCTACCCCATCTTGTTTATCCTTTAACAAAAGTAAACAAAAATGATTATGATTTTCCTGAATAAGTCATTTTTCTTGGTTAGCACTCACCATAGTAACCCATCTCTTACGTTGGTGTGTCTAGATGTTGTAACTGATCCCATCCTTGACACATCTGTACTAGTTTTCCTTTCTCATAAACATAGCATCCCTAACATAAAAGTAACGACTCCTGAATACAACATCAAAAGCATCAGTGGAATAATGTCAGCTTCTAAAACATTAATATACTAGGAATTTATCCCAAACTTGACCTTACATATTCTTGTTACTTGAATTTTAACACCCTTTTTCACCAAACCCAAAGGATAAGGGTGTGGATGCTCGTAAGTCTCAAGACCAAGCTTCTTTACAATTGCTTTAGAAATCAAGTTAGACTACGAACCGGTATCAACCAAAGCATTTATCTTAGTTCTCTTGATCCAGATTTTGATCGAGAATAGTTTACTCATCTCCTCTCCCTAGCTATCCATGTTGGTGGCCGTGTAACCAAGCCTTTCATCTACATCAAATTCATCTTCTATTTCCATCTCCCATTTTTTTTTTACACCTTTCATGGACTTTGTTGAGTCCTTGGTGTGGTTCCTCAGATGTAACTCCAGATGCAACTTCCAACATGTAGCGTCTATATGACCATTGCTATCATAATTCATGCAAAAAATCTTGGGAAATTTATAAGTATTTAAAGTAGAGGCATCTTATTTACCTTTCCCTTTCCACTTACCCTTGTTACTTGTTTTCCCTACTCTTTTTTCTTCTAATTTTTCGATGGCTTTTCCCTTGGCTCTGCTTCTCCTTGCTTATTTTCATCATCTATGTAGTATGCCTACACACACGCCTCGTTGAGATCTTTTGGCTTTTTGGAGATGAATTTTCTTTGAAGGTGAGTGTGAAGTCCTCCCAATTACTTAGTCAGAATATCCTCATCCTCCAAGTCCATGTTTAGCAAGATGGCCTACCTATAAAACTCTGTAGTATATTCCTTCACACTTTGACCAATTCCTTGTCTAAAATAATTGCATTTAGTAATTTAGTCAGTCTTGTGGCCAATAGGATAGAAGTTAGCTCTAAGTAATTCTTTAAATTCTTGCCAAGATTTCACAATAGGATTCTTCTTATTTTTATAAGTGGTTAGATGGGTTTACCACCAAACCATGGCATATACCTCCATTTTTAGATGTGAAAAGGTGATCCTCTATGCCTCAGTGACATTATGGACGCTAAAGTAGACTTCTAACTATTTTAACAATTTATCAAACAACTTTGCACCTTCTTGTCCTTCAAAGATTTTAATCTCAAATTTCATCTCAACTTTAAAAGGAGTATGGTAAAATTTTACCTTTTCTCTTACATTTGAAGTCTCTTCTTTATGCTCTTCCCAATAATCTTCCTCATGGTGGCTCTTCCCTATGCCAAAATTTTCAGCTAAGCCTCGAACCACTAAGTCCATAAAGTTTTTCTTGACAAAAGTTGTCTTCTGCAAATCTGCAAGTTCTTCTTACCTACTAAACATCCTATCCATCATGGTCTTCATCATCTCGATTCTACGGACCAAGTTCTCTTCCTCCATTTGTCCCCGAATTATCTGTTTCCACTTCTTTGTAGAAATTTCTAGATTGCAAGATAAATCCTCTGTAGACACTAAAATTAGGTCACACTCCCCCTTCGTCCCTCGACATATAAGCACCCTTTATTACATTTACCTAGCCATGCCCCCTTCACCCTCACTAATATTAATTTAATTAATTTAATTAAATTAATCATTATCCTCACTATATTTATTATTTAAATATCTTATTT
This sequence comes from Taxus chinensis, assembly GCA_019776745.2. Taxonomy (NCBI): domain Eukaryota; kingdom Viridiplantae; phylum Streptophyta; class Pinopsida; order Cupressales; family Taxaceae; genus Taxus; species Taxus chinensis. Next base: position 531,668 of record JAHRHJ020003388.1, read on the forward strand.
AAATAATATCTACACATACAGTTCACTTAGACACCTCACCAAGCTAACTCAACCTAAGACCTATTCTTAGCAAGTTCCCATAACTAACTAAGACTTACCCAAACCCTAAAAATCAATGCCTACATTCCCTCTAACCACATTCCCGCATGCTCACAAGAAGCTCCCAGTCTAATCCATGGGATAACGACACAAGATCTGAGGAAATCAGGAGGATCTCCCTAAGTTTAGTAAACCTAGAAAATCCCACCTTGACCGACGTCGGTTACCCCTAACCGTCGCCGGTTAAGCCGGACCGCCGTCGGTTACCCCTTTTAACCCCAAAACAACCTTATTCTCAAGGTTGGAACTTGGAACTTGGAAGTTGGAAGCAAGAAATTTGACGAGCAAGAATGAAATCTCAGAGAGATAACGCATCTTCAGAGAGCCAATTCCAGCAAGAACTCACATCCAAGGAAGGAGATTGAGCATCTTCTCCTGCACAGCCATCCCAGCCACATTCTGATCTATCTAAGCAAAGAGGAGTGTGCATGCAGCCCATGCAGAATATTTCTTTTAGTTGGTGATCACTTGCACCCTTCAAACCCATCATCAGCACCTCCATCCTTCACACATAGACCTTCAGGAATGAAATCCAAGTAAGTACAACATCATACTTTCCTGGTTATTTCATTTCATCATTATTTTATCATCCATTGTTTATCTTGCTCCTTATTGACCATCTCCAACATTTTTCACCTCCATAGACCCATCAAAACCTCACAAAACCTATTCCAGTCACCCAATACCTCGTCCCGACCAACCAAAATCCTTTGTGCAATCACAAAGGAGACCAAAACCCCATTCTGTGACATTTCCAGATCTCACAGTAACCGGCGCCGGTTATACCTAACCGCGGTCGGTCACCCCTGACCGATGCCGGTCTCTGTGTTTTCCCACACAGCCTTAAACAGAGACCTATCCACCTAATTTTACCTCACCCTCACTCACCTGTGACCTACCCGAGACCTTTATCAGACCTGCAGAACCCAGAACCAACCATTTGACCTGTGGATTCTATTCTAGCTTAGCCTGTTAGATTAGATCTATTTCTTATTGTGTTTTTAAGTGAGATACCTAAATCATTTTAAAATAACAATAGGATTTACCTTGTTTTCAACACTAATTTTTTAAAACAGTGGACTGACAGCCATCTAGGAAGTATCATACTTCCCGGATCTAGCTCACGCTAGGCAGTTCACTGCCCATATTGTTTAATTCTTTCTGGTGGTCTTGCTTTCATTACAGGTAGTTCCTCCTAGCCAAAAGGAAGCTCTCACGGTCAGCTGTGGATTCAGAAGTCATACGCGTGCAACAACCCATCAACTGACATTTGAACAGGTATTCCTCCTATGCCCGTTACCCTATCTGTTTCGTCAACAATTCAAAGAAACAATCTAAGAAAAAGGTGAAACATTTTGGCACCCGGTGGGACCCATCTGGGGTTCCTTGCATTTCATTCATTCCTAGGAAAAAATTGTGTGTTTGTTTCCCTTCTAAAAGCGTACACACTAATTTTCTTCCCTAGTAATCCAATCTTCTTTCTATTTTCTCTAAAGGAAACTTTTCTTTTGGTGTATTTAAAAAGAATCATTTCTTCATGTTTTCTGCATTTTAGTGAAAGAGCATCCCTCTTCCTATTCATCTTATTGTGTCATCCAATTTCACATTTTCGATTTGGGTTTTAAAATCATTGCATTTCATTCTGATTTTCTGCATTAGCTCACATTAATTGAGGGCAACCTATACGCTGGAAGTCATTACCAGCTGATGGTTGACAAACGAATCGTAGAAAAGCACTTCTATCCTTTTCTCTTTCTCTGAGTCTTACCAAACCACACAAAAATTCAAATACATACATTCTTAAACAACATCTTACCTGGAAGAAGTTGTAGGTGATCACATGATCATAACACAGTGGGCACCCAGATCACTGCTCTGTCGAGTCATACTTCAGAGCGAAGCCCGCCCCCACCATAACAACCTGAAACCTCACCCTTTAGATCTCCTTCTTTGTAGGAAGCCATCCTCACCAAAAACTCTATTTCACAATTCATGTGTCAGTCCCTAAATAGCATAAGCTGAACAAATGTAATAGAATAGGCACTCTAGGAACGTTCTTTCTTAGTGTTTCTGTTTGATTTGCATTTTGAGGTGAGATATTTCGATCATTATTTTTGTCTTTCCTTGCACACTCCTCATCATAGCTGGTGTATTCTGACTTCACCTGAGTGTGCCTGGGCCATATCACCATCATTCTCAGAATTCTGGGTTGATTCCACATCAAATTCTAATTCACAACCACTTTTCTCATCACTGTTTCAATCTCACAGTAACCGTCATCGGTTACCTTTGACCGCCATCGGTTATACACAACCGATGTCAGTTCCAGGTCCTTTTGCTAACCTACTCAAAAGGAAATTTTCACTTCACTTTCTTCAACTTTCCACAGTCTCTGTCACTGTCATTTTTTTTCCCATTGACATTTTACACATCCCCAGATTTGGCATACTTGTCAGATTTTTCCTTCTGCCTCACTGTTTACTCACTGTCCATTTTCTATAGTGACCGGCAGTGGTTACCCCTGACCGACGTCAGTTTTCCCTAACCGGCATCGGTTAGCCTGTTTCACATTCCACCCACCATTTGTTACTTCATCCATTTTTTTATCACCAGATTCACCTGTTCCTGCTGTTCTCTGTATCATTTACAGAGAAGCACCCCCACCTGATCAGTACTGGTTCACATGGTACTGACCCGAAGACAAGTGAATGCCCTCGTGTTCCATGCCAGTTGCCAACCGCTCCCACCTAGTCCTTCACCACCTTCTATTTTATCACCAGCCATGGATCCCATCCAGCCTACTAATATCGCTACCAGAGATGAGGAGTTCACATGACTCCTTGACCAGAACCCTACTGCCTTGCAGTTTTACCTCTCCCATTCATCCACTCGAGACCCTCGAGTTAGTTGATATACGGAATTCCCGTATCTATCCCCCTGACTCTCACACCCACTTCTGCATCAGCCCCATCTGGCTCCGTGCTACCTGCATCCACTTTACCGCCAGTCGTTTCACAGTTAGGTCCTATACCCGCTATGACTGCCACGTCTGTTACCTCTGTGGCACCCATTACATCCACCATACCCTCGATGATTACCCCAAACACAACCTCATCCATCCCTCATGTCTCACACATACCTGTAGCTACATTCCCACCTCCAGTGTCGGTGACCCCTACCCCATTTCAGAAATGTAGTTCTTTCCATTCCACAATCATTAGCCCCTATTGCCACTAGGGTTACCACGACCCTTCCTCCCCCATATACATACTACCAAAAACCACCTGTTTCATCTATTATTCATTCTGGGTATGTACCCCCTATTTCATTGCCTTCTTCTCCACCACCTTACATGGCAGCCCCATACACTGGAATGCCACACCCATTATACACCCAAAACCAACCTCCTCACGCTATAGGAGGCATCCAATCATCACAACCCACCAATGACCTAATTAAATTGATGATGGATAAGATGCAAACACTGGAGGCATCGGTTTCTGGCTCCCGCAACACTCTCACTTATGATGAGATTTGCAATGAGCCTATTCACCCATCCATTCCCATCCGTTCATACCCTGTGCATTGGGAAATGCCTAAATTCAACCGCTTCAATAGTAAGGAAGACCCACAACAACATTTGTGCTCGTTTAAACATGGATGTTATTTGATTGCTCATGATGATGCCTTACTTTTGAGAACTTTTCCCATGTCCCTCACTGGACCTGCATTAGACTGGTATAGTGGGTTACCCAAACACTCCATATTTTCATTCAATCAGGTAGCCCAAGCTTTCTTGGATCATTTTTCTATCAATATCGCCAAGAAAGTTACCATGACCGATCTATATTCCACACGTCAGTATGAGGATGAATCTATCACATATTTTGTCACTCGCTGGCGCAGCCTGATCAATCAACTTACCTTTCAACTACCACAAACTGAACTCATCGAGCTCTTCACATGAGCTTTGCTAGACATATCTCCCTGACCTTGCAGGTCCAAAATTTCAGAACATTCGATGAGGCATTCACTATGGCACGAAAGTTAGAGATTCGGGCCATCGAAGAGAAGAAAATCCAATTACGAAATAAGAATTTGGCATTCAAGTCGAATGAAACCTCTTCTTCTTCTAAACCACCAACCAATTATTCAAAGGCTAAAGGTACCGCTAACGCAGTGGTACTCAAGGCCGGCCCAGCTCATCCATCCAATCAAGCTACACCCTCATCTAATCTATCACCCGTTCAGGCTTTTTGATTCAGACAAGAGCAGTGAAAATATACCCCAATTGGGGAACCTTACTCTTCTATTTTAGAAAAGCTTATCAAAGCTGGTGCCATCACCCTTCCACCCATAAAACCACACACTGGTTTTGACCCTGCTCGCCCCATGCCCGCATGGTATAAGGAACAAGATTTCTGTAACTATCACCGAGTGAAGGGTCATAGTGACGGAAACTACATCACTTTTAAGAATATTGTCCAAGAAATGCTCGAGAAAGGTGAGTTGACTGTGGATAATCCCAATGCCACCCCTAACCAAAATCTACAAATCTTTAAAAAACCATTTCCCAATCATGCCCCTTCATCCAATCAAATAGGTGAGACATCCACTCACGATACCCATACTCGTGAGGTTCATGCAATCTTTAACGAGGTACCTGTCACATCTCAATTACCTCACATCCCTTCCATAGAGGAAATCCTAGCCCGAAATCCTCCTTCCACATTGGAACCAACCGTCACTGTTCCTTCACCAATAGAAGAACACCCTTCATCTCCTACATCACCTACAGAGGAGTCTTCTGCTAACATTGAGACCATCTCACCCCTAGCTTCTCCACTTAGCAAACCTTTTTACCTACCATAGAGGAGCACCCTCCTCCACCTGTAGAGGAGCACCCATTACCTCCTCCACCTCCACCCATTACCTCCTCCACCCACAGAGGAGCACCTATCCATTCCTCCACTCATAGAGGAACTCCCATCATCCCTTCCACCCATCATAGACCCGATGGAGATACCTTTTCCTCTTGGCAAGCATTCTCCATCAGCTACCCAACATCCAACAGACCTACTTTCAGCTCTCTTACCCACAGAAGCTGAAGCTGGCCGATTCCCCATCTCTAAGATGCATTTTATGGGAATTCCCATTAGGTCCTCACCAACTCCACCCACAAATGTGCCATTCTCATGTTTGGCTGATCACTTAGATTATGTGGATAGGGCTTTGTTATGGGGGTGCCTCTTACTCCCTGTCTCAACACAAATGCAGAGATCCCTCGATGACACCTCCACTATCTACCCAAGCACATTTCCACCCATCAAACCACATACAACCACTGCTGGTCGCAACCCCTTCCATGATACCTGTTAACACTCACACCACACCCTTACCCATAACCCGACCTATGCCTAAACCCAAACCCATACCCACAATATTTACCTCCACTAAACCTATTACCACTTTAGGGGTCACCCCGACCACCAGCCTTACTCATCCACCTATTAAACTGGATTTAGCTACATCCTCCAATGTTAAAACCACACCTACTCTGACACCCAAACTAAAGAAACAAACTCATCAACCTCATACCCCTACCACACCAATCACACCCACACTTGTCCCATCTGCCTTAAGACCTCAGCTACCCAACATGGTCAAGCACCCCTCACCCATTCATAACCCAATAACACAACCACCCATTCCTGCCTCACAAATCTCTAACCTACCCAGGCACACAACATGACTCATACCCACACCTGCAGTCTCTTTACCACCAATACCTCTGATACCTTCAGCCATTGCTTCACTACCTACTACACTTCAGTCATTGTCCCTCACACCCCAAGCACGACCCGTGTCATCTACCTTCATAGCACCCCCATTATCCCCATGGGTAACTCACCCTCTTCCTCCATCTGCTTTTCCTTCTAGACCTCGTACACCCACATCACCTTTACCCAAGAAGGTGCAACCCAAAAACAAAACCCCACTACCCCACAACAAGGTAGTCAAAACAACCCCACACCCTCCTACCCATCCATCTACTATACCCCTACCCAAATGAACCCGACCGATACCTCAAACCACACCGGCACCTAAACCCATAGCTCGACCTGTTCCTACTCTTCCAAAAATAATTCCCAGACAACCAACCACACCTACACCCAAACCCACATTCACTTCCCATTGTGATCCACTAGCAGGGTCCTATGCCAAAATTTTAACCAACCTCCTCGAGACTTCTATTATCACATTACCGCTACTCCGACCTTACGACCCCCTCAAACCCAAGCCAAAGGGGTTTGATGATACCAAAATTTGTGCATACCATCGTGTGCCAGGGCATGATGTGGAGAACTGCAAGGCCTTGAAAACCGTCCTTATCCAATTGTGTCCACCCGAAACCAACTTTGATGATGATGACCTTCTTGATGAGGACCCTGCTTCACCTACACCCATTCCCACACTACCCACTCAACAACCACAACCTCCACCCTCACAGCTCTTAGAACCACACACAAAGTTTGAAATTAACATGGTTCACATCAGAGAACTTGCCACGCCACCACCTAAATGTTGCTATGCCCAATTGACCTCACAGGGATTTTCTCCTCCCAGTAGGTTTTTTCCCTTCATGTCGTTATACCACTTACCCTACACCCTCTCCATTTGACAAATTCCCTCAAATCAACATGGTACACATCACTACACGTGTGCAGAAGGGTAAAGAAAAGGTAGCTGACCCACCAACCAATCCTATACCCAACATACCATCTGCACCCATACCTAAGATAACTATCTGCGGCCCCACATACCCCATTTCTAATGGTGTCACACATCACACCATGCTCAAACAATTACACCAATCTCCCCTCAAAATGTCCTTATATGACCTCATCCAAACCTCAAAATCCCATCGTCAAGCCCTCATGGAGGTTCTTCAATCTATTGAGGTTTTACCCAATGACCCTACACCCGTAGCCTCCATTATCACACCCTATCATGTAGCCTCTCTCACCAAATTACCACCTTCATCCTCACCTCACCTTGTTCACCAAGTGGCCTCCCTTAGCTTCTCAGAGACAGAGATCGTGCCATACCAAAATGATGACCCAGACCCAGCCCTCTTCATCTCTGTACACATTGATGACATACGGGTATGCCATGTGATGATTGATGGAGGCACTAGCATTAACATCATTTCATCCCATGCATTTTCTCAAATGTGCATACCTGACAATTACATGCACAAACATCTGGTCATGTTGCGTTCATTCAATGACGCTATCACCTCCACACTAGGCACTGTCATCCTTCATGTTCGTGTGGGCCCCGCACTGTTCCAGAATTGTTTTATGTTTTGGAGGGGGAATTCCAATATAACTTGTTGCTTGGTAGACCCTGGATCCATGTCATGGGTTGTGTTCCTTCCACTTTGCATCGTTGTGTAAAGTTTGAACATGAAGGACACACTTATACCATTCCAGCTGACCCATCACCTTTCAAAACATGCAACATGCTTTACCGACCCAATGATGTACTCATACCGGTCAAGCCGTCTACTTCCGCAACCAATACCACTTCACCTACACCTACACCCACACCTACCAGTACAGCCACTGCTTTCACCGCACATACCTCCTCCATGCCTACCACTGCTATAACCTCCATGGCTGACCCATTAGCTTCCCAATCCATTAACACCACCTCCGCATCGACCTCCGACACATCATCCATACCAGCTACCCACATACCAACCACTGATCCCTTGGAAGGTGTTTTTCAAATGCCTCACTCTAGGGGAGTACTGCCTATATAGCGTCAACACCTTCCTTACTCCACACGAGTATGGAAGCCTTCACCAACAATCTCGCTATGATCACCATATAGGAGAATGCCTCCTTTATGGTCCTCCTCATCTTCGTACTAGTCTCACCTATGGGGGACTTGATACTACCACCTACACACCTGAACCACCATCACAACCCCACCCATTTTCCACTGACTTCCAATCACTTACCAATCACCGTTTCACCCACACCTTCCTTTACCATTGTGCGTGGAAGGGTTTTGGTTTTGGCTTTTATGAGCAAGGTCACCATACCATAATTCCATGTACCACCTGCAAACATAATGACCGTAGTGGTATTGGCTTCCCCGAACCTTCTACCAAACAGGCCCACATTGAATTCATTGAGGACCCTAGCCCTTCTCCACCTTCATCACCACCCTCACCGACGGAGTCGATGGATCCTGAATCTATCCCTCCTAACTTTTTTTTTTCATAAACACCATTTCCTTGGGGCCTTTGACTTATCAACGTGAAGGTGAGGCCCCTTCCACTCTCCCATTCCTGTATCCTGAGATGATCGATGATGACACACCGACCATTAACGTCATTCAATGTCAGGATGATGAATCCATACTCACCTACCTTGGTGCAGAAGACTCATATATTCATCGGTCGTTACCCTCTGAGATGCAAACCATGTTGAATGAATCGACTATCGAGATCAACATTCATACTCAGGACAACCCGCACATCCTAAAGATCAGACAATCTTTAGATGCTGCTAAACAGGAAGCCATCACTTCCTTTCTTTGAGATCATAACCATGCTTTCACTTGGTCTTATGCAGACATGCCTGGTATTGACCCCACCATAGTGGTCCACAATATCGTAACCGTTCCCGATGCCAAACCTATCAAACAAAAGCTGAGGAAAATGCACCCTCGCATTGCTCTTCTCATCAAAGAAGAACTTCAACACCTTCTTTCCATTTCCTTCATCTTACCCATTGATTATCCTCATTGGATTTCTAACATTGTCCCTGTTACTAAAGCAATAGGGGGACTCCACATTTGCATGGACTTCTGTGACCTCAACCTCACCTACCTGAAAGATGACTTTCCCTTGCCCGGTATTGATCAACTGGTTGACCTTACCATGGGTCACGAGATGCTCTCACTCATGGATGGTTTCTCGGGTTATAACCAAATTTTTCTTGCCCCAGAAGATCAGCACAAGACCACATTCATTACCCCTTTGGGAACCTTTTGCTATCGAGTCATGCCTTTTGGCCTTAAAAATTGGTGCTACATATCAGCGTGCTATGACTTACATCTTCCATGATATCATGCATCACATATTGGAAGATTACGTGGATGATCTCTTGGCTAAATCTAAATGTCGCACCGAGCACCTCGCTGTCCTCAAAACCATCTTTGATTGCCTCATTAAATATTGTGTCCACCTTCAACCTAAAAAGTGCATCTTCGCGGTTCTCTCAGGAAAACTCCTGGGATTTATTGTTTCCCTCCGTGGTATAGAAGTTGACCCTACTAAAGTCAAGGCCATTCTGGAAATGCCTCCACCCACGAACCTTAAACAACTCCGTAGCCTGCAAGGTAAATTGCAATCCATTCACCATTTCATTTCACAATTATCTGATCGGTGTCAATCATTTCATCATTTTCTTAGGAAGGATGTTTCCTTTAAATGGGATGATGACCATCACAAAGCTTTTGAGGCCCTAAAACAATACCTTCTCCAACCACCCGTACTCATTCCACCTGAAAGATGATCAACCTTTTTACCTATACATATCAGCTACCGATCATTCCTTGGGAGCCATGCTTGCTCATCGTGATGAACAACATAGGGAGCAGGTGGTTTATTACATAAGCCATACTCTTTTGGACTATGAAACCCAATACAACCACCCAGAAAAACTTTGCTTAGCCTTAGTTTTTGTTGCCACCAAACTCCGCCATTACCTACTCAACCACAAAACCTATGTTGTGACCAACACTGACCCTTTACACTTCATGTATGCCAAACCCTATCAAAATCAACGTGCCACATGTGATGGCTTATGCTTTTAGCTGATCTTGACCTCGAATTCATTCACCAAAAGTCCATTAAGGGCCAGGCTATCGCTGACCAACTGGCTGACGCACCTATTGCCGGGGACCAACCCTCTAATTTTGACTTTCCCGATGAATCCATTGCTACCCTTTCCCTGGATGAACCCCCTTACCAAATGACACTGTTCTTCGATGGTTCCAAGTGTCAGTGTGGGGGTGGAGCTGGTGTTATCCTCATTCCTCTGGATGGAGAACCCATGCCTTTGTCTTTCAAACTAGACTTTGAATGCACCAACAATATTGCCGAGTACGAAGCGCTCGTACTAGGTCTCCAGACCACCTATGCCCTAGATGTCAAATCAATCCACATCTTTGGTGATTCACAATTGGTCATAAACCAAGTCAATGGTATGTACCAATGTCGTAACGAGATACTTCAAAAGTATAAACATCATGTAGACATACTTTTGACCACCTTTGATCGTTACACCCTTTAAACCATCCCACGGTCAACCAACAAATTTGTAGATACCATGGCCTGCTTAGCTTCCCAAATACCCACTTCCCCTACCGATTCCAAAATATTTGTCACTGTACAATGCCTCCATTCACCTTCTTATTTACCTCATGATGTTTACTCAATCGGAACTGACACCCCTGACCTGAGTGACCTTTGGTATAAACAATACTCTGACTACCTTTCCCTCTCCATCTTACCTCCTGATCTCACCTGTAACGGACAACATGCCTTCCTTAAAAAGGTCTCCCATTTCGTTATCCTGGGGGGACTCCTCTATAAGCGTGGATTTGATGGTATTCTCTTACGATGCCTCACAAGTTCTGAAATTCCTTATACCATTAAGGAGGTTCATGATGGCATATGTGGAGGTCACTTTAGTGGCCTTGCTGTTGCTAAGCATATTCTTCACCTAGGCTATTACTGGCCGACCCTTAACCATGATTGTTGTGACTATGTCAAACATTGTGTGAAATGTCAACAACATTCCAACCTTCATCATACACCCAGTCATGCCTTACAGGTCGCTCGTGACCTTTGGCCCTTCTCTCAATGGGGTTTGGATCTTGTCAGAGAAATCAATCCTCATTCTTCCCAATGTCATCAATGGATCATAACTGCTACCGAATACTACACAAAATGGGTGGAAGCCATACCACTCATCTCCACGAAAGCTGAGAAAATATGTGAGTTCATTAACCATCACATCATTTGTCACTTTGGTGTCCCTCATCACCTCATCACTGACAATGGAAAACAATTCAAAAACAAAACACTGCAAAAACTTTGCGACTGCCTTCGGCATTCAGCTTAGTTTCTCCTCACCTTATTACCCACAAACCAATGGCCAAGCCGAATCCACTAACAAAACCCTCAATAAAATTCTCATGAAAGTGGTTGACGATACTGGGAAGGATTGGCATACGCACATTCCTTTTGCTCTATGGGCATACCGCACTAGTATTCACACTTCCACTATGGCTACACCCTTTTCACTGGTCTACGGTACCGAGGTTGTTCTGCCTCTTGAAGTCTAGATCCCCTCACTCCACATTTCTCTCCATGACATGCTTACTGATGATGAATTTCATCAGGACCACTTAGCACAACTAGAGTTATTAGATGAATGTCATCTTAACGCTCTGGATCACCTTCAAGTTTACCAACAATGTATCAAATGTGCTTATGAAAACATGTTCATGAATGAACCTTCCAAGTCGGTGACCTTGTCTTGAAATAAAATCAACACGTAACCAAAGAAGAAAAAAGTAAACGGGAAAATTCACTCCTAATTGGCTTGGACCATACATCGTAACTCATACCTATGGATCGGGTGCCTATCATTTGTCCTCACTTGAGGGTAAACCCAAACCTGAGCCCCTTAACACATTGCATCTTCAACCATTCTATTGTTGACTCATTGTCCTACCTCACCCTTTGTCTCTCTCCACGCTCATCCCTTGAGTGCTATCCACTCCATCCACCTCCCTAATGATTAAACAAGAATCATGTGAGTACCTGTCACTTGTTATCTTCTCTTGAATATGTGTACCATGGCACTACACATAAGCATGATTCTCATGGATACTTTTCATCTATCTTTAGATGAGATCCCATGGTCATTCCACCTCACCTTTTGAACAAGAGTCCTATCCTTCACCTTGGTCTTGTCCATGATTTCAAAGACCTCCAATGGGACCAAACTCCTTGAGTCAAACTTATAATAAAAAAGATGACTCCCTCAAAAGGACATCTTCTTCTCGACCAAATTGCTACTATAAATAGACTGCTCCCTCGAAGGACAACTATGTGAAGCTTTAAAAAAAAATGAGAGAAAATGAAGCTTCCCGCATCGATCAACTTCACGAAGACCTCAAGGAGTACCATATTATTTATCCCATATAGACTTCCTGCATTGATCAGTCTATCAAAACAAAAACACTTTTTAGTCATGGACTTGCCCATTGTGACCTCAGACCTCTTGCCCAAAAGACCTGTCACTCAAAACATATACAATTAACTACCTTTCACCCACCTTACCATTTCCACTCTCATTTCCTAAATTTCCTTAAGGGACATCTTGGAATTTTGACATTTGGTGATCCTGTGACTACTTTCACCGTAGAACAATTAATCATGCAATGCCTTTGAGTCTTGTATATATCACCCCTTTTTAAGGTATGATCTACTCGATATGATTCTACCTAATCAGGTGGCTTTATTGCCCCCTCTTATATTTTAACCATATTTTTTTACATTTTGATTACCTTATATAGGATCTGGTCCTCGACGCTTACCTTTGGGGGTCATCCTCCCCTTTCATCATAATCACCCTCACCTGCAACATTTTAACTATCATCTACCCACACCTATTAAACCTAAACCCACTACATGCCCACAAACCTACCAACTCATTTTCATCTTCTTCCCTAGCTCATGGGAGAACTACATCGGTTTGAGGTCCCTTTTCACCTGGACTATGTAGGTAACACTTCCAGGGCATGGGGCCCTAGAAGGTTAGCTCGACCACTCTTTACCCTAACCATTTTCCCCACCTTTACCTGATTTCCTGTTCATATCAATAACCTAGAAATCTATCCCATATCCACATCATTCAACCTACATACACTCCTCATGTTTCACATACTCTTTTACCACTACCATTATTTCCCATATTCATCTATAACCTACATTTTAAACATTGAACACCATTACATTCATTTGCATTAACATGTATTACTAAAATACCTGAAATACACATCCATGCCTAAAAACCAACCTGACTCGATCCATGCCCGAACCTGACTAATCCATGCCTAAACCAATGACCATCCATGCCTAAACTAACCTGACTCGATCCATGCCTAAAACTAACCTGACTTGATCCATGCCTAAAATTAACCTGACTCGATCCATGCCTAAATCGACCTGACTCGATCCATGCCTAAACCGACTTGACTCCGTCATGCCTAACTCACCTAATCCATTCATATCATAACAAAAGTAAAATAAAATACACATCACAACACATAATCATCTGAACCTCATACATCTCATCATATAAATACATGTGTATCACAATAATGTACACTCATCTCAAAAAAAACATGTGTCTCTCATACATCGTACAGGCTCGGATCATGCAGGCTACTATTCAATACAAAAAAATATATTCATCTCGCAGGCTGGTATCATGTACAAAAAACTCATACTAAATACAAAATCTCTTTGGCATGTAGGCTGGTCTCATATATAATCCATACAAAAATGACTCGGCATGCAGGCCAGTCCATAGCAAGTCAATCATCTCCCCATCTGATGTTGGGGAATGCTCCCTATGACTCCATGTCTCTCCCAACCCCTCTGTCGCACCTATATGGTGCCCGGCACCTACCTCACCTCCTACTGATGGTCCCTCACCTAGGGCTGGCCTCTGCACACTAGTGGCCTCACCATGACCCTATCTCTAGGCTTTCCAGCCCCCTGTACTCTCCACACTGTGAGTTTGGGATCTAGTCCTCTCACTGGAGGCCTGTTGTGCTCTGTACTCGGCATAGGAGGGCATGTCTAGCCCAGTAGCTAACAAATGATCCTGATAATATCGTGCCTCTGCTAGGGCATCCCTGAATCTGACCATGGTCACTATCTGTGGGGGTGTCATGGGTCTCCCTACCTATGTGGATGCCTGTACCATGGGGCCTTGTCCCAGAATCTACCTTGTGCCCTATGTTAGTACCATGGCATGACTCGGCCCTAGGATTTGTGCCTGTGCCTAAATCTGGGCCTGCAGAGTAGTAATATGTGCCTACACTGCTGACAGCTGGCTCTGCAGACCCATAACCTCTCCCTGTGCTATGGCCAAATGGCCCTGTAAATCTGTACATGTTGCCTATAGGGCGGCTATCTACTCTCCCCCTCTACCTACCTCCTCTCCATCTCCATCTCCCCCTACCTAGCTGTACCTGTCCCTACCCTACCTGAGCATCACTATCTAGGCCTGTAATGTGGCAACCTGTGCCTTTGTACCTATCAGTCTGCCCCTGCATAATCCTCGAGTTACATCACCAAGGTAGCCACCTGCCCCTGTAAGGCGTGCCTCTGCACTATGATGGTGGCTAAGTCTGTCTACCCTAGCCTTAGTGGTATGTCTCTCAGCTATGCTGCCCACCACTACATGTATCCTTCTGCCACTCTGGCATCATCAATCTATGAATCCATTTGATGCTCCTCCTTTATCCAGTCAGCATGGTGGGTCATGGTGGAGACATAGGTCTCTCCACGTCATCTCTCCTGTACTATGAGAAAAAAGGTGGTACATCCTGGACTAACCTAAACTAACACCTAACCCACTCTATGGGTATCCACTCATGCTCTCCCGCAATCTCCTCCCCTCTATCCATAGATATAGTTGTAGCCCATCTAGCTTCGTGGCCATCTGTATGTATGCGGGGAAGCCCACATATGACCTCCAAATGATGTTTACCCTAGACAACCCCTCCAACAACCTCCTATAGTAAGCTACATCATGAGTAGCTCTGGCACCTCGGGCCTCTCCGACATGGCTGGTACCCACCAACTATACCTAACTCTCAAAACTCTCCGTGGGAATGCATCTACTCGGGGAATCCCCACTGGTCGAACACAAACAATGTGCTCATAAGCCTAAGAATGCAGTAGTACAGTGCAACATATGTTGAACCTCCACAGTCACCCACAGGCCCATAGCTCTCTATATACCTGCGTCAACAATGCAGGTGCCCATGCAAACCATGTCTACTGTATCACCATGTCATGAAGGACTCCTATCAGTGACCTCAGGAATCTCCCAACCTTCTACATCTGGCAGTGCGAAGCAACACACTACCTCCATCAACAATGTACCACTAACCTCATCTCCTCGGGATGGGCTCTATACATCTCTCCATAGATCATGCTAGTGCTATGGAATGTCAGGTCTGCTACACCCTCATGAAAAATGGGTGCTAGTATCTCCTCAGATGCCTATAAGGAGATAGAATAAACATGGGACCCCAATATGGGCAACTGCAGGATCCTGTAGATGTCCTCTAGGGTGATTATCATCTCACCTATCCGCATATGGAAGGTGTTAGTCACTGAGTCCCATCTATCGATGAGGGTGACCATCAGACTCACCTCCCAAACTACATGCCAGTAGCGCCTCACCCCTATTAACCCCACCTCTACAACATGCTACCACTCCTCCTACATCGTGCTCGCCTATACTGTCAATAATAAGGGTGGAACCTGGGCCCTCATCCGCATCTCATCTCAAGCCTGCATCCCACAAGAAGCAATGTATTAGTACACCTTCCCAACTTACCCTATTTCACCCCATATCCTAACCTAATCTCTTTCCCCACCCCCATCCCATCTACCCTTGTCTACCCTAACCCTCTAACCTACCCAAACCCATCTACCCTACCCATCTACCCTAACCCTCACCCAAACCTACCCAAACCCATCCACCCTATCTACCCTACCACCCAAACCCATCTACCCTACCTATCTACCCTAACCCTCACCCAAACCTACCCAAACCCATCCACCTGAAACTATCTAACCTACCCCTCACCCAAGCCACCCTAAACCCTTCCCATCTCCCTTAACCCTTTTCCCTCTCACCTAATCCTTTCCCACCTACCCTACTTTCCCACCCTACCCTTACTCTATTCCCTTTTTTGTCCCAACTTAACCTTCAGTTGACTGACCCTGGTTATCCCTTGACCAACCACGGTCTCCCCTTGACTAGCATCGGTCAATGTTCTTGTGATTGGTACTTGTCACTACCCACTGATGTCAGCCACAAGCCAACCGATGTCAGTCATTATTGGGCCACCTGACATGATTTTCCAACCCCCTTTTCCCCACTAATCCTCCTACCCACCCAAATTCCCCTTTGCACCCCTATTTATTCCTATAATCCTCATCTTCACCTACCCCCTACCCTTCCCTATTCCCATTTCCCCCTATTTTTCCCATTTTGCAATTCTTCCCCTCCCAAACCCCCATTTTTCATATTTTTCTATATTTGTAATAAAATTAACTAAAAAATCCATAACAAAGGTTATAAACCTACCTGATCCCACTGCCCGCAATCATGGTGGAACCACCATCCTCCGTTGCCACTCCTCCTGATCCCTCTCTAGCCTCCGCCATCCAAGAATGACCACTGAATCTCTACACCAATCACCTCGCTCGATTCAATCTTGTGACCCCACCTCTCACTCAACCAACCTCACCTACGTGGCTTGCCAACCAAACTCTCGGATGTCCTTGTTTTTCCTTTTCCTTTTTCCTCTCTTGTTGTCCTTTTCTCCTTTTCACAAATACCAAATGAATTTTCAAAATGTGGGTTTTTCACCTTTTATCCCCTACCCGACTCAACCGACGTTGGTTCACACTTGACTGATGCCAGTCTGATGCCCTAGCCAACCACCGTCAGTTCCTCTCGACCATCATTAGTTCATATTGACTGCTGTCGGTTACCCTGCATACTCCCTCACATTGACCTCATTTTCCTTACCTCCTCTTTCTTTTTCCTCCCCTACACCTACCTGGACCACTTTACCTTCCCCTCTAGCCCTCCACCTTCTTCAACCTCACCATCGTTTATTGTTAAAGCCTCATTATTTTACCCCTACCTCGGCCTTACCCATGTTGTGACCTATCTACCTAGACCTAGAACACTATTTATGACCTTTGAATCAATGTGCTTGCTATACCTTGCAACATCATTAATCGTGTTGTTTGACCTAATGACATTACCTTACCTATTATCATGACCTGATGTCTATCCTGACCCTACCTTTGGTGTACCAGAACATACCTAAATGTTCCTACACCTAACCTACGTTGTGTTTCCTGACCTTATCATATACCTTGGATATCGGATTCACTTCACCCTTGTTTGGATAAACCTATCAACCTTAGACGATGTAGAGTTTACCTACTCTTCAACCCGATAGTGTGCTATAGTTTATACGTGTGTGTGTGTTTGACTATTGTTACCTATGACCCTGACCCATTACATAGATTGCCCGAGTAGACCTTTCACCCTTTTCCCCTAAACCTAATTTCCTTTTCCTCACATTTAACTTTTATCAAACCACTAACCACTTCAGCCTGTTGCCTCGTCAGTTCCTAGTTTGAGGTGGATCATCTTCACCCTCACATGGGGCAACCACATATTATTTTTGTTAGCATCGCTTACCAATACAAGATACACAACAAAAAGGGGAAAAATATAGACATTAAAATTAGGTCACACTCTCCCTTCGTCCATCGACATATAAGCCACCCTTTATTACATTTACCTAGCCATGACCCCCTTCACCCCACTAACATTAATTTAATTAATTTAATTAAATTAATGCTTTATATTCACTATATTTATTATTTAAATATCTTATTTAAATAATATCTACACATACAGTTCACTTAGACACCTCACCAAGCTAACTCAACCTAAGACCTATTCTTAGCAAGTTACGATAACTAACTAAGACTTACCCAAACCCTAAAAATCAATGCCTGCACTCCCTCTAACCAAATTTCTGCATGCTCACAAAAGGATTCAAGTCTAATCTGCGAGATAATGACACGAGATCTAAGGAAATTAGGAGGATCTCCCTAAGTTTAGTAAACCAAGGAAATCCCTCCTTGGCCGATGTCGGTTACCCCTAACCATCACCAGCTAAGTCAAACCGCCATCAATTACCCCTTTTAACCCAAAACAACCTTATTCTCAAGGTTAGAACTGGGAACTTGGAAGTTGGAAGCAATAAATTTGATGAACAAGAACAAATCTCAAAGAGATCATGCATCTTTAAAGAGCCAATTCCAGTAAAAACTTGTTAAGAATTAGAGAAAAAATATGTGGAAACAATTCCTCAAACCACAATAGTAGGAAACTATATAGCAGAATTATACTTATAGAAATATAATAACATAAATGAATAATGCACAAAAGGAGACAAGACAATATTTAACATGGTTCACCCAATGTGGGCTACGTCCACCAAAAACTTTCTCAGATTTTATTATCAACAAGAGTACAACAACTCTCACATTCTTCTCTTAGTTATGAACTCACAATAGAATTCCAAAGATGCTAAACCAAATCTAAACCATAATTGACACCCAATTTCTTAACCTTGATCACTCTTGATCACCTCTTGATCTGTAACACTCAAGACCTCTTGAACACTCAACATATCTATAAGATACCCTAACACCTCTATTTATAGGATTACAATCCTTCCTGAGAAGACATAAAGTCGACCCAAGAAGATTGAAATTCATGATCTTTCAACTTCCTGTGGCTGGAAAAATAGTCTCGACGTTGATAGCCAGTTAACAGCATGTTAAAAGAAACGTCACAACAACCTGATAACAACGTCATAGTAGACGACTGCAAAAATCTCCTGAACTCTCCAAACTTAACTGTTTGAGCTCTAGCACTTCAACACTAATTCAAGAAGACAAAATATAGGCTTCACACCACAACAATCTCCCACTTGGAGACTATTTCCACTGAAAAAAGTTCTTAACCCTTCATTATCAACGATGAAGGCCAATCAAAGTTGAACACAACTTCAACTTCTCCATTATTACCACCTTGGTCATCATATCCACATGATTCTGACTAGTATGAATCTTTTCCAGCTTTAACTTATCTTCTTCCAATGTTGTCCTGATAAAATGATAGCTAAACTAAATGTGCTTCATCCTAGAGTGGAAAGTGGAGTTCTTCACCAAATGAATAATTCTCTGACTATCACCGTGTATTCTCCCAACTTCCTGATTATGCCCCAACTCATCAAGAAACTATTGTAACTATATCATCTCCTTGTTTTCCTCTATGGCTTACAAAGACACAACCTTTTATAACCATGAAATTCAACTCACCGCTATATCACCAACCGTAAATACATAACCTGTTATTCTCCTCTTGCTGTCCAAATCTCCTACCATGTCTGAATCTACATATCCACATAATGTAGTGTCTGATCCACCGAAACACAATGTTGCTTCCATGGTCCCTCTCAAATACCAAAGGATCCACTTTACTGCCTATCAGTGCTCTCTACCTGGATCACTCATAAACCTGCTCACTACTCCCACTACATGGGCAATGTCAGGCCTAGTTCATACTATACGATACATCAAGGTACTAACTTCTGATGAGTATAGTACCCTAGACATCTAGATTCTATCCTCCTTAGTCTTGGGAATCTGCTCCTTTGATAAGTTAAAGTGACCTACCAAAGGAGTACCAACCAGTTTAGCATCCTGCATACTAAACTTCTTTAAGACCTTATTTATGTACTCTTCTTGAGATAATACTAGCTTCCTCTCCTTCCTATTTCGAGTTATTCTCATACCAAGGATTTATTTTTCTGCCCCCAAATCCTTCATAGTAAAGGATTCACCTAGCTGATGCTTGAGTACCTTTATTTTCTACATGTTGTTCCCTGCAATAAGCATATCATCTACATCTAGGCACAAAATAATATAACTACTGTTAGTGCAAAATCACAGCCAGGTTTCTAGGTTGATTACTAATATCCAGTGTGATTGCATCAACATTGAATCCTTTCTCCAAGTGTGGGACTTGAAGAGTGAGAAAGGAATCTCCAGAGAAAGGCTGGTTCCTATTCCTCTGTTCAGGTGCATACGAAATATGCAGAGGGTTTTCCTCAAAATCTAATCTAATTTGCCAAGGAGACAAGGAAAGAAGATGCATAAAATAAATCTAAGCTAATAGAGGTGATGCACCAAGGAATGAAGAACATATGCTTTGCCAAATTTAACACAGATCATGTAGATGTAACACAACATCATGCACAGATAGCAAAAATGCAATGAAAGATCAAGAATGACAGTAATAAATATGTAAGAGGGTTTAGAAGTAACCACAGACACATATATATATTGCTCAAGGATAGATTCAATACATTGCAATGGCCAAAAGGCAAAAAACGGTGTTACAGTCTATATGGGAGGTTTGAAAACTCCACAAATCTTCTTATGAACAGGAGAGAAGGGAGGGTGCAAAGCGAAAATGTCCCACCTTAGAAAGAAACCCCTCCTTACAATTTATAGGAAGAATGGGAGAGCAAAGAGAGAGGAATTCGAAATCTGCCCCAACCACCTCTAGGTTGCATTTAATTCGTCCATCATGGCAGAAGCGGCGGGTTCTGGCAAAGCGGCGGTTTGTCTAACAGAAGCGGCGGGTTGTTTGCTGCATTAAAGTGGTTGTTGAAGCATTACCTCTGCTTGTTATTTCGCGCCAGAGGCGTTTCTCAATTTTCATCCTCCAAACTGAACCAAAATGCAAGATTGACCTTGGAAACGTGTAGAGAATCTCATAAGCTTTCCGTTGATATCAAGAACGTGCAAATCCGAGCTCTGGATCGAAAGATATGTCGATCTGAAGATTTAGGGCACGGAACAGGCGAAAACGGATTTTGAAATATTTTCCCGCGCACTGCCACTTGGATGCCACGTGGCATGCTCTGATTCGCTGAATAATTCTCTCTCTTCTGCTTTTCGGCGGGCTGTCTTTTGAATTTTCCTTGTGGGCCCTAGCTGGGACACGTGGCACTATCCCATTGGTTCGGATCGGTGCTCGAAAACTCGCCCATTGACTTTTTGACTTTTCTCTTGTGAGGACACGTGGCAGCTTCTGATTGGTCCTCGGCTGATTCGGCTCCTACGCGTACTTCGCCTCCATTTGTCCCGGATGTCCCATTTGATTTTGGGCCCTTTGTGCTCATTTCGGCCGGTTCGGGCAGTTCGGGCATTTTTGGCCCGCTTGTCCCACTTTGCTTCGGACTGACTTGACTCTTTTCGGCCGGTTCGGCCGGTTCGGGCATTTCTGGCCCGCGCGTCCCAATTGCTTTTGGGCTCCTTGTACTGTTTTCGTGCGCGATCCGGCCGGTTCGGGCATTTCGCGTCCATTTGTTCCACTCGTCCCGAATGCTACCCTCTTCAGCAGTTAGCCAATTTTTCTCCTCGGCTGGATCGGCTTTTCGCGCCCGCCGCGTACTTCTGTCCCACTTGTCCCATTTGCTTTGTGGGCCGCCTGGACTCATTTCGGCCGGTTCGGGCGGTTCGCGTACCTTTGTCCCACTCGTCCCACCTTGTGCTGGACCAGGACTTAGCCGATTTTCACAATTTTTACTGGCCCAAACTACTTGCTTTCTGCAACCTTCTCCGCACTTTCTCAAAGCTTGCTCCCTCCTTCTTCGGCCTGGGGAGTTTAGAAAGATTCCTGAAGGGACCCTAGAAACCTGATTTTGCTCTGAATCAGTCATTTTTCTTGGAATTTGGACATCCTGATGCA
Source organism: Taxus chinensis (assembly GCA_019776745.2). Classification (NCBI taxonomy): domain Eukaryota; kingdom Viridiplantae; phylum Streptophyta; class Pinopsida; order Cupressales; family Taxaceae; genus Taxus; species Taxus chinensis. The sequence continues at coordinate 553,528 of JAHRHJ020003388.1, forward strand.
TGTTATCAAATTTACCCTGGGGGGGTGAATTTTGGATAACAATTTGGCGACTCAGCGGGATCATTCTGCCTGCTAGATGAAAAGGCCAGTTGCCTGAAGCCATCCATTGGGCATGGAGTCATCAAATATTCTGTTAGAATCCAAACTGACTTAGAATGTGCAAAGGGAAAGATGGAATGTGACCTGATTTAGCAAAGACATGCATCATCTCCATAGACAGTAAGCTGTGCCAAGGCACTTAGGGAAAACAAAACTAATTACAGCAAAACAATGTGCACAAGCACTTGGAGGGAAGAAAATCTAATCTAGTATTTACAGATGTAGTGAAACTCCCTCTAGAAGCAACGCTTGAGATAGATTCCATTTACTGGAATCTGCAGTTCTTCACCATCCAATGAGGCCAATTGGAAAGCATTGTTGTTCTTGCACTTTGTGACCATGTATGGGCCACTCCAAATGGCATCAAATTTTGAATGCCTTCCTGGTTTTGCTCTGTCCACATCCCATTTCAATACTAGATCTCCTACTTGAAAAGATCTATCTTTGGCCTTCCTATCAAAGGTCTTCTTGATCAAAGCCTGATCCTTTTCCATTGCTTGGAATGCCTGATCTCTGATTTCTTGCAGCTCCATCAATTCTGCATATCTCACCTTCATGGGTCCAAACTCTAGCAATTCCAGTTGTTTCATGAGTTCCAACGTTGGCAACTCAAGTGACAGGGGCAAGATTGCCTCTCTTCCGTAGACAAGCCTAAATGGAGAGTTACCTGTGGACCTTTTGGGAGTTATCCTATCAGCCCATAAGGCTGACTTCAGTTTGGTATGCCAAGCCTTCTGATTCTCATCAAGAGTCCTCCTAATGATCCTCAGCAAGTTTTTGTTTGTAGACTCGGCCTGGCCATTACCTTGAGGGTAATAGTTTGATGAAGTGCTGAGGTAGATCCCGTTCTTGACAGCCCACTCAGTAATTTTAGATCCAATGAATGCCAATGCATTATCAGAGACTATTGTAGCAGGCACACCAAATCTGGTAGTTATCCCCTCGTAAAAGTCCAAGATGCTAGACTCATTCGCCTCTTTGAGTGCCACTGCTTCTGTCCATCTGGTGAAGTAGTCTGTGGCTGTCAAAATCCATTTGTGCCCTTGGCTCGAATTGGGATTGATGATTCCAATGAAGTCCAAACCCCATTGCATGAATGGCTGGTCAACTGAGATTGGATGCAATGGGAGGGCTGCAAGTCTCTCTTTTCCTGTGAAGAATGCACAATTCTTACATTTCTTGATCCATGCATAGCAATCACTAAAGATTTTAGGCCAATAATAACCAGCCTTCATGATTTTCAGAGCTGTCACTCTTGGTGCAAAATGGCCACCAGCTGGTCCATCATGAAACTCCTTTAATACCCTTTGAATCTGACCTGTGTTAATGCATCTCAGCAGCACTCCATTGACATCCTTCTTGAACAAAACTCCATCAATGATGGTATATGGAATAGCCTGCAACCTGAAGTGTCTTCTTCTTGCTTTGCTCATTTCTAGAGGGCACATGCCCGTCTGTAGGAAATGTATCATATTTTGAGTCCAACAGGGAATGGACTCATCATCATTTTCCTGTTTTTGATCATTTTGTAAAAGCAGGACAGCGTCTTCTTTATCTTCTGGGTTGTTTAGTTGTTTGGAAGCGAGCTGCTCACACAAACCCTTGCCTCTTACCAGCTTGGTGATCTTGATCTCAATGTCATACTCCATGACACGGGTGATCCATCCTGCCCTTTTCTCATTCAAATCCTTGTTGAGGAGGAAGTCCTTAACCCCAGCATGTGAGACCAGCAACTGGACCTTGTTGTTTGAGATTAAATGCTTGAACTTCTTCAAGCTCCTGACTACTGCAAGCACATGTTTTTCAATAAAAGAGTACCTCAATTCACAGTCATTTAGGCTTTGGCTAAAGAAGGCAATTGGCTGTTCATCATTATCTTTATTCTGTTGCACCAAAATGGCAGAAATAGTGTCATCACCCCCAAATGCATAGAGGATGAAATCCTTGGAAAAGTCCGGGTTGATGAGAGTGGGTGCCTGGGAGATGGCTTCTTTGATTGCTTCAAAACTCTCCTTGCCTTCTGCCGTCCATTTGAAAGCCATGTTTTTTCTTAACATTTTGGTGATGGGCTTGACAAGGGCTGCAAAATTTGGGACAAACCTCCGAACAAAGTTTATCCTTCCCAGGAAACTTTGAAGAGCCTTTTTGTGACTTGGCAATGGCAGAGCTCTTATGGCTTCAACCCTTTCTGGATCAATTGCTAATCCTTCCTTGGAGACAATATGGCCAAGAAGTTTCCCTTCATGTGCAAGAAAGATGCACTTCTTAGGATTTAAAGACACTCCAAACTTTCTACACCTCTGAAATACTTGCCTGAGGTGAAAGAGATGGTCTGCAGCATTCTTTGAGAAGACAGTGATATCATCTAGGTATACCAGCACTATCTTGTTAATCAAGCCTTTGAATGCCATATCCATAGCTCGCTGGAATGTTGCTCCGGCGTTCGACAGTCCAAATGGCATCTTCTTGTAAGCATATGTGCCCCATTTGGTTGTGAAGGCTGTCTTGAACTGGTCTTCCTCCTTCACCATAATTTGATTGAAGCCTGAGTATCCATCAAGCAGCGAAAACCTTTCTGACCCAGCTACAACCTGCAATATTTGCTCCATGGAAGGGAGTGGATAATGGTCCTTGAGAGAGGCTCTATTCAAATCTCTGAAGTCAACACATAGCCTGATCTCTCCACTTTTCTTTCTGACTGGAACTAAGTTGGCAACCCAACTAGAATGCTTGATTGGGAATATAATTGCTGACTCAATCAGCTTGTCCAATTCTTTCCTCATGAGAGGCTCCATGTGTGGATTGACTGGTCTCTGTTTCTGCCTGACAGGCTTAGTATTTGGATCCAACTCGATGGTATGCTGAGCTAAGTTGGGATTGAAGCCCTTCAAGTCTTCATAGCTCCAAGCAAACACGTCAGGGAATTCTTGACAAAGCTGTATGAACTCATATCTCTCTTGCTCAGTTGTCATTTTTCCAATTTGCAATGGCTTGTTCTCTTTTACCAAGATGGATACCGAATCTTCCCTCTTGACCTGAATATTTGCTTTCTCCTTTCTAAACTGATCATTGGGGTTAAAAATGGACTCCAAGGTGACAAGTCCCTTGGGCAGCTTGTCAGTTCTCAGCTGTATCACCTGGTCACCATATTGCTGTTTCAACTTCTCTTGATTTTTAGCTGAGAACTCAGCTTCTTCTTGCAAGAAGTGGATGATTTGCTGGTCATTCTCAAATACTTGCCAATTGACATCGTTATCCGGCACTGAAGGCCTCACAATCACGTGGATGTTTGGCTGTACCTTGTCTTGTTGAATGTTTTCTACAATGTCAAAGGTTGCCCCCACTGCTGCAAGCCTGTCAGCAGCTTGATTCTCTTTTCTGGGAATGGCCTTGATGCTGAAAGCCTCAAAATCTTCCATGAGGTCCCACACCCTGTTTTTGTAGCATCTGAGTAGATCATTTTTGGCAGCATGCTGTCCCTTGACCTGATTTACAATCAGCTCACTGTCCCCAAACACTTGCAAGTTATTTATTTTTCTCTTTATTGCCCAATGCATCCCTTGCACCAAGGCTTCATATTCAGCAGTGTTATTGGAGCATGCAAATTGAAATCTAAAAGCTGAATAATACTTTACTCCTTGAGGTGAAATAAGCATGGCTCCACCTCCTGCGCCTTGTCTACTCCTTGATCCATCAAAAAACAGTTGCCATACCTCATTGTCATCCTTGTGGCTTGGCTTGGTGATGTTAGGAATAGGTTGACTTTCTTCGTGTATACAATAGACCCCTAGCTCAGATTCTTCTACTTCTTGATAAGGATCAAAAGCATGCACCTTGCTTGCCCATTCATCAAGAGTCAAATCTGGGATACTTCCAACCTTAGTGTCAGCTTCATCAGTGCCAAGGTGATCTTCTTGATCAAATGCTGAGCAATTGGTATTAATATGACTTGGAGTATAGGGCTCAATGTGGAAATCTGCAATAGGTTCCGACCTAATTGTAGCTTTAGTTCCATACCTCGTTCTGAACAGCATGTGTGACCAATCAGCGGACAAATATCCCCCAATCTTGGCAGTAAAGTCCCTTGACAAACAGAGGGCAAAGAGTGGTGGAAGGTCTATGACTGATATATCTTGTAAGACAACAACATTTGGACATGCATGCAAGGTAAGACTCAAATTTTTAATCACTCCAACTGTTGCTATTGCTGTCCCATCCAGCTGCACTACTCCCTTAGATGTTATTTCATACTGGAGCCCTAGCTGATCAGCTATCTGTTTAGGCATTACTGAGCTACTTGCCCCAGAGTCTATCATGCAGTTATGCACTAGCTGATTTCCAATAATTAACGAAACATAGAAAGGGGGGGGCTTCAGCATTCTACCTTGTTGTGTTCCATGATTTCCTTCAGGCTGGGCAGCATTTGTAAGCACTTTGTCTTGCCTTTGAACCTGCTGATTTGAAGTTGGCCAATCCTTTATGGCAGCTTGCAGCAGATTTCTTTGGCCTGGGATGGATAGGGATTCCCACATAGATATATTGACGTTTGTCTTCTTCATCTGATCAATGATACTGAATGGTGATGAAGGATCTCTCTGCTGTCCCTTGGTTTGCACATTTGCCCCTTGAATATGGGCAGCAACAGCTGGCATTTGATTTGGCCTAGGGGCTGTTTTTGTCTGCCCTTGTGCATTTGAAACTGGGTTTTGCTTGCCAATCATTTGTGGAGCTGTGGGAGGTTGAGGATTGGCTGGGACTAATGGCTGTTCTTCACCCAAATTTCTCCTTTTTGACCTTGTGTTGGCAGCAACACCCTGAGAAACTATCTGATTCATGCCACAGAAATCCTCTGCTTGCCAATTTACCAACGTGGTATCATTTGGGGCTGATTGCTGTTGGAATGTTTCTTGTTGTTGGCTGTTTTCTTGACTACTCTCACCCTCCACACCAGCACTTGTTACCATTAAAGCTTGGGTTAGAGCACCATTATAGCACATGGATTGATTATGGGGTTCATTACATGGAAAACACCAATCATACTCCTGGGCAATGTTGTTTTGTGCTGGTACTAATGCCTTAGAGGCAGATATGGCATTTGGATTATAGGGCTGGAATGGTCTATTGGCAGGAGGCCTTGTTTGATTCATATTTGTGGCTGGATTAGGTGGTCTTTGAGGCTGATATGGCTGCCTATTCGGTTGAGCTTGAGGCTGATACGAAGGTCTAAAACCTTGAGCTTGCTGCCTCTTGAGTGTGACCAGCTCATTACCTAAATTTTGCAGTTGCTTCATGACTTCTTGAAGCTCATTTGGGGCACTTGGAGATGAAGTGGAAGCTTCATTTGAACTCTGATTTCTAGGAATGGGAGAAGGAGCTAAGACAGGTGCCTGACTAGTACTTGGGCTCTCTAAGCTTGGATATAATGGCATTGGAGGCCTAGGAGATAGCTTGCCAGCTTGAATCAGACAATTTTCAGCTCTAATGGCAATATTATAAGCAGCAGGGATAGTTGTGCCTCCCATGGATTGAATCAATATAGAAATATCAGAATTTAAAGCTTTAAGGTAGTATAGAAAAGCACCTTCTGCTGTTGGTCTGACTGCTACTGGAATTCTATCCCAAGATCTTTGAAATCTGAAGTTGAAATCAGTTAGCTGCTCATTGGAAGCTCTCTTGATGGTTGTCAGCTGCTCCAAAAGAGACAAGTTGTCTCCCTTCTCTCCGAATTGATTATGAAGTGCAATACACAGCTGATTCCAGTTTGTGATAGAGCCAGCTCCAAGGCTCCTAAACCATTGCAATGCTTTCCCCTTGAATGAAGACGCCAGCAATTTGACAGCTACTTGCATCTCGTCGATCTCATGGATTGCACAAATGTTAGCAATGTCCTTGACATGATCGCCAGGAGTGGTCTGATTTTCTCCAGTAAAGTATGGAATGTTCTTCAGTGCTGCTACTGGGATTGGATTTTGTGCATTGAGAGCAAGTGGGCTGCTGCCTGTGAAGTTGACATAGGGGTTCACTGGTTGCGCCATTCTGATTGGTCTTAAAATCCTTGTATATTGAAAGAAAGGCCGCTCAGGTGGAGGAGTTGAGAGAGTTCTGTTTGGTGGAGATGGAGACCTTTGAATCCTTCTTCCTCTTTGCCTTCTTCTTGGAGATAGTTGCAGGTATTCAAACAGCACTTCCTCTTCTCCAGCTCTTGATCTTGTGATTCTTCTCATAAGCTTTTAGGGCTGACTGCTGGAACCAGTTGATTCCTCCCCTTGGAGTCGCCAGATATGCAAATAATAGCTCTTTTCAAGCAAGAAAATTGCAGCAGATGCATATCAACCTTGCTGCAAATAGAAATGAGACCTCTGTCCCACCGGGCGTGCCAAAACTGTTAGTGCAAAATCACAGCACCCCTGGGTATTGATCAGGTTTCTAGGTTGATTACTAATATCCAGTGTGATTGCATCAACATTGAATCCTTTCTCCAAGTGTGGGACTTGAAGAGTGAGAAAGGAATCTCCAGAGAAAGGCTGGTTCCTATTCCTCTGTTCAGGTGCATACGAAATATGCAGAGGGTTTTCCTCAAAATCTAATCTAATTTGCCAAGGAGACAAGGAAAGAAGATGCATAAAATAAATCTAAGCTAATAGAGGTGATGCACCAAGGAATGAAGAACATATGCTTTGCCAAATTTAACACAGATCATGTAGATGTAACACAACATCATGCACAGATAGCAAAAATGCAATGAAAGATCAAGAATGACAGTAATAAATATGTAAGAGGGTTTAGAAGTAACCACAGACACATATATATATTGCTCAAGGATAGATTCAATACATTGCAATGGCCAAAAGGCAAAAAACGGTGTTACAGTCTATATGGGAGGTTTGAAAACTCCACAAATCTTCTTATGAACAGGAGAGAAGGGAGGGTGCAAAGCGGAAATGTCCACCTTAGAAAGAAACCCCTCCTTACAATTTATAGGAAGAATGGGAGAGCAAAGAGAGAGGAATTCGAAATCTGCCCCAACCACCTCTAGGTTGCATTTAATTCGTCCATCATGGCAGAAGCGGCGGGTTCTGGCAAAGCGGCGGTTTGTCTAACAGAAGCGGCGGGTTGTTTGCTGCATTAAAGTGGTTGTTGAAGCATTACCTCTGCTTGTTATTTCGCGCCAGAGGCGTTTCTCAATTTTCATCCTCCAAACTGAACCAAAATGCAAGATTGACCTTGGAAACGTGTAGAGAATCTCATAAGCTTTCCGTTGATATCAAGAACGTGCAAATCCGAGCTCTGGATCGAAAGATATGTCGATCTGAAGATTTAGGGCACGGAACAGGCGAAAACGGATTTTGAAATATTTTCCCGCGCACTGCCACTTGGATGCCACGTGGCATGCTCTGATTCGCTGAATAATTCTCTCTCTTCTGCTTTTCGGCGGGCTGTCTTTTGAATTTTCCTTGTGGGCCCTAGCTGGGACACGTGGCACTATCCCATTGGTTCGGATCGGTGCTCGAAAACTCGCCCATTGACTTTTTGACTTTTCTCTTGTGAGGACACGTGGCAGCTTCTGATTGGTCCTCGGCTGATTCGGCTCCTACGCGTACTTCGCCTCCATTTGTCCCGGATGTCCCATTTGATTTTGGGCCCTTTGTGCTCATTTCGGCCGGTTCGGGCAGTTCGGGCATTTTTGGCCCGCTTGTCCCACTTTGCTTCGGACTGACTTGACTCTTTTCGGCCGGTTCGGCCGGTTCGGGCATTTCTGGCCCGCGCGTCCCAATTGCTTTTGGGCTCCTTGTACTGTTTTCGCGCGATCCGGCCGGTTCGGGCATTTCGCGTCCATTTGTTCCACTCGTCCCGAATGCTACCCTCTTCAGCAGTTAGCCAATTTTTCTCCTCGGCTGGATCGGCTTTTCGCGCCCGCCGCGTACTTCTGTCCCACTTGTCCCATTTGCTTTGTGGGCCGCCTGGACTCATTTCGGCCGGTTCGGGCGGTTCGCGTACCTTTGTCCCACTCGTCCCACCTTGTGCTGGACCAGGACTTAGCCGATTTTCACAATTTTTACTGGCCCAAACTACTTGCTTTCTGCAACCTTCTCCGCACTTTCTCAAAGCTTGCTCCCTCCTTCTTCGGCCTGGGGAGTTTAGAAAGATTCCTGAAGGGACCCTAGAAACCTGATTTTGCTCTGAATCAGTCATTTTTCTTGGAATTTGGACATCCTGATGCATGTTATCAAATTTACCCCCCAATGTAATGTATGAGATATACTGTGATTATTATTATATTTGTGTGCAAAAACTTAGACCAAATTGATATGATAACACATTTTTACAGGTTTTGATTCATTATTGGTTTATTGTAAAGGTTAAATGTATTTACAATTATAACATTATTAATGGATCGGTTCTTAATGAACCTGGGGATGTAGGAATTCTGAACCCTGTAAACAATTTGGTGTTGTTTTCTAATTTTTAGTTTCTGATTTCTTGCAATTAATTAAGTTCATAATGTGAATATGGATGAACCATTAATCAACATTGCACAATTTAGAGAAATCAAGTAAATTGGGAAACAATGATTTTTGGGATTTGATCAAACAATGAAAATTTGAGTAAATTGCAAACTTAATTTTAGTTTCAAAATAAGTCCTAAATCAGATTTTAATTAATATTTTGGAGTATTAAGGCCTTTTAAGTTGATTAAAATTGAAGATCCTTTGAAACAATTAAAAGTGAAGAAGTTAAACACCCATTATTTTTGGATCACCTACCCTTATGGGCTTATCACACCAACATTTTTACACCTACTAAAGCCACTCTGTACTCCTTCATCTCTAGCACTGAAGTTATCTTGTCAGTTGAGATCAAGTTACCTTCTCTTTGCATCTCACTTGAAATCCTAGACGAGAGATGAATAAATATTGTTAATCAACTCAAATCCTATTTGCATAGGATATGCAGGTAATACAACAAGAAAGTTCATGAAAGAGAGTTTGAAATTGGTGATCTTGTCCTAAAGGAAAATCAATAGAACACTATTATCGAGTGAGAAGAACGAAAAGTTTGAGCCTAAATGGTTTGGACCTTATGTATCAGCAAGTATGAATTTGGGGCCTACAAGTTATCCACACAAGATAGTGTTTATATCATTACCTCACCTTATGGGATTACCACACCAACATCCATACACTTACTGGAGCCACTCCATACTCCTTTGTCTCTAAAAATGAATCTATTTTGTCACTTAATATCAAATTACCTTCTCCCTATATCTCACGAAAAATCCTAATCGAAAAAGAGGAATATTGTGTTTCTATAATCCAAGAGATTTAAATCCTATATGAGAGATAACTAAATATTCTTAATAATCTCAAATCCTATCAGAATAGGCTATGTCAGGTAATACAACAAGAAATTTCTTCGAAGAGAGTTTGAAATTAGTGATCTTATCCTAAAAGAAAACCGATGAAACACTACTATTGAGTGAGAAAGAAGGGAAAGTTTGTGCCTACTTGGTTTATACCCAATGTAATCATCACATAGTATGAATTCAGGGCCTATAAGTTAGCCACACGTGATGGTTATGAGCTTGATGAACCCATAAACAACATGCATTTGAATAAATTCTATACTTAAGTGGTGTTTTTATGTCTCTAATAAATCCCATCACATATCACAAATTAAAAAAATTCCAATGGTGAAAACCAGTTCTTTGGCATCTTAGGAAAGTATGGCGATGAAGTCTGGTTTCCAACGTCACTCATAATAATAAGCCATCTGCCAACACTCGTTATTAGTACCTACCTTATGGACTCGGGGGAAAGCCCTATACTTTCCCTGTCACTTGGTCCTTTTCACCCCATCTACAATCCCCTATCCCACTTGGATCTTGGTCATTTATCAACTATATGAAACCTTTGGGGAACATGGATTGAATCAAAATCAAAATCAAGAAGAAATCACAAAAGTGCCATTCAATTTACACAATAAAAAAACAATGAAGTTAAGATAAAAATGGAGGTAGTATCTTAGATACCTAATAATGGAAAAAATTGTAACCCTTAAACAAACCTATCTTGATGTTTGCATTCTCTCATCACATTTCTCTTTCATCCCCTATCATCCATCATCCCTATTAATCCTTTTCGCATCCATTTGTTGTCTTCCTTTTACAATATTTCTCATATGAAAAAACCCTTAAGATCATGCTATCCTACAATAATCCATCCTTTTTGCTATAAAAGCAAGTAATTGCAAATATCCTATCAATAGGGGGGCATCTCTCACTACTCGGGGGAAAGAATAAACAACCAAACATCAGGATATGTTGGATTGTAACTCACTCACACAATAAAAGGATCTTCACATGGGATTCAGATAAACACACACCATCAAATGTAAATATCCATCCTCTCATCTATCTTCATCCATCATTTATCCCTATCCATTACATTATCAACATCAATGTTTCTTAAATTGTTTTGTATATATTGCTTGTGTATTCTTACTACATTGTTAGTTTATTATCTTTAGTTTATATCTTTGTTACTTAGAACATGTCAATGTATTCCCAATGATATGAGGAGGGTTCTGAGACATTGGTAAATAAATTTTCATGTTCGAATATATATCATGGTGTATACTATCTAAAACTATATCAAAAATATGATCGCTTGTAACCCTGGATCATAAAATGTCAACACATCTCATTGCATCACATCAACACATCCCATCATCTATGTAATTACTACAACATCATCATAATATTCCCCACAACATCAATTTTCTCACTATATATCTAACATTAACACTATCATAAATATCACAATCATTATCACATTGTTAAACATATAACCTCATCATAACATTTTTTCAATAACACCTAACATCCATTTCTAATCATCTAATATTTTCTAACCTTTTTTCCATCCAAATGACCAAATGCATATCACAACATAAATCAGGAGTAAACATAGATAATCATCACATTATAGCGTAAACCACAAAATACTATGTGTTTCTTTTCACATCATAACACAATGAAAACAATATACATCAATGATACATAACATCGCCATCACAAAACATACAACATAAACATATGTAAATAATACATCATATCCATCATAATAATGAGCATGTATCCATAATCATACTCCATAACTAATGATAAAAATAATCTATAACATAACCATAACCATGTACATCATCATACATCATGTGTACATCTCATATATACATAAAAAATGGTCAAGAAACCACTCAAATACATCTCAAAGTGTCTCAATATACATATATATCCATAAAACAAATCAATAATACATCCCAAAATCAGCTATATATAATCATCCTCTCACATTTGACTCTTTGAATCTGTGAGAAGAGAAGGTGGAAGCCTCAAAGTAGTAGGTTGCGGTCCTTTAGCTAACAATCTCAATGGTGTTATCCTCGATGATTGGCTCCACTGCCTACATGCATACAATGGATCTCTCTACACCACTAACATTTTATAAGCTCTCGAGAAAGTGATATATAACCTTGAGGATGTGTGGCTCCCAACTAATCACGCTCAACCCTGAACCGATATCTCTCGGTATGGCATGATCCATCTCTAAATAGAACCGATTCCTGTTTGTATGGAATCGATGTGAATCTCCTTTCAAATCAACACTTTGTGTTGATAATTGTTAAACCTAGGCAAATGACTGAGTAATTTGTGTTATATTTATATTTTGTTGGCCCTATAATCATGTAATCTCTTCATTCCTAACATTGATATCTTACTGTAATCTTATAATCAACGCTATGTTATCTACCGACTTGACATGTGATGGACTACTCCCCCACTACCACTCCTATATCCCCCGACTTCATCCCCACGAGTCTATCTCAGTCCCATTCTCCCACCTTGATCTATATCCATGGGTTATGGAATACCCATGGATACACTACTCGCTAAACCAATTCATGTGGCATTACTTGTGTTGGGTGTTGAACTGGTCTAGGTTGAGGTGGTCCAACTAGTCTACTAATATGTGTATGATCTTGCACTCATCTCATTTAAGGCCTCACTTGTAACATCTATCACATCCTTTGGATGTTCTCATGACATGTCAATGGCCGTGTTTGTAATGTCCTAATAAGTCACACATGTTTGACATATTCCCACCACATGTCATAGTATGGTGTACTCCCTGTATCAACCATGTCTATGTGCGGATCATACTAAACCAACACTAGTCCAATCCAACTCAATATAGTGGTCATCTAGTGATTGACCCTATGGGCCTCTCTCTAGTCACTCTAGTGAAAAATGTGGATTAGATCCACATGTATCCCCTACCGAGTCCTAAACGATCTCTAGACCATATACAACCCATATCTCTTTATCTCATAGGCATGCCAACCCATAATATAGTTAGGTGTCATGATATAATCAAAATATAATTGATCATCTACCCATATGATTTTCATATCCTTATAAGGAGACCATGTACTATGATTAGCTCAGAGCTCATTTAAAACTCTCATGTACTATACTATATCACCAAAATAAGGTCTCAAGGTCCTAATTGTTAGTGCCTATCCATAAATAATAGGCTTATATGGATATTTTACTCATATCACTACCACTAGTCTCTCTACGAAAATATGCTCCCATACACTGATTTGAAGAAGTGTAGATAGGCCTAATCTCCGACCATCCCTGTAAGAAATCATATGTAAGTATCTTTTAAAAGTGGCCAACACACACAATCCCATGTAAACATTGTCATATGATGATGTATGTCTCCTATCACATCATATAGTCCCATCATGAAGTATCACCTATCTTATAATGAGCACTACATTGTTGAAAAGAGCCATCAAGAACATGGGAAATATCCATACCAGGCCCTAATCATAGCACACATCCACATCGATCCCACCCTATATCACTATCAATTTAGTGTAACATGTCATCCTCTGCATCGTAGAAGTCCACCCTATTAAATGCTAGTAAACCTTCTCTTCCCACAATGGAAGGCACACATTGTCGAACATCATAGTAATCTCTATTTTTGGAAAATGAAATGTTTCAGTCTCATATTGCCACCACTTTTCTAATGCCCTGTCAACTCCAATATCTGACATAAAGGTTATATGATAAAAACCAAACACCTCTAAAAATGTAATCTCTAAGGCTAATAACTATGGCACAAAGTTGTGAACGCTTGTGGCTACAAATCTCATGAAACCAACATCTCAAGTACTTCCTGTAAAAATCACAAGTGCACTTAGTTATGAAAAACCTTAACTTTCTTCATCCTAACTACTGACTTCACTCTTGCGTCACGTTTTCAAAAACTATGTGCATCCTTTTCCACTACATCATTTTGGATGAAAATGGCATGTCCCTTATTGTTGTTAGCACAAAAATGACACGTTTCATAGAGAATTTTTTTTATCTAAAACAACGTTATTTTTTTTGAAAATGACACCCTACTTAATTATTTCTTCGTCTTAACTACTAACTTCACCCCTACATCATTTTTGTCAAAAATTACAAACATTTATTTTCCCCAAACATGACATGTATCTCATCATCATTTTCACATAAACAATATGCTTTATAGCAATATTTTCACAAAAACAACACCCTATCTAAAGATCCCTAACTTTCTCAAAAATGATATCCAAGTCACAATTACAGTGTTCTCAAGCATGATAACATTGGTTGAGGGTGTTATTTTCATGATTTTCCCTATCTACCCATAGCTATTGCCCTATTTATGATATACCTATCATTAACTTACAAAATCATTAATTTAAATCAACACTTATTGATTGTCCTCGGTTGGCAGGCCTCTGATACTCCCAAACTCACTCCCCACAATGTTGATCATACGAAATCCTCAACATTCTCACTCTAAAATCATGCGACTCAAAGCTCAAATTTGCTAATCAAGAGAGTGGAAATGAATCATTTTTACCCCTAATTATAGTGGACATGGGCCACATGGTCATGTAGCTATTCGTCAACAATTCAACATACACATGTCTCAATAATGGAGATGGATTTGTAGACAAATCAATTTGAGGTCCCAAGTTCAAATGAGAAAATTTTTAAACTATTGGTAAGAAAATTAAATACCAAACACGCATGATGTAATTAAATACAAAAAAATTATAAATTGAAAGAGATAGAAAAACAAATTGAAGAAGTAAGACAAGTGCAAATTCAAAAGAAACACATCATTTAACCTCATTATTATTTTGTTAAAAAATTGTTCCAAGAATAAATGTAAAATGATATGAATATATTTCAATTATTTTACTTCAGATGATTAAAATTGGTGTTGAAATGGTTGCAATGCCCCTCTTCATAGTGATTTTTATTTTCATTGATCCCTACAAACCTGTTACCAATGGGTGACTACGTATAATTGCTTGCACTCTTTTGGGGAAGAAGAGGAAAATATGAAAATTCAAAATGTTTTTTTGTATTAGAAAGAAGAAGACGAAGATATTTTAACGTCCACAAGGATACCAAAGTCAGCCTATAGGAAAACACATCTTGCCAAAGATCTTTTTGGAATTTAGATATCCTATTGGTGAGTTTGATAATCAACTCCCCTTTTTTTTCAACCATATTCTCGCTGAAAATATCTTGAAAGGATGCAGTAGCCACCATGCTAGCAAATTGGGCCTAATGTCATTATAAGCATTACACTCCAACATGATATGTTTCTCTAACTCCACAACACCAGACACACAAAAGACTCAGATTCTTTCTTCTCATGCCTCTTTAGGTCTTTTCCATCTTATTGTTTCACACTAAAGATGATGGGAATTAGTTCTCAACTGAGCTATGAAGATCTTTGCTTTCTATGGGATATTAGCCCCTATAAAATCCTTTCATTGATGATCACATGTGGAGTTAAATTCCTCCAAATAATACATCTTATTTCTCCCTAATGGCTTTCCCCACATAAAACTTGGCGGAATTTATCTATAATAAAAATTTTACTCTTGGCTATTATTAGGACATGCATTCAAGTAAATGTTCCAATTTTTAAGCCATTTGTTATTTTGATTCATCCATGACTTTATTATTTTCTCTACAAAGTCATTGAGGACAACCTTAGGCCATATACTACCTTCCATTTTCTCAATCCTTTTTAAATATGTTATGAAATAAACCATAGTAGTATCTTTAAGACGTATAACCCCCGTTTCAGCTAGAATAATCTCATATGGGACCGAGATATTTAATTTGAACTTGTTAGTAATCATGATTTTTTGACTCCTCTCAAATTGTTTCCACCTCGAGTTTGAAATTTTGTTATCCCAAAAGGAAACCCAACTTGTGCTTCACAATTATTATGTATGCTAGAAAATATTAGTTGTGAATATGAGAAAACAAAATAATTGTTCTCTTGTGCTAATCCTTCTAACAATACCTCAGATTGAGCAAGATATGGAAAGGGGGAGAGAGTCAATACCTGCACTTATCAACAAAATGCAATTCTCCTCCTTTGTTGTATTGGATTTGCTCATGGATGGTGTTGATTGCTTCAGATTTTGTGGAGACACTTGGGCATCCTCCCCTTGAATTTCTTGGACTGATTGATGAAGGATGAATGGATTGATTGTAGATGAGTGATGGATTGATTGAAGATAAAATAAAATGGTAGAGATTTGTTATAGATTCTTCCTCCTAGATCTTATGCAGGAGGAGAGCTAAAATTATAGTTTATGGGAGAGGAAATTGAGGGTGAGGATTGATCCAAGTGGGACGAGGATCAATGGTTAGAAATTGAGGAGAGGATTGGAGGGTTCTAGAATGGAGAATTATAGAGTTTGAATTTAAAATTCCATGGAGGGAAGAAGCTTCCATTCAATTTAAAATTCAATGGAAGGAGAAGTTTAGAGAGGCTCCTAGAAATAGAAGCCTCTAGATTTAGAGGTGGATGTTATGATTAGTTTTAGGATTAGATTATATTAATAAAAGATGATTAGGGATGTGTTTATATGGAAAGGCTAGGTGTAGGGTAGGTGGGTGTAATAATATTAAATTTATAGAAAATTTTAATAAGGATTAGGATGAGATAATAAGATATAATAATGAAATAAATGGATTAATGATAAGATGAGGTATTAGATAAATGATGAAAATAATTAACATAAAGGGTATAGGGATTAATAATAATTAATCTTGTGATTAATTATTATACCGATAGTGATAATGTTAGGATATTTGAGGGATAAATTAATCAAAATTAATTATGTCGACATTTTAGATGTCTACATTTTCCCCTCTTTGAAGGGTTATTGCGTATAAATGACCGTTCAAAGAAAAAGAAGAGAAAATGTTAGGATATTGATATGATGCCCCCTCGAGGGGTTAGGTGGGGAGGAAAGAGTTGGGTAACAACTCGAAAAGAGGAGCGGCCCAAGTTAGTATATGGGAGAGGATTAGTTAATGAGAAGATTGAGGATGATAGGAGAGGAGAGAGGATTAGAGGATTAGAAGATTGATTGAAGGGATTGGATTATAGGATGCCCTAGTCAAGGGTTTGAGATTACTGATATTGGATTTGAGGATTAGAGAAGGATTGTTGATGTGGATTAGGATATTGATGAGGATGCATGATTAGAGGTTTAGAAGATAAGAGAGAGGATTAGAGGAGTAATATATAAGAGGATTAGGAGATATTGGATTTTGGAGTAGAGGATTTCCTAGTCAACAATGTATAACAAGGGTCAATATTTAGGATTAGTGGATTGGAGGATGCCCCAGTCAAGGGCTTAGGTTAGAATATTTGGGATTTATATTTGAGGATGTTGGGGTTGACGATGTGAGATGTGATGATGTGGGAGTTGAGGATGTTACATTTGAGGTTTGATTAATTGGATATGAAGATAGGGTTTAGGATGTTGGATTTAGAGGATTAGAAGATTAATGATGTTTGGATGAGAGAATAAGGATTGGTTTTTGGAATGATTTGGATGATAGGACATCGATGAGGAGAGGATAGGAATGATGATTGATGAAGCTATGAGAAATAATGTTCGAGTTTGATTGATGAAAGGATGTTAAAAGATTCCCCAGCCAAGGGGTGATGATTTTGGATGTTGAATGCAAGAGGATAATGTTTGGATGTGGATATTGATTGATTGATAAAGGATTGATTGGATAGGGGATGAGGAGGTTCGATAGTTGGTTAGATGATGATGAAGATTAGGTGTGGATGCTGATAAGGATAAAAGATGATGATAAAAGGGGGTGTGCTACCATAAAGATCCCACTGTTATCATCATTAACAATGTTATAGATGTGGCATAGAGTAAGATGCACTAAGGTATAAAGACCATGATGATTGAATTAACAAACGTCCTTCTTCTCATATCATTGAACATATTAATACAAAAATCTTATCCTCATATCATTGGACTGTGTAAAGAAAAAGAAACAAAAGGGCACTCATATCATTTGCCAAAATGTAATTGCAGACAAGAAAGAAAACACACACAAACAAAAAGACATAAATTGCATTTTGGTATTATTATTATTATTATTACTATTGGTGTAATTTTATGATTTTTTAATGGATTTTTTGAATGTTTAGATTTTTAGATTTTGGATTTTGGATTTTGGATGTTTAGATTATTTGACGTTTGATGTTGAGATTTTATGTTTGGGATGGGAGGAATGGTTGAGGATGAAAGGATTTAGGAGGTGATAACACATGGGGGGATGGGAATGGATGTAAGGTGGGATGTGAATTTATCCTACAAGTCACAAAGTTTGTTTAGGTAGGATGAAAGGGAAGGATTGAGGGAAATTGGATAGGTTGGATAAGATAGGGATTGGTTAATAGGTTAGGATTAGATGGGATGTGGGATGGGAGATAGATAGATAGGATGAGGGATGTGGTATAGGATAATATGTGGGATATGGGACATGATAAGATATGACCCTAGGTATATGGGAGATAGATTGAGGGATAGATGTGGTGTGTCCCCAAGTGTAAAGTAGGGTGTCCTGTGTGAATGGATGGATGGGTTCAATTTTCCCCCAGGTGTAGGGTAGGATTGGGAAGTGAGGGGTATCTAAAATGGATGATGCCCCTAGTCATGATGATGACAGTTGAAAAGGGACACGAGGAGGATTGAATGAAAAGAAAAGGATCGTCGGTTGCCCATAGATATTTGATCAAAGGGAAAAAGGAGGTGGATGTGATGGATGGAAGGAAAATAACATTAGTGATGAAGAAAAGATGAGCCTAATGACACATGTTGTAAGGCGAGAGTTGGACTAAAATAGAAGTGTGACCAAGGTCTAAACAATATCTAACAACATGCAAGCCCTATGTCTATGTGTTGGTGAGAAAATTTGTCGGGTGGAAAAATTAGGTGTCTCTACAAACAATCACAGGGCTACGACCCTTTGCATTGAATGGTACAACTCCCATTATTGAAAGTAAAACTAATACTAATCCTATCTAAAATTTGTGGGTGGCCAAATTGGCTAGAGATCACACAGGGACACTCCACCAACCTGTGGAAAAGTGCTTGTAAGAGGTACAAGGGAGGAAAATCATAACGATGAGGGGGAAGGAGAGAAATGAAGAAAGAAATATTACCGTCGTGAGTAGATTGCAGAGCTCACACCCAGTAACTGGAATAGTTTCACATTCAATATAGAAGAATGTACGATGAAGCTAGTGGGACCAATGAATCAAAACACAAAGTTTTTGGGATCATCTAACGAAGATACACAACTCTTGCATCACTATGCTTACAAAGTGCATAAATGAAAGAAGTAGAAGAAACAAAATATGTTTGTACCAACTATGCTTATTACACCAACAATGAGAGGAAACCATGCATACAAAGTTGCACACATTCATACATCTTGGAAAGCAGAAATTCTATTCCTTGATTGACATTTACACAAGTTGTACAAAGAAAGGGAAAAGAAGAAAACATGTAGCAATAAAAATGTAGCTTTATTTCATGTATATGGATGACACAAAGTCCAAAAACATATCACAATCCACTCTTGCTACAAAGTAGAAATCTTCAAAATCTGGAATCCCTTGGAATGGAGAAGCCATCCCAATTTATAGCAATCTCAATTGTCCTTTCACCTCCCTCACATGACTCTTCATGTTCTGTATTCCACTTGTGACCTTTTGTTTTCCATGAATTAAGTATTTCTCTTATAATTTTGAGAAAATATTATTACAAATTTAAAATAGGTCACTTAAGTGAAAATGACGAAATACAATGATTATGTTCAATGAAGAATTAGAACGGAGAGAGAAAGAAGAGGGAGAAGGGAGAAATAAAGATCAAGAAGATCACTCCATCTATGATGAAATTTTTTCTCCACTGATGAATTGGTGTAATGTTATCTTTGAACCTTTGAACCTTTGAACTATGAGGAGACTCTTTCTGAGTAGTCCATTTGAAAATTGTTGCCACTTCCAATTGACCAATTATGCATATGGACAGGCTTGACACAATTATCCTTGCATAATGCACCCATGATAATCCCATCACATTTGAAGGCTGATCCTCTAGACACCTTTGAACACTTTTCTAATGATGGTCACTCTATATGATGCATAGAACCCTTGAACTGAGTGTTTAAAAACACAGTTTGAATGATCACTTTGATGACCGTGAACATTGTTCACTTCAGGTCCACTCCGAAGAAGTTTGAGCATGGAGAACAATATATGATGACATTCTGCTACACAGTCGCACTATTGTACTCATCAGAAAGAGTTTGCTTCCTCCTTTTACATAGTGCTCGGGCATCTCGGGTCTCAAAATGAGTGTTGACAAGCATTGTTTCAACTCAGACTTCTTAACATGAGCTCGAGACAGACACGATCATCGGTTTTTATGATCCTCCTCGATACCTGATTGATGAGCCATTGTAATTCATTGAACTCTCCAAAAAAAACATTTCAAATCACCCAACTCACTGAGTGATGAAGATGAATTCATCCGTTGTGTCATGCGATGCCTTGCATTACTTATTTTGAGAACACTTGAATTCAGGATGATGCTTCCAAGACCAATATGAAGTTAACAATGCTCTGTTTGAGACTTGTAATCACCTTACAATCCCATGAGGATGACAAAAAATAGGATATATGTTCGTTACGAAGGTGACAACAAGTTTTTGTGACTAGGCCATTGAAAACTACTATTTTTAGAAATTGGACCCATGGGCTGCTATTTTCAGTAGGTTTCTTTTTTGGTCCGCTATCTTTACTGAAAATGTTTCCTTTGCGTTCTAAAACTTCCACGGATGTTTCGTGCTCATCTTAAAGCACTTTCCATTTTTGAAAGTTGTTTTTTTGCTTTTTCTTTTTTTTTTTACTTTTTTGACCTGTGTGCCCAATTTTTCAATCTGAAGATATTTTCAATGTGTTCTTTTGGAGGAGTTTGCCATTTTTGGAAACTTACTAACTAATGGTAAGTGTGAACCAGAAGCACTTACTATTTTTAGAAGCTGAAAATCACCATGATAGATCAACGAGAAAACTTTGGATTCTTTCTAGGTTTTTTATTTAGATGCTCTGTATGAATTTTCAGGTAAAACTGCTTCCCTTATTTATGGCAAGTGAAGGAAGAACACCCTAGGGCACAAAATTTCAAATGGCTACCATTAAAAATTAGGGATACCTTTGTTAGGAACTATCATGTTGGTGCTTACATGTGTGAACGTATATATATTTGGGTTAGTAAGGTTATATGTTGTTTGGGTGAGATTTGGTTGTTAAACCAAACTCACTTGAATAGTTTGTTGAGGAATATTGCTAAAATAATTTCCTAAATTATAGGAGCATTATCTCCTATATCTATATTTATATTGTAATATGAAGTTCACACACATAGAGTAGGTATTTACCTTAGCTCATGTTCACCTAGGTACTTTATTTACCTTTATTGTATTTATCCTCACCCACTTATGTGTGTGGATATTTCTTTTATCTTATTTAGATATTAGGATATATTATCTAGTTGTTAGGAATACTTCTTTCCTTGATCTATGGTATTGACTAGTTCTTTCCTTGATCTATAGTATTGACTAGATCCTTGATGTCTAGTTCTCTCCTAAATCTATGGTCTTGAATAGTTCTTTGATGACTAGTTATTTCCTTGATTTATGGCTTGATCTATGACCTTGACTGGTTCTTAGATTGTTATTCCTTTGCCTATATAAGCAAGGCAGAGGCTCATTCTCATTGTATTTCATTGAGTTCCATAATAACATATAATATTGCTGCTCATTTGTTTTGTAAAGGTTTTATGTAAAGTTATTATGGCGAATTACTTTCATCTTATAGATCATGGTGTTTGATTAGCATTTGTGTTTTTAGCTTGGTACGATCGAGTTATCGTTCCTTTTATGGTATCAGAGCAGGAGATTGTTGTTGACATCCGTTGTAAGTTTTATTTTGCAAATAAATTCTTTGTATATTCATATATTAGGGATTTGTTCGTATTTTTTTGACAAGAGGTGGGTTTATGCAAAAATAGAGGCTTCCATTGGATTCGGAAGGCCATAAAACCCTAAGATCGACTGTAAACTCAACCATTTTTATGGAGGTAGCCATCTTTTGTTTTTGTTATTCACGTTAATCCTTAGCCCTTGGTCATATGGTATGGTCATATGAGGCCTTAAGCTTGTGATTCCTACTCGTAGAAGCTTAACTCCAACCCCTTTCATGTTATTTTTGTGGTGAAGGAAAGAGCATTTTATTTTGTTTTAGTGACAACTAAAATAAATAACAGAGCAAAATATTAAAAAGCTTGTAACTTTTGATCGGTAACTCGATTTTGAGTGCCGTTTTTTGTGAAAGTGCTGTTTTTTCGTGCTCTTTCCATTGGAAATATTTATTTTAGAATTGAACTATAATTTAAAGTGTTATACTGTAACACACACTAATTATAAAGTGTCCAAATATGGAGGAGTGTTGTAATCAATTGTGGACGCAATTTCGGCTGAGCCCGACGTCCTAAACTTTTGGGAGTTGCATTTGTATCTATCATGGATTCTGAGAATGATATGATTTTCTCTTAAGTTGTGTGGACTTCAAGAGGATATTGTAAAATTTTTGGAAGAAAATAGATCGCTCAAGAAGTGAAATTCTCTTCTACAATCACTCATTCACGATAAGGATACACTAATACACTCCTGTCCCAAAAAACTTGCTAGCCTACAACATCACCATCATATTGTGGACATCCATCCATGCTTCTAGTCCACTTGTAGTTGTTGCTCTTGTACCCAATGACATTGATCTTCCAGTCTTTGAGCCTGTTACTACTCTTGATGCTTCCTAACCTATGAGGCTTGTTACTGCATGTTCTTCCACATCTGTGCCTATTACAGTACCACATGTTGTGTATCCTACTTCTACTCATATGCATGGACTCTTTTAAGAAGCATACCACTGCATTCAGTTCTCGCATGCTCCGTTCTATGGGTTTCACTAGCACGGAGGTATTGGCAGACATTCATAGGGTATTGTTTCCTCTATTTCACATGTTAAGTGAAATTATCTCCATGACATTGGTTTTCGAGTAGATACTTCATTGGGATCACACATTGATAGAGCTCATTTTTTGTTTGCTTGACTTTTTCTGAGGATCATGAGTAACAAATGAGTTCTTCACCTTCACTCAGGCTTGAGAAACCTGAGATTTCAACTATCACACATGATCAACCTGACACACATTCTAATGTTCCTTTTGCATGCACCCATTGTGAATTTTGTACCAAGTCATATGCAGACATCTTCTTCATCCATCTGTGTTGATTTGGGGTGGATATCTGATCACTCGTGGTGGCGACATAGGCATTCGTTGAGAGGACTCTACAGGCATGGCTCCTCCACCATTCGACCTCTTGCTCCACTTTCTATACCTTATGCATTGTGATGCTTCTTGTTTTGAGCATTTTTCTTTAGCAAGTGTAGTGTATCTCTCTTGTTTGTTGAGAGATTTTGTATCTGTATTTTCGACACTTTTGGCATGTTGACAAGTATCTCTTGTGGGGGATCTATTCTGGTGAAGTCTAGTGTTAGTTTTTTCAGTGTTTGAGTAGTTGTTTTGACAACTCATACAGATTTGTAGCGTCACTCCACCCATTCAACAGTATGGGAGGGTGTGGTGTTGATCCTGCTTCTTCAGGTTTTGTGTCCTTGCCTTGTTACCTTGGATTTTCTTGGATCGTGACACTCTGGAGTTTATGTCCTTGCCTTGTTGCTTTGGTTATTATTCTTGGATCGTGGCACACCTATTTGCAGCAGTTGATCGAATTATGTTTGGTGTTTTTTTTTACACTTTCGACATCACTCTGTTGACAGTCTCCTTGTATGGAGCTATTCTGGTGAAGCCCAGTGTTAGTTGTTTTTGAGTTTTGTGATCGAGCAGTGGATTCAGACCATATGCACACCAAACTTCTTCAGCATTGTATGATTTTTTTGAGCTGAGCTTCTTGGGATGCCTTGCAATGGGTTTTTACTCTCTTTACTTTGTTGTTACTGGTTTTGGGTACCTTGCGGTGTCCCTTTTCCCCAATTATTGTACATGAGTACCTCATCAGGCCTAGTTGTCAGGACTCATACTGTGGACATGCCACTTCTATTTTGGCCCCTAGCTTCACTTGAGGGGGGGTGTTAGAGTAGGTATTTACCTTAGCTCATGTTCACCTAGGTACTTTATTTACCTTTATTGTATTTATCCTCACCCACTTATGTGTGTGGATATTTCTTTTATCTTATTTAGATATTAGGAGATATTATCTAGTTGTTAGGTATAGTTCTTTCCTTGATCTATGGTATTGACTAGATCCTTGATGTCTTATTCTCTCCTAAATCTATGGTCTTGACTAGTTCTTTGATGACTAGTTATTTCCTTGATTTATGGCTTGATCTACGACCTTGACTGGTTCTTAGATTGTTATTCATTACCTATTTAAGCAAGGCCCATTCTCATTGTATTTCATTGAGTTCCATAATAATATATGATATTGCTGCTCATTTGTTTTGCAAAGGTTCTATGTAAAGTTATTCTGGCGAATTGCTTTCATCTTATAGATCATGGTGTTTGATTAGCATCTGTGTTCTTGTCTTGGTACGATCTGGTTATCGTTCCTTTAAGTTTGATCGGGTGAATATCAAAAAGTTTCTTGTGTCAATCTGTTGCTACTCCATTATTTGGTATCAGAGCGACCTTGATCATGCCTCTGATGTAGAATTAGAGAGAAATAGGGGCTACTGTTTGATTTCATTACCGCCCCAATTCATGAAAACTTGATATATTCCTCCCGAGTGTAGCATTGAAATATATTTGTTATTAGTTTTTGTGGAAGTGCACAACTTTACCAAAATAATTCCAGTGAAGAAGATATGTCAACAGAAAAATATTTCTCTTAAGTGCATTATTGAAATCGATGCTTTTTATCTCGGCTTTGACAGTTTTCAAGAGACTCAATTGCGGATTTTCAATTTGGACTTATACTGTAGTTTTGCATCGATCTTCACCATGATCTGTAGTTTCTTGTGGATTTTACACTCATGTCAAAGTGCATCTTAGTCAGCGCCACATTTAATGGTTTAAGAGATATTAGGGCATTCAACTATATATTTCTATAGCTGATTGGATCTAATATCTATCGAACTCGGTGTATTATAACCATGCATACACATATGCCAATTCAAGTTGTACTTGCATTGCTGTAAAGATCCCTTCTACCTCCACATTTGAGCCAATAATATGCACTTCCTCTCGGTGAAAAGGGCACGTAGCATTCCATACTAGAACTCATACTTGTTTACAGTCACCTCTAACTAGACGCCACTGCATCAAAAAATATTTATGTGCTTAGTTTTCTTCGCAATAATCCTCAGCCACAGATTCCATTACAATTGTTATTAGAGCATTCTGATCGGAAAAAATAGTCAGACCTCTCAATACACACGATGGTCCCTTTGTCTTCTATCTTCACCTTGGAAATTTGGTTGAAATCAGTTTCATGTGGATATTTGACAGTGTTAGGCTATTGACATCATTGTTTTTTTAGAGAAAAAGTTCTTCCCGTGCAGTTTCCATAGTCAACAAATTTTTATTTTATTTTTATTAGTTTTAAGTCATACAATTTAAGGCCAAATCAAGTCTTAACAGGGGAGCCATTCCATAAAAGGAGTTACTTAATAGTTTTAGTTTTATTTTCTCAACATGTTAAATTCATTTGTAATGTTATCGTTGTTTTTCATAAGATTGTAATATGTCGAGTCAGTTTTACTATTCTTCTTGTCTATTGTCAAAGCCATTTTGATAAGATTCCTCCTTTTATGGTCGAGAGTTGTTATTAATGTCAAGTTTTATAGAGTCATTATGTCAAGTGTCTCATTAGAATTGTCACATTTGTTTTATTTAAAAGTTGTCAAGTGATTTTTTCAAGTCATTAAGTATTGTCATTTTGAGAGTTAAAATAAAAAAAATTCAAAATAAAGAAAAAATTGCCTCACTTTTCAATAATTGGATGCATTTTTTCTTGTACGCGACACCCATCTTGTGGGGGTGAAATGTTCAAAGATCCTAAAAAATAGATCAAGTTGAGTTAGCAACTGGAATGGATCACTAGAGGATGGAGGAAAAGTAATGTCCTCTCATCAGTCACCAACGACGAGGATGTATAGGAGATGTGTTGGCATATATATAGTGCGAGTATATGCTTTTCAGTGTACTTCAGTTAGTTGTGTTCTTGTTGCTTTGTGTTTGTGGATACTGGAAAATCAGAATTGTGTTGGAGTGCAAATGACTATCAGTGATCCTCTGACTGCCGTATTCATTGGAAGATGGTCCACTTGTGAATACGTTCACTTGCAATGGTGACCATGTCCAACAAGATCTAACTAGCAAGATCCTATTCAGTAGTATGTACTTCAATACGATTTACTTTTCAGTGCTCCTCGTTGTGTGAATAAATGGAAATTTCACATTATGGGGGGGATGATTACACCAATGTTCCATTTCCATTATGTGCCTAAAATGGCTAAAGTCAAGGGCAACTTCCAGTGGCAGTGGCAGTTTCTTATGTTGTTTGAGATCGAGTGACAATGATTGACAACAATGGATACAACTAAGAACATTGCGATTCTTATAGGATCAATGTGAAATTTATCCAGTTTGTGTTCTATTATTAGATTTGGTGAGTTGTATTTCCTATGTTATTCCCTACAGTGAGATATTGATGAGGGTTAAAAATAATACTTGGCACATCATGATGTGGTTTGTGGTAAACCACTTGAAAACCACCAGTATCAGTTTGTGGTCAACCATTGTAAAACCATTTGTCAGGTTTTTGATTGTCCTTTGAAAATCACCTAATCATGAAAGTAGGTACAAGTACAATGATAGGTTTTCCCCATGTTCACAGTAAGGGGGGAATGTTAGGAAATATCATGTTAGTGCTTACATGTGTGAGCGAATATATATTTGGGTTAGTAAGGTTATAGGTTGTTTAGGTGAGATTTGGTTGTTAAACCAAACTCACATGAATATTTTGTTGAGGAGTATTGTTAAAGTAATTTCCTAAATTATAGGAACATTCTCTCAAATATATATTTATATTGTAATATGAAGTTCAATCGGGTGAATATCAGAGAGTTTCCTATGTAAATTTTTTGTTGCTTCATTATCCTTTAGAGATTTAGTTTTTTTCAGCTTCAAGGCGTTTGGATAAAGAAGGTTTTTTCCAAGTTTCACTGGAATTTGACCACTGGTTCAGTAGTTATGAGCAATTCTTCGTTTTTGTGCCCTGGGGTTTCTAGTAGCTCTTGATCATAGATTTTGCTCAGAAGGGTGGATTTATTTCATAGTAACAACATGGAATGATGGGAATGATGGAGGAATGATGGAGGAGATGATATAAAGGTTTTGGAAGAATAATAAATGGAGGAATGAAGAAATCCTGACAGTTGGAGAAAAACTTGTGCGTGCGTGCAGGAAGAATGGAAGCAACTAGTGACAACCCGACAGTTAGAAATTTTTAATTTATTTTTGAGTTTTGGAATGGGTCACACTTTCTTGAACCTATTGAACCAAATATTTGGTGCATTCAGTGCAAAAAATTTCACCCTAACCCTATTGGGCCACTTGGCGGAGCATGATTGGTAGTTGGGGATGAGAGAGGGGCTAAAATTTGCGCTTTAAGTGGCTGTCGGGGGCACATGTGTGACCAAGTGACTACATGGGAGGACTAGGGAGTTTTTTGCACCAAGTGAACCAAGGATTTATTTCACATGGGACAAAAAATGTGCCACTACCTTGGGTTGACAAGTGGTGGCATGCGATTGCACGGAGTAAGGGTTGGGAAATGAATCCTGGGGACTTAACTTGCAAGACAAAGCTGAAACTTGGTCGTGTGGAGGGTCCAGGGTTCCAAATGAGGTAGGGGAACATTCTATTACACCTCTTTCACCAAATATTTGGTGGAAAAAAGTGCACCAATCTCCCATTGGTGGGATTTCCAACCTAAAAAATGGCTAACTGCTAGAGCTTGTGCATTGGAGAACGACTTGTCGGGACCATATCTGGAGCTTCTGGTGGAGTTTTTTGATGAAATTTTATATGATCTTGACTGGAAATGGACTTATGAATCCAATGGTAAAAATTTCAGACCTTTATTCTACCATTTACCCCCTGAAATTTATGATTTTTTTCTGGATCTGAGGCTCTACATGAGAAAAATAGGATGGGGACATGATGCTCCAAGGTGTTGTGAAAATTATGATTCTACCATATTGTAGATCTCTTGATAAAATTTCTTAAGATATCTTGTTTAACTCTTAACTCCTTTTGGAGCTCCCAGAATCACTTCCCGAAGCTCAGCAACTTTTTTGGCCATGTGCACTACTTAGGCCTCCAAGACTCACTCTTACTTAACTTGCTCCAAAAATTGTGAAACGTTTCAAAAAATTCCAAAATTGATTTCACAATGTTCTTATCCCTCATTTACATCTCCATGATGAATTTAGGCCTTTTTTTTTCGATCCAGGGGGTGTGCACCAACTTTGAGAAGATTAGGAAAGGGCCTTTTCGAAGTTTTCCAAAAAACATATCTTGATAACTATTGTTCTGAAAGTACTTGAATTGAATGGATACCCCTAAATCACCTATGAGAGCACTGACATGACACCTTTAACTGATAAGAGAGGGAAAAGTGGGACTAACTCATGGATTAAAAGTGTGTGTGATTGTGATGGTTAATTACCACTTGAAGTGAAGACTTAATGGGTAGTATGTGAAGACAAACTAGCCAATGTATAGGGAGTGATTAAGTCAAATAGGTGGATGGAGGGTGAACGGAAGGCTAAGTCGTGCATTGCTCTGCTGCCAGCCAGGTGTCCATAGCCCCAATGGAGATACATATGATTCTTGTCACAACATTTCTCTACTACCAGCCAGGCATCCATAGCCCCGGTAGAGATGCTGGAAACACCCCTAGAGAGAGTCTTGAGGTGGATTTTATTTGATATTTTTAATTTTGATATGATTTTTTACTTTTTTTATATTTGGATTTTTTTTGCATAAAGAGGTTCCACTCTCTTGAGAACTCTCAAGGGGTTAAGAATCACTAGTGGCTTGATGGGGGGATGGAAATGAGTGTGGAGATGACATTGGCTAGAGTGTCAAAAGACATGCCCAAGGGTCTTCACCACAAGTTGATTAAGTGTGTTAAAGTGTGTGGATCTCTAGGAGGACAATTGTGCTTAAATGTTGGAGGTAATGATAGACCAAGGTCACATGGTTGTAGTAGGTACTATTGTCTTACAACATGTGTGAGTAAGTTGATCAAGTGTTCAAATGAATGGATTGGAAGAGGATATGAATGGATGTGATGATAATAATGGATTAGATGCAAAGGGATTTGAATGTTGGATGGAAGGAGGATGGGTGCGAAGGAAATAATATCTGTGCGTAGGTGAAAAATTATGTGCTCAATCCATTTTTAGGTGTTTGGTATTTGTAGGGGGATTACATGATTTGTGATTGGATTGAGTGGTGGGGATGGTAGGATCAAACCAAGAGGAATGGTAGAAATGGGTTTGTAGATTGGAGCACTGGAAGGGGTTGTCAGTGATAGTTTTATTCCAAGTACCTAAACGACCATTTTTGAAAGGAGATTTGGGCTTTCAAATCATTGTTAATGGATGCCTAAGCCATTTTCCTTAGATAATTTAATTAGTGAACATATTTTTTGCTATGGGCCCACTTTCAAGCAAAATGGGGAAGATTATTGCAATGTGGTCATCTGAGATTTAGGGGGTGTTTCTTGGAATCCGCTAAGAGGCTAGACTTAACAAAGGATAGTTAGGTGAATTTGGCCTAAGGGGGGCTTTAAAGGGAGTGTTATCACAAAATTTTAGTACTCCCCGAATGCATCGACGATTTTTATTTTCATTGAGGTTGTGTAAGGGCTCAGCTCTCAAAGTTTGGACTTGTGGTGATAAAGAGAAATGTCTCCTTCTGTTAAACTACCTCATGCTAACTCTCCTAGTTAAAAGACACTAGGCTAATTTGGTTGGCAGGGATGAGAGGTTTGCATGTGGGAGCCACAATATCCAAGTGGTTTATGGGAGAAAAATGACCATTGAAAAGTCGAGGGGAGAGCACATGCACCACATGTCTTCACCAACAAAGCACATGAGGTGGATCTATGTTGGGGGGCTTGAATAGCTGCCAGTTCAATGGACAATAATACACAACACCATGGTTGATGAGCCACACAATAGTAATGGAATTTGCAACGGCATAGCAACAAATTACAGTACAATTGGACGAAGAGGAGTATGAATGCAAACAAAATGAAGTGTGGGTTCCAAATAGCTTGCATGATATGGATTCAGGAAATGCTCAGGGGTTCAAAATTTTAGAAATCACCTAGACTCACCATGCAAGGTTCGTTGGGTTTGACAAATCATCCCAATTCTCCGCCACCGAAAAATGCAAAGGGTTTTTGGAGTTGAAGACTGAGTTAACTTGGTAGGTGGGTGACAATGCTCTAAGTGGGAAAAATGTCGGGAGGGGGGGGGGGTAAAATGAATAGCTTGATAGGTGGAGTGAGTTGGTAAACAACTCAATTGAGATAAAAATGGCCCCCAACACACATTAAAATTGGTCCCTTCACTGAAATTTGAGTATCCAACCTTCCCTAAATTTTAGATCAGGGGCAAAATTACATTCGTCGGAAATTTTTATTTCTAAGCCCGTAATCATGGAACCAAATAGAAATGGATTTTGGTGAGATTTAATAGAGAAAAATTTAGGAGGGAGATTTAGGTTCCAATTGAAGGCATTTATGCACCATTTACTTCTCAATTACCATTATTAATGTGTAAATATTTTGCACATTTGCTTAGATATTCTTCCTCTAAATGCACCCTCTCTCCATTCCTCTTAGCTAGATAGTTCATAGGGATTCAAAAAAACATCTGCAATGTAATGGAATTTATGGATTTTTCCTATCAGATGATGTACTGTGCAGACCTATGGAGCAATAAAAAATGTTTTGTGTTAATTTTTCTAACCTTTGGAAGATTGTTGGTTCTCTTTGCCTCTCATTATTGCCAGGTGTTTTGTCAAATTCTTATGGTTTCATTGTAGGATAAAAGGTGGTGTTGCCCGAATTATTTATCTGAATGTGGTCTTGGGTGCAGTCCTAACTGTGGTGCTCAAAAATTACCCTCTACAAGCTCATTCACCTCCATTTTTCATGCATTGTGGACTATAAACATTCCTTCTACTTAGGGTTTATAACCCTTCTAGTTAGGATTTCCATTTTCAATATCTCTCTCCCTGTCTCCTTGGAATGTTAGAATCCATGTGTAGGAACTCATTCTCTTTCACTTAGGAGTAGTTTGTGGCATAGGACCTTAGGAGCCAAAAGTATGACCTTCTTCAGAGCTTCCATTTGTAGGTCCCACAAGGATAGGTATTTGCAGGGATTACACCAAATGCCCCATTGGAACTTGGCTATTAGGGGGGTGACCTGTAATTTTACAATAACAATGATCAAACAAGAGGAGTGGTAGAAATGGGTTGTGATGGAGTAGTGAGAGGGACATTGTTAGTGTAGTTTATACCCTAATCCTAAAGAACGTGGATTTTGATGAAGGGAGATGGGTTCGTGAATGCCTTGTTCATGGATGCCTAAACCTTTTCCTTGATGTTTCATATTAGAGAACATATTTTGGGCTATAGGGTATGAAGTGGATGGGGAAGATGATGCCATGTGGTCATCATGAGATTGGGGGGTTGTATTTTTCATCCGCTAAGAGGTTCAAACTTAACAAAGGATGGGAGGTGAGATTTTTTTTTTTTTTTTGGTGGTGAGGGATGTTTGGATGTATGATGGGATTTGGATGGCTAATGATGTTTGGATGTTGAGTGGGATTTGATGGTAGATGATGGTTAGGGAGAGGATTGGGATGGAAAGGTGGTGGATAAAGAGGTACAAGGACAAGAAGCCCTTGGTTAATGAGGTTTTGGACATAAGACCTAAATTGCATGCAACGATTGGTCGAATGTCCATGGGTGCAATGGAAGTCACAATAATAGTGTTCCCGATACCAAGATGGTTTGGGAAGGTTTTGATCGTGTGATTTGATTGGGGGATGGATGATCATGTTGAAGGTTTTTAGATGATGGAAGATGGTGGTCAAGGATTCTCCTAAAGGAGTGAAGTGGTTTGGGTTAAATGGTTTTGGGGGAGTAGGAAGTAAAGGTGCAGGATTGGGTGGATTATGAGATGTTTTGGTTGATTTGGATTTATGAGTTGGATTATATTGTTGTGGCTTAGAAGATGAAGGGGATAGATTAGGCCTGGGGGCCAAAGTGGATGGTTTGGGCTTGGAGTAGATTTGGTTGATTTTAGATTGGTTGGAGTATGTGGTTTTGAGGTAGATGGTTTTGGCTTAGGATTAGATTATTTGGGATTATTAGATGTAGATGAAGGGGATGGGGTAGATTTAGATGAATATATGGGGTCACATTAGATTTGGGTCATGTTGAGGATGAAGGAGCTTTGGGAGATGAGTTTGGTGTAGAACCACATTAGATTTGGTCGATTTAGGGGATGAAGTAGATGAAGGTGGAATATGGGCCTCATTAGATTGGGTAGGAGATGGGTGGGGAGAGGATTGGGATTGGATTTGTTAGGTTTTGGAGGTGGTGACTTAGGAGTTACGTTAGATGTTTTAGGATTGGGGAATGGAGATGAAATAGGATTAGAGGATAGGATAGTGTTAGGTTTAGGTGATGAAGGGGTTAAGATAAGATTAGGTGTGGATGAAGAGGATGAGGGTGGCATAGGAGCCACATTAGATGGTTTAGGATTGGGGGTAGAAGGGGATGAGGGTGACTTAGGAGTCATGGTGGATAAGATAGTTTTGACAAGATTGGGCTTAGGTGATGGAGGGGATGAAATAGGCTTAGAGGCTGAATTTGATGGTGGATTAGGGGATGTGGGACTATCTAGGAGAAAGTCCATAGGATCGGATTGGGATGATGAAGATGACAAGGATGGAGGACTAAGATGAGATGTGGGGGATAATAATTTTGGGTTAAGTTGTTGGGATTGTTGTGGATATGTGAATGGGACTCGATTATAGGTTTTATGATGATTGGATTTAGGAGTTGAGATTTTGGATGGTGGTGGATTATCTACATGATTTTGATGGGAGGAAGGTGTAGGTCATGATGATTGATAGGGGATTTAGAGTTGGAATTTGGGATGGTTGTGTGGGCTTAGGATTGGTGACTAGATTAGCAAGGACATAAAGGAGGTCCTCTTGGTCTAGGTCAAAGTTAGTGAGGTTGTCAAAGTTGATGTAATTGGCTTGTGGGGATAGTGGTTTATGTTGATTAGGTTGGGGTGTGGATTGAGATGATTTGGGTTCCTCAAAGAGGAAGTCAATGGGGTAAGGGGTAGGGATCTTAGGAAGGGGAAATTTCGGATGAGGTTGGTTGGGAGATGATGGTTTAGGAGGTGATTGGTTGATACATGATTTAAGATGGATATTTTTTGATTGAGTTTTTGGATGGTTTTTAGGATGTTAGGATCAACATGGGATGGTTGATTCAGATGACGAGGAGGGGATTGGTTGAGGTAGGATGTGATATTTGAGATTTTTTTATTAAGGTGTTGGATAGTGTGTGGGATTTTATGGTTAAAGTGAGATGGTTAAATTTGATGGGTGGGGGGATGATGGGATAGCTTTGTTGATGGCTTTTGAAAAGAGGTAGGGGTTTGGATGTTGGTTTGGAGAGGATGGGGATTGAGGATCAAAGGCCATGGTTTGATAGGATGTGTGGGGGATTAGATTTGGATTAGGTTGTTTGATTAAGGATGGTGATGGGATTTGGATTGGGATTGTGTGATTAAGGATGGTTGATTATGATGATGTTTGATTGATTAAAATTTTAAGGTGATAGGATGGTTAAGGGTGTTCACAAGCAAGCAACAAACATGCAACACACACCCTAACTAGTCAAGTGGGATTACAATCAAACTATAGCCCACTTTCAATACCACACACCAATGATGGTGTCACAATTGGCTCTCCACCTATGTGTCAATGTGGGGTTGGCTAGCGAGTAGTCTTAGGGAGTGCGACCTCCTTGCACCATAGTTTGATTGTGGCCAAAAGGTTTCCTAGTCTAGGATGTACAAGCTCACTAAGGGAGTCCCTGATATATCTTGCAATACGTGGGGCCCAAGTCCATGTTGCAAGGATGATGTCTAAGGCCTGGGTATTGGGACGTGGAATTGTCATCACCAATCCGACACTATGATAATTCTTCATCGGGAACTCCTCGTGCTATGATTATTTACTAATGCACAACCTTAATTTGGTGGATGTAATCTGGAAACAAAACAACAACATAACACAAGAATACCATCGACTATGATAAGACGGAATGATGAAAAATCTGAAATATCAAAGTAAATTATAATATTAACATGAAACTGTTACAATCTCACCCATGAGGTACTTCAAGTGTTATTGACTTCACTTTCCTTTCACAAGACTATGGGAGAAACTTTACAATTACACCTCTTAATGGCTTCTTCAACACACCTTTAAACTGATGGCTTCCTTCGCACACTTCCTACAATATTTCTCACTACTTCCTTCTATGCTAAATGAGGGGGGTGGCCTCTCTATTTATAGAACTTCAAGGCTTATCCATCTTATCTCTACGATAGGATAAGAAATACACTTTGACGAATCATATTCCATACCTTAACTCTTATCTGTACATGTAAGCTTATCTGTTAAGATAAGATAAACCTTATCATTTTACATGGGTTCCACATTTTTAGACTTTTTACAAATAAAATACACAAAATATTTATGACCTCACTCCTTGTCCTTATTACCAATATAATATTTCTAATTCCTAATCATGTAGACCCTACTTCTCTAATTACCCGAACTTTGACATTTTAACATTACCGGACCACTTACGAAAAATATTTACTTTTTACAACATTCCTATTGTACTTTGACTGTTACCGTACTCCACATTATTGGCGGCACCGTACTGACGGCATCGTTATCTTCTATCAGACGCTACTACTAATTATACTTAACAACATCATATTCCTAATACATACATTAATGAAATAGAAATTATGGAGGAAAATTTTAGTGTCGACATCTTCCCCCTTCCTAGCTTCTACTCCGTCCTCGGAGTAGACTCTTCTGGTGCTTGGAAAATCTTCAACTTGTCGTGGTTGACCCATTTCGTAATGGGAGTGCCATCCAATTCCTTCAATCGGTACGTACCATTTTCATGCACAACTGCTATTTTGTAGGGCCCCATCCATTTTGGAAGAAATTTTCTCTGTCTTCTTTTTTTGTATCTGGAATCATATACTAGAACCAAGTCATTCACATGAAATGGAGACCACTGGATCTTTTGATCAAAGTATTCCTTCTGCTTCATTTTCTTCTTATGGCTTGTATCCTTTGCTATTTCTCTCATTTCCTCTAGCAAATGAAGATGTACCAACCTTTCTTTTACTTAATCACTTTCATCCATCCTTTCATTTTTCATAACTCTCACAGTGGGAATATCAAACTCAATAGGAAGAATTAGATCAATGCCATAGGCCAACTGAAATGGGGAGTATCCTGTTGCTGACTTTTATGTTGCCCTATATGCCCACAATGCTGCATGAATCCTTTTATCCCATTTATGTACCTGCAAGGCTGCATCTTTTGCTAGAATTTGACACAACACAAAATTTGTTCGTTCCACCTGTCCATTTGTATTTGGCTTGTATGTTGTTGCCTTCCTGTGCTTAATAGAAAACTTATTAACTAGGGCTTCTACCACCTCATTAATGAAGTGGCTTCCTTGATCTGTTACAATTTCTAATGGACAACCAAATCTGGTGACAATGCGTTCATACATGAACCTTGCCACTTCATCCATGGAAGTTGTTTTCAATGGCCTAGCTTCAACCCACTTGGTTAAGTAATCTGTGGCAACTACAATATACTTATTTTGGTGTGAGGTAGTTGGAAGTGGACCTACAATGTCTATTCCCCACTTTTCAAAGGGACCAAGTGGAAGAATAGGGCATAATGGAGCTGATGAATTCTTACGGTTACCATGTGTTTGACAAATATCACATGTCTTACAACAATTATAACAATATTTAAAAAGAGTGGGCCAGTGATAACCTGCATCCAAGATCCTTCTTGCTGTAAGTTGTCCAGAAGTGCCCTCCACATGTACCATTGTGGAATTCTTCTAGCAGTTCCTTCCCTTGATCACGTCCAACTGCCCTGTTGTACTGTCCATCAGGTCCTATTCGAAATAATACTCCATGCAGAATAGAATATGGATGACTAGCTTGAGTAATCTTTCTCTTAGTCTTTGCATTGGCACCATCAGGAAACTTGAATTCATTCAAATAATTCCAAATATCTATGTATTCACTAGGGATTGTGTCAAGGGATAACAATGCTGCATCGGGGAAATCATCATCATCACAAGATGATCCTAAACCATCATAGGCTCGAGAGAGTGCATCTGCATTGACATGCTTCTTTCCTGGCCTATCTATAATATCAAATTCAAATTCTTGTAGCAAAATTATCCATCTTGCTATCCTCCCTGATGGGTTAGGCTTATTTACAATATATTTTAGAGCCTGATGATCTGTTACAACTAGAAATTTTTGCCCTAGCAAGTAATTTCTAAACTTCTTTACAGCAAAAATGATAGCTAGAGCCTCTTTTTCAGTTACAATATAATTTACCTCAGCATTGCTCATTTGTCTGCTCCCAAAGTAAATTGGATGTTCATTCTCATTTTCATCCTTTTGGCTCAAAGTACTTCCTAGTGCTACATCTGAGGCATCAGTGTACACAATGAATGGCTTGCTCCAATCCAGATTCTTTAAAATAGGTGAAGACACCAGGGCTTCCTTCAGTTGTCCAAAAGCTTCATGCGCCTTATTTCCTGGTTCATAAGTAACATCCTTCTTCAAGAACTGGGTTAGTGGCTGTGTAATCTTTGAGAAATTCTTGATGAACCTTCTATAGTAACCCACATGGCCTAAAAATGATCTCAACTTACTTCTATTAAGAGGAAATGGTAAATCTTTGATTTTTGAAACTTTATCAGGATCAGTACCAATACCATCTCTGGATACAACATGCCCTAACAAAACGCCTTTAGAACATCCAAAGACACACTCTGTAGGGTTAATGGAAGTGAGGCTTGTGCTTCATCTAACCTTTGAAATAAGCAAACATTTTGAAATCTATTCTGGTGCAGGTGGTCCAACTTGTTCCACTCCCATAGATGCATTCAAAATCATCCTTTTGGAAATACATTCATGGTAAAAAGTGACTTTACTGTGGTAAATAATTCCAGCAAAAATGACTTTACCAGTAACTACTATTCATGGCAAAAATGATTTTACCATGATAACTACTATGCACAGTAAAAACAAGGTTACCCTCTAATTGATTTTTTACTAAGTGGGAATATCTCTCTAGAAAATCCACCAACGAGGAATGGTCCCGGCAACGGAACCTGTCATCACCAATCCGGCACTATGATAATTCTTCACCGGGAACTCCTCGTGCTATGATTATTTACTAATGCACAGCCTTTAGTTTGGTGGATGTAATCTGGAAACAAAACAACAACATAACACAAGAATACCATCGACTATGATAAGACAGAATGATGACAAATCTGAAATATCAAAGTAAATTATAATATTAACATGAAACTGTTACAATCTCACCCATGAGGTACTTCAAGTGTTATTGACTTCACTTGCCTTTCACCAAGACTATGGGAGAAACTTTACAATTACACCTCTTAATGGCTTCTTCAACACACCTTTAAACTGATGGCTTCCTTCGCACACTTCCTACAATATTTCTCACTACTTCCTTCTATGCTAAATGAGGGGGGTGGCCTCTCTATTTATAGAACTTCCAGGCTTATCCATCTTATCTCTAAGATAGGATAAGAAATCCACTCTGACGAATCATATTCCATACCTTAACTCTTATCTGTACATGTAAGCTTATCTGTTAAGATAAGATAAACCTTATCATTTTACATGGGTTCCACATTTTTAGACTTTTTACAAATAAAATACACAAAATATTTATGACCTCACTCCTTGTCTTTATTACCAATATAATATTTCTAATTCCTAATCATGTAGACCCTACTTCTCTAATTACCCAAACTTTGACATTTTAACATTACCGGACCACTTACGACAAATATTTACTTTTTACAACATTCCTATTGTACTTTGACTGTTACCGTACTCCACATTATTGGTGGCACTGTACTGACAGCGCCGTTATCTTCTATCAGACGCTACTAATAATTATACTTAACAACATCATATTCCTAATACATACATTAATGAAATAGAAATTATGGAGGAAAATTTTAGTGTCGACAGAATCCCCTCACTTCACGCCGCTTTAAAACAAGCAAGCACTTAGCCAATAATGACAACTCTCTAAGAATTTATATACCCCACCGGAACACGGGGCATGCCTACGTGTATGGATTGACAAGACCCCAAGGAATAATAAGTGTGTGGATGTCAATTCCACATCATGTTACCCCTATAGATAAAAAAGGAGGAATGTTAACCTCTTTTGATCCTCAAGATCATCCTAAGATGCGAGAGGAGAGTATATACAATTTCATCTTTGGGATAAACAAACAACAATGCAAAACACACAAGAAAAATGATAGATGTAAAATAATAAATGTTAACGATAAAGATTATATGATTAGTCTTCAAAGGAGGCCCTACAACACAAAGATTAGTAATTTGATTTATAAACCCAAATGTATTGAACCAATAATGCTAAAAAAAAAAGGGTTAATAGAAGATTTATTTTTTATCTTTGGTAAGTGTAGAAGCTGCACACAAAGTGCTAGTAGTTTGGAACAAAAAAATATAACTCAATGTGTAGTTAAAATGACAAGATTTAGGAAATTAAAACCATGATTAACGTATCATATAAAATTCTAAATTAACACTTTCATTCCATAGATATTTTTGATACCTTTCTAGGAAAACAAATGGATTCATTTTGAGTTCGGGATCAAAAGTTATGGCTCTCAGAAGGAAGGCAAAACAAAAGTGCTACAACACAGAGCATAGGTGCCATCATAGGCGCAAAACTATGTAGCATAGGCACCAAAGTAGGGAAATGGTGCCAAAGTAGGGAAAAGATACTAAAACAGGGTAAAAGTGTCAAAGTAAAACAAAGGTGCCAATCCTTATATCATAGGTGCTAAAACAAAGGGTTGTACCAATTGTGCTAAAAATGGCATTTGAACACAAAAATTCAAAATTTGAAGGTGTCAACAAAAATGACTTTTTTTAAAAAACATTGACAACTTGTTTTAGGGATAATATAGGATTGCTAATAAAGAAGTGGGGGGTAATCCCCACGGTGGGCTTGTGTATATGCTAGAAAAAACTACTTGTGAATATGAGAAAACAAAAGAATTGTTCTCCTATGCTAATCTTCCAACAATACCTCAGATTGAGAAAGAGATGGAAAGGGGGAGAGATTCAATACCTGCACTTACCAATCAAATACAAATCCTCCTTTGTTGTGTTGGATTTGCTCATGGATGGTGTTGATTGCTTCATATTTTGTGGAGACACTTGGGAAACACCTCCCCTTGACTTGTTTGAATTGATTTATGAAGGATGAATGGATTGATTAAAGATAAAATAAAATGGAAGAGATATGTTATGGATTCTTCCTCCTAGCTCTCATGGAGGAGGAGAGATAAATTTATAGTTTGTGGGAGAGGAAATGGAGGGTGAGGATTGATCCAAGTTGGATGAATATCAATGGTTAGAAATTGAGGAGATGATTGTAGGATTCTAGAATGAAGAATTCTAGAGTTTGAATTTAAAATTCCATGGAGGGAAGAAGCTTCCATTGAATTTAAAATTCAATGGAAGGAGAAGTTTAGAGAGGCTCCTAGAAATAGAAACCTCTAGATTTCAAGGTGGAGGTTATGATTAGTTTTAGGATTAGATTATATTAATAAAATATGATTAGGGATGTGTTTACATCGAAATGATAGGTGTAGGGTAGGTGTAGAGTAGGTGGGTAGGTGGGTGTAGGAATATAAAATTCCTAGAAAATATCAATAAGGATTAAGATAGGATAATATGATATAATAATGAATTAAATGGATTAATGATAAGATGGGGTATTAGATAAATGATGAAAATAATTAGCATAAAGGGTATATGGATTAATAATAATTAATCTTGTGATTAATTATTTTATTGATAGTGATGATGTTAGGATATTTGCGGGACAAATTAATCAGAATTAAGTATGTCAAAATTTTAGATGTCTATAGTTATAACTTTCAAGTTTCAAAATTTTGAGAAGTATTTAAATTTATATAACTAATATTATTATAATTATGCGGAAATACATTTTTTTATAGTGGTCATGGGTCACCTGGACCTCTAGTTCTTCATCAACAATTTGATGGCTTGAAATTAATGTTTGTCAATGGCGGAGATGGGGTCATATCCTTGCAACACTATCAATTTATATTATCAGAGGGACTGCTATTGGTGCATTAAAACATGATTGTGTTGCCATATCTTGTATTTTGGCTCCAACTAGGATCATCATGAGTGTTATTTTAGAAATGAATGAGCCTCCTACCATTGATGAACTTGTTATAGTGTAGATAGAATATGAATAAAAGAAAATATGAGGTTTTGGAAATGAGATTATCAGGGGTTTTTATAGATAGGCCTAAAAACCTTTGTGCCATTTTAATGCCAATAAATCTCACCCTTTATATTGTAGCATTCATTTAAGTAGCTTCACATATAGAGATTCCTTGCTTCCAAGGATAGAATAAATTCAAGGTTGCAGAAATGAGATTATCGAGGGGTTTTATAAGATAGGCTAAAAAATTTGGTGTTGTGTTAATGCAATTGAATATCACCCTTATATTCTAGACTAAATCAATTCTTGTATACATATACTTTTGATATCCAATTCCAAAGTTGTGGGATATTAGTTTTCATTTAAAAGTGTTATTTAGTTTTTAATATAGGTGGCAATGACTTGAGGCTTCTCCATCATTCACCTATGGGTGGCTAAATTGTTGCATCATTTTCATTAACTTCCCTGTCCGCAACATCCTATCCATTTA
Organism: Taxus chinensis; assembly: GCA_019776745.2. Lineage (NCBI taxonomy): Eukaryota > Viridiplantae > Streptophyta > Pinopsida > Cupressales > Taxaceae > Taxus > Taxus chinensis. The sequence goes on from JAHRHJ020003388.1 coordinate 594,418, forward strand.
TTTGAGTCCCTCCACTTATCTTGTGATATGTCATCTCCACTTTATGTTGTATCACCAGTACCTCAGCTTGTTATAAAGTACTAAAATACATAGTCATTTTCCTAGTCTTTTGTCCCATACAAAGCTACCATTATTCACTTCTTGCAAGGATGCATCGTCATGTTGTAATTTCAGTCCTTCCATAGGTGGTAATTATAGACGACTATGGTTTTTGACGACATAAAAGGGATGTTTTGTGTAAGAAAATATTAGCGTCCAAGGGAGAAATGAACTAAGCTTTATAATTGATATATTTTCCATCAGTGATTTTTTTGTGGCTAATGAATTTAAGGTGATAATGTGTATATGAGAGGGGAGGAAGGTGTAGAGTGAATATATCGAAGCCATAGTGAAGGTATAATTCGATAGAGAATCCTAATATACATTATACAAATAATGTTCCCATAGCTATTTGTTAAACAAAATTGTGTCTAATTTATGGTGAATGCACCCTATCCATGGAAGACATCAATGTGGATGGTGTAATATTCATGTTCATTTTGGTATTGCCACCACATTTAGCATGTGGTCAATTATACATGACCCACAAATTTGGGATTTTCTATGGTTGTTTTGAATAGAGATGGAGAATGTGTACATCATGGGAAACAACATGAATCTTCTTAGTTATCTTGTGAGATGGGATATCCACATTATTTTATTTTCTTTATAAGGGTTCCACTCAGTGTTATCCTCTATTAGAACACACAATAATGTAATTGCCATATGTCTTATGCTATGAATACAATCTGCACCTTTACCATTTTCTCGTGTAGGCAATCACTCATTATAACCATGACATAAATGTGAGAAATGAAATCCATGTGAAATTAAAGAATCATGTAAGTCTTTATTTAATTTCATAAATCCATGAGTTTCACTACAAACCGATAAAATAATTAGAAAAATGTTGGGTCGTGTGTTAATACCCTACCAATAATAATGCTATTAGTGAAAATGCCTACTTAAGTGTTGGAGGTTTTGAATGAGAAGGGATTAATTTTTGAGTTATCTATTGATTATGTTGCCTCAATGTTTTTCACATCACATCCCCATTCTCCTTTCAACAATTCCCACAAAATACATGTGGTTCATATTTTACTTATCAAATTAAGTAAAATGACTACCTACATTCCCTCCAATATTTTCTCTTCCCATCTAACTCTTCCCCCTCTATTCCATTCTTCATTGCCTCTCTTATCTCACTACCATTTCTATCTCTACTCATCACTTTTCATCCCTTGTGACCCCTTCTCACCATCATGAAACATTTCAACCCTTTCAATCATCCTAAAAAGTTGACAAATGGACCGAAACTTGTGTTTATCCTTATTATTCATTGATCAATTCAAATAACCGTGACTCAAAATCAAATTGATCAATGAATTATCTATAAAATCAAACCAAGTACATCAAAATCAAATAAAGTATTTATAGTACACCCTTATCATACATTGTTTACTGGGGAATGACCAAGTTGACAATGTTAAATCCCATTACAGTCTCCTCCCTTCCGTACATCGTTGGTTTGGGAAAAATCCTAGATCATGACATTCTCAATCAATTTGGTTCGCTTACATATATCACTACTTGGGGCACATCTCATCCTGTAACTCTACAATCTCGTCAATCAATTAAAATGTAACAACTCCACCCTTTTATATATCATTGACTTGGGCACATTTAAGATCTAATTTTATCAATCCTATCAATTTAATCAATCAATAAAATCACTCAACATAGTTTCAAATCGTTTATATTTTTTTTTATGATAAATCACAATTACTCCCATGCATATATCATTACTTGGGGCATAATCAATCAATCCATCTTGATCCTTACATGTTTCACTACTTGGGGTATCATCCAAACAATCAAAACAAATATGATCAATCAATCCTTGCTCAATGGAAACAAGTATCTACTGCATTTTGGTACTCATCTTCACTCCATTTCCCATCTCCATACTAACATTTCCTATAATATACTAACATGATATTCTCATCATTTTGAGAATTTGTTTGTCTTGTTCCTCCCTATATGACCTTGAAGGGCGCATCACCCTTCCAGAACTCTTCATCCTTCTTATTTGAAAGGTCATTAATTTCTACGACTACATCACCTCTTCGAAGAGGGGAAAAATGTATGCACCAAAAATCAGTCACTAGTAATCTTTCTTATTATCCCCTTCTAATATTTCTAATATTCATCCTACACACACTAACATTACCCTTTATCCAATCCTTATAAAAATCCAATTAATCATCCACCTAACATTAATCAAATCCTCTCACCTATTTTAGAAATTTAATATCGTAGCCACCTACCCCTAGATATTAACCTAGTCTCTCCTATTAACTACCTTACTAATCCCTCATTAATACACTAATCACATCTAGAAAATTCTAATATTATATAAGAATTATTTACCACCTTTCTAAAATTATCTAATTCTAGATCCTTATCATTCTACCACCTTCCATGAAATTTTAATTCATGGAAATTCCTCTTCCTCTAGAATCTTCTACCCTCACACTCATCCTCTACCCTTGATATAATCCAACATGGATCAATCTTGACCATTCATTTTCCTATAAATCTATCCACAACCCTCTATGGAAGCTATGAACTACAAGAATCGTAACCAAATCTTTCCAACTTGAGATCAATCAAGCCAACTACAATGAAGTGTTGCCAAAATTTGGAGCCAACAACAAGCTATCAAAAAGAAAACTTTGGGAACATCCATTCCATCAAGGAGTAATTTGAATTCAAGGTAAATTGAGGTAAAGTCTTGTGCAAATCTGATTATCTTGAGCTCATTCTTCCTTTGGCCCAATCTGAGCTGTGATTATTAGTTATAGGTAGATAGCTTTGATCAAATTTCATGGCTTTCAATGTACATGTTTTGAATTAAAATTAACACATTTTAAAAAACTACCTCTCTAATGCCCAAACAAGTAGCCAATGTTTTAGATATTAGCTACACATCCATGAGAAAATTCATTATCCATTTTGATGGAAATGTAATCAAGATATTAGGCATTGTCAATGACTTACTCCTTACTCTACATGATTTCTTGAACATAATTGTGCCTTACAAGATAACAGCCATCAATTTTCCACCCATGTTTTCCATTTTTCTATCTAGAGATTTCACCACCAAGATATGAGGATACTTTTCATTGTGATTGGTCCCACATACTCTTGGGAGCTAGATATGATACCAAGGTGGCCATTTAAAATGAGTCAATGCCCAGTTCCACATGGAAATCTTTTATCTATGACCCAAAAAAGTAAATTGCACCATTCAACAGGAAGAAAATTAATAATTATCCACTCCTAATGAGCCACTCAAAGGGATATCTAATGAACAACTAGATCAATATGCTTAGTTCAAATTATTTTGAAGAACAAAACATGGGAAAATATTGTATCTAATAAGAACAAAGCGTTAGTGTTTCAAGGGTGCTTAAATAAGAAAACTCAAGCCATAATATATGTGAGATGTATTGTGATGACTCCAAATCTAGAATTGATGTCAACACAAGTGTTGTTTTGATCAATCCAAATGATGAAAATAACTTCTACTCCCACATGTTGCAATTCAATTACAAAAATAATGATATGAATTATGAATATATGATCCAAGGACCTCAAATTGCTTAAAATAAAGGTGTCAAGCAACTACAAGTGTATGGAGATACTGAGGTGGTTATCAAGAAAGTAAGATCACAGTGCCTTGCCAGAAATGTTTATGTTAAAATCATACAAACATAGAGTGTAATATTTGATCAAATAATTCGACACCTTCAACATCTAAATGGTCCGTAGGAGAGAAAATGCAGAAGTCAACAAAATTGCATTCATTAGTGCCCAAATTGATCCACCCAAGGACCTCATGGAAGACCATGGACACCAAGTAAAGATATTAGTTATATACTTTATGATTGATCATGATTTTCACTGGCAAGTGTTCAAAAGTGACATTCAAATCACTACTTTCATTCAATAAGAGGTTGGATTTTGAAAAATGTTGCAACCTAGATTGCAACAAACTTATAAAAATTAGGCAATTTAAATAAATACGAACATAGTTCCCAAGGTACTCATGGCCTTAGAAATAATTTTCAATTTTGATGATCAATACAAGGGAGAGAATATGAACATAGTGATAAAAGATAAATATTACTAAGAAGTTATGATTGATCCTAAAAAATATCTCAAGTTAAAAAAGGTATGCACAATCTAAATTCACTCCATAAGTTACAATTTTTGGAAATTTTGTAGGTTTCTTATATTGTCATAAATCTTGTCAATAGTCATCTAGGCATTGTTCTTTGTGATTCTCTCTATTCACCCAATAATCATACAAAACCCCAAACATTAAATTCCTACCCAAATCCTTATACCCCAAAACCCAAATCCCACATCATGGTAGGGAGATCACCTATAGGCAAAGGGAAGGGTCTAACCAATCTAGGAATGAATCAAAATAAGGAAGATATAGATTTTGAATTTCCAACTTCTATGGTACAATAAATAGTCACCCAACTTCAGGACATGGTGAATAACAAGGTGAAAAATTTACAAATCGAGTTTCGTAGTAACTTGAGCTCAATGAAGAGTGAAATAATGACAGAATTGGACAATGGATTGCACACAATGTATGGTGAAATGAATATGAAATTTGATTCATTAAGGAATGAGTTGTTGTAGATTAGCTCATGCATGAAGTCTAAAAATGATTTCCATTCAAGTTACATGGGTTCCTCAAGCAATGCACACTTAGATTCAAACCACACCAACTAGGGTGGATCCTATACACAACCTAGTGGATCTTCTAGCCAATGGTGTAACATTATTCCAAAAGTGGAAATACTTAATTTCAATTGGAATGATCTGATCACCTGAAAAACCAAATGGATATTTTTTGATCTGCATCAAGTTCCAAGTGGACAAAAGGTGGTAATGGCATCCTTGTATCTAAAACTAGAATAAACTTGGTATCATTACTTATCAAAGATATAAGAAGGCTCTTAATGTCACTTGGTCATTCTATAGAGGAGTTGTAAATGCACTATAATAATAGTGTGGTTATGAACTATTTTAGCCAATTAGCAAAGCTTGCATAAAAAGTGAATTAAAGGATTATATTCAATAGTTCCAGAAATTTTCATTACAATGCGTGGATATAATTATAGGGATATCTATGAATGATTTATATCCTAGGTGGATCTCAAGGATCATCCAAATGATGTATCACCTTGTTTAATATAGGTTCAATATTTCTATGATTCTATTATCATAACACGCAAGGAAGAGGAAAAATCCATTTGCATGAAGAGGAATACCTTCACTAACATTAGAGATCGTAACACCTCGGTACCATCATTACCCCAACGAATGATTAATCAAACTATTTGAAGATAAATTAGAAAAAGGGATTGGTTTCAATTGTGATAACAAATGGAGCAAAGGACGACATAATTCTTGAGAAGAAATTATTCTACATTAAAGGACTGATTGAAGGAAGATGGAGTGGAAGTTAAATATGGTGAAGAGAAAGAGGTTACTAAGATTGAGTCTGAAGAATCTCAACCAAATTCTCTTACCACATAATTTCAGACATTAACACCTGACAAACCCTCAAGGTTAGTTGGGTTTGTGAAGAAACAAAGGGTGACACTATTAATTGACACTGAAAGTACTCATAAATTCATCAATCATAAGTTGGTTTTCTCTTAAATTATTTTGTTTATCAATCCTAAATTTTTATGTCATGTGGATAGATGGAGGTAAATTTAGTTGTTCAAGAATTGCTATAAGATTAAGCTATCTATGGGAGATTTGCTAAAGCCCCATGTATGTCATTTTAATGGGGGAGTAGACATTATGTTAGGGTTCTAATGGCTCACTACCTTGGGCACTATTGAGATGAAATTACAGGATTTTTTCATGAGGTTCCATTATGAAGGGCATGACCTTTTGAGTTATGTGGGCCAAATGATAAAATATCCATAATTGGTACGTTCTCATTAAATGTAGAAATTACTTAAGAAGGGTGCAAATGAGTTTGTGACACAACTATTTTCACTGAAGCTCAACCATTAAAATGTCCTATACCATCAAATCTGATCTACAATAAATTTTTAATGATCACTCAGTCATTTTTGGGGATTATTCTTAAAGGGTTACCTCCAAAAAAATATCATGATCATGTTATTCAGCTAGTACAGGAAGTCAACCACCCAATATTTGACCTTATAAGTACCCTTATCTATAGAAGAGTGAGAGTGAAAAGATGGTACAAGAAATGTTGGAAGTGAGAATTATTCACCATAGTTAGAGTGCTTACTCTTATCCAATGGTGATGGTATGAAATAAGGATGAAGCTTGGCATATTTTCCCAAACAACAAGGATCTCAACAAATACATAGTGAAAGATAAGTATCTTATTCCTATCATTGAATATTTTTAGATGAATTGTATGGTGTTATTTATTTTACAAAATTAGATCTTCGATTGGGGTATCATCAAATCATAATTTGTGATAAATATATTCATAAAATAAAATTTAGAACACATGAGAGCCACTATGAATTTCTAGTAATGCCTTTTGGCCTTACAAATGCACCATCTACTTTCTAGAGTTTGATGAATTCAATATTTTAGCCATTTCTGTGAAATTTTTTCCTATTATTCTTTGATGATATATTAATCTATAAGAAGCCCTCATATGAAAATTTACATCATGTCATTTTGGACACTCTCGAAAAACAACACCTTTATGTCACACCCTCCAAGTGTGTTTTTGATGTAAGGGAGGTGGAATTATTGGGTCATAGCTTGTCTCGCAAAGGGGTAAAAGTGGATTCTCATAAGATACAAGCCATGATTGAGTGCCAAATTCCTAAAACCCTAAAAAAACTTACAGGCTTCTTAGGGATTACGGGTTAATATCACATATTTGTGAAGAATTATGGCAAAATTGTAGCACCACTCACAATATTATTGAAAAAAAATCTTTTCATTGGAATGAGGATGAAAACTAGGCATTTGAGTCACTAATGAAGGCCATGTGTACCACTCCAATTCTAACTACCCCAAATTTCTCCAAAACCTTAATTGTTGAATATGATGTTTCAGGGTGTCGCATAGGTGCAATACTTAAGAAAGAGGGTCACCCCATCACATTTGAGAGTCATAAAATAGAAGGTAAGAACATATCAAAACCAAATTATGAGAAGGAAATGGTGGTTATTCTTCATGTATTTAATTATTGGAGAATTTATCTCAATGGTTGTCACTTCAAGGTGAAAAACAAATCATGACAACTTGAAACACTTCTTAGAGCAATGGCTATCATCTAAAGAACAATAGAAATGGGTCATGAATATGTTGGGATATGACTTTGAGATCATTTACAAGAAAGGACAATAAAATTTGGTGGCTTATAAGTTATCCAAGAGGGAAGATTCCAAAAAAGCCTTGTCATATGCCATGTCCATATTACAGAAAAATTGGGTACATCAGGAAATATTAGAATGGTATTAATGAAAAAGAGACCCAAACTCTCATTTAAAATATCCAACAAGATCCAAGCATTTATGAAGAAAAATGTATGGATGGGGGATGTATTGTGGTACAAGGATCGATTGTACTCATGCAAGAAATCTACCCTTAAAGGCCAAGTTCTCTTTCTCATGCTGGGTTTAGGTCATTCAAGGTTCCTAAAAACATATAACAAAATTAAGAAATATTTCTTATTGGAAGGGTTGAAATGAGATGTCCATAAGTTATAGGAAGTATGTTTGGTGTGCCGGTGTAACAAGGGAGAAACTATTAAGTCTTTAGGCCTTTTACAGCCCCTATCTATTCCTAGTGAGTGGATGGGCAGAGGTTTTAATGGATTTAATCACAATGATTGCTGAAATCTAAAGGGAAAAGTGTAATTATGGTGATTGTGGATAGAATCACCAAATATAATCATTTTAATACCTTTTCATGTCCATTTATAGTGAATAAAATTGTCATATATTTTATGGATACAATTTAGAAGCTACGTGAAACACCCAAGATTATAGTCAGTGATCGTGATCCTAAATTTACTAGCAATTTTTGGATTGATTTATTCTCATGTCTGGGTACTAAATTGGCTCGTCGCTCATCATATAATCCCCAATGTGATGGATATACTAAGGTAGTAAAAAATGTTTTCAAAGGGTATCTACGATGCTTCACTTTCAAATAAGCAAGACGGTTGGGTTAAGCGGATACCACTTAGAAAAATATGGTATAACACTTCATTTCATACTTTATAAAATGTCCCCATTTATGACGTTGTAAAATTATCACCCACCATCCTTCACCTCCAATTGAAAGGTATACCTTAAAGTAAGAGCAGTTGAAGAGAACATTCAACACTAACAGGAGGTGCTCTCTAGCCTTAAAGAGAATTTTGTAATGACACAAAACTACATGAAACAACAAGCTCATCAACACCTTAGTGAGTGAAGATTTGAAGATGGATACTTTTTTTTATTGCATCCTTATTTAAAACAATTGAAAAAATATAACAAGATTTCACCCAAATACTATGGCCCTTATCAAGTGTTGTAAACAATTGGCAGTGTGGCATATAAATTGGAGCTTCCTCGGTCAACTAAAATACATCAGGTTTTCCACGTTTCTACATTTTTTACTTAAGGTCATTGAGAAAAAAGTTTCTTCTTAGTAAGTGTTCCTAGAGCTTGATGAGGAGGGATGCATCATCTCATAGCCTAAAGGAATCCTAAATACACACACTAATAAATTAAGGACAAGGGTCATCACTAAGTATCCAATCAAGTGTTAGAATTTCAACATTGGAGATGCAAATTGGGAAGATGAAGCATTCTAGTAGTACCAACATAGGGGACAATGTTACTTCGAAGGGGAAGTGCATGTTACATCCTTAATCCTAGGTCATACATCAATATATGGATGGTTAACTTATGGCTAACACAATATCTTATCATGTCATATCACATTCATTTATGCTTTCATATGCTTAGTACGTCAAACTTGGGGCTTTGTATAACATAATAGGGTTTATATATGAGTTAATAACTAGTATATGATCATCATATTAAACACTTGAGTCTTATTTTATGGTTTTTAGAATTCCCCCTCAAAGTGGCTAAGACATTCTACTTGCAAATTGTGACCAATTGTCTATATTTTGGTGTTCTTTGGTGTTATATATTTTTTTATATTTAGATCTATCTAATAATTCCATTACAAAGCTCATGGGTCATGTTGTGTTAAATGAAGGCTTGGCCATAGATCCATAAAAATTATCTACCATCCTCACCTTATCCATTCTGCCTTACAGGAAATCACTACAATTTTTCTTTGGGAAGATTAATTTTGCGAGGAATTTCAAAAGAAACTTTGCAGGGATAGTCAAACTGATCATGGGTATGTTGAAGAAGGGTGTGGCTTTCAAATGGATGTTGGAAGGAAAAGAGAGTTTTGAGTATAAAAATTAGGCTATTTATCAATATTTGGTGTTATCTAACCTTAACTTTGAGAATAGTTTCAACATGTATGCTTTCAACAACTTGCATAGCCTAACCACAACACTCACTCAAAAGAATTGGAAGGAACTTATCAACCTGTTATCCTTTCTAGTCAAATGATCAAGGATTATGAAGCTTGATGCAGGAGCATCATCTGGAGTCCACTCAAATGTAATTGTTTCTACAATGAAGTCAAATAGGTAAGAGAATTCACAAGAGAGAAAGTGTTGAGAGTGAAGGATTTTAAAATTCAAATGAGGGATTTTCCCTTCAAAACACAATTCAAAATGTAAAGGCATGTCTAAAGAGTATTAAAGGTTGTTAAGGTGTTATAAGTTTCTAATTAAGTCATAGTGTGTGTGGTTAGTCATTATGTGAGTGGATAACATTCATAGTTCTGTAAAATGTCGTCATAACATGTAGGGAAGTTGAAAAGCCACTAAATGGTAGTTAGGAGTCATCATGAAACTTGTAAGTCAGATGGTATGTGTAAGTACAAGTTAAATAGGAGGATGGATTCGAGTATGTAAGAGAGAGTTAGTATGTAAGGAGGACATCCCTCAAGTGGAAGAAGAAGATAAGGTTGAAATGAAGAAGGATCAAAGATTTTTGCATGAAGATATATAATTGAATACATATGCATCTTTGTTTATATATATATATATATATATATATATATATTGCTCTTTAATGGTGTTTTTGATTTTGGCATTCAATAATGTTAGTTCTTTTCATTATGTTGAGATGGACCCTTTAGATGATTGCTAAAGAGTATTTACATGCTCTGTTTGGTAGTATGTGACTGTCAAGGCTGGGAATGCTTTAGGATTGTAGGTTGTGAACTCTGCCTTGTATAGCATGTGTGATATGTGATCTAGAACCTGAAAATGCTTTGATAAAATGAGAAGTTGTTACTCTGCCTAGTAAGAGAACAAATGCCCTTTGTGAAGTATGACTAAGTGCTTGACAAATACAAAGAAGGAATTTGACTGTGGTATGGAACATTAAGGTGTTTGATTGATTCATGTGGAAGGAGATATGTGCTAGATTACCATAGTGGTTTTGAAGGTATGTATAGGTTCAGTGAGATGAACTCTTCAGTGTAATGCCATGCATAAGGAAAGGACTAAATGTGAGGGACTATAGTTGTGTACTAACATTTAAGGAAGCTTGGCACTATGGTGGAAGTAAAAATAATGTGCATGTATGGTAAATAAACTTTAAAAATGGTGATTCAAATGTGAATGAATGAATTAAAAGCTAGGGTGTGGTTTTAAATTCATTGAGATATGCTTTGCATTGCATGTGCTTTAGAGTGATGACAATGATACTCTGTTTTGGTCTTGTGACAATGAGGACTATACAATGAACTCAAATGATAGGAAAACCTTATTAAGTGTTCAATATTGAAGTTACTAGGAGCATATTGCATGAAGTGTGGAAGGAAGGTGGTACTCAAGTGGGTGAGTGTGTTATTTGGTTCAAAGATATAAGATCTTTTGCAAACTGTGACTCTAACTCTTACAACTTGGGACAATGGAAAAACTGAAGAAAGGGATATCTCTAATGACTCTCATAGTTCACTAGTAAGTAAATATTAGGGAGGACCTCAAGTTACATAGGTATGAAAATTTTCAAGCTTTGAAACCAAGCTCCAAGAATTTTATACTCATTTGTCTTTACCCGGGTTGACTAAGAGGGTTTCAAGTGATAGAGTTAGGGCTTGCAGTCTAATGGATCAAAAAAGTAAAAATAATGTGCATGTATGGTAAATAAACTTTAAAATGGTGATTCAAATGCGAATGGATGAATTGAAATCTAGGGTGTGGTTTTAAACTGATTAAGATATGATTTGCATTGCATGTTCTTTAGAGTGATGAAATTGATACTTTGTTTTGATCTTGTGACAATGAGGACTATAAAATGAACTCAAATGATAAGAAGACCTTATTAAGTGTTCAAGATTGAAGTTACTATGAGCATATTGCATGAAGTGTGGAAGGAAGGTGGTACTTAGGTGGGTGAGTGTGTTGTTTGGTTCAAAGATATAAGATCTTTTGTAAATTGTGACTCTGACTCTTACAACTTGGGACAATGGAAAGACTGAAGAAAGGGATATCTCACATGACTCTCATAGTTCACTTGTGAGTAATTATTAGAGAATACATCGAGATACACATGTATGACAAATTTCAAGCTTTAAAACCAAGCTCCAATAATTTTATACTCATTTGTCTTTACTCAGGTTGACTAAGAGGGTTTCAAGTGATAGAGTTAGGGCTTACAGTCTAATGAATCAAATCGTGAAGTTTGACCTTGCAAATTGGAAGAAATACTAACAAGGGTGTCCTTTATCCATTCCAAAAGGAATTTAAAACTTTCATTGGCCTACTCACAAGATCCTCTTACCAGTCCCCTTATAAGATTAAGTGCATAATGGAAAAACCTAGTTGTAGAGATCATTTTTCAAAGGAACCCAATTTTATAGTTTGAGCCAAGCATTGAAACTTATAGGGAGTAGAAAATATATTAAAGGGTTATCTAAAACATATACTTTGTGTCTTGAAACCTCTGTCAACTGAAGATATTCATGATAGTTTCTTAAGGAAGACATAGTGAGGGTTAGAAACAAAGTTGCAAAAAGCAAGTTAGTAGGAGTTGGGTAAGGAGTCAAGCTCTGATATTTTACATGCATATCATGGGTGTGGGAAGACACCTAGTGAGGGTGATAGTCTTTGGTGGGCATCTCTAGAATATTTTTTTCACTAGCAAGGCAAATAACCTTGTCTTAAGGGCAACTAGGCAACTTTGTTCAAGGAAAATGTTATTGTGGTTTGGGTTGTTTGAATTCATGTTGGTGTTCATTCTAATAGTGGATTAAGTGTATGAGAAGGTGAAGAAGAATTGGAGAAGGTTAAAGAAACAAAAGTGTACCCTTGAGCAACGTAGTGAGTAAGCAAGAAGTCAAACAAGAAATTTCAAATGAATGTGTAGAAGACTACAATGAAGAAATGATTTGTTGATGGACAATGTGACAGTGAATGAGAATGTCGAGCAGGGTAGGAAGATGTTTTTGTAATGACTCAAGCTATTCTTGGATATTTTTCCCAGCATTAGAAAAATTTTAGCCTTTTGGGCTTATTCAAATCCTCTAGTGCAGAGCACAGGTGAAGTTAGTTGTTTAATCCTTCTTGTTGACTGAGCATATGACTGAAATTTTATTTTGATTTGAATCAAAGCTAAGTATAACTTCATTGAGAAGCAATCCTTTTTTGTCCTCAAATCTCTGGAAATATTCAAGCATCTCCCATCCAACAAAAAGGTAATGGTTTTTGTCGCTCATATTCATGTGTCAGAGACTACATTATGCAAGGTGGAGTAATGTCGAGAAATGGATGGATCATTGAGATCATGGATTTTGGCATCGATATAAAAGTTACCAAGATAATAAGAGGTAGGGATATTTACTAACACCTTTATGAAGACTTGGATAGTACACGAGAACTTGTGTACACCCATGATGAGTAACCACCACATAAAGAAAGGGGCACAATTAAACTCAAAATATGAAAATATCTGTGACTGTGAGATTCAGCTATGCACAAAGGGTTTTTTTATTGTTCATTTCCCCACTCATATATATTATCAAAAAAATATTAATGAAGATTCCTGGTTTTGGGGTAGGGCTGGCCTTTTTCTTACTCCATGGTTTCTAGATTTTAATCCTTCTACTATGGTAGTATCTAAAATGTCAGTTCGGGTTCGTCTCCCCAATCTTCCTCTCCCATTTTGGAAACCTGCGGTTTGTGATACTATTGGAGATTCTCTTGGTCACTTCATCAGAATGGATGATGAGCGGTCTAAGCAAGGGATGTTCACTTATGCTCGAATTTGCATTGAGGTGGATTTTAGTAAAGGCCTTCTGATTAAACTAAAATTATAAACCATGATGGCTTCAAGTGGATTCAAATTATAAACTATTAGAACATGACCTTTCGTTGTCATTTATGCCATCAAACAAGGCACCTTCAGCAGGCTTTTCCATTGTCACTTAAAAATAATAACAAAGGGGTTTCTTCGTAGCATAAGGGCTGGTAACCATTTTCAACACTAAAAGTCAAAGAATGTTCTCACCTCAAAAATTTAGAAGATATGACTATTGAGATTCCCCCTGTGGTGGTGGTGTCAAGTGGTCGCATGTATCTAAGTCTTCTGATTTTGACCTGAGTCAGGATAGCCCTTGCCTCGATCCTTTGCTCGAATTGGCTCCCCAACAGGCGTCGTGGACTCTTATCACAAAAACTAAGGAGAAGAAGGGGTGCTTTGAGCCTCTTGCTTCTCGTTCTGCTTCAGCACATGGTAACTTTGTTTGGGTTGTTCCTCGGAAGTCCATGTAACTTGACATTGTTGTTTTTCTAGGCATGCCCTAGTGTTCTTGTGGTTTTGGAGCGTGCTCTCATACAACCCGCTTTTTGTTGAGAGAATCTTGTATTATGTTGCATTTAATATAATATAAGATATTTTTCATCAAAAAAAAGAAACGATAACTCACAAAATAAGAATATCTTATTATTTTGGACATAGCCAAAAATGAGATATTTCAGGTTGTAGTACATTTCATATAGTTGGTCAATGAGATATTTTTTGTGAAAAAATTGGATGACATATTTCTAGGTGTCTTGAGCCCAATGATGAAGATAGGTTGTTGATGGAGATCTTTCAAGAATCCTCCGGTGGCCACTTCACTATTAGGAAAATATTTTTAGTGCTCCATTTGTATGGGTTAATACTCACATGTGCGAGTAAATATGTTGTGAGTATAAATATAATATGTTAGTAAATAGACATTCGTAAGTGAGTTAGTTATATATGTGTAATGAGTTGTGAGACAACCCATTAAGAAATATGTGAGATGTAATAGTTAATATTATGTATGAGTTGGAAAAAATTATACATCTCTAGTAGAGTTTTTTTAGGAGATAATTAGATATACGGATTTATAGGAAAAAAATCTTGTATATTTGTAAACTTTGCAATTGAATAATACAATGTGAGATTATTGTGTATTAAGGGTTTAGACTGTTAAATATATATTCCACTCTAAAACTCTAACCAAATTATTTCATTTGGTATCAGATAAGGATTTCTTTGTTAGAGAAAGGTTCTTATTTTGTACATAATGAAATTGATGTAGAGGAATCTATTAAACACCTTAACAATCACAAGTAATATTCATTTCTCTCTAGTCATGCAAAAATCTTATAAAAGTTGTCTCAATCAATTTCTAAGAACAATGATCATTTCCTCACCTTTTCAATGATCATTTCATGACATTTGGTTGATGTTTGATACTAAATCTTGACAAACCTTATGTTCCTTATATGTGAAAATTCGCCCTTCACCTGATATCAAACAACGTCCAAGAAATTAGACACCAAATGTCTTGATCTAAACAAATCATGCTTCACATTTTTGGATATAAGAGATTAGGATACTCTTTATTAGTTTTGAACCAAATATTGAGATATTTCTTCACTCAAGTAACATCACCTCTCTCTCTCTCTCTCTCTCCTTTATTCATCATCTACTATGCATATTCCTCTCTATCACTGCCCTGCACAAACATCAATCTATCATGAAAAGCATAAATAATACCCTACACTCTACCCTGTTTTGATATACTTGGTTGTGCCTTAGCTTAGGATTTGATTAATGAAATTATCATGAATCACAAATAATTCAAAAAAAAAATCACTTATCCATATGCATATGTTTGTCAATTCCATTCATCTATCTCTTGGAATTACACCCAAAATGCATCTATTCAATCTTAGGATTGGAACTCAACATTGTTTCATATAAAATTCATTTCTAAGCCCATGAATCCCCTTCATGCATCCATAAGACCCTAGTAACCTATCATGTAACCTGACACACCTTATAAAAAAATTCCTTCATAAATTTAACTCCTTAATCAATTATTTACCATATTAGCTTTTAGACTAGCCAAAACCAGGGTTTAGGGCAAAGATTCCACCTTTTCTCCATTGAAACTTACTCCTTTCTACTTGATTTTTTTTTCACATTTTGATTAACTGTCTATTAACCCGATCACCAAGTTTTCTCAGTTTCGTAGGTTAACTTTTGAGATATACTCACTTCTTGTTATCAAATATGTATCTCAGGTTCTAGGACTAGGTACCAAGACTGTCAAAGAATTTTTTTATTTTATGAGTTCCTAGAATGTTTCCTTAACCCCAAAAACCCTTACATATACACAAACATCATGATACATCTTCTACATAAGTCTTACTTCATGAAAATTGGACTCCTAGAATGTTTTTTGCCTCAAAATTGCTCATAAACTAGCAAAATAGGTTGTATAGATTGTGTTTTCCAAGTTATTGTTCCCTAAACATAAAGTTTCCTCCTAAAACTTTGTTTATAGATTCTTCTTCCCTATACTCCAGTGATCTCAAAATATCAGACCTTTTGAACAGTAGAAATAAAATTTATTCACATTTTACTTTTTCGAACACTTGTTAGGATTAAAAAAAACCTGAGAGCTCTTCTATTGGATTTTTTTTATTGGGTTCCCAAACTCTATCAAGGCTCAAATACCCTCTTCAGACCCTTATATAACCCTTGTAAATACTATCAATATATTTTCTTAACAAATTTTCTTAAAAAGCCTTAAAATGACTACCTACAGTCTTGTAATGCCTGAACTTTGTTGAGTTACTAAATTTTTAGATTTGTTATCAATGAAGACTTTTATATACTCCTTCTAAGCATGTAAATAAACATATTTCCCATTATACATTCACCATGAAATCTAGAGACTCATATAAACCTTGGATAACCATTAATCACACAAGAAACAACATGATAATTTCTTACTTACAAATTGCTACCATAATGTATATTTCGCTATTCTAGGGTTTTAACATCATTCATTGATATTAACAAAACAAATCTTCAAATCATTCCAAACCTGCAACTATCACAATGCACTTAGAGCAACATAATTCCACCTCTTTATTCACAAATATATATACCTTATCTTTATATTTACAATGCTTCTCTTCAAGAAATCCTACAAATGAATATCTCCATTTTATATATTTAGATTCCTGAGCCTTCAAGGTTCTTCTACCTATCTTATCACCCTACTAACTGACCTATTTAATTTCTAAACAGATTTCCTCCTTATTCCATTTGAATACCTCCTCATATGCACTAAAATGGAGGAGTTACCAAAACTCATAACTACCTAACTAGGGTTTACTTCCAACTACAACCTCACTTGAGTGGGTTAGGATGCTTAATTACAAGATTTTCATCTCTTTAAAAGATTTGCATTGTCCTTATAATGACACCACTAACACTAGACTCCCTAGTTCCATATAAAAAATTTAAATATTTGAAGTTGGTCTTTTGGAGGGAAACCACACTAGACCTTATTACATGCTAAAGAGGATCACATTAAGTGGGAATCCATGCTAAAACACCAAAATTTCCCTTAAATTATTTATCATGAAGATATACAACAAAATTTGAACTTGTTTATAGATGCTTCTACATTAGAAAGTCTAAGTTGATTTGCAATGGGCATTCACTGTCATTCTCCCTTGAGATTGAGTAACATTGGTTTTAAAAGTTAATATTTTGGCTTTAGATTCAATTGTATTTTTCCTTTAGGGTAATATATTTGTTATTTAGCATACATCTTGTGCACTGATTTCTAACATCTTGTATTGACATCTATTGTATCATTTCTCTCACAGATGGTTTTGATTTGACACTGATATCTATACAATTTTTTTGTCACATGATGTATGTATCTTTTAGGTCCTTGTTTAAGGTAGTACATATTATACAAAAGGGTTTTGACATTGATATTTTCACATGGGATAGACACACTGATATCTAAATTTCAATGAGTGGTAGAGGTGCCTCAAATAAGATTCTAGAAACATCGATCACCAAGTTTGTGATATTCAACTTGAAGAAAAAATTGTGTTCAAAGAAAGAAAAGTAGTAAAGAGAAATGGAATGACATAGGGAAAGGCTCTAGAAAAGGAAATTTTAATATCTAGATGAGTTGTGCAACTACTATATGAAAATAGGGCATCATTAAATTCAGTATATATGCACCTTGGATAAAGTGTTACAACTACTTGAGTTAGACATTTGTCAAAAAGTATCGAGGTTATGAAAATCGTGAATGATCTCATGAAGGACCTAGAAGTGATTGCTACAATACAATAATTTAGTAAAGAATTAAAAAAACACTCCTCTCATTAGGTATAGGCTCTTCATTAGTTAAGTATAAAAGTCAAGAGTCATAGACAAGTTGTTATATTAGGAAGTTAGTTTTTAAGAATATTTTTATTATTGTAAACAAATAATGTAATTTTATGTCAATTGTAATTTTATCAAAGTTAAAATTATCTTGTGTCATTATTCGAGTCTATATTTTATCGTAGTTAATTCCATATTTCTAGTCATATTTAGTTTTAAGATTGTATAATCTTTGTAGTCTATTCTATTTAAACTATTGTGTATGTTTTAGGATTCTAATTTTTTTAGATTGTACTCAATTCAAGTCTTTTATCCCCCTAGTATAAAGGTGTTATCTTCCCTATCATCTATAAATTTGCATATATTCTTTTCAAATTCAAGTTTGTATATGTTAAAAAGGTCAAGTCAACAAAATCAATTTTATTTTAAAAGTGTCAAAAAAAAATTCCTTACAGACACATTTTTAGGTCAACTTGATGTCCTAAAAAATACGTGTTTCACATTGAGAGGGGGAGATGAAAATAAATTACAATGTGGAAACCAATGAGCATCAAGTGGTATAATAAGCAACACCATACTATAGGTTGGAGGAATTAGAGGCTAGAGGAAAATCAATATCATATTACAAGCAACTAGTGAAGGGGCCACACAAAGCAATAGTGGTGAATAGAGTGTACACAATGAATACACCGAGGGTGATCACTAGTGATAGTGACAACCATCTATGATGTGCAAAATCAAGTAGTAACGATCATGTACAAAGGCTATATGAGGTGATGAGAACTTAGTCCTCTTTTTTTTCATGATGTCAGTTTGGTGTGGTATATTGAATAAGAACAAAAGTGCATTCATGTTTGTAATAAGTGAGCATAACTCCTATGTAATCCCCTGATAAAAAAATGTAGTAGAAAAACTAAAAGCACAATGTATTCCAACATCATGATACTTGAAGAGGATAAACAAATGTGTGTGACTTGTTCATTCCTAGGTTAGTGCTCATCTTATGAAAACCATTTGTGAAGGTTGAATAGATGTAGAATTCCTATTCGTGGTTCCCACATTGGTTGGTTAGAAGAGTTCCAAGTAGTGCATGGTTGATGCATTCCTTCTCTATCATCAGTTTGAGTTACAGACAAAGATCATGTTAGGTAAAACATTTTACTTAGGTAATTATGAATTCTAATAGTCATTTATATTTACCATAGTAATTAGTGGTTTTGTATTGGTTATATGGTTTTTTTATAACCATATAATTGTTTCTTATTCACATATATTGCAATTTGGGTATTATTGGTTGGGTTGTTTTACCTGTAAACCCATAGTTCTTGTATGTACATGGCTTTGTAATATATATAAGTATTGTAGCCTCCATGTGCCTTGTAACTTGATATTTCCACATCAATAAAAGTAGGTAGGCATCCTGCTTATTTTCTCCTTGCATTTGGTATCAAAGTTGGTTAGAGCTTGCAAAATTCATCATAATGTTAGAGGAGAGGTTGAGAATGTGAGTGATAAGGTTTTGGAGGAGAAAATTCCCCCTTGGAGAGCTTGACTGCCTCTAGACAGCTTCCCAACCCCACCCTGCATCCCCTCATAACTGCAATTTTGATTTCTAGGAAAAAGTATTGCATATATTTTTTTTACACCTGGGAAAGGAGTGTCCCCATGACACTGCCTCTTACACCAGGCACTGGTATACATTCTGGAAAATCAAATCAGAAAAAAATCTTCCCTAATAGGGGTTTTCTCCACTAAATTTAGTGGCTCATTTTAGCTACAACTAACTTGGCCTATACCTGCTAAAGTTAGTGGTTTGTGCTACTCAGTATCTTCATGCAAAGGAGGCGAGCTACAAGGCGGGTTAATCTAGATGGGTGAGTTTAGGGTAATTACATTGAGTCATTGATACGAGTTGGATCATTGGGTGTTGAAGGATTGGTCGTTCAATTTTTTACCGTCTTGGCGAGTTAAGCACACATTTTCTCAAGTGGTCGAGCTGCATATTGATTAATCACCGAGTTGGTTGCTCCCTACCTCTAGTAATCACAGTATAAAATTGAGTTGCATGACCAAGTTGGACAAGTTGAATCAGGCTGAGCCAAATCGAATATCACACATTGAGCTCACTCTATTGCATTATTGCACCTCAACGAGATTGGCGTTACCCCATGCAGGTTGCATGTTGATTCCAGTCCACTTTTCCCAATGCATCGAACTTTGGCATCAGTTTGTCATACCAAGCCCACATTGAGTGAGTAAACTAATAAGAAGGCCGAGCACTACAAGCGGCTGAAAACCATTGTCCAAACCTAATTTGCAGTTGAAATACCCTAATCAAACCTGTAGTGGAGACCTACAACAATGATAACCAATATGTACATTTCAAAACAAAATCCACAAACAAGAAACATCAAGCAATGGTTCTTGGGGAAACCTAAACCACACCTCTACCCAAGCTCTCACATGGCCCTTCGCCACTATCATGTCATCATTTTTAAAGGTAAGTCAATTTGAAACATCTTTAAATACATATTTCCCTCATTTCATACATTATGCGCTAAAGGACCCTAAGTTGGTTAGTTGAAGTGATTTGGGAGTTGGCAGGTTAAGGGGTCAAACCCCACTCCCCAACCCCCTTTTGAAAAATTTAGTGCCATTTTTAGCAGAAACTGCCAATGTTAACAATCAAAAACCTCCACTAAACCAGATAGTCACAACTAAACCCATTCTCAAATTTAGCGGGGAAAACACTATTTTTGGGGAAAAAATATTTCTCCCACATTACTCGAAAAGTGATTGCGAGACACTTTTAAAAAAGGGGTTTGCGAAAGGGTCATTTTCAGCATTCATCCATTTTGAGCTTTGAGGGTTCTTCTATTCAATTTTTTTGACTGTTATTTAATATTTTTAGTGATTATTGCATTTTTTTACTAACATGCCCTCTAGTTGGTAAAAATATAACAACCCACTATGGAAAATAATGCTCTAAAATTATTCTTGTTTGACTTGCACTTGCTTCGTGGTGATAATTACGCCATGTGGAAGACCAAAATTTGAACTCAAATTAAGTTTGAAGAAATTTGGTTGTTGTAAATGGTTCAACAACCAGATCAGTAGATGATGCAACCTACTAGGGACAATTTGACATGGCCAATCAAAAGGCCAAGTTGATAATCTTGTTTGCAGTGTCTAATGATGTGCAACCCCATATTTGAGATGCCAAAATATCCAAAGAAGCATGGGACAAGTTGAGCACAATGTATGAGGCCAAGAAATAAGAACACCATATTGAATTTGTATAGTCAGTTGCATACACTGAAATTCAATCCGAATGAGAAAGTGGAGGCTTTCTTGTAGAGTTACAGCTTTGAGGGCTTCACTTCTAGCCCTAGGAGAGGAGATTTTATACTATATCTTGTGCCCATTGTTCTGAGAACACTTCCTCCCTCATACCACATTTTTGTGATGACAATTAACTTGTCAGATCAGACCATCATTTTTGAGAAGCTGGTGAATTTTTTAACCAATAAGAGACAATATACAACAAAGATGAAGAAGAAGAGAAAACACTATCTTCTCATCAGAAAGGGAAGAACAAATCACAATCTTCCCAAAAGTCCCAAAAACAACATCAACAAGGGGAAAAACAAAAGAAGAAATGTCCTATTTGTAAAAGAGGACATGAGTTGAAATATTGTTGGTACAACACATACAAGAAAGGTTCATCGAGAAATTCATGACCTCGCAATCAAAATCTAACAATAGGGACAGTCACATTACAAGAAAGGGTAAAAGAAGGGGAATGGAGAAAGAAACACCATAAACAAGGCAATGTAGTCTGAGAAAGAAGACCATTCAGATGATGAGGAATTCTTGTACATTCCCATTCTAGTGAAGCAACCATGTCATCTAGTGCAATTTGGTATGTTGATTCAGGAGCCACTCAACACATGACTAGACATAAGATTGGTTCACCACTATACGAATACACACCCTTTAAAAATCATGTTTCATTGGGGGATGAATCTTCCTACACAGTCCAAGGTATTGGAAACATTACTCTTCCTCTTGGTTCATGAAATTGTAGGTTATCAGATGTCTTGTATGTCCCTAGTTTGACTAAGAACTTACTATCAGTTAGTCAACTTCTAGATCATAATCTGAAGATTAATTTTGATAGTCATCCTGGTAAGAAAGTGTGTTTGATTTGAGACAAATCCAGAAGCTTAAATATTGTTGCAAAGATCCTCAAATGTGGGACGTATGTTCCATCTTGATTTTGTCCACATGGATGATCAGGCACTAGTGGCTAAGAATACTTCTTATGTACACAGTTGTGGCATCAAAGACTTGGTCACATCAGTTTTGGATATCTCGATACACTTCACGGATACAATATGGTGAGAGGTTTTCCATCTCTCAAAAAGGATACAAACAAGTGTTCTAACTGCCTTGCAGGAAAACAACATAGAGCTTCATTCTAGAAGAGTACTTATCGAGCTCTAGGTAAGCTTGATTTGGTTCATACCGATATTTGTGGTCTGATGTGACCTATTCATTCTATATTTCATTATTTTATGCTTTGTGTTGATGATTATTCAAGAAATTATGTGGATTTTTTGTCTTCGTAAAAAAGTGAAGCTTTTGATAACTTCAAGAAGTTCAAAGTGGCTATTGAGAATGAGACTGGTTACAAAATCAGATCTCTCCACTCAGATCAAGGGGGGAATTCACCAGTAATGAGTTCAAATCCTATCTGGAAGCTCATGAGATTCATCAACAGATGCCTCCTACATACATGCCACAACAAAATGGTGTTTTTGAGAGAAGGAACCATACTATCATGGAGATGGTGCATTGTATGATTGATGATTCAGGACTGATGAAGACATTCTGGGCCAAAGCAATGAAGACTACAGTATATTTTTAAACAAAGTGCCCACAGTTTCTCTTGACGAAGTAACTCCACATGAGGCATGGTTAATCGGAAGCCATCCATTACACACCTCAGAGTATTCGGTGCAAATCCAACATGCACATACCCAAATAGAAAAGAAAGAAGTTGGATATGAAATAAGAGAAACTCATCTTCATTGGCTATGGTGAAGAAGCTCTTGGGTACAAGTTGATGGATCTGAAGACAAGGAAAGTCTACACCAGTAGAGATGTTGAGTTATTTGAGAAGAAATAAGTTGAGGCTCCTTCCACAAACTCACTTGATGTAGATAGCACACCTGTTGTGAAAATAGAAGCATATGTTCCCATTAATGATGACAATGATGATGGGGATGATGGTGATGATCAGACAGGACCACAACCCATGGGAACAATACAACATATGTCCCAAGTGGTATATAAATATGATTCGAGATGCTAAGTTGGATGCTCCTTCAGACACATCCACCACTAGACCACAGAACTCGTAGTAAAGATCGTGAAGAGGTAAATTTTACTTTGATGAGTAGATTTTTTGAATATGTTGAGCCCTCTACTATCTAGAAATCCCTACAGTCAAAAGCTTGGAAATATGCCATGGATGTTGAGTATCAGTCAGTAATGAAAAATAACACTTAGCATCTTGTCGATCTTCCACAGGGAAGAAGCCCATTGGTTACAGATGGATATTCAAAACAAAGTACAAAGCAGATGGGACTATTGACAAGTATAAAGAAGACATGTAGCAAAGGGGTATGCACAAAAGGAAGGCATAGACTATGAGGAGACATTTTCTCCCACAAATAAGATCAAAATGATCAGAATGATCTTTGCTCTAGCTTGCACAGTTTGGATGGAACGTCCATCAGATGGATGTGAAAAGTTCCTTTCTAAATGCAGAGATCTACATGAAGAAGTCTACATGACTCAACCTAAGGGTTTTCATACCTAGATCAAAAACAAAGGTATGTAGACTCATCAAATATTTGTATGGCCTTAAACAAGCACCCGAGATTGGTACATCAAGATTGATGAGCATCTCATTCAACATGGATTTGTGAGAAATCCATATGATCCAATCTCTACCTCAAAAGGCAAGGAGGAGAGATTGTGATAGTTATTGTATATGTCGATGATCTAGTCATCACTGGCAGCACAATGAAGATGATTGATGCTACGAAGAAAGATTTTAATTGATTGTTCGACATGATAGATCTCAGGATCATGCACTATTGTCTTGGATTGGAAGTATTGTAGAAGGATAATCATATTTTTTTCTTAGTTGAAATATACCAAGATAATGCTTGAGAAATTAAGGATGATGGATTACACACTGATTTCTACACCAATAGAGATGAGGCTTATGTTATCTCATATAAATCCATCTCCTCTGGTAAATGTAACTCTATATTGAAAATTGATTGGGAGTCTCATTTACCTGACATATACTAGACCATATATCAAAGCTTTACAGTTAACTATCTTTCATGGTTCATGCAGGAACCCAAATTTTATAATTGGAAAGAAACAAGGTGGATCTTGAGATATCTCAAGGGCACTATGGATCTTGGTCTAGAGTATAAGAAGAATGATCAATTCTTCTTGACTGGATATTTGGATTTAGATCATGCAGGTAATATTGATGACAAGAAATCCACTTTTGGATTTGTATTCTTTTTGGGATCTGGATTGATATCATGGGGAAACAAGAAACAAAATTTTATTTCTCAATCTTCTACAGATGCCGAATATCATGTTGCAGGTGGAGTTGTCTGTGAAGTGATATGGCTACATTGCATACTTGAGGGTCTTGGAGTACCATAGGAGAAATCAATACCTTATATGTTGATAATGAGGGTGTTCTCAAACTTGTTTGCAATCCAGTGTTTCATGAGAGAACCAAACATATTAAGGTACAAGTTCATTTCATTCACGAGCATGTTTTGAAATACAATATACAAATTCTATTTTTCCCAACATCTGAACAACGAGCAGATATTTTCACAAACAAAGTCACTTGCACGTGAAAAATTTGAGTTGTTCAGAGAGTTCCTGTCCTCATCTCTTGAGGATCCTCCATTTTCCCTGTCACTTGTCTTTTCCAGGTCAATAAACTAGTTACACATCCTCACTATTTTCTCCTTGCAGATCAAGAGAAATAAAAGGTGGAACATTGTAGAAAGAGTGTAATTAATTTTCTACCATATTTGAATTAAGGGGGAATGTTAGGAAAATATTGTTAGTGCTCCATTTGTAAGGGTTAGTACTCACATGTGTGAGTAAATATGTTGTGAGTATAAATATAATATGTTAGTAAATAGACATTAGTACGTGAATTAGTTAAATATGTGTAATGAGTTGTGAGATAACTCATCTTAGATATGAGTGAGATGTAATAATTAATATTATGTACGAGTTGTTGGAAAAAATCATACATCTTTAGTAGAGTTGTTTTAAGAGATAATTAGACCACCTAATTGACAAGAAAAATATTTCCTATGTATTTGTGAAGTTTACAATTGAATAATACAATGTGAGGTTATTGTGTATTGAATGTTTGAAGTGTTAAATCATATATTCTGCTCTAAAACTCTAACCAAATTATTTCATTCACTCCATGGAAAACAACCACAAATATAAAGTGAACTAAGTATTACTACTCCACCATGTTTATAGACACTTTCAAATGGGTAAGGCAATGTTGTGAGTGCCTATTCTTCATAGGCAAGAAACAGAAATCTCCCCTTATAACATGCATATCACAGTTGACTGAAATTTCTTATAGCAGGGATTGAATTTCATTAGAATGATCAATCCACTCTTCAGTTCCAACCAAAAACAAGTCCTAATTTCCATTAATTTCTTCATGAACTAAGGTTGTGCCACTAAAGGAAACAATCAAGGAAGTCATCATTGACTTCCTTGATGGAATCATCACTAGATTTGACATCCCCCACATAGTAATTTCTAAAAATGCTAAGACATTTATGGGAGTCAATATCATTATGTTTTATCTAAGGTATGGCACATACCTCAAGACTTTCTCCAATTATTATCTGCAAGGTGATAGAGTCACAAATTCCACCAACAAGAACTTGATCACAATCATAGAGCAAAAAATTGAGAAAATTTAATGGCAATGACATACCAAGTGATATTATCCTTCTAGGATTACATGATTAATGAAAAATTATCAATTGAAAACTCTCCCTTCATGTAAGTATATGAAACAAAAGCTAGGCTCGTAATCACAGTGGAGTTCTCATCTTTATAACTAGTTAATTAGTTGGAATTGTAGCATCATGATGCAAGAACAGTTAGGATAATAGAGTTGTTAAACCTTGAAGAAATCATGGAGAAGACTAGAGACAAACTTCAAGAGAATCAAAAGGTAGTGAAAAGGATATTTTATGAGAAATCCATCGATCAAAGGTTTGAAATTGGTGACTTGGAGCTTAATAGGGATGTTAATCAAGTTAAACTTGGAAGGAATTCTAAATTTGACACTTTCTAGATTGGCTCTTATTAGATTACCTAGTATAAAGAAAATAACACTTTCAAAATCTAAAATTTTGATGGAGAACTTCTGTAAATCCTATTTAATTATATGTTTCTCAAGAAATACCCTTGAGTGCATACACCTCTCCTTGTACACAGTTGTATAGTTTTATTTTTTTCTTACTTTGTCTTTGTTTTGCACTTTCCCCTTCTGTAGTTTTGTGAGCCTTTGTGCATTTTACTATTGCTCATAATTTCAAAGTTTTAAAAATTATTTGATCTTCCAATTCAATTAGTGAAAAATCCATGTCCAATGGATATTAAAAGTTACTAGTTTTTTACACTTAGCAGGCAAGTGTCCCTGTGAGATGCCATAAATGTTAACCAAAATGAGCCCCCTACTTATTTCCATTAACATCATGCTCAGAAAGGAAAATGTCCCCAAGAACTTATCTATTATTGTTGATTCATGACACTTGTACATTTACTGCAACCCAAAAAGTGCTTTATAAGTCACAAAGCACTCCACTATACTGCATTGTATACCCATTTCATATTGCAAGTCATGCATTATTTAAAATATTATCTCACCCATCTCCATTAAATCTTAATCCGTAAACCATTCTGCCTCATCATGAAGTGCCAACACATCATCCCTGCATGATTCTTCCATTCATCCACTTTGTTTCTATCCAAATCCTTCCCTACCAGCTCCCATTTTGTCATATCGCATCATGTTGATTATCCACAAATGTTGTGAAGTATAGTCAATGTCATGAATGCTTGTAGATAGCCACAATGTTCTATTCAAGCTACATAACATAATTTAAAGATGCAAAATATTATTTATAGCTGTGAAGTTGTTTCTAAGCCACACACTATCTTGTGAAGCTACCATGCATTATCTTTTTCTGCAATGCATCTCCTCGTGCTATGGAACATTGTCAACACCCACATTCTACTATTTTGGTTTCACTGTTGGTGCTATAACACATCTTCCATATTATTATACTCATTTGAAGACATGTAGTAGTTCATGACATCTCCTTTATGTTGTCATGTTTTCAAACCACTTCCTTCACCTCTTCCATATTATCGATCACTATCGTCAATCGCTATTAATCCATATTAATGTCCCAAGCAACCCCTATGTCACATAAATTTGTGATGATAAAAAATCTCACCATTTTGCCAAGTGCATTTACAAAACTTAATTTTAAACCTAATACAATGTAAGTGAGATGCAAACATGGACTTATAGTATATAGGAAAATTTAGGTTGATAGTTGTTTTAGATGACTATTTATCCCCTTTAGACACATTGTTCACTGCCAAAATACTAGATTTTCTATAAGGTATTGTTTTACATTCTTCTTCCAGGACTCCTCTAGCTTATTTTCAAATTCTCTTTCCCCGTTTTCCTTCTATATTAAGTAGATTTTTTTTTGCTCTAAGGGATTTTTTGACTTCCTTTATGTTGGTCATTTCTTCTTTCCTCACTGGAATTCATTGGAATTATCATTTTCTTTGTATGATGTCTTAGCCTCTATATTGATGTATTTAATGCATTTAAGGATTCTTTTATAATGTAATATAATTGTGTAAATTCAAGAAATGATTAAGTTATTATGGCTTATGTATATAATACTCTGTTCTCTTTTCTCTTTAATATGTAGTGGATCATTCTTACCTACGGTTAAACTGTGATATGTGTGTATGAACTATATTTACATTTCTTTAGTATATTGTGTTATCCTCAAACACATAGTGGAAGAAAGATAATTATTTCTCTCTTAGCACATCACCTTTACTTGTATGTTATTTTCCCACTGCCTTTTTCCTCCAAGTGATAGATTAGGTAGATCAGCAATAGTGTTAGAAGTAAATGAAAGTCGACTCTCTATAGAGGTTTTATTCAAGTCACAAGTCCCAAACTTGAGAAGCAATCCCATGTTGTGTTGTTAGTGAAAAATATTTCACAAAAGGATGCTTTCAACCTCTAACAGGTTTCAATCTTTGTCTAAAATGTTCAAAAATGCTTCTCCCACAATATCTTGAATGAACTCCACAAAAAATACAAATAAGGATTAAATACGATATGAATATGCATGTCAAATATAGGGCCTTTGTAATCACATTTCTCCATGATGTTTTAGAAGCCCCTTTAGACTATTTTTCTCTTGATCTTCATGATGCATCCATATTCTTTTGATTTTTCAAACCTTCATCCTCTTGGTTACAAAAACCATATTTATTTTTTGCATTCTATTTTCCCAAAAAAGACTAATATTTTTTTTTGTTCTTTTTATTATTGTTGAAATTCATCAATATATCATATTATTTCAAAAAATAATTAAGTTTATAAAAAGTTACAATAAGGTGCTTGGGTGACATACATGAATTGAAAGTAAGACAATGCTAGAGAAAGCATGCATAAACATACTACATACATAACATATTTATCTAGAGAAAAAATAACATAGAAAATGAGATAGTCGAGTGAAATATAATCATGCACTTGAGGGAGGTGAAAAAGGATCATACTTGAGACCAATGATTAAATTTGAAGGGCTATTCTTAATTTCAGGTGGAAGGGTATATATTCATCCAACCTTTCCGTGACGAAAAGTTTCAAGAAGTAATTATGTTTTAATTTGATATAGTAAATTAAGTACACATTTTTTAAAATAAATGATATTTTTTCTAAAATTTAGAGAACTCAATTCATTGGAGAGGTTCGAATCCCTAAGGAGGACTAATCAAACAAATTATATTTAAAAAACTAATGCATTTCAAAAAAATTATTTTCATCAAATAAGTGAGGATGTACATGAAGAGTCGCATATATTTGGAGGTATACGATCCTCATTTCCCATCCTTCAAAATAATTTTGGATTATATTTTGAATTTTATCTTTCCATTTTAACTATCAAATATTTTAGGTATCACAGTAAAATGAATTAAACATTAGACATTGTAACATAGAATTGAGCTCTTTTAATTTGTAGTGACTCTTGTCCTTCTCAATCACAATTGTATGCAATGAAATTAAAAAAAAAATCCTTACACAAACACTACCATGTAAAATCACACATCTAACATAAAACAAACAATTTTAGTACTAATTATCAACAAAACAAATAACAAAATTCTAATTGAGCATTTCCCAAAAATAATAATTGCATTTGCATTAACATTAGCTAATACAATGAAGTTGATGCACGCACACACTCTCACACGCGCACGCACATACACACACACATATTGTACCTATTAATATGACTAAAAGTAATGCATATACTGACACAACTATTCTTTACAACTTATAATTGTATTTTCGTCAATTAATATATAACCTTAAATGTTATAGGATTTGAACACCCAAAGGTATTCAAACTGTGAAGCTGTAAGATAAAATAATTCTTTGTCACTGTCAACAGAGGTTAGATGTTGAAAAGATGGTCATCTCTAGATAATGTAATGATGTTGGTAGGATCATCATAGGAGTAATAGTAAGTTTTAGGAAAAACATTATTATAGAGGCAATAGAAATTAGTGGGTTTACACACCTACAATTTTCATAAATGTCATACAACAATATTGAGGCATGCTAAAGGTAAAGGAATGATCTTATAAGCTATGGACATATTTATGGTTGTTTTTCACATTAACAAAAAGTGCGTTTTTGACTTGGCCTCTATAAGGAGATATGGTGATTGGAAGATTGTAGTTGTACATGAGGATGACGATGTAGAAATTTTAGGCATCAAGGAAGAACTAAGAGAGCATTGTAGGTGGCATGCCTTTCACACCATTATAAAAGAGTTGGTCCATACACTCACATATGGCCCTATATTTGATCTAACCATCTTTAGGGAGTAAAAATTGGGAATAGATAATGATTAAGGCCCCATATTTGACGTGACCATTTTAAGGGAGCTACGATTGACACAACTTGTAGAGTCATTATGTGAAACTTACCATTAGAGAGTAGTGGCTTGTTGATGTTACATTATACATTGGACCATAGTGAGTTCTTACATTATTTTAACATAATCATTATAGTAGAAACACCGTTTTATCCTCCACAAAAAAAGTCACAAAACCGCAAAAATACTATCTAACGCGATGGTACCACTAAAACATATAAATCATAATGTCAATGAACTATGCTTATATAAAGAAAAATGAGGATGGAAAAAATATTGAAAAATATGACTATATTTTAATTGATTCAAAATAAGAGAGATATGGGTGAATCAGTGTTTAAAATGTAAAATTAAATTATTATGAATACATGTTTTAACAAATAAAATGAAAGAGACAAATAATAGAACTAGAATAGTTTTCAAGATGACTCTTAATGGATTTTAGTGTCTCATTGATAAAAACCATAAGATAGTGTGACATCTACTTTTGATTTGTATCACTTCTTTTGAAATTTTATCAAAAACAATTCCCTCATAAATGTCAAGTGAATTCAAGAAATTAACTATTTTTTACTACTAATTTTTAAGTTGCAATTCTAGGATGGGTTTGAACATCTTGGAGTGTTAAGAAGGGTGCAATTTTAATGATTCCTTGGAAGGAACCCAAGAAATAATATCCTCCGAAAGAGTATTAGGGGTCCACCCTCCCATACCCATCAAGATTTTGAGTGTCACCGACAAGGACCGAGGAAACAATAAATCCCCACCTAAGTGGTAGAGGCACCATTTGAACATTCCTTGTACTACAAAGATCAACGAGATGAGCTAGCTATATATTTTCTACATGGAAAAAAATGTGTATTCTAATCCCCTTTAAGGAAGAGGGGGAGAAATGACCATGTGAATAGCTACAATTATGTTTGGGTGCTAGATGTGGGGCACCTTGTGGATGGTGGTCTAGGAGCATGTTATTCATTATGTAGGTAGCGACGATAATGAAGTTATAATAAATGTTGCAACTCAAGTACAAATTTATTTTCTTAAGAATGGATCTACACAGACACTGATGATACAACATAAAAAATCATTAACAAAAATTTTATGATCAATTATCTATTTACTAAATACAGTAAATGAAAATATTTTGGAGTCATCCACATGATGAACACATCAATGTTTATCTAAATCTTCAAGATCTCTTATGATAGCTCAAGTCATTATTGTTGCTCCTTCATGCTAAAAGGGTGAATGGTGCCATAACTCAAATTTTAAGCTTAATAAAGTATTAAACATGGTGTAAATGAAATCAATAGATTATTTGGAGTCAAAATCGTATAAGATTTCACCTCTAAACTTTAACTTTCACTCCTAGGGTAGAAAAGGCAAGCTACATGTTCTAATTTCATGTTGGGGTGATGACATCAACATCACATAAAGGCATGAGCACACTTTTCAAGGTGTTGAATCCCATTTCAATTTTCCCAAGGTAGTGACATGAGGGACACCAAATGTGCAGTCCCCTATGCATGTTATACTTTTGTCACTTACTTGTGACTTGAGTGGTTAGGTGAGTGTTAGGAATATTATAATTTTTGTGTGTACATTGTTTTAGATTGTTCAGTTGTTGAATATGATATTATTATAACAATATTATTTGGGTGGTTAAAGAATAGGATTCCTTGATTTAAGGAGAACCTATTCCTATATATTTGTAAGTGTTCCCGTATGAAATTAATTAAGAAGAATGATTTATGTTTTGTAAAAATCTGAGCGTTGCTCTTCATCTGGTATCAGAGCGATGGCATAGTTTTGAATTATGAACATGGAATCTTCATTGGATTTCATGGTTTCTCGTCTATGAAATTTAAGAAGCTAAAAATATTTGGCATTGTATGCTTTGTTGGAGATATTCATTGTCGCTCCCCTATAATTTCTATATGTAGTTGTTGCAGCCGTCTAGTTCTTCTGTCAGGTGCCACATATTATTCTATAACTCTTGTGAATTTACATGAGTTTTAACAACAACTCATGGCTCACAATAGTTGAGAGCTAGATTTATTTCCACATCGCTTGCAGTCCTTCAAGCCACACATCTAAAATCTCTTCACAAAAATATCTTTGTTGCTTTCCTTGTACGTGGGATATTTGGAAGTGTGAGTGACTACACTTTGCATAAGAAATATATCACTTGGCGAGCATTGTTTAAGTGGGTAGACACAAATTGATGAGGCATTCAATACACGAATAGATGATCAAGACATGTAACATTGGACGCTTGATAAAACTATCTTGCAACTCTGCAATCAACACGTCTCAAACGGTCTTATTCTCCCTATGACCACTCAAATGATTCCCAAAATGGTGTGTTGAGTCTAATACAAATTCAATTTTTTATATTTCATTTAATTTTAGTTCCATTTGTGTTTACAAGAGTGAAGATTAGTCTCGCCTATGTTTTCGTTATCAATAATTTGGAGACCAATCAGGATGAAGAAAAGATTTCTCATGATCGAAGAATATGTTGGTTCATAATTGAAGAATCATCTGTCCTTTTAAAGAACTGATTCATTTGATCAACACAGAGTACGTGTATATCCTGCTCACCCGTATGCATACTCATGGCTCAAAGATCCGATTGGTTGCAAGATTTAGTTATGTTAGAGAGTTTGTTTAGAGGTTAGTATTAAAATTCAATGTTGAGTCAATTTTGCTTATTATTGTGTAAGTCGGTTTGGGCACTTGTTGAGAAGTCACTTGATAATTAGGTACAGGTCAATAAGAGCAAAATAATTTTAGATTTATATTCTTATTACGTTGAATAGGTTTATCAATTAAATACGTCATTTTTCTTGGTATTATTCATAAATTATAGTGTATCCAAATTTAAGTCTGAAGTCATAGTATCCGATATGTGTAGGTCAAAGCCGATTGTTTATTGAAAAAGTCAATGTGTAATTGGATTTTTTCATTTAAGTTTTGTCAGTGTCATAAATACATCTAGTTATAATGTCAAGATTTCAAAGTCAAATAGGTGATTACAAGTGTTTTTTTTTAAGATTCATATTTTATAGTTGTCGTCATGAGTCATAGTCAAAAATTGTCAAAATAAAAAAAATTTGCCTCAAGATGTCATTAGGTCGCTGTAACGCGAATCCGGTATGTAAAAACTAAAAAAGAATTGCCTCACTTTTCAATAATTGGACGGCATTTTCACTTGGAAAAGACGTCCATCAAAAATGTTGGTTTGATAAAATGTACAATGAACTCCATAGATCAAATCCAGATCAAGCTGAGTTAGCAGCATCACACTGGAGGACTGGAGTCATCAGAGGTTGGAGGTCAATCAACAACCTCTCGTCTATCACCAATGACGGGGCCACGTATCAGTTACGGTGGAATTTTTGTGGTGTGAACACTTGCTTTCAGTTTTGTAGTGTGTTTCTTTTCAGAGTTCTTATTTTGTGTGGTTCTGGATACTGGAAAAAGAGTTGTGTTGGAGTGCAGATGACTGTCAGTGATCCTCTGACTATCGTACTTCATTAAAAGATGGTCCGCTTGTGAATACGTTCACTTGCAATGGTGACCATGTGCAACAAGATCTAACTAGCAAGATCCGGTCAGTAGTATGTACTTCGATACACTTCGTTTCTCAGTGTTTGTGTGTGGAAATTTCACATTGTGGGGGGGAACATGAAACCAATGTTTCATTTCCATTCTAATTCAAAAATGACTAAAGTCAAGGGAAGCTTCCAGTGGTAGTGGTAGTTTCCTATGCTATTCGAGATCGAGTGGCAACGATCGATAGCAGTGGCTACAACTAAGAACATTGCGATTCTTAGAGGTGGTAATGTGAAATCTTTCTAGTATATGTTCTATTGTTCTAGTGTTGTGATAAACGAGTTGTTTATGATGTAATCTCCTAAAGGAAGAATGCGATGAGAGCCGATGATACTACTGCAACATCATGATATTGTGGTTGTTAGTAATCCAATGAAAAACTATCCCGAGGTTGTTAGTACTGTCCTAAAAACCATCCGTTGTGTGGTTGTTGGTTAACCACTTGGAAAACCATCTAGAGATTGTTGGTATTGTCCTAGAAACCATCTAGATCATGAGCAAGCTACAAAGTGACACGTTGAAGTACAAAGCAGGTTTTCCTCATATTCACACTAAGGGGGGAATGTTAGGAATGTTATAATATTAGTGGGTAGATTGTTTTAGATTGTAACTAAGTTGTTGAATATAATATTATCATAACAATATTGTTTGGGTTGTTAAAACAACCAACCCAAGATTAGTTTGAGTTGTTTGTGGAGAGAGAATAGGATTCCTTAATTTAAGGACAACATATTCCTATATATTTGTAAGTGTTCCTGTATGAAATTAATTAAGAAGAATGATTGATGTTCTATAAAAATTGAGCATTTCTCTTCAGTGAGCACAATGCAAAAACATGCCCCTTCCTCATGTTGTGGACCCCATTGGCCCAGTTTTCAAGGTCAGTTATCCCATTGAACTTGTCCCAATGTGAAAAGGGACGCGAGGGACACAAAATTTTCACTCCCCCTTTCATTTACATGTTTTCCTCACTTAAAAACATCAACTTAAACTATTTGAAGTTTTAGGAGTGTAAACTTGCCAACTTGAAATCAGTTCCCCTCCTCATGACAAGCTCACCCATGGAAAATATTTCAAGGTGTGATGTCCCCTTTCACTTATTCCAAGGTGCAAAGGGATATAAGGGACAAAAAATTGTGCTCCCCCTCTCTCAGCTAGCCCCCAGACACATGAAAAACCTTTATTAAGCCACGAGTGCTAGTTTTTAGCCCCTTGCATCTCACTCTCATGAAACCACAAGCTAAAACATGGCATGATCTAATGAAAAGAACATTTAGGATCCCCTATTGTCCCCTTTGTCTCTTTCCCCCTATTTTTAGGGTGTAACTCCACATCAACCATCATTCAACCCCGATTAAGCATGTTTGAGTCTAGCATGAGTTAAGGTGTGCAAGTAAGATAAAAAAAGCTTCATGTTCAAACAATTCACCATTTTTGAGTTTCAAATCTTCATTTTTTCATCTTAATCTCACTCTCCTTGATGTTATGTTGTTGAAGATATGCCAGATACCTTATATACTGAAAATGGAAAGTTTATCATATCTACCAAACCCCTTGTTTGATCCCCGTGAGATTTTAACATTTCCTTCTCAAAAACACTTTTCGAAAGATTCCAACCTTACATCCAATAGTGGTCTAAATTATTTTTAATGACTGAACAAATTTTCATGTTACAAAAACTTATTTTTCAAATTTATGGAGTTCTAGAGATTGAAATCCTCTAAAAATTGGAGTAAATCTTCCTTGTGAAATAACAAACTTGTGAGAGCATTCTCGTTGCATTCCGACACTGGGAAGATACACTTATAACAATAGTAATCCTTCATAAAATTCATAATATATAAATAATAAGTTCCATAAATAATGCATTCTCTAAGTTGTCATTGCTCTTTGCACATAGGGAAAACTCAAAAGTGTCAAATTGAGAAATTGGTAACTAAAAATAGATTTCTTATATTAAGGATTTCTAAAAATAGTAAGTGTCAAAACATCGGTAAGGAAAAAAGGATGTTGAGTTATCTATGTTGATGAAAGAGCACGTGGATATCATTGGGATAGTTGCAAGACATCATGGTGACTTGAAAAACTCAAGGTTTCACAATACGCACTTTCAACATAGAACGAGAGTAATTCTTGTAGTTGGAAAAGAAGACCTTTTCAAATGATTAATAGATGAGAAAGAAGTTTTTTTATAATCTTAAGGTTGATTCCATTAAAAAAGGAGAGATATTTGTCACAAATTTGAATCTTGAATTCAAGAGGAGTAAGGTGATTATCTTCGTATCCTAACTCCGACCTTGTGTTCAAATAAGATCATCATGTTTGCAAGAATGGGAAATCATCTCAAGTTCACATGGTGCAAGTCACTTATTAGTGGTTTTAAAAAATTATTCAATCTTTTGAAGTGTGTCCACATCTCACTGAACAAGGAGATTGTAACCACGGTGTTTTAATCTAACAAAATGTCAAAGGAAAAGAATTTCATTCAGGGAGCATTTCCTCAAAGTCCATCGGAAGTAGATTCTTAATAAACAAAGGCTTCCTCGTCTCTAGATTTTCAATTCTCTCTCTTCTTCTCTCCTCCCTTCCTCTCTCTCTAGCATTCTATTTCTTCATTGGGAGTGTACTTTTTCACTCTTTTGTCTTATTCACTTGAGTGACTTAATGTTGTATTGTAAAAGTCCCTTTTTAAAAATAAGAAAATGAATTAATTTCATTCCCAGGGAATGTGAAAGGTCACAAGTGGTGAGATGAAGATCACATAGGGGGAAAGGAAGAGACATTTTGTAAGCTATAAACTATAATGGCCTCTCCATTCCAAAGGGTTAGCATTTGTTGATTTTTGTTAGTTGTTGGCCTTTGTATACTACTAATACAAACAATAAACTACATTCTTCTATCTCCTTGCTTATGTTTTTCTACTCTATCTACTTTCCAACTTTGCAAGCATTTTCATCTTGTACAACAAAGAAAGAACTTCATGGATTTGATTAATGAATCCATAGAACCTTGTGTCTCTGATTTATTAGTCTTTCTATTGCTTACATAGTTGATTTCTTCATATTGAGCGTGGACCTCCTTTGGTTAATAATGGTGAGATTTTGCAAGTGCCTACTCACAATATTAACCCTCTCTCTCTATTTTTCTACTTTCCTTTACTGGCTAGATTTTCTGCATAGCATAAAACCTAGGCAGTCATGAGATAAATCTCCCTCATTTACCGGTGAGGCTCCCGTGTCAGATTTGTCAATTAAAATATGCTAGTATCTATATGGGGTTTTACTTTAACTATTCAGCTCATGAACCATAGTTGTATAGTTCTGCAGCAAGTAAGCAGCTGTTTAAGAAAGGAAATATTTATAGAAGAAGGGAATTATATAAACACAGAGAAGAAATGGGGAAGATGTGCATCCCAATCAATAGATAACAGAGTTGATTGCATGCACATAGAAGAAACCAATAGATATCAACACAGAATTATAAGCAAAGGCACTCTAGATCTAGATCTAAAATAACACAAAGTTTATTAGAAGATCTAAGATAGAAAGCTAGAAACAAAATACACCGTGACACAAAGTTCTCCGGAAATCTGCTCCTTTATATTCCTTTGCTTCAAGTGGCTCTCAAGGGTTTCAACACAAAGTCTGGAACACAAGAATGCTGCTTACAAATTCTGATCATTAACCCGAAGGTTCTTCTTCTACTTATAGAATGTAGAAGGGAAAGTACAAATGGGAAACTCAACTGAACTGAAACATAAACAAGAAGTAAAGATGACATCTGGCAATCATCCTCCACTAACTTCCTCCTTAAGTGACACATCTATCACTTAACTAATAGAATTGTTCCACATAACTTAAAGTAATGGTTTCAAAACCAATAACTTTAAAGTTTTACAATTTCATCCGGGAACGTGGAAAATAGAAGAAAAAAGAATAGAAGAAGAAGTCAAGCCAGCTGTAACATTTATATCTTCTTTTTGTTCTGATACTGAATATACTTGTCGAACATGTAATTCAACATCTTCCCATCTGTCTTAGCCACAACTTCCTTTTCTGTCCTGAACTACAACAATCCTTCGTTCAACACCTTGATACATGCTTCCACATCCTCCAAGCTCGGCCCGAACCTCGCAATATCTGACTGCAGTGCCACCAGTCTGCTGATGGAATTCATCGTGAAAGGCTTAGTGGCTCCATCAATTCTCCCTTGTACCATCAGAAGAGACCCTTCCAGGGAATTAGGCACTCTGCTAGGAATGATCCGTATGTATGAAGTAACATTTCTGACCACTTCCTCCTGAGTGAAAGCAATGATATTGTCTGGTAAAGATGATGCCATACTCTCAAGTGCCTGCATCCTCTTCAGCATAATTCTACAGATCTCCAAACGGAAAGATACTGCAAACTCCAGTTGCTTCCCCTTCTCAACTGATCCGTCCGGTACAATCTGTTCCACAATCAACACTTCTCCTGGCAGCTTATTGATTTCGGCCAAAGTACTCAGGTTACTCTCAGCAACTGTGTTCATATCTACTATGCTTGTCACCAGTTGCTTCAGCTGATCTGCTGCATCTTTCATAACCTTCAGGCGGGCTGGCACCTCTCCGAGTTGTACAGAAGCTTGACGAATAATCAGATTCTTCCATTCGTCAATAGCTTTCACCTGATTGCTTGCATCTTCCATTTCCTGCATTAGATGATCACTCACCTGCTCTTGAGCTGAAATGGGCTGAGTGGAAGATTTAGCAACCTTGGCAATGATCTCACACAACTGAGATACCTGCTTCTGAAGTTCAACTTTCTCCGCCTTTTCTCTGTCAAGCCTAAGGAATAGAGCATCTATCAATGTCTGTGTATCCTGCTTCAATCCTTCTGTGGTGGCTTGACCGATAGGTACTCTGGTTACTGTTATGTCTTCTGCCGTGAGCTCATCCTCTTTCTTCCCTTCTGCCGGAACTGACATCTCAGCAAACTTCTGCCCCGACTCCTCGATGATCAACCTTGAAGTTACCTTAGCAACTTTAGGTTTTCTGTCTTTTCCGCCTAGACTCAGGAGCAGCTGCAAGTCGTGTTCCTCCAAGTTCATTTCCACTCTAGCTTCTGGAACCAACTGCGAAGTCAACCATTCTGAGAAATTACTTCTCGGAGAATGAGAAGTTGTTGAGTGTACTACTATCTCCCGCTCTGATTCCTCTCCATCAGAAACTGCTACAGTGTTGTGGCTGCCATCTTCTGAATCATCCAAAGACAAAGCTCTTTCAAACTCTGCCATCTGTAGCTTCAACGTTTCTTCAGGAACAGGTGCTGAATGGAGTGGCTGAGGAGAGAAGATGAATGTTTCCGGATTCAATGGAGGCATGGAAGTGTCCTGCTGAGGTGCAACAGTCGGTGAAGTACTGGATGTTGGAGAAGCCAGAACTAATGTCATAGCCGTGGAAGTGATCTTCTCCTTTGATTGAGACCTTCTGTGCACTTTCATCTTCTCGGGCCTTCTGCTGCTTTCTCCTCCGTGCTTCCTCTTGAGGGAATCTCCTGTGCCGAAGTTTCCCGTGATTTGATTCATCAATGCTTCATCAAGGCAGTATCCCTTCGTCAGCAACCAGTTTGAAGTATTTACCAGAACAGCGGCAGACCTTTCCTCAATCGTATGACAGCCCCCTACGTTCTCCTGAAGTACAACTCTATCTCCTCCCATTTGATGGTATGTGTCAAGTAACACATTCCCATCATCTTTAAGATCCGCAGGTATCCGTGCTAATCCAAAGTCGAACACTTGCCGTGCTGATAGCCTGCTGAAATCTTTCTTTCTAACCTCGTACTCACTTTTGCACTTCATCCAGAAATCCTCTAATGAAGGCACATGTGCGTACTCCTGGGAGATCGTCTTCCTGGCTACTCCAAATGGATCAAAGTTCAGCCGTGCTGGGAAGAACTCTTGCTCGTACTCAGAGAACATTTCCGCTTCCATTCCTCGGGCTTTATGAATGCTCTGGCAGCTATAATGTCCCACAGTGATTGGGAAGAAGCCCGTAGACTTGTGTCATTTCGACTGAAGGTCGTGCATCTCCACAAGTTGTCTGCTCAGCTCCATGGTGATCAATCTATCATTCGGATATCTGGGCAGCTTAACCGGTTCTCCAGAAAAGCTGGTGACCCTGAGGTATGTGAAATCCGCAAACTGAATGAAGAGACTGCCAATTCTGGACACAACTTCCCATGCTTCCTTGCTCACCCTGTTGGCCTTTAGGTCCCTGTCTAGCCTGCAAATGAATTCGTAGAAGAATCCATCATTGACCACTTTGAAATATTTCTTGCATGCAGGTACAGTAAGTTGTGGGTAGCACTCGAAAATGGGGTCCTTGGAAAGAACACCACATCTATCCAGCTTGGAGAAGATGCCTTGTGAAGCTGCTGCATATACCAAATAGGAAGTCATTTTGAAGCTGAAAGTACGCTTCACGTTCCGGAGTTGCTCACCAATGTTGTCGCTAATGATTTCTGACCAATTGATTATTGAATCAGCCTTGTTGATTTCAATGGTCCTGATGAAAGCATACATCCATGTACGGAAAGTGTGAGCGTTCGCTTCGCCATTTATCCTGCATAACAATTTGGCAATATCATCTACCTCTTGTACCAGATTGGACCGCGGAAGAGTTCTTGGGAACTTGGAAGGAGATCTGGGCTTCTTCATGTATCTGTTGTTCATTATGTTCACGCAGTCAACTCTATGCTTCTCCCACCTGCTGCCGGCATCCTGTATGCTAATAGAAGTCACCACCTTTCGTGCCGGAATCTTCAAACAATAATTGATGAACTGTGCGTCCAACCGGATTATTGTTTTCCCCGTAGCATCTCAGACTGATCTGGATGATGGATGGTAAGACCTAGCACACTCCATAATGAACTCTGGCAACTGGGCTGTGTATGGAAATGCTGCAGCTCGAATAATTCCACTGCTTTTAACTGCACGCATGAGGGAAGTCTTTCCTGCTCTGGATCTGTCAATCAATTCGGAAAGAGGTTCCGGACCTAGATCTGTGTCTCCAATGTCTGTGAATTTGGAAGTGATGCATGACTCTTGTGCTCTCTTTTTCATCCCTCTTTGCCATGGCTGTGTCTATCTTTGTCTGAACAATTCTTTTTCTCCTTATTCGGCCGGAATTCTTCAAAACTGGTGCAGATCTGGATAATTCTTCAGATTCGGAGGATATATTCAATGTATTGGACATTGATTTAAGCTCCCTTTCTCTTATAAAGCACCTGTAATGAATTCCTGCAATTAATTCAGACAAAGATGGCAACCGGAACATGAACAGTGGATTTTAATCATAAAAATCTGCATAATTCAAGCCTGCTGCCCCAAAATTTGATGTTTTATTTGCATGCAAAGCAAGCATGAATTTTACCAACTTCACCTGAGCACCTGTATCACTTATGCAAACAATTATCCAGACACAAATCAACCCTCCTTCAACCTGTGCGCCAAATTTAGAAGCTTTTAGCATTAATTTCACCTTCTTTTGAGCAAAAATCCTCTTCAAATGGGGCGCACTTTTCCTCTGGGCTGCACTTCTCTGCTTTGGAATTAATTAATTCATCATTATGGCAACCCCTGCTTATACAATCCTCATAATT
This sequence comes from Taxus chinensis, assembly GCA_019776745.2. Taxonomy (NCBI): domain Eukaryota; kingdom Viridiplantae; phylum Streptophyta; class Pinopsida; order Cupressales; family Taxaceae; genus Taxus; species Taxus chinensis. The sequence goes on from JAHRHJ020003388.1 coordinate 635,944, forward strand.
CTATAATTAATTAATGTCTTTCCTATTCCTGGCAATTAATTAATTAATTAATAAGCTTTACTCTTCAAATGGGGCGCCTATTTTGTGCATGCTCATGGCTGCCATTAAATAAATTAAATTTATTTAATTTTAGACTTCTGCTTCCAGTTAACTCAAGCCTCACAGTATGCTTTGACCTTAGCCACTGAAAATAGGAATTAATTTAATCATTTAATACTTTAAAAAGTATTATTTCTCTCCCAAATGGGGCGCACTTTTTGACATGAAGGGGCTGCATTAAATAAATATTATTTATTTAATTTTAGAACAGTCTATTTCCAACTTCCTTTTGTCCACTTTACCTCTGTTGACTTTTCCACAAGCCTGGGCACCAAAATTGGAGAGGAAATTAATTAAAATAATTAATTTAAGGCTGCCTTTCTTTCCCTAAAGGGGTCACACTTTTTGGCATGAGATTTCTATTTTTAAAAGTCAATGACAATGGGATTATTTACCCTGCAAGGCAGCCCTGAAAATCCCATGATTCACTTAAGCTGTTTGACTTTCATAATGGGATTATTTACCCTGCAAGGCAGGCAATAAAATCCCATGAATCACTTAAGTGATTTTTCTTTTATTCCACAATGGGAATTTTTACCCTGCAAGGCAGGTAAGAAATTCCCGCCTGCCTGCTGCCTCTAATTTTCCCATTGTGACTTAAGTGGCGTTGCTTCCATGGGAAAAAGTACCCTGCTAGGCAGGTACAAAATTCCCACCTGCCTGCTGCTTCCAAAAATCCCATGATCCACTTCAAACCCTCTTTTTCCAAAAATGCGGCCAGCCCAGAAGAGGCTTTTTGGTGCACGACTTCGTCTTTTCCCAGAGAACCAGACCTCCGATGGCGAATTCCTTCTGGCACAACGTGCATATGTGATCTCCAAATACTCCAGGCCAAGAATCAGGCCAAATCGGCAAAGTAATTGATCCAGAGAAATTTCACAGAAAACGAAACGGGAAAACACAAAAAACACAAAACGTTGCCAGAAGTCACAAATAAAGCCCAGAATTCATTCCTGGTTAAAACCCTACTGGTATATGGGAATAATGATATGTACGATCACAACAGGGTTAAACCGGAGCACAAATTGCCTCAAACGGGGCTCAAAATAATTAAATACAAATTTCCCGCAGGCAAATCCTGACGACAGAATATAACAATTTTGGGCATCTGGGTATTTGGCGAAAATGGCTAATATGGCTCCTTGGGAATATCTTGACACAATACAGGAACTTTCTGGCAATAAAAACACAAAACGACCCATTATTTTAAAAGTACGATTTTTTTTTAAATAGGGTAGTCTCAGATTTCAGGGTGAAATCTGGGGACACCAGTCGGCTCCGTCTGTGGACATCTTTTTCTCTGTCAGAATGACAAGGGAAAAGATGAGATCCCAGCATCTCTGGTTTCGTATCTTGTCTTTTGGGCACGGGGTCAGGCAAACAAAAACAACACAACACAAAAACAAAACAAGGAAAAACAAACAAAGTTTTATTTATATACATACAGGTTTTACCCTGCTTTTCATGTCCGGAACAGCTTCAAGTGTTGCCCATTGAAAGGCAACGACAATTCAACTCCATCCTGATGAGCAAGAATGAAGCTATCTGCTCCGGCGATCTTTTTAATCACAAAAGGCCCTTTCCATAGTGAATCAAATTTTCCATGCATGCCTTTTGCTTCTCTTCTTTTGTCCCATAAAAGGACCCAGTCATTGACTTCAAACTTTCTTTCCCTGGCCTTTTTGTCGAAGATGACTTTCACCTTCCTTTGATGCTCTGTCAATCTATCTGCAACTTGATTCTGTACCTCCCGCAATTCAGTCAGGTACATTATCCTTTTATCAATAACATCAGTGAATGTAGAATCCTCCAGGGCTCTAGAAAGTTGTAGGGCAGGCAGTTCCAAGGTAAGAGGCAGCTCTGTGTCTCTTCCATATAATAGCTGAAAAGGGGACATGCCTATAGCCCTCTTTGGTGTAATTCTATCGGCCCATAATGCATCAAACAACTTCTTATGCCAAGTTCTTTGATTCTCCGTTACTAGCTTTCGCACGATAGTCACCAAGTTTTTGTTACTTGATTCAGCTTGGCCATTCCCTTGTGGATAGTAGTTGGAGGAATGTACCAGCTGGATCCCATGAGTGTAGCAGAAATCAACCAGCTCCTCAGAAGACAGATTTGGAGCGTTGTCTGCTACTATTTTATTGGGCACGCCAAACCTAACAACAATATTTTCTTTTATAAAACTGCACACCTCGGCGGAAGTGGCGTTCTTCACAGGAATGGCTTCTACCCACTTACTGAAATAATCAGTAGCTGTCAGAATATAGTGATGGCCGGCACTGGAAGTCGGGTTGAGCATACCAATAAAATCCATTCCCCATTGCTGGAAAGGTTCTTCAATTACAATTGGTTTTAAAGGTAATGCAGGCAATTTTACACGCCCAACAAAGTGTTGGCACGCTTGGCACTTAGATACCCACTCTGCAGTATCTTGAAAAAGTGTGGGCCAGTAATACCTTGCTCTGAGGATCTTGTGTGCAGTGACTCGGGCTGAGAAATGACCACCGCAAGCCATGTCATGAAACTGTTGTAAGAGCTGATCCTGCTGAGCTTTATCCACGCATCGGAGAAATACGCCATCAATCCCTCTTTTGTATAAACCATTATCCCATAGAACAAAGTCTTTGGATTTTAGTTTAATAGTTCGTTTCTCTTTTCTGAGAAAGTTGATCTGGGCATTCTCCATACGTCAAAAAATAGGCAATGTTACTGTACCACTCCTCCACCAGATCTATAAAAAGTACCATAGGCAAATCTTCATCTACCTCTTCTTGATCTACCTCTGGCGTTGTTGCTTTCATCTCCGTCATTAATTCGCACAGACCTCTTCCTCGAACCAGCTTTGTAGGTTTGATATCCAGGTCATATTCTTGAACTTTCGTCACCCATGTGCCTCTTAACAATCCTAACTCTTGTTGAGTGAGGATAGATTTCACTGCAGTATCTGGAACCAAGACCACAGTGTGTGAGGAAAGAATATAGTACCTGAATGCTTTACACGCCTTCACCACTGCATATGCATGCTTTTCCATTGGAGTATATTTCAACTCATAAGCTTTGAGAGGCATGCTCATGAAAGCAATCGGAGCTTCTACATCCTCCTGATTCTTCTGCATCAAGATTGCTGACATGGTGTGTTCGGAGGAATAACAGTAAAGAATAAATTCTTTACTAAAGTCAGGTGAAACCAAGACTGGGGCTTTTGACAGGGCCTCCTTAATCTTCTCAAAAGCTTCCTTCCCTTCGCTGCTCCATTTGAAATCTTATGTCTTCTTCATCATATTTGAGATATGACGGGTTAGCTCAGCAAAGTCAGGGATGAATCTCCTGAGAAAATTAACTTTTCCAAAGAAAGAGTGAACTCCTTTTTTGGATGTTGGCAATGGCAATGTCTGAATGGATTTGACACGTTCTGGATCTATCTTGGTTCCTTCCTTGGAGACAATGTGCCCTAGTAGCTTTCCTTCTATTACAAAAAGATAGATTTCTTAGGGTTCAGAGAAATACCATGTTTGCGGCATTGTATGAAAACCTCTTCCAGATTTGAAATGTGTGTGCTTCTGTTCTTGGAAAATACTGTCAAATCATCAAGGTACACCACTATGCTTATATCCTTGAGATGAGCAAAAGCTAAATCCATAGCTCTTTGAAATATAGCTCCAGCATTGATCAAACCAAACGGCATTTTCTGGTAAGCAAAAGTTCCCCAAGGTGTAATGAATGTTGTTTTGTATTGATCTTCTTCAGCCACCTTGACCTGATTGTAGTCTGAGAAACCATCAAGCACACAAAGCATCTCAGATCCAGTGACCACCTGCAGAGTGTGATCCATGATGGGGATGGGGTAGTTATCTTTCAATGAAGCTTGATTGAGGTTGCGAAAATCTACGCACAACCTAATCTCGCCACTCTTCTTTCTCACAGGAACTATGTTGGCTAACCATTCAGAGTGATGTATGGGATAAATTATCTTTGCATCTAACAACTTCTGGATTTCTGCAAAGATAGTTCCGGAAATGGTAGGGTTATACCGCTGCAGCTTCTGCTTGAAAGGCTTTTGTTCTGGTTTTAATGGGATGTAGTGTTGAACTTCTGCATGCTGGTATGTCTTTAGATCCTGGTAAGACAAGGGAAAAACATCCATGTATTTCTTAAGAAGCTCTGTAAAAGCTTCTCTTTCTGCCTCTGAACAACACTTACCCAGATTTACTAATTTGGGGTCATTGCTGGCTCCCAAATTTAGTAACTGTGTATCGGAGGAAGAACCTTCCCCACTTTCTTCATTCTTTTTAAGCATCTGATCATGCTTGTCGAACATTTCCTCAAGAGATACCAAGTCTTTGGGAATTTTATTTCCCTTTAGCTGGATAATCTCCTGACTTCCTGAGACATCTGCATCCATTTCTCCCACAGTAGTTTGTCTCGGAGGTGAGTTGCTTCCCTCATAGTAGATCTCTTCGAAGTTGTCCTTTTGTTGGAGAAATGCAACAATCTGCTTGTCATCGTTAAAAACTTGCCATTGCTGGACGTTGTCAGGAACTTTTGGGTGGAAGACCATCTCAACTTTGTAATCCCCCTGTCTAAAAAATGTGGGAGGCTGATCTGGATTTAACAAAGTTGCAGTCACTGCAAGTGAATCAGCTCTTGAATTTTGTTCTCTCGGAATGTAAGATACCGAGAAAGCTGAAAAATCCAGGATAGCAGAGTAGACTCGATCTCTATAATGCCAAAGTTTGTGCTTTTTTACTTGATAGAGACCTCTTATCTGCTTAACAATCAGCTCAACATCTCCCTTTGCATGTAAAAGCTTGATTCCCATTGTTCTTGCCTGCTCCATGCCTAACAACAGTGCTTCATACTCTGTTGTGTTGTTAGTATTTTCGAACATCAATTTGAAGGAATGTGCATGCACCTTTCCCTCAGGAGAGATAAGAACAACGCCTGCACCGGATCCAAATGAACAACAACTGCCATCAAATTCCAGAGACCAAACCTTGTTGTCAAGTTGATGTGGTTCTTGAATCACAGGTTGAATTTCTTCTTTATCCATTTCTAGATAATAGACTCCGTGATCAGATTCTTGAAACAAGATCTGAGATCTAGGATCCTCAGACTTTGATACTGTGTACTTGGATTTCTTCTCAGGTTCTAACTTCTGATTAACTCCTTTGATTGGTATGTGCGCACAAGACCAATCCATCTTGACTTCTCACCCAGCTATTTACAGAAATTTCTACTTAATAGCATGTCGTAAGAGACTGGGATGTCTGCTACAAGGATAGTCATTTTCAATCTTTTCTCTGGGAAAGAAGCAAGTACTGCCTGTGCATCTTTGATTTTCCCAACAAGAGGAACTTGCCTTTCCATTGAATAGCATCTTCCGATGGTTTTTGTCAATGTGAGACCCAAGGCATCAACAACTTTGGCAGGCATGACGTTGTCAGAAGCTCCAGAGTCCAAAATGCAATTGCTCAATTTGTACCCGTTGATAAGCAATGATACATAAAATGGCTCGATCCTTTCCGATGTAGCAGGAGAAGAAGTAGAAGGAGAAGAACTTGCAGCCGCATTATTTGAAGGAGGAGTAATCTTTGGACTTGACAAGATACCCCGTGAAGTATTATTTGTTGGAGGGTTGGGACCATTACTTTGCACATACTTGACCAATCTATTTAGCTGATCAGGAAATGCCCTCAAATACTCAGCTTCTGACATTTGGACCTTGGTCTTCTTGATGTGATCAATGATGTCAAAAGCTTGACTTGCTTCAGCTGGATGTGTGTTGGCCCTCTGCTGCGAATTGAAAGAATTTGAATATTTATCTTTGGGCGCTAATGAAGAAGGAAGAGGGCTGCCTCTTTTCAAGATAGTAACATCCGGCCCAGGATCTTCTCTTTCTCTTCTTTGGCCGCTTGTGGATGCTTCGGCATTTTGGCGTGTCTGGGACCTTGTGAACACCGCAAATGTGTGACCATCAGAATCTTCAAAAGATTCATAATAGCCATCGTCAGATTCGTAGTCCAGGTAACCAATATTGGAGTCGCCAGCGGGATCTACAAAGTCTTCATCATCAAATGATTCGTCAATGCCTAGATCTTCTTCATTAGTTTCCAAGTTATTCCTTGGAGCAGCTTCAATTGCCAACCGCTGTGGTGCAGCAGCAAGTCTATTTCGATTTTGATTTTGATTTTGACCATTAAAGGTCCGAGAAGGAGCTATTCTTGACGAGGTCGCATTTCCTGCTTGAGAGATATGCTTCTTGATTTGTAGCATGTCATTAGCCAACCTTTGAAGTAAAGGATCTGAAGTACTTAAAGAAGCTCCATCACCTTTGTGAGATGGTTGTTTGAGTTTTCCAGCCATGATCAAGTCATCTTCAACTTCCACGGCAAGCATTTTGTGCTTCAAGTAGATTCATAGGTCTTGCCCTTCTCAGCTGATATCCAACTTCGGGCAACAGAGCATTTATAAAAAATGTCTTTTGATTTTCATCGCTCAATGCGGCAGAAGTGGGGATTTTATATAAAATCCTTTGGAACCTTGCAATAAAGTCCCGCATGTTCTCACTTGGCTCTTTCTTCAACTGCGTCAGTTGAGTGATCAACGTGCTAGCGTCCTCTGCAGGCTTGAATATTTTCAGAAATTGCTCACGCATAGTCGCCCAGTTGGTTATGGTGCCAGGAGCTAGCTGATAGAACCATTCGCCAGCCAAGTCATGTAGAGTCTCAATGAAGAGTCTGACTGAGACATCTTCATGCTCCACTGCAAGCACACCACAAGATATGAAGAAGGCTGCCAAATGATCATCCGGGTTTTGCTTTCCATCTCCAAAGAATTTTGGAAAATTCTTTCTGGATCCTTTTGGCAGATCGTGCATAGGTGGAGCCAAGTTTAGTGGCCCAAAAGCTGCTCCCCATGGGACAGGTACTATCTGGTTTTGATTTTCCATGATGAATGGGGCACGTCTTCTCCTTGTGTAGACTTGGTGAATAATTCCAGCCACCGGATTATGCTGAAGATGATCTGGATCTGGATGAGTGTGCACTCTCCTTCCTGGTGAGAGACTAGATCTGTAGCTTCTAACTTGAGGAGGATGATTGAAATTGAATTGCTCCTGCAGTCTGAAGAAATGATCAGTCCTTCCTTGCCTTCACAGATCGGGTGAATGGACGTTCAGCCAGGTTGAGATTTGTATGGAAAACACTCTGATCTTCAAGAGATAAGCTTTGATCTGCAAAGATAGTTGTTCCCCAGCGGAGTCGCCAAAAACTGTTGGCTAGATTTTCTGCATAGCATAAAACCTAGGCAGTCATGAGATAAATCTCCCTCATTTACCGGTGAGGCTCCCGTGTCAGATTTGTCAATTAAAATATGCTAGTATCTATATGGGGTTTTACTTTAACTATTCAGCTCATGAACCATAGCTGTATAGTTCTGCAGCAAGTAAGCAAGTTGTTTAAGAAAGGAAATATTTATAGAAGAAGAAATAATAAAACACAGGGAAGAAATGGGGAAGATGTGCATCCCAATCAATAGATAACAGAGTTGATTGCATGCACATAGAAGAAACCAATAGATATCAAACACAAAATTATAAGCAAAGGCAACTCTAGATCTAGATCTAAAATAACACAAAGTTTATTAGAAGATCTAAGATAGAAAGCTAGAAACAAAATGCACCGTGACACAAAGTTCTCCAGAAACCTGCTCCTTTATATTCCTTTGCTTCAAGTGGCTATCAGGGGTTTCAGCACAAAGTCTGGAACACAAGAATGCTGCTTACAAATTCTGATCATTAACCCGAAGGTTCTTCTTCTACTTATAGAATGTAGAAGGGAAAGTACAAATGGGAAACTCAACTGAACTGAAACATAAACAAGAAGTAAAGATGACATCTGGAAATCATCCTCCTCTAACTTCTCCTTAAGTGACACATCTATCACTTAACTAATAGAATTTTTCCACATAACTTAAAGTAATGGTTTCAAAACCAATAACTTTAAAGTTTTACAATTTCATCCAGGAACGTGGAAAATAGAAGAAGAAAGAATAGAAGAAGAAGTCAAGCCAGCTGTAACATTTATATCTTCTTTTTGTTCTGATACTGAATATACTTGTCGAACATGTAATTCAACATCTTCCCATCTGTCTTAGCCACAACTTCCTTTTCTGTCCTGAACTGCAGCAATCCTTCATTCAACACCTTGATACATGCTTCCACATCCTCCAAGCTTGGCCCAAACCTCGCAATATCTGACTGCAGTGCCACCAGTCTGCTAATGGAATTCATTGTGAAAGGCTTAGTGGCTCCATCAATTCTCCCTTGTACCATCAGAAGAGACCCTTCCAGGGAATTAGGCACTCTGCTAGGAATGATCCATGTGTATGAAGTAACATTTCCGACCACTTCCTCATGAGTGAAAGCAATGATATTGTCTGGTAAAGACGATGCCATACTCTCAAGTGCCTGCATCCTCTTCAGCATAATTCTGCAGATCTCCAAATGGAAAGATACTGCAAACTCTAGCTGCTTCCCCTTCTCAACTGATCTGTCAGGTACAATCTGTTCTACAATCAACACTTCTCTCGGCAGCTTATTGATTTCGGCCAAAGTACTCAGGTTACTCTCAGCAACTGTGTTCATATCTACTATGCTTGTCACCAGTTGCTTCAGCTGATCTGCTGCATCTTTCATAACCTTCAGGCGGGCTGGCACCTCTCCGAGTTGTACAAAAGCTTGACGAATAATCAGATTTTCCATTCGTCGATAGCTTTCACCTGGTTGCTTGCATCTTCCATTTCCTGCATCAGATGATCACTCACCTGCTTTTGAGCTGAAATGGGCTGAGTGGAAGATTTAGCAACCTTGGCAATGATCTCACACAACTGAGATACCTGCTTCTGAAGTTCAACTTTCTCTGCCTTTTCTCTGTCAAGCCTAAGGAATAGAGCATCTATCAATGTCTGTGTATCCTGCTTCAATCCTTCTGTGGTGGCTTGACCGATAGGTACTCTGGTTACTGTTATGTCTTCTGCCGTGAGCTCATCCTCTTTCTTCCCTTCCGTCGGAACTGACATCTCAGCAAACTTCTGCCCCGACTCCTCGATGATCAACCTTGAAGTTACCTTAGCAACTTTAGGTTTTCTGTCTTTTCCGCCTAGACTCAGGAGCAGCTGCAAGTCATGTTCCTCCAAGTTCATTTCCACTCTAGCTTCTGGAACCAAACTGCGAAGTCAACCATTCTGAGATGCCGATAACAGTCTGGTGAAGTACTCAGATGCTGGAGAAGCCAGAACTGAAGCATGTCATAGCCATGGAAGTGATCTTCTCCTTTGAAGGAGACCTTCTATGCACTTTCATCTTCTCATGCTTTCTGCTACTTTCTCCTCCGTGCTTCCTCTTGAGGGAATCTCTTGTGCCGAAGTTTCCCGTGATTTGATTCATCAATGCTTCATCAAGGCAGTATCCCTTTGTCAGCAACCAATTTGAAGTATTCACCAGAATAGTGGCAGATCTTTCCTCAATCATATGGCAGCCCCCTATGTTCTCCTAAAGTACAGCTTTATCTCCTCCCATTTGATGGTATGTGTCAAGTAACATAGTCCCATCATCTTTAAGATCCGCAGGTATCTGTGCTAATCCAAAGTCGAACACTTGTCCGTGCTGATAGCCTGCTGAAATCTTTCTTTCTAACCTCGTATTCACTTTTGCACTTCATCTAGAAATCCTCTAATGAAGACACATGTGCGTACTCCTGGAAGATCATCTTCCTGGATACTCCAAATGGATCGATGTTCAGTCGTGCTGGGGAAGAACTCTTGCTCGTACTCAGAGAACATCTCCGTCTCCATTCCTCGAGCTCTATGAATGCTCTGGCAGCTATAATGACCCACAATGATTGGGAAGAAACTCATAGACTTGTGTTGTTTCGACTGAAGGTTATGTATCTCCACAAGTTCTTTACTCAGCTCTATGGTGATCAATCTATCATTCGGATATATAAGCAGCTTAATCGGATTCTCCATAAAAGCCAGTGACCCCTGAGGTATGTGAAATCCGCAAATTGAATGAATAGACTGCCAATTCTAGATACAGCTTTCCACATGCTTCCTTGCTTTCCATGTTGGCCTTTAGGTCCATGTCTATCCTGTAAATGAATTCATAAAAGAATCCATCATTGACCACTTTGAAATATTTCCTGCATGTAGGTATAATAAATCTATGGGCTAACACTCGAAAATGGGGGTCCTTGGAAAGAACACCACATCTATCCAGCTTGGAGAAGATGCCTTGTGAAGCTGTTGCGTTTACCAAATAAGAAGTCATTTTGAAGCTAAAAGTACGCTTCACGTTCTAGAGTTGCTCATCAACGTTGTCGCTAATGATTTCTAACCAATTGATTATTGAATCAGCGCTTTGTTGATTTCAATGGTTCCTGATGAAAACATATATCCATGTACGTAGAATGTGTGAGTGTTTGCTTCACCATTTATCTTGCATAACAATCTGGTAATATCATCTACCTCCTATACCAAATTAGACCGCGGAAGAGTTATTGGGAATTTGGAAGGAGATCTGGGCTTCTTCATGTATATGTTGTTCATTATGTTCACCGCACTCAACTCTATGCTTCTCCCACCTCCTGTTGCCGGCATCCTGAATGCTAATAGAAGTCACCACCTTTCGTGTTGGAATCTTCAAACAATAATTGATGAACTGTGCATCCAACCGAATTATTGTTTTCCTCGTAGCATCTCGGACTGATCTAGATGATGGATGGTACGACCTAACACACTCCATAACGAACTCTAGACGATTGGGCTGTGTATGGAAATGCTGCAACTCGAATAATTCCATTGCTTTTAACTGCACACATGAGGGCAGTCTTTCCTACTCTCGATTTGTCAATCAATTCGAGAAACAGGTTCCAAATCTAGATATGTGTCTCCAATGTCTGTGAATTTGGAAGTGATGCATGATTCTCGTTGTGGTCTTTTTTTCATCCCTCTTTGCCATGGCTATGTCTATCTTTGTCTGAATAATTCTTTTACTCCTTATCTTGCCAGAATTCTTTAAAACTGGTGCAGATCTGGATAATTCTTCAGATTCAGAGGATATATTCAATATATTGGACATTAATTTAAGCTCCCTTTCTTTTGTAAAGCACTTGTAACAAATTCATGTAATTAATTCAGACAAAGATGGCAACCGGAATATGAACAGTGGATTTTAATCATAAAAATCTTCATAATTCAAGTCTGATGCCCCAAATTTGATGTTCTATTTGCATGCAAAGCAAGCATGAACTTTAACAACTTTCACCTAAAACCTGTAGCACTTATGCAAACAATTACCAGACACAAATCCACTTCCTTCCACTCTCTGCTCCAAACTTGAAGCTGTTGCATAAGTTCACTCTTTTGATAAAAAATCCGCTCAATGGGCGCACTTTCCTCTGGGTTGCACTCTTTATTTACCTTGAATTAATTAATTCACATCCTTTGGTCAGCGCCTGCTTATGATAACCCCGTGATTCTATAATTAATTTATGTCGGGTGCTAGGACTGGAAATTAATTTATTAATTACTAAGCTTCACCTCTTCAAATGGGCCCTATTTTGTGTCATGCTCATGCTGCCATTCACTAATTAAATTTATTTGATTTAGACTTCTTGCTTCCTCGCCACGTAACTCCAGTCCGCACATATGCTTTGAACATTAGCCAGTGAAAATAGAATTAATTTTAATCATTATACTTTTAAAACAGAATTTCTCTCGTCTCTCCTCCAAAAGGGGCGCACTATTTTGACGAAAGGCGCTGCATTGAAGAATATGAGTGATTGACTTTTTTAGCACATCTATTTTCAATCACCTTTTGTCATTTACCCTCCATTGGACTTTTTCCACAAGCCCTGAGCGCCAAAAAGGGGAGAATAATTAGGAATAAATGAATCATTTAAAGGTTGCCTTTACTCTGCCAAAGGGTGCTCACATTTGTGACATAAAGATTCTATTTTTAAGAAACACATGACACGTCGATTATTTACCCTCAATGGCGACCCGTAAAATCCAAGGATGCAATAAGTGACGTGCTTTCATAAGTGGATTATTTACCACCCTGAAAGGCAGTAATAAAATGCCATGATTCACTTAGTGAGTTTCTTTTATTCCACATGGGGAATTTTTATACCCTGCAGGCAGGTAAGCAATTTCGGCCTGCCTCGTGCATCTATTTCCCATTGTCACTTAAGTGGCGTTGCGTCTAGGGACGAAAGCACCTTGCTAGGCAGGTAAAAAATTCCCGCCTGCCACTGCTCTTGCTACTTTTCCCAGGAGGCAAGGCAATGCTGTCGTGTCAAAGTGCAAGCCAGCCCAGAAGAGGCTTTTGTGGTGCAAACGACGTCAATCTTTTCCCAGGGACCCAGACCTCCGATGTGGACTTCCTTCTGCATAAACGTGCGTATTGATCTCTAGTTACCTCCAGGCCAATATCAATCCAAACCACACCGGCAACGGAATTATCTAGCGCCATTTCACAGAAAATAGAATGGGAAAACCACAAAAACAAAAAACGTGCCAGAAGTCACAATACACAGTCCAGAATGCATCTTATTTAAAACCCTACTGGTATACTGGAATAACGATAGTAGGAATCACAACAGATTAAACCGGACACAATGTCCTCAAATGGGGCTCAAATAATTAAATTCAAATTCCCTGTAGACAACTCCCGCTGAAAGAATATAACATTTTGGGCATCTGGGTATTGGCAAAAGGGCTGAATTTTGGCCTTTGGCATATCTGACGCAATACAAGAAGACTTTTCTAGCATAAACACAACGGGAACAAAAAAACGACCTCCTTATTTTAAAAGTATGAATTTTTTTTTGGATGGGTGGTCCACATATTTCAGGATGAAATCGGGGGACACACTAACGATACCTCGATTTTCGAAGTGCATTTACAGTGTCAGTGGGGGCAAATAAAACTAGTCTTGAAATTTTGGGTTTTGCTACAAGATTCTCTACTCCAAATTTCGAGGTTTTTCACCAACCAAATCTTCGTAGGATTAAAAATAAATTTGTTGCAATTTGCTATTGTAGCATATCTAGTCATTAATGGAGGTTGGAAGGGAAGTCAACACCAATTTTCTTGAAAAATGGTAAGTTTGGGAGATATTGAGAGTTAATGAATTTTCCATGTGTTTTCTGACCTATCTGAGACGTTGACAGCTTGAAGGAGTTAGAAAAAGGGACCTGAGGATGAGGTCAAATTTTGTTCCCCCTTAATCCCTTAGAGGACAGGGGACACCTGGGTGTCCAAAGTGTACATGGGCGTGTGTAGGGGCTTAAATTAGTTTGCACAGTGAGCTGCCCGGTGGTGTACATTGGGTCTAAGGTTACATGCATGATTGGGCGCGGTGTGGCCCTCTTGTCTCTTGGGGGCCATAGAGGATAGAGGGGACACTAGGGACACAAAAATGCAATATGGGATAAGGAGTGGGGTTGCACTTTAGTGTCCCCCTTGTCCCCTCTCACCATGGGCACCAGTGGGACAAGGGGAACAACTAAGAGTCCAAAGTGTAACTTGGGGAGGAGAGTGAGGTCACACTTTGGAGTTCCTCATATCTCCCTTGTCCCTTGGGGAAAAATATGACACGCGGGTGTCCAAATTGTGACTTTTCCATTCTAGGAAAGCATATTTTGCCTTAGATGTCCAAAGTTCAGACACAAGACGTTGAGTGTTTTCACCCATAAAGCTAGGAAACTGTTTTGTGGTGACAAAATTATATGATTTTGACTCCAATCATAAACATTTCTATCAATGGAAACCATTCTCAAAACCGTAATTATTCCTAAATTTTCTTTCAAATTTATGGCCTATTTCATGTTTGAACTTTTAGAGAGGGCAACTCCTGCCGTTTTAGAATACACTCACGAATATTTTCGCCTAGAGCACGTTTTATATGTTCCCTTGTTATTATATTTCCAAGAGCTGTTCTTCTGATTCTTATTTTTTGCTTCATAACTCATTTTTCAACTCCTAGAATCATCTGTAGAAGTCAACTTTCATCGAGGATCTTTCATTCCCTACACCCTAAATTACTTGATATTGAACAGATTGTTCCTAGATCAAATTTTCTTTCCTAAACTTTCTTAAATTTAGTTGGAAATGTTTAGTACTCTCTGACATCACCCTTAGATGCTTTAGATTTCCCTTAAATGTTCCCGGAGGGTGTTTAACCAGCTGGAGAATGGCCAAACATGGCCTTTTTAGGCCTCCGGAAGAAGTTGTCTTTCATCAAAAGTGAATGAGTTCATCGACCACCTTAGGTGCTCTTCCCTGCACACTAAGTAATACTTTAAAATTTATTGGAACTGTCCTCTAATCCTGATTGATGGTAGAACTAAAGGTTGGCTAGAAATAAGAGAGGCTCATTATAACAGGGAAGCATACTTTTCAATTATGGGCTTAGTTTTGATGCTTAAAATTTCAAATTTTCATGCATCATTTTGCATGAAAAAAAGGCGCTCTCATCAAGACCTTGGACTATAGTGGGGAAAATGGAGAAGACTTAAAATTTTTCTTGGGTAGTAACATGTTCTTTGTTCATTGGGGGATAGAGTCTTGCTTCGTACTTCACAAGTGACACCACACCAGGGAAAAGACAGAACACACACAACTAAGGAAACATGAAAAAATAGGAAGGGAAAACACGCACACAACTTGAAATGAAGCACATAATGGAAAGGGAAATTATGGCACATGGGAGGGAAATTTACAGAGGTGGGGGATTAATACACACGCACTCGACAACGGGCTGAGAAAAGTCGGTACCATCATGGAACAGTGGGCTGAATTCAAACCACTTGTCCGAACTCGCAAGATAATTATATGGTCATGTCATTCTCTCGTGATGGATATGCATGGTTTGAGAAGAAGCAGAGAGGTAAATATTCCGTCATCATATTGATATTTTCTAGAAAACACCTTTGCATCTAATGACCATTTTGTTACTTGTTTAAAAAAATCTTTTTGTAGTCTGCACATGATGCCTCACGACCATAAGAATCCACTCTTCAATGTTTTCAAAAATAGAATATCTACTATTGACATGAAGGTAATCATCATCCTTCAGTGAAAGTTACAACATGGATTCACTCGTAGAATCGATAGGGAATCTAGAAGTGATGAGAATAGGTTGATTCTATCCCCATTCACAAGCTTCTTCTAGCTTCGCACTTTGTTGTTTTGAAGAATTTCTTTCTATACATACTAGCTCATCATTGACCTTGATATCACCTTATGTGATGGAGGTACTATCCTCATGAATGGAGACATCCATTGGAGATTTAGGCATTTCCTTTCCCTTCCATTCAACATGGATATAATATTATTCACAAAACAAGAAAGGGGAAGACTCATCTTCATATTCATACTCATTTACCAAGGTTTAAGAAATGAGCTTACTTGTTTGTTTTTAGCTCCTTTCGAACATTTGTGCTAAAAGGAGAATCACATTGGAATCATGGCTTAGGCTTGCATTGCCATAAACATAGTACGGATTCTAGACTAACGTTTAGGTGTCGTCAATCCTTCTGAAATCTTCAAAATACTTACACAGACTCCTTCAAAGTTCACATACTCCAACTTTTGTCACATTAAATTTGGAACATCTTCACATTTAGTCTCGTGGCTGATTGGAATCTTGATCTTCATTATTTGCAACAGAGAGACAAGGGTCAGGCTGAAGGTGAAGATAACACCTTTTATTGAATTCATCAATCATTCTCATGAAATGAGGGAGAATACAAATGTTGGGGCTACACATGAGAATAATCATTACAACATCCGGAACCTCTCCTGAGATCCCTCTTCTTCTCAGGGAAAGGAGGAAACTCCATATTCACAATTATGACCACTATCCCACTCCTTTGGTGATGACACAGAAACCAACTAATCAAAGAGATCATGTGTTTCCCATTCATCCACAATTATTTCAAGAAGGAAATTAGATCTTCCATTTTCTCTATTTCCTCACTTGGGCAATTATGCAGCAAAGGGAAGCAAATGAGAAGAAAACCATAAATAAAGACCTCAAAAGTCATCCTCCTAAACACTTGTGTGGGAGGGAGGATTAGCTTCGACAATTCACAGCAGTGGAATTCTCAGCAAGCACTGATCAACGTCCATGAGACATGAATTCTCATCTCTCATGCACATTGCCCCTTTAAAGGACTTTGCTTCAGGCCAAAGTGTAGTTGTGGATGGATACTCAACCTTCATGATTTCTTCACTATCCTCCAACGTGGTTGAGTGAAGTCATGGGGAGTAGCAAGAAGAGGATAAGTCATGGAAGTAGAGATAAGAGTTATTTTAGAAACAAACACTTCATAATATGGAAAATCAATAGAATTTACTTTAGAAAGATGGATTGCTTCTTCTCCATTATGGAGTGCTTCAAACTTCTCCTACTTTCCTTACATGGCCAAAACATAATTTATAATTTCCAAAAGGGGAAAAATTTGTTTTAGGATCAAAATTTCCGTCTACAACGCTCCAATGCGTGTTATACACATACTCCATTTCAAGTTGGTCTTTGCTGGCTTCATCTCCAGAGCAAGACAATCATCAAGGAAGAGAGACAAAAGAACTTCTTCGAGTTTCTCACCAGATGTGGTATAATAGACATCACCTCTCAAATATTCCTCTTGCTTTTTGGTTTAAGCAGATTCATATTTGTGTTTGCTACAAAATTTCCGCGTTGAATGCATTCTCGCTCATAGGCCCCTTATTTCGCTATCATCAGTCGGTGCAATTCCCATTTTCTTTCCTCTAGCAGTCTTCCATTTGAATTGAAGCCATGAAGATTTAATAGTAGGATCTTCATATGTAGAAATTTTATATATTTTAGATAGCCTTTTTATAACCTTTGCAAGAATGTCACTAACCTTCTTTCCTTTTGTTGATTGTAGAATTTCAGTTGCAGCTCGAGATAACCTCTTCGTTTGCCAAATGGGACCCCTAACTCTTTGCAATATTGGGCTAGAATATGGTTATCAGAAATCTGGATATTTTAGTGGTCATCTTCTTCTTCATTATTGTTGTCATATATTGGTGTTAAGCACCAATCTCAAAACTTCATCATTGTGAGGTGAGAAACAAGTCGTGACCTAGATTCCTTTCCTGAAGATGTGCCCGTGAAAAGCGGTTTCAGAGAGATATCTCCTTTTTTTTTGTTTTTTTTTTGGGATATGTATTTTTGTTTTAATTTTCCATAGATCTTTAAGGGTACACAAGGGTAGATATCTCCCCAGTGGAGTCATCAAAAACTGTTGGTGAAATAATTTATTATATTGTATATTATTGGTTTTCACTAACAATCATGGGGCTAAGTTCCTCCTTCTTGGGTATAGTGAGACTCTCATCATTAAATGTAAAGTACCTAAAATTGTGGGGTGGCCATTAGGCCAGGTATCACATAGGAATACTCCACTAATTTTTTGGCAAAGTACTTATACAATGTACAAGGGAGGAATTTTATGTGAGGAGAGGTAAAGGGGAGTAGGAGAAATAAGGAGAGGGACCGTTGATGGCATGAGTAGGCTTACATGATTCACATACATCAACTAGAGTAGGTCCACATTCAATTAAAAGAACACAAGAATGTAAGAAATCAGAAAGACTAACAAACTACAAACACAAATTTCTATAGATTCATTAATCAAGGACACAAAGTTCCTTCTTTATTATACAAAATCACCATGCTTGCAAAGTTGGGAAGTAGAGAGAGTAGAGGAATGTAAGCAAATAAAATATACAAAATTATAGCTTATCAAACCTTGATTTTTCGTAATGACTTCACCAAAAGCTCCAAACAACCTACAACAAGGTCCAAAATCGTTCCAACCCTTAATGGAATGGAGAATACCAGCTGGAAATTACAAATAACATCTTCAAATCAGTCTCTAGAATCTATCTCCCAAGCCAAGGAATTTTCACGGTATCTTCATCACTTGTGACCCTTCATCTTCTTAGGAGACAAAAGTGAGTCTTTCCCTTTTTGGTGAAAAAGAACTCTTACAATGTTAATGTGAGGGTCACTTAAGTGAAAAAAAACAAATGCTAGAACAAGCAGCATTATTAATGAAGACTTTGCATCCATGGAGAGATAAGAATGCGCCAAGTTGAAGATAGTAGAATGGTTGATCAATCTGATAAACCTGAATCTCTTTACTGATCTTCCTTTTGGCTAACTCAAAGTACAATGAAGATAAGGCTCGACTTGTCATGTAAGATAATGGAAATACACTAAAGCATCGAATAAGTATTCAGAAACTTTTGTTAGTAAAAACATACCATAAAGGTGCTCAATGTTCTCCTCCATTTTTGCTTCTTTTGATTATAGAGGAAGGAATGGTAAAAAGACCAAATATCTTACTTCTCTAGGTCTTCACAATTCACTCTAGGGACATTACAAATGAGCCTCTAGAATGTTGCTTTCACATATGTTATTTATGGTGTATTTGAGTGACGATGTCTCATAATTCGTGTTCTTTACCTTGAGTTTTCATTCATTTAAAATTAGTGTTCCCCGAATGGGAGAGGTTTGTCCCCTATGACTTGTTTTTTGGAATTAAATTTCAATAGTTGTGCAATCTCTCATGTCGCTAATCCTCCTTAAAATGGGTGAAGGACACTTCTTGGTGTTGAATGGGTGTTTTAGAAAGCTACCAAATGAATGGCACCTTTGTTTTGCTATATGAAATGAATTACCTAGTTGTATATAAACATGGTGCTTTTAAATGAATGTGCATCACTCTCTTTTCTTCATGGCTTTGAAGAATGGTCCTTCGAATGGAATCAATTTCAGCATGTTCCTGTACCTCTATTGCTGATTTGCCATCTTATGGGCAATGGATGACTTCAAGAGCCTTCACAGAATGTGGCTTTCAATTATGTACTCCTTTGGTGTTTTGAGTGATGGTTCCATCTCACCTTTAACTCATGTTGATCTCTTATAATCGTGATTATTCACCTTTCTGACTCAAGATGTACCCTGTGTTTCAAGCAGTCTTTATGGTACATAGGCATCCTTTTGCCCCTACAATTGTTTTCCTGCAATCTCCCATGGGTTCCTTCTCTTTATAAATGGGTGAAGGAAATCTTAGTATGTGTATGAATTTTCAGGATCATGCTTCACCTTTGTCTTGCTACCTCTAAAATAAATCTGAAGTAATGTAGATATGTCCACCTCCCCAACTTGCAAGATGTGAGCCCATTACCAAACATGCTTTCGTTTCCTTTGAAAAACTGGTTTTGAGAGATGAATTATTTATGAACTTGATGTCCCTATCAACCTTTTTCATGGTGATCTTATTTTATCATGCTCTTCAAGAGCCATTCCCAGGAATGACTCGGATTTCAATGAATGTTCTTTTGGTGTTTTGAGTGACGGTTATTTCACAAGTCATGTTGTTCTTTCGTGAGTGTTCATTCATTTCACCCATTAGTGTTTTGAGAGGCTCTTTGCACACACATTGCATATCTTGATTTTTTTGAATTATCATTTTGTCTGAAAATGGTAAGGTTATTCTTCCCAAATTTTCATGAATTTATTTCAACTTGCAATTTGGCTCACCCCTGTCCACAGTTTGCTTTTGTTGATATCAAGCAACTTCTGCATCTAATTGTGCCATGCAAAAATCATCTTAGAATTAATACTTTAGAAACCACGGGTAGGATGGATTTTGATGCTTGTTTGGGCCCTGAGACATCCTTCCTTACCCCTTGAAATGGTGTGTAAAAATAAATTGAGATAGGTAGACCTTGCCACTTTATGTCACACAACTTTGTTGTAGCTTATGATATGTGAGAGTTTACTATTTGTTTTGCAAGTACTCACCATACCCACTGTTCTTTTCTTGGCTTAAACCATTGTGAGAAGCCTTGTGAAATTGATGTAAAGTTGTTGTGTATAGATCACTTTATAGTTTTGAGTAATGCTGAGGTCTTGTCCATTTATTTGGAAACGAGTACTATTTGTTAGACTTTTTCTCCTACCATGAGTATTTGATATGATTATGAAGCTGGTAGTTACAGGAGTCGGAGTTGGCTTACAAAACTGGCCTTGACTTGTACCCATGTTATTAGGCCCTGGAAGGCAAGTCTCTATCGTGCCAAATTGGCAAAAAATTGGACCATTTAGAGCATGTGTAGCATCAAGAACATGGAGCAAATTCTTGGAAAATTTTGGACTTATGATATTGCATCATTAACCTTAGAGGTCAAAATGTGTATTTTGGAACACCAATTGTAAATGGTTGAATGGCAAGTTCTCTTGTAAAAGATAAACATTTGGTGAAATTACACATGTGTTTTTCTAATTGTCTAATACCTTGACAATCATAGTTGATGTTGGAATAAAAACAGAAGTTGTTTATAATTAGGGTTGAATGTGAGAAAATCATGTCCCCTTTGATTCCTTGGGGGACATTTTAGAAATCAGGGGACATTCATGAAGTGGTCCAAAGTGCGGCATGGGTTTCTGCAGGGGCCCAAAGAGTCCAAGCATTTTAGGAACTTTGTTGTGATTCCACATAAAATCTACGAAATTACATGTATGAAGCTCCAGGTTGCAAAGTTGTGTCCCCCTTGTCCCTTGGGGATAGAGAGTTGAGAGAGGGGAAATTCCAAGCTAACACGTTCAATTATGACCTAAGTGAAGGACTTAAGGTTGCACTATTAATTTCCAACTTTTGGCCCTTGCACCATGGGGACACCTAGGTCCTCATTTCAGGACAAATCTGAAGTGACACCAGGGAATCCAATATGTTGTGACTCAGGGAGGAGATTCTGGTAAAAATTTGGTGTACTCTTTGTCCACAATGGCCGATGGGCATTCAAAGGAAATTTCACCTTAGTGGTCCAAATGGTGACTTGTTGAATTTTTTTTGATCTAACAATTTCCCTTGGCATGGTCCAATATTGTTGACACCAGACTTGATTTTATCTACCACATTAACAGCATCGACCATGGCCGATGTTGTTGGAGTTTCATTAATACCCATATTATTGTTGAGCATAGCCCTATCTCATCATTTTCTAGATTAATGTAACCATTCACAAATTTAGGTACAAGTTATACATTTAAATTTCATAATTTAGGGCATATTTATATTTTGAACTAAGAGGGGCTTCCACAGAGTTTTATATGGTTTCAAAGATGTAGTAGTTATCGTTTAGGAGTTAGTTTTTCAAAATCCACATCAAGTCAGTACTTGGCTATTTTCAGGATTTCAACTTTGAGCCTAACTCTATTTAGGCATAACTTTTGCACCTAGTAAATGTGTCCAATCTCTTGGGCAAACCAAAGGCCGTTTAATAGGTTTTTGGGCCTTCTTGCATTCATTGTTGGAACTGTTGGAATCATATCGTAGAAGTCCACCCTTTGCCCCCGAGGAGCTTTCATTGTCACTACAAGGATTCAAGAATTCACTCGATAATAGAGTTAGGCATAATTTCTCCTGCACCTAATTGTGTGTTTCCTGGGAAAACCAATTGACCGTTTTGTAAATTTTTTGGGCCTTATGGATTCATTATTAATTGTCTGATATCACCTTTACCCGCCCTTTATATTTTCAGTTTATTGTTCACTAGAAGGTGTTCACGCATCAGCTTCAGAATACCCCTGCCAAAATGGCTCTTTTTAGCTCTTCATGGTCCGGATTTCGGAAGTTGTAGGGTTCCATCAACTATCTAGTGGTGTTTTTGACGTGCTCGTAGTTCGATTGTTGCCCTTATCCAAATGGAATTTTGAGTTGTCAAGATCTTTAACAAGTTGTCTTGCATAACCTATCACACATTTGATGCTAGGTCCATGGTGAAACTGATAGGCATGATGGCCAGAAGAGATTGTTGTATTGCGACACAGATGTGACGTATGTTTCAGTTATGGTCTTGTAAGTTGAAACAAGCTTAAATTCTCAATTTTTCATGATAGTCATGTGTTGCATGAAAAACACTTCCACTCTATGTATGCATCATAATTGCACAATGTATGATTGTCGGCCAACAATCATGGTGATTATAGCAGATTAACACCATTGTCCTTGACTGGACTGTTCATTAGCTTGTCTACTGAGTGAAATGGTACCTTGAGACTCTTATCAAGAGCATATAAGAGATACCCTCTCATTTATTGAGGGATTTCTTGATCTATCCATTGCATTTGACAAACATCTTCCCTAGAGATGATGGATACAATTTCTTGATGTCCTCTCTCAGGTCATCACTAGCAAGTTGTGCCCCACCTATAAGAAATACACCAATATCAAGAAGTAACCTCTTAGGGGGCTAACACCATTTGTGTGTGATAAGGTAAAGTTTAGACAAACACACAGTTGAAAATCGACATAGGTACTTGATGGGGCCTAAATTGGACGCTTTAAATGGGATCACTATCTACTAGAATCATATTTGTCTAACATTTTTTTTGATGCAGGGATCATGTTGTTCAACCTTCTAAAATCGAAACTCTTCAAGGCTCAAAAAATGTGGGACATCTTACTCTCTTTTTTCAGGACTGATAATGATTCCGCAACGGTCTTCATCCTATGTCGTGAACTATGCTATTGGGCATATTGCCTTGCATCTTGTGCATCATTGAAATGGCAAACCCTCATCTCCTCCACTTTTTATCTACCCCTTGCCATGTTGTATTGCGTGTTAATCCAAGTCATAGAGTGACTGGGTAAAATGTCATTGCTTCACAGGTGCGAGACCTTGCAATTGAAACCATTCTCCAGATTTTTGACCGTTCCTCTTCCTACGCCTAGTGCAATCAACTAAATCCCTTTTAGGGACATCATGTTGTCGACCTCAAAACTATGACTTCCAAGGGAGTAGCTAGATCTGGAAGCAATCATGGAATTGGAAACGGATGGATACTGGAATACAAGTGACTGATGCACCGAGTTTGCGGTGTATGTAATCTCTTGACATGTCTTCACTTTTATCCTAGAAGCTTTTGTAGTTTTTCTCCAATACATGCATCAGTGCAATGTTTGCCATAAATAACTCTTTATTTTTAATTGCATATGAGCAATTAAAAATTCTGGAAAGCACTCCGGGTGAATGCAACTTCAATGAAGGTTTCAACTAGAAGATTGGAAGCACGTGCACAAGATCCTGGAAAGAATTTTCCACGCAACTGACTTCTTCAAGGGCTGCATTCGAAACAAGAGGATGAAGCCTTTGTGCCAGAAGCTTTTGCAATTATGAGATCTGGATTTGGATCTGGGCCTATTGACTTCAGCAAATCTAGAAGCTACGCATGATTCCGCTGAGCTTTCTCTTTCATCCCGCTTTGCCATGGCTAGAGCAATCTTTGTCTATCTTTGTCTGAACAATTCTTTTTCTTCTTATTTGTCTGGAATTCTTCAAAACTGGTGCAGATCTGGATAATTCTTCAGATTCAGAGGATATATTCAATGTATTGGACATTTGATTAAAGCTCATTTTCTTTTGTAAAGCACCTGTAACGAATTCCTGCAATTATTTCATACAAAAATGGCAACCGGAACATAAACAGTGAATTTTAATCATAAAAATCTGCATAATTCAAGTCTACTGCCCCAAAAATTGATGTTTTGTTTGCATGCAAAGTGAGCATGAATTTTTTCAACTTCACCTGAGCCCCTGTATTACTTATGCAAACAATTATCCAGACACAAATCAACTTCCTTCAACCTGTGCGCCAAAATTGGAAGCTTTTAGCCTTGATTTCACCTTCTTTTGAGCAAAAATCATTTTCAAATGGGGCGCACTTTTCCTTTGGGCTGCACTTCTTTACCTGTGAATTAATTAATTCATCCTTATGGCAGCCCATACTTATATAACCCTCGTAATTCTATAATTAATAATTGCCCCTCCTATTCCTGGCAATTACTTAATTTCAAAAATCATGCTTTTCTCTTTAAAAATTGCATGTTTAAGGAAAGCCATCCAATAAATTAAATTAATCCAATTTACTCCTTCACACAGCAAAAACTTAAACTTAGGCTCACAGTGTGCTTTGACCAAGCCACGGAAAATAGAAATTAATTTTAATGATTTAATGTATTTAAATCATTAAATACTCCTACATGGGGCCGCAACTTTCCAAGGAGAGGGGCAGCCACTAAAAAAATACAATTTACTTAATTACATCCCTGTCTTTTATTCTCCTTGACTTTTTGAATCCTCTAGCTGGGCGCATTTTTCCACGGAGAAAGAAAGATTATAAAATAATAAATTTATCACTTTAATCCTTTACCAAGGGGGCGCAATTTTTGACATAGTAATCTATTTTTAAGAATTTTCCACCATAATGGGATTTCTTTACCTGCAAGGTAGGCACCAATCCCATGATCCACTTAAGTTGATTGACTTTGACAATGGGATTCTTTACCACCTGCAAGGTAGGCACTAAAATCCATGATTTAACTTAAGGTCATTTCCTTTGATATATCATGGGAATTTTCACCCTGCAAGGTAGGCACTAAATTCCACTGCCTGCGGCTCTATTTTTCCCACTGCAGCTGAAGGACTTTTATAACACGGGAAAAAAAGTACCTTGCAGGCAGGTATACAATTCCATCCATGGGCTTATGTTTTCCATTGCAGCTTAAATCCTTTGTTTTCCAAAAATGCGCCATTCCCCGCAGGGCTTTCCTGTGCACGACTTGCTTTTTCCTCGTGATCTAGACCTCATGATGGGACTCCTCCGGGCAAAATGTGCGTGTAGTTTTCCAGTGCTCCAGGCCAAAAATCGGGCTTACCCGGGCGACAGGAGTTGTGTTCCAGAGAAATTTCACAGAAAACAGAACGGGGAACACCACAAAAAAAACACGAAAAAAATGCCAAAAAGTTACACATAAAGCCCAAAACTTTAAATCTAAGTTAAATCCTCTGGTCTTAGGATAAATAACAGATCGCTTATAACGGGAGTTTAAACGGAGCGCAAAATAGCCTCATACGGGGCTCAAAATAATTAAAATACAACAATTTTTTTTTCCCGCAGACAAAATCCTGAAGACAAAATAAAAACAATTTGGCATCGGGTATTTGGCGAAAAAGCGGTAATATGGTCCTTTGGGATTATATTGACGCAATACAAGAATTTCAGGGCAATAAAAAAACAACAAATGACCCATATTTTAAAAGTAGAATTTTTTTCGAATGGGTAGTCCAAGATTCGGGGTGAAAAGCGGCTTGAGGACACAAGTAGTATCATTGCTCTTCATCACTATCTCACTTTAGGGAATAACATAGGAATATTTGCTAAATGTTGCTGCTCATACACAAAAATTGAAAACAAACTGCAAACACACATGTCACCAAACCTTCATGCGGACCCGTCTTTGGCAAATGACAAGAGGTCATTGATTGACCTTCAACCTCTGATGCCTCCATTCTCCATTATATGTGCTACTAACTCAGCGGAATGTGAATATGAATCTAAATCATTTCCAAATTGTTTATTATTCCTCCCTACAATGTGAAATCATTCATTTTCCGGAGGTCGATAACACCGAAAACACATCCTAAGGTAATTTTTCTAATTTATTTTTGGAATTTTAAAAATGATCATTTTTTTCTCTTTTGACACGACGACAAAGTATTAATGGACATAGAAGCTACTTTTAAAACAAACCGATAATTGAAAATACTATTGAATTTTCTTTGTACACATATAAGGCACCAAGAATTTAACTCTTAACTTGACTCAATACAGCCTTAAAAACTATTAATTTTGGACTTAAACATAAAATAATCATTTACTAATATCTGAATCAATACGTATTACACTTGACAACTCTAATTTCTAATATAGTGGAAACATATAATAGAAAAATAATTTAACACAACTGTAAATTTGAATGACAATCTTCCCTTTGGTCGAGCTCTGGAAATAGCTCTGTCTGGGCATATGCATATGGATAGTGGGACGTGTATTTTTATGATTTGGTGCCATTAATTTTTCATGAACGTATATGAAAATTTTGGAATGTGATTTGGTGTAGATCTGAAAATAATACATGGACTTCCCAATGTCCCCATTCTCCTTCCCAGTATTAGATGACATCACAATGTATTCAATTAGTAAGAGATACGTATGAGCTCGGATCGGCGAGTGAAATGAGGTAGGATGTAGTGAAGCATTGAAGAAATGACGATGGCCAGACTTTTTGGTTAGCGGTCCCGTGAATCTTAGATTGCTTCCACAAGCTCTACGGAATTGATGAGGATTTTTTACAACAAAAAATTCAACAATAGCGTCGGAGGAAATAGTTGATGCAAAACACTGACGGGAGCTCAGGGAAATATTTAATGCGACTCCTAAATACCATGCAAAAAGGGAACTCTCACACTTTCAATGAAAATAATTCAAGAAAACAGTGGAGGAAGTAGATTGAATCTGATGTGGTCGAAGGTGGAACTGTATTTGTGTTGGCGCATCAACACAAGATCATTTGGATGCAACTTGGCTGAGAGATAACAAATTTTAAAGTAGCACAACGTATTTTGAAAAAATATTTAACACCAATTACTACCATACCACCGACCCCACGAAGTGCAATATCAAACAACATCTACAGTATGCTAGCTTGAAGTACGCTTTCTGTCAGCAAACGATACACTCCACCACTTTTGTAAAATACCAGAACTATGAAAAAAACTAAAGAGAAGCGTCCTGAAAAATAATCAATCTTTGCAAAAACTCAATCTAATGTAAAAATTAGCTCAAACATGTAATAACTAGAAACATTGTGATCAAACATAGGTTCCATAATTGGGGAACGGGAGGAAATAAGAAAAGGGGGATTCCCCTTTTACAAATTAGTTCATCAAAGATCAGAATGCTCTAAGACTAGATATCTGAAAGTAAAACAATTTACAAGACAAAAACCAGAAAGATATTATATCAGCTTCATATCAATGCAATAAATTACAATTTATATCGGAATATCATTCCTATGATTTAGATTGTAGTATAGTAAGTTTCAACAAACATCTCAAAAAACTCCTAAAATTAGTTCTAAGTAGTTGTTTTTTTAAAACAAACCCAAACAATTATGCATAGTATAAACATTATACATACATTATTATATAAGCTCACATTATGTAGTTAATAATATTTTTACCCAAAATTATAATGTGAGCACTATTAATATAGTTTTCCGAACAAGGAAATGGAGAAGAAAAAGTGATTTTTTGGGTCATGAATTGCTGGTTAGTTACTTGTGATGCTTTGAGCATTGTGATAACTCTTCAAGAAATTTTTGCTTGGGGCCAGTTCCAAATTTGTGTTTTAGTTATAAAATACCACTATTTGAATTAAACTGGTGTTGTACATTCATGAATGGACGAATGTAGGTGCAATCTTCCTGTGGAAGCATTTTAGGATTTTACTTCTGTTTCATGGAAAATCTCGAAAATACAGTGCAAATCTTTTGTGAACAAGGTCAAGTTTGGTCTCCTACTGCTAAAAGGCAAGCATGCACAAACTAGACATGTAGTTTTTAAGATTTGTTGATGAAAATACATAGTTTTGAGGTAAAATATGGTGTTGGATAATTTTTATATGTCTCAAACAACATCCTTGAGCCGAAATCTTAATGAGATGAAGTGATTTCATGATCTAGTTCAAATGTTCCAAAACTGTCATTTTGGGACAATCTAGAAGGCTTGTGGTTTTGGCACTCAAAATTTTGTTTTCTTAATTCAACCTATGCAAGAGTGTGTTTTATCATGAATTATAATTTTTTATTGAATTTTCCATGTAATGGTTTTCCCTGAAATTGAGGTATGGTGTGTTTGATGCAAGAAAAGATAAAACTAATTTTTAGAGCTTAATAACCAATTTTAGGTGTTCCTGAATACCAATCTTGGTTGAGATATTTTCCCTGAGATGAAGTAAGACATAAACCTGGTTATATGCACTAGACATATAAAATTCAAAAAATCTGTAGTTAGAGCTTTGAACGTGAGTTTTAATGCATGATCAAGCTCACTTTGTGAAGAAAAAATCTTTGTGCGTGAAATCACTTCACTACTTTATTCAAATCCGCATTGTATGATGTGAAATATGACGGTTAGAGCTAACTAAGAGTAATTTAAATAGGACTAGAGCTCATAAAAATCTCCCCAAAGCTTATAAAATCTTGAGACAACATGAATGAAGTTAGATGAAGCATTCCCTTGACTGCATTTTCAGGGTCCTTCATGACCAAGTAATGAAGTTCCAATGAAGCGAATGAAGAAGAAATGGTGAGATGCAAGGCATGTCAAGAGGTTATAAAGGTAAATGAGGAGTATTACAACGTTCATGTATGATGGATACACTTGGCATCAAGTTTCTTTAGCTAGAATAAAAAACCCATTTATTGGAGGATAATACAAAACAATTATTGAAAATTACAAATCAAATCTACAAATGTTAGAAAGAATATTTGCAGGTGTAGTTAGATGGTCACTTAGTTTAGAACTCCCTATTGGTCATCATTTGAATAAGGAGCATATTGAAAGGCCTGAAAAGGTCATATTAATGATCCATGTCAGGTGAAATGATTTGCAAAAGTGGACAGTCTTATGTGTGTACATTACTCCTTCCCATTCGAATGGATGAGTTGAAAGTTGAAGATTTTATTTGCAAGATGAAGTGCAAAAGTCTCTTGAGTATGTCTCTTTGAAGTTATAAAACACTTAATTGCACATTAATTTTGTTGTTGATGAAAAGAATATCTCATCATGTATGAAGACCGGTGTAAGTAATTAAGTGAATGGGTATGAAGAAGTTGACATGAGAATTTATTGTTGATAGCTATGTTGTTGAAGGTGGATAAAAAAATGAAAAAAAAATGAGGTGCATGTGAATGTCTCCATGACTACAATTTTTTTAGAAACATGTATACATGAGAGAGGAGAAGTTTTAAGGTGAGATAAACATGATAATGGTTTGTGTGTGAGAGATAAGCATTGAATGACAATGTCTGTAGCAGAGTGAGAAGATAGATGACCTGATCTAGAGATCATAACTTGTTATATTAAGACGACCAATTAGGAGTGATAAAAAAAATTAGAAGACTAAGTGGTGTCTTAGCAGATAAGGAGTTGAAATTTCCTTGTAATTTTTAGCTTACAGAAGAATCAGATACAAGCTTGATTAGAGTTTTGGGATTTGTTACTTCCAAGCAAGTAGTGGCTTGCAAAAGGTCAAGTGGTAACTTGACTAAATGTTGGAGTGGTAGCTTCAAGTTGAAGTGGATGCTCATAGTGAAATCATTGAAACATTTATAGAAAAACTTTGTCCAAGTTATTTCATTGGGTTTATTTAGTTTTTCTCCCTTAAAGGGTTTCCCACATTAATTCTTGTATATCTATGTGTTCTACTATTGATTGCTTAATTTCTTCGTAATTTTGTTGATTTCTGCTTAAATTTGTTGATTTGTTCTTAATTTTGTTGTTTTTTCCCTTAAAAGTGTTTTCCACATTAAATCTTGTTGTTTTTTGCTTAATTTATTCTGATAGTAATGCCAAAAACTACATCCTCAATAGGAATTTGAGTAGTACTAGTAAAGCCATAACTAGATTATTCCCAATATTGGATAAAGAACACAAAAAAACTAATACATCTCATCTTCTCCTAGTAGTGTCAACCTAACTCTGATGGACACTACCACATTATTAAATACATTTAGATGTTCTACAATAGAGTTTTTTCCATTAATTCTTAATGAATATATATTCTTTTAAAGAAAGAATTTTTTCACCAGAAACGTTGTTTCATGTAGAGTCCCCAACTTTGCCAATAATGCCAAGCTGGATTTAACATTTGAAACATTAGTTTTAATAGTAAAAACCAAATCTAAACAGACAAAAGATAGTTAACAATCTCTGTATTCCTATGATATTTTCTAGTCCTCTATGTTCATACCCATAGGCATGACCCCAAACACAAAAATCCACTGATTTGTATCCATGTGAAGATCTTCCATCTTGAGCTTCTAGTGCCCACCTTTTTCAATGCTCTCCTTTTGGTCACATGTAAAATCATTGTATCTTATACTATCACGATGACAAGGAAATTATTTTTTTTTTTATTTGATGGGACCCTTCATTCCACATGAAATTTTTTCTTCACAGGGGATTTACTTCTTTGGTGTTTGTTATGATATTACAATAATCATGATCTTGTATCTGCTAGCATTAGGATGCTAACAATTTACAAGGTTTGACTATTGAGGCACACCAATGCCACTGTTCATTTGTTATATATAGTTGGTATGATATCATGAGTTATATTGACATGTTTGGTGTTGATATTTGATCAATTTGATGTTTGCTGATGATTATATGTTTACATGTCGGTGGATGGATGGATTCATGTTGTTACATACTTATAGATTCTTAGCATGGCTTGTATTGATGTATTTTGATTGCATATTATCGGATTGTATTTTCTTTATTATTGGGTAGACGGAGATATGAGGTTTGCATTGCGTTTTTGTACGGTGGTGGAAATAAATCACAAGGAAAATGCAGGACTCATGGAACACACGTCGCTTAGCAAAAAAGACCTAAAGACTAAACCTCTTCATATTCTTATCGATTACAACACCCCCCTTTATCTTGATGTGGTTTATCATGTTGGTTTCTCCTCGTATGCTATGTACTGAAATTAACTTGATGTTAATTGATTATCACCAATCTAGAAACCACCCCAAAAAATAACACAAATTGTAGATAAATTCTATCAATATGAAGTATAATAGCTTGGCCACTCGACAGGGGGCAACCTTCCATAACATATATAGACCCAAAATACTCAACATTAATGGATCATCCATACCCTATACCCCTATTTATAATATTCCTATGCATGGCAATAAACAAGGCCCGACCACACATGATAATAGATCAATATAGAAGAGATACATAATGATATTAAAGTTATGATAGCAACAAGTCGGCTATATCCATCCCATGTAAGATATATAATACGGGTGAACATGCCCCTCCCATCCAACGCAACATTGTCCCAATGTTGGCAAGCCCTAGATGTTGCTGCATGAATGCTTCATCTTCCATGATGAATCCTCAATATTCCATATTCTTCCACTTGATCAGGGCTGGTGTCTTAGTACTGACTCTAGTCCTTAGTCTTTTGGTGCATGTTTGCAAGGAATGCCTTCAGTCAATATGATCCTTCCTTCTCGTCTAGTTTAGAACATGATTGGGAGGAAAGTTATTCCCAATAACTTCTTTAGCAAGAAAATGGAAGAGATTTGGATGTATTCTCGTCATGGGGGAGCTTCTAGTTTATATGTCACACTACCATTTTCTGCAAAACTCGGTTGGTAAGGACAATGTAATTTAGGAGCAAATCTTATTATCCGTTTGATGTTGTTTAAGGATAATTGCCTTATATGGTTGTTGTGTAACCTAAAAAAACAAAGTTCTCCCTCTTCAAAGTGTCGCGCAATCCTAGGTGGATCAGCTGTTGATCATATGGTTTTGTGCCTGGCCAAAATTTCTCTAAGACTAGAGGAAGTACCTCATGTTGATGTGTGAATGGATTTTGATACTTCACCTTTGGTTGACCTCAAGCTACGATATGAGTTGAGGAGGATGGTGCTCCATAACGTGCCAGAAATGCGAGACTTTTGGAGGAGGTATGAAATGAGTATTGTTACCACCATTCTTACCCGTTGGCAACCCATTGCACCCAAGTTCTGGTTATCTGAAAGTAAAACATCCGAAGATATCCCTCGAAACATTTATTTACTACCTCTTTTGCCATGTAATTTGGATGATAAAGGAAATCTGGGCTTATGGGTACTGACACGAGAACAGATTCAGTCCAAAAGTTACTTGTTAAATCTTGGATCAGATCACTTACTATAATTTTTGGCATGCCATGGGCTTCTGAACTAGATCATAAAGATAGGATGGCAATGGTACTAGCTGTGAACGGTGAGCCATGGCACAAAAATGAGCATATTTGGTATCAAGTATATCACCATGACCATGATGACACTTTTCCCTTCGGATTTAGGTAATCCTGTGATGAAATCCATTTATACTACTATTCCAATCTCTCACTAGGAATGACAGGTTGGAGAAGACCAGGTGTCTTAATTGGGTCGCTTATTTTTTTGGAAAAACCAAAACATTCTGCCACAAATTTTGGAAACATCTCTGTCACCCCCTCCCAAATAAAAATCTTTTAACTCTATGATAGTTCAGGACCCCCAACATGGCCACCTATGGAGATATGTAGCTCTGAAAGAACATGGTGTTAAGGTAGAGTTCTTACATAGAGATAACCAATATTTGTACCACAATGTATACCCCTTACATATAAATTGATCTATATGGACGGATCTGCTAGATATTTTGAATGAGAGTAGGAGGGGTTGAATCTTTCTTCCCTCTTATTCATGCTTGATCTACCCAATCTAAATGTAGTAAAGAGAGGGCACATAACAATGCTTGGCAGAATCCATCCCGCCTTAGATAGAACATCAACAACTAAATTTCTTCTTTCTATAAACAATCTCAAAAGTCTTTATCCCAACATCTTAGCGACCCATTTTGTGTTGTCTTCTGAAGAGAGACATGTTCTAAGAAATATTTCAAACAATCATTCTTCATTTTTTACCTTAAATGTCTACCCTCAAGTATGGTCTCCAATGTTTCACTGCATGAAGTTTGCCATATTTCCTTTTCATATGTGAGGTTTAACAAATTCTTTCCTTAGTTGTCGGCTCTCAAAAGTGATGGGGTGTCATTCTTGCATTATTACGCTCCGATCCATTTCCTGGAAGCATCACACTCAAATATGAAGGTTTGAGAAATCTGGGGTTGCCAAAATGGAGTGGTGCACCATAGTACCTTCAATTTAAATGCCCTAGATGCTTCCTCATTCCACTGAAGGATCCCTTTAATAATTTTGTGATTGGTGCTGCTATTACTGCATAATTTTTGACAATCTACGCATTTAATACCTGTGATACATAAGAAAACCTCGTTAAT
The DNA here is from genome assembly GCA_019776745.2 of Taxus chinensis. Taxonomy (NCBI): domain Eukaryota; kingdom Viridiplantae; phylum Streptophyta; class Pinopsida; order Cupressales; family Taxaceae; genus Taxus; species Taxus chinensis. The sequence continues at coordinate 669,127 of JAHRHJ020003388.1, forward strand.
TGTTTGAGGGTTCTGGGTTTCCCCTTCCACCATGGCCTTGGATCTTTTGAGGGGGTCACCTTAACACCTTTCATGAGAAAACAATATGGACCAAGTATTCCATTCCTGTACCCCAAAAGAACCCTTTGAAGGCTTGGCATTACGTTGATGTTTCTCTAGACTTCTAAGACAGTCTTGACGTGAGTAACGTGTTTCTCCCATGATTTGTTGTAGTGAGTATATCATCAAAAAATACGAAGACAAAATTTGCTTAGGACTGGTCTAAATAATGAATTCATCAGATTGGAATGTGGAGGAGAGCATTGTGTAAGAACCAAATGGCATCACTAGGAATTCAATGGCCTGTGAGTTTTGGACAGCTATTTATGAATAATCTCTTGTGCCTCTAATTTTTTGATACCAAGAAACGCAGAATGAGGTTTGTAAAATAACATGCACCATGTGCCACTCATCTAATAACTCAATCAATGAACGGGAATAGGAAATTATCTTTGATAGTGAACTTTTTAAGATCTCTGAATCTAGATACAGTGCCATCTTCTCATACTTACGACGCACACAATCACATAGGAGAAGAAATAGGCACTTTGACTTAACAAATTAATACCATTTCCAACATTTCCTCCACATCTTCTGATCTTCACTCTTTTGCAACATATGTATATCTAGAAGGCCTGATGGCTGGGGGGGTTGGTTCCTAGAATCACCTGAATAGCATGATCATGCTCTCTTCCGGTGGCAATCCTCTTGGTGCTTGAAATAAAATTCTGTTGATTAATAACCTTTTGAAGATTAGGATTATATACCTTCATTGGCGGTTGGATTTCTATAGAGATAATTCTCCAAAACCTTAGATCCCTTTTAGAAATTATACATTTGTGAGAATCACCACTAGAGGAATCTTTAGCTGTAGACCTCAAGTTCAAATTTTTACCCTCAGAATGAAATCACATGAACAATTCCGGAATTTGGAAATTTATCTCATGGTGGCCCAAGGAGTGAGCCATTGAACACTAAGACAATATCAGCTCCCCCATGGGAATAGAAAATCATAGATTCCAAGTGTAATCACCAATCATGATTTTGATGTATGGATTTACTGATCCTTGGACTGTGCCACCATATGCAATCATTACTTGAAATTCAAGTGTTAGGAAGATGTGAACAATTTATTTCTTGTTGCCAACTTATGATTGATAAAATATGTGTGCTCCCTAAAATCAATTAAGATACTGTTACCTTCTATTCTTAAGATAACCCAAAAACTTGAAGGGTTTGTGGAGTACTAAACCTGATAGAGCATGGGCCAATGAAATAGTGGGTTGATGCTCTCTAGATTTCTTCCTCTAATTTTTCCACTTCCTCTATGTATGTGCCTCATAGTCTTCACTCAGCCACCAGATCTTCACTGTAATAGAACAATTTTTTCTCAGAAATTATGATTTGGTCCATATTTGATATCCAGTTAAAGCATAACCTTTGGGAATCTTTTTTTTCAATTTGTTGAGGTGTTAGTTGATTGCAGACTCACAGCACCCCCTGGAAGCACATCCGGCTTCTAGGTTGATGTTAAGATATCCAGTGATGATTCCCAACCTGGAAACTCTATCCAAGCGTGGGACTTGTGAAACTGCGAGAGGATCTCCAGAGAGAAGGATGGTTCCTGCTCTAAACTACTTGCCACAATATTTCCAGTGCAGGCAAGCTAATCTAATCCTAATCTAACACCAAGGGGATCAGGGAGAGAGAGAGGAAAGGGAAAAACACAAAAGAATACACAACAACGATGATGACACCAGAGAAGGAGGAAGAAGAGAATTTTAAACATCTACAGAAATGCCAGGACAAAAGGGGTGGGCATGGAAGGAGGACAGATGCACACAGGGCCAAGGATAGATTTCACACAAGGAAGGACAAATGTCCCAAAACTCCATGAACCCGCTCAGACCTGTTAATGAACATTTAAACACATTGCACAAAACCTCTTGAATGAGAGAGGCAAAGAAGAGAAAACAAGCAAAACGAGCAGGGGTGACAGATGCATCACCAAACACGTTTTGTTGCCCAGAAGTTTGCACAGAAACATCCATTGCATTAGTTTAAAAACGGCAAAAAACTCCCCTTAAGAGTAGAGGAGGAGGTTCGAACTCTGTTTTCAACCCTGGAGAAGAAAAAAGGGAGGGGGGAATGGCTGAAAGATGAAAAGAGAACACATGTAATAATTTGAGCCAAAACTGGCGTTTACATGCATGAGGCGGCCAGGAGAGAGCAAGAAAGTAGGGAAACGTGCAAGCAGCTTTAACCATGACCAAAACAATTCTTTATTAAAATCGGTGGTTGAAACACACTTCTGGCCATGCTGAAGAAGCATACGACCCAGATGTGCATTAATATAAGTTGTGAACGTCAGTCTCTGGCCATGCTGAAGAAGAAGAGAATGGACCCATGTGCATTAAATCGGTTTGTTGAATGAAACGTCGCTTCAGACCATTACTAGCGCTCTAGAACGTTTCTTGATTTTCTCTTCTCCAAAGCTTGAACCAAAAGGCAAATATTGACCCCGGAATTCAAGTTAGAGCGTCCTCACCAGATGTTCTATTGATATAAAGAACGTGTGTTAAATATGAGCCTCTAGACGAAAGTTATGGCGATCTGACGATTTAGGTCACAAAACAGGCCGAAACAAAAACTTTGAATGTGTTCCCGCGCATTGCCACTGAAGACAAGTGGTAGGCTCTAATTCGCTAAGAAATTCTCTCCTTTCCCTTGTCCATGGGTTTTCCTTGAGAATTTTGAGTTCCTTTTTGTGATTTTGGGACTTTTTTCCATTTTGCCCGCACCCCGCCACTTGGGGGACATGGGCTGATCTTGTGGAGCAGGGGCGTGGGGTCTTCCTTACTTTTAGCCTTTTTGGAGAAACTCGGCAAAATTATCTAACTTCTCCCCAGCTCACACTTTCTGCTCTATTAGACACGTGTCAATTCCTATTGGCTCGGGCTGACTCAAAACTTGCCTTTGACTTTTGGACTTTTCCCTTGTGACCCGTGTCATCTCCTGATTCAGTTCTCAGGGCTGCTGGATTTCGCATCTATCGCGGTCCATTGACCCAGATTGTCCAATGCTGTGCTTTGTAGTGTGAATTTCTTTCATTTTAGCCGATCCAGGCGGTTTGATCCTTCGCTACCTTGGTCCCACTCGCCTCCCAGGACTGCTTGGGACAAATCTTCTGATTCGCCAATTCGACCGGTTCGAGTACTCCGCCCCAAAAACTTCCCGAACTGCTTATGTGGAAGTCGTATTTTCGGCAGACCGGCACGGTAGCGTCTTCACGTTACTTTGTCCCACTGTTCCTTGGCTGCCTTAAGTCTTTTCGGCTGACTCGAGTCTTCCGCGTACTAATGCCCAGATGTCAAAGACTGCCTGTGTCAATAGATAGTACATTTTTTACACTTTCCGGCCCAGTTCGGATTCCCATCTCTCTCCCCCTCTCCCCATTCCTACCTCCCCTAACTCAACCAAAACAAACGTAAAAAAATAAAAAAAAACCCCAAAAAAACAACCCCCGCACACCCCCTACCCCAGTCCCGCGCATCCTCACGGCCCGATGTTCTTGCTCTGTAGACGCCGCAGCCTTTCAAGCCGATCTCCATACCCAGATGTCCTTTTGTCCATGACTGCTTGGGGAGGACTAGTACTTGGCCATTTTCGTGATTTGCCGGGCCCAGCTTGTTTTGCCAGCTTTCACCTTTTCTCAGAGAAAAAACTGTTCCTTTTCGCCCTGGATAGGAGAGTTAGGATAAATATGAGGGGGACCCAGAAACATGATTTTTTTGCCCTGAATCAATCCATTTGCCTGGGACTTGAGAATTCTGATGCATGTTATCAAATTAACCTTGGGGGGGTGAATTTTGGATAACAATTTGGCGACTCAGCGGGGGCATCTGCCTGCTAGATTTGGACTTTGACAGTATCCTGAAGCACCATTTGGGCTGGAGTCATCAGTAGTATAGTAATAGACCAAAAACTGATCTGAACTTTGAAAACTTCCTCTGAAACAACTTGGAAACTCCCCCCCATGAATACATTAGATTTGGTTCTCACCAAAAATGCCACTAAAATGGGACTGTGTAAGAGCGAACAGCAAAACCAAAAACTATAGTACGAAATGAAAACTACATGCTCAAATGGAACATGGAGAGTGTGCGCAAGCACTTCTTCTAATAAAAGCAAACCTACCTACTTCTACTGAACTGGAGACGCAAGGTCAGCTAAACAAACCTGCCAAATTGGTTGTGAGAAATAGCTTCACTTTCTCATAAAGTAGGCAGCCATGCAATTGATTTGGAGCTGATCAGGGCTATTAGGATGAGTGGAAATCAACAAGATGTTGTATCTCACCCAAATCATCAAGGTATCAGCTTGAAGGAAAATTCAGATACCTCGTTGTTGCTCCTGCTTTGGATGAAGGGGTTTTTATGAAAATGATCCTGGTATTTGTTGTAGCTCACCTCATGCTCAGAAGCAAGCGATGATGGTTGTGACTTCTCCTTGGCTCCAAGATGCCAAAATACCTGATTGGGCAAGGTCGATCGTTTGATATGCCCAATAGCTCTGTTCTCAACTCAAAAAGTGGCGTTCTTCTTGTAGGCCCTCAATGGTAGTGTGGAGCAATGGTGAAATTCCTTGTCCTTTCTCTTCCTCCAAGAAGAACATGTGAAAGATAAATATTCAATTTAGTTTCCAAACAAGCTGCTATAAGATGTAGGCTGCTGCCAATGAATGTTTCTTCATGACAACCGGTCTGGGTTTGGGATATGGATGAGAAAGAGATAATGTTGAAAACTCAACCGGTCTCTTCTTCATCAAAAAATATCTCCAAATCTGACAGATAAGCTACCATCATTGTGTCTACTTGCAGTGCTCAACTTCCTCCATGGTGTCATTCTGATCTGTAACTTAAACCACCCATGTTTCTTTCTCCCTTCCAACATCGATTTGGGAGATCAAAACTCCCTTCTTCGGTACTAGAAACTTGAGAGATGTGAAGTAGAAAGAAGAACTGAAGGTTCTCCCGTAGCCTGCTTTGTGCTATCAAATACCTTAGATCTAACACTTTCCCTTCCACAACTAGAATGTGCACTCCTTCTTCTTTTGATTTGGAGTAGTAGCTTTTCCTTCATCCAATGTTTTGAAGGACATCTTGATCTTGATGAACTCTTCCTACAGCCGTGAAGTTTGTCAAGTCAAAAACTCTTCGAACTGTGCTACTAGAGGACAAATTGGGAATGCAAGATCTTCTTCTTCGCTGTTGCAACAATCAGACACTGCCACCATTTTTTCAACCCTGCCTTTCTGTAGGCTTTACCAGCCAAAGGGATCTTTGTCATCCCAATTTGGCAGCCAAACCTTCAAGTGGTTGTCATTTCTTTTCTACCTTGGGTTCTCTCTTGCTGTCCCTGATGATGTTTTTTTCAATTTTCTTCTTCCCACATGGAATAGGAAGCAAGAGGAGGGAGGGGTTTGGAACCCATTGATTGGCAATTTCTGTGGTGGTGGAGGTAGGGTAGAACTTTGTTTCTTTGGAGGAGGGGGTATTGATGTTGTCTTGTGGAGGGGGATGACTGCTTGCGAAGGAAAAAGGAAAGACGAATTGAGGTGTGGTGGGAAGACTGAGAGGGGGAGAAATGGATCAACATGTAGGACAGTAGAGGAGAGTTTAAAACTTGACAATGCTGAAATGATTAGATTGGGAGAAGGTAGGAAAAGAAAGAGTATGAGATTATGTGCTAACCATTGAAAAGGTACTGAATACTCCTCTCATATACCTTTACTTCCTTCAACCAACTTGTAAGCGATCCTCGGCAGTGTTGAATCAGGAAAGTCAAGCTTCTCTTGAGGGCTGTTGTTCTGTTGTACTGTGTGTTGTAATGCCTGGGAAAAGGTCCCACCCATGGACAAGGGTGCTCCACAAACGATGCCAAAAATGCCTATTCATCTGTGATCGAGCCCTAGATGGCACCATGTTTTCTCCATCTTTTGTATTTTTCC